>CAWUFW010007804.1:0-600000 GCA_963921515.1 Calotriton arnoldi | reverse complement strand
CCATCGCAGTGTCGTGGCTGAGACCCTAAAATAAGAGTGCTGCTTTAAACAAACACGCGCTGGTACACAATGCATCATACGTGCAACTTGGCTAATCCTTAAAGCCAGTAAAATCTACTTTCTTCCTAGTCTGCAATGCAACAACTGCCATGTGAGCAGCTGCCATCCTGCTTGCGGCTCATACATAGTACCTCCAAGAACGTTGTCATCAATGCTTGAATGCGGCGTGGCACTCGAAAACAAAATTGCGGCACTGTAACTGTTCCCGGGTGCTAAGTGACATCCTCCAAGGACCAAGCAGAGTGCGCTCCCCTAAGATGGGGCAAGAGTGCTGTGGCATCGCGGGCATCTGTAAAAGTAAACTGTTTACGCCAACCGCAAGATGGCGGCGCGCAGATGTGCAATGCACGGGATGGCTCCAGGCACAAGCGTGCACTACCGGCCCTGCTCCAAACAGTCCTGCAGGAACCCTGTCATCACTGGCTCCAGCTCCGTCTTGCCCCAGAAAGATTCATGACTCTGCAAGATTCTTCGGCGTGTGCTGCCGACCTGTGCTGTTGAACTGCTCCACGCGCCTCAGTGACAAGGTGAGGGGCGCGCGACCAGGCGATTCAAATGTCGCACCTTTACGGGAGCGGCTAAACTGCTGCCGAAGGTTGAAGCAAGTATCTGTGCCAATAAAACCTGAGAGGGTGCCAGCGTCCACTTCCTTTTTGGCTCAGTTCAGCTTAACTCCAGATCACGTAACTGACCACACACCTCAGAATCCCTCAGTACTCCGATGTGCTTATTGTGTACCACAGAGGTTCCCAGCAAAATAATATCTTGATAGAGTGCTGGCCGGAACACACGCATAGGAGTGGTTAGTGCATCAAAGCGGATGCTATCTTCTGCCTTCATGCAATGTTGTGATAAAGAGTAGAAAAAAAAAACGATTCAGTTTCAGAATGCCCTGTTGATTAGGCTGTCCGGTAGAATAGGACACTGGTGGGGCTAAGGTAGAATAGGACACTGGTGGGGCTAAGGGCATACGTCTCTCTCTGAACCTAAAATATCTTAAAGGTCATTACATTCCTTCTATCAGTAGTGTCCTCAGGTTCGTTTCATATAGATTTTGTTTGTTTGCTCCTTCTTACTTCCAATTCATTTGCACACGTAGTTCTTCAAAATTGTCACCAAAATGTTGTATCCTTGTTGCCAAAATGTTGTGAATAAATGACGCCTGGTCCAAGTAGATTTTATGTTGGTTTATTCAAGATAGATGTTATCATGTAGAACCCCACCAGGAGCAGCCTTCCTGCTGCTCAGACCATCCTCCTACTGACTCTCTCACTCACCAACATTCCACAGCCACCTCACACGCCAACATTCCACCACCACAGTCACACTGGCTGAGCAGCAGGTATAACACACTGGCAATCGCACAGGGTAGAATCCCGACCCATTGTTCTTTTGCTCACTATGCGACTCAGTTTGGATCCAGCTATATGCAACTCAGCCTTGACCATGCTCCTCATGGGAACAGTCCAGGCCAAACTGCCAAACAAGGTCATCATCGAACCAGAACACAAGCAACCTAGGACCAGTTTCGCCCTGATAAGGGCTCATAAGCCAGGTATAGCTTGGTTCCAGTGGCACAGTGAGCAAGGGACTCACGTCTGGGCATACCCTTGCAATTTAGGGCAGTACATCAAACAACCAAATGTGATGGCTGAATGCTTGCAATTCGTCTAACCACTGTCAAATGTGTGGGGAAGCATCCTAGCCCATTGTTCTTTTGCTCACCATGCTACCTCAGCTTGGACCCAGCCATATGCAAATCAGGCTTGACCCTGCTCCTCATGGTAGCAGTTCAGGCCGAACTGCCAGTTCGAACTGGACTGTTCCCATTGGAGCATGGTCAATACTGATTTGCAAATAGTTGGGTCCAAACTGAAGTGGCAAGTATGCAAAATAATGATGGATTGAGAATTGGCCTGAGTAATTATCACTAGCTGAGATTAATCCAAGCATTCGATTCATCACTTTTTGTATGCCTCTTCACAGGCAAACCTGCCTCAATACTTGCATCAGGTTTTGTGGAGAACCCCCAGAAAAGTGCACCAGTCTATCACCATGCCACAGCCACAGAAAGAAAGGCAAAGGGTGGCAAGGAAATGTTATGTCTTTGCCCACTTCCCTCATATGGTAGGTGTCATTGACTGCATCCATGTGGCACTTCAGCAGCCACACTACACAGCATACCGTTTCTGCAAAACACATCATTGGCACACCATCAGCGAGCAAGTTGCCAATGTCTGCATCACTAATGTGTACGCTACCTTTCCTGGAAGCACACACAATAGCTTCATCTTCCATCAGTCACCTCTTGTACATTGGTTGGTTGCTGGGGACTTTGATGACATGTGGCTCATTGGAAAATAGGAGTGTCTCCCAATGGGGCTACATGTGCATCTGGGGAGATGGCATCTCAAACATACACACTCTTTACCTACTATGATACAAAAGACACACATCACCCTGACACTCACTGCATGTAAACAGATATGATATATTATATTTAAAATAGAACCACCTTTTAAGAGATAACATGTGTCTGTGTTGCAGGTAATACCGGGTATGCTGTCTCTCCCCATCTCATCACACCCTACAGACGCCCAACCATGCTCCCTCAACAGAAGTGCAATAGGGCACACACATGGACACGAACCATCATTGAATGGACCTTTGGGATCCTTAAGTCGTGATTCAGATGTTCCGACTGTACAAGGGCATGCTGGTGTACTACTCAGAAGTTGTGTGCAAGATTGTTGTAGCATATTAGATGCTTCACAAAATCGTAATACAACGGGGCTTAAATATAAACCTTACTGCTGTTTTATGGCCTCATAGAGGTGCCAGTAATGGAGGTACAGAACAGAGGTAAGGGTATACCGGTGCAGGATTGAATAGTGAGCAAATAATTAACTTGAGCAGCTGGTTTGGTTACAGGATTTTTGTGGATGGACACTGTCTTGACAATGGTGAGTGGTGAACACTGTCCATATATACCATCCTGAGACAACATGGTTTAATTCAGAAAATGTCAACAACAAGCATTCTATGCTCAAGTTAATCATAAAACGACACTACACTTTTAATTACATTCAAACAGCATTCACTTACAGCACTAAAGTACAACCTCTCACATAGAACAGTTTTATTTGAACATACATACTACATACCTTCAATTTGTCACACAAATAACATACAAAATCATTCCCCGTAACATGTTTTGATCTGCTATGTGTTTTAGGGTTCTTATACATGGAGGTGTCTTCCTCCTGCATGTGGAGGTCTATCCTCAGCATGTGGAGGGATCCATCCTACATGCGAAGCCTCTGCCCTGCATATGGGGCGGAAGCTCCAAATTCGAGGTGGAAATCTCCGCCTACCACAAAAAACAAGAAATTACATACATGAACAGGCAGTCAGATATTTTCTGCCCATTATTGTTTTCACCACAACATCATCATCCTCAATCCTGCTGCTCTGCATCCAAATCCCCAAACTGGCTTAGGGTCAAGACGAGAGGGTCCTCCTTTCACTGACCAGGAACACAAGATTATCTATGAGTGGGTCCTCCTAAGGTAGCCTCAGCTTTATTGGGGTCCAGACACCAAGCTGAGCAATGCAGCACCGGCTCATATTTGGAGGGACATTGGCACATGCTTCAGTGCAGTGGGTATCCACATCTGGTAGTGGGAAGAATAATGTATGGGTTGGGAGGACCTTCATCGCTCAGCCAGAATTGAGGCCCAAGACATTATGGGTGTGTCTTCCCAGCCACATTCTCGGTACCCCCGCATGACACCATTGTACAGGAAGGTACTGACAGCTGCCTGGCTGACACTCCACTTTTAGCTGGAAGAGTTTGAGCAGCAGACAGGAGGTATGTTTATTATTTTTAAAATAACTTAAGAGCACAAGAGATTTTATATTGATGTTAAGTCATGTGTCCATTCTGAGGGTTTGTTCTAATATTCCATGTTGCACTATGCCTGTGTTATTTTTGGGTTATGATTGAATGAGAGTTTACGAATACTAACATGTACGTAATGTCTTTTTGTTTTGATTTACTAAACATCTAATCATGACACAATAAAAATGCTTGTCAAATGTTACACTTTGTGATGACATAACATTTCAAACTGAACTGTAGCATCTGGGATATGTAACATTTTCATTTTGTCCAAGTTTGTTAATGAAAAAATTGACATTGTATAACTATATGGTATGTTCAAAACACTATCTTTTTTAGTTTAAATATGCTTATTTTTAAGATAGGCAACATGTTAAAGATGTTGTCCAAAATAAGAAAACATTTTGAGCCAGGATTGTGCAAATAAAAATCCCCATTTGTACTAACCCATACCCTCCGTTAAATGCCTGATAAAAAAAATTCACCTCTTAAATTAACATTTTTACAAATTGACATTTTTCAAAAAATATGTATACTACACATTGGGATTGTTATTTATTTTTTTAACTGCTTTCCTTTAATAGCGAACTCACTCAAGATGGCCACCCAGGTCAGCGGTACAGCGTTCACGCACGTATGACGATAACGTGCAACGCATTTAAGCCCACCCACGGCGCTTCCTGCTACGGGAAACAGAGCCGGGGTAGGAGTATGGTTAGTTGCCACGCCACCTCCTGTGGGTATGAAGATCTTCACTTTGGCCGCAAAACAAGCTCCCGGTAAGATAATGCATACTAAACTGCCTACCCACCCACAGGTCACGAGTAACAATGCGCTCTGACTACACGTTCCCGTCATCAGAGACCCGCAACTGATGGGGTGAGTGATAGCTAACAGTCCGGTTTGGACATTACAGAGTACGCGCCTGTTTCTTCTTATCTTTTTTCTTCTTTTTATCACATTGTACAAAAAGAATTCATAGCCGTGCCATTTGCCCAACTTGTATATGAGCACTTGTTTGTCACACGAACTACGGGTTAGGCGGCTAACCCCGCTTTGGGTCACAAGCAAGTTCACAAAAACATGCCACAATAGCCTTTCGCATCTACTACGTTCTGCGGGCTGACTCATAACACATGTTTGTTGGTCTTGTTTGTTTTTATGGTTGGCACATTCATGTACGTTATCTCATTATTCTACTTCACATCCACAATTTGGAAAGGAGCTTGCTCACAATTTATGTTTGTTTGTCGGATCCGATTTTATGGGTGGCATAAGGACGGATGTCAGTACAAAGATCTGTACCACAGTCATGACTTAAAAACGAGCACCACCAGGTTTATGGAAACATATCTTTATCCCTACATACTGGATAGGACCAAATGGGTACACCTATTCTAAACAAGCATTTGCAATGCAATAGGTCTCGCATTTACGCGAGTTTAAGCTATTGGCATTGTAAATGACAATGCCTTTTATTTATGTTTCAAAAACGAAAACAAAAATAAAAGGCATTGTTATTTGCAATGTCAATAGCTCAAACTCGCGTAAATGCGAGACCTATTGCATTGCAAATGCTTGTTTTTATTAGGCACGGAGAG
This sequence comes from Calotriton arnoldi, assembly GCA_963921515.1. Classification (NCBI taxonomy): domain Eukaryota; kingdom Metazoa; phylum Chordata; class Amphibia; order Caudata; family Salamandridae; genus Calotriton; species Calotriton arnoldi. Next base: position 594,438 of record CAWUFW010007804.1, on the reverse strand, counting down.
ATTAAGTGATTTGCCCAGAATCACAGGATGTTGAGCGTCATTGTCGAGACTTGAACCCGGTTCCCCAGCTTCGAGGTCGTCCGCTCAAAATCTCCCCAGATTTAAAATGTATTTGTTTAATTAGGCTTGCTAGTAATGTTTTTTATATCGTTTTACTGATAGCTGCACATGAAATTTACTTCTTGCAGAGTCGATTCAACAAGGCCAGAATATTAATGGTCAATTGATGTCATTTTCTATGATGGTACGTCATGTTTAAATTCGAGGGATTTTACTTGTTCCATTTCTGCCCAAGGCCCCAAAAAATCCTCACAAATTATGTCATTCCGGGCGTCCAACTTAAAGAATTCAATTCATTATGTCTGCCTATCATAGCAGACCCAGTTGTAAACCAGATGGCCCCTGCGCGCGCTGTAAGAATGCGGCCACGAAAGTGAAAGCAACTAAAACAAAGCTTTCAAGAGAGGAGCGGGGGCGAGCGAGCGCGGCAGCCTGCTGAGCTGACAGACGCTCGTACGTCATGGCCTTTTGCTCGCGATTACCCGCACGGCCGGCATGTGTTTCCAATTATTACGCCCGCGTCTGGGCATGATAATTGGAAACAGATGCCGGCCGTGCGGGTAACCGCACAGAAAAGGCCATGACGCACGAGCGTCTGGTCAGCTTTCAGAAGCCCCTACATGACGTCTCGCGCTGCGCGAGCAGTGCTGCGCGAGCAGGGCTGCGCACTGCAACGCTAGGCGCGAGACCTAAAAACAACGTGCCAATGGCGCCGACATACACGGGAACTATCCCGTCAATTCCAAAGTCTGGGCACATTGAGGCACGATATGGGAGCAAAAAACCGAGATCCCCTTAGGGTCAATAAATGGTTCTTTTACCGCCTTTTTAACACCGGGAGCACTTGGCCAACACGCACTACTTGGTATTTCTGTCGCTCATTACCTAAAAATGTGTTTATTATCACTCTCTCTTTCAGGTCACAGAATACTAGGTGAATTGCACCTGGTATTCACTTCATCATCAAAAGACTTTATTCGGTTTTTGTTCACAAAACCATAAAAGTTACACAGATAAAAATACATAAAAACAATTATATATTAATACATGATTTAAAAAGATATCCTGTACCGCAATATAAATCAGCTCAATTAAAAAAAAAAACAAAAACATGCCTAGATAGACGAACTTTACACATCCATACAGGTCCTAGATTTCATAGAAGCTTTTAAAAACCCTACTATAAAAAAGATACAGTCCTCTTTCAGCAGTTGAAGATAAACAAGGGCCGGTCGAACCTGTCTAAAATTCAATCTTTTTAAAATAGGAACCAAAAAATGTCTACGGGGAATTTCATACAGTTTGCATAAAAACAAGAAGTGCAGCAAATCCTGCGGAGACTGTCCGTCGCAGCTGCAGGGAGCTAGCACTTGACCTCTGTGAGAACCCTTCGGTCTGGCTAGCAAAAGGTGGAAGAGGTTCAACCGATACCTGGTTAACAAAAATTTCTCATGTGTTGACAGAGACCCCATAAGACAAGGTTCCGTCGACGGAGTCGTTTTGAGTGTTAAATACATCCGAACACTAGGTTTCAGCACCTCTTCAGTTTCCCTATCTGCTTTCCTTAGTGTCAGGAAGGCTATCTTAGTTAATTCCACATCCTTCTTGACGATGGTATCAGGTTTGGAAAATAGGTCACCCCGCCCTATCCCTTCAAAACTTCTTTTGATATACCTTAGCCAGGGAATACGAGCTGAATTATCAAGGCACATGCACTCTCTTAAAATCAGGTGATTGAGAGTTAGATCTTTGTTCAGCCAACACTTTAGCCAGAAGATCAGGGGTCGCAGAGCAAGAGCATCACTTAAGTAGGGGACCCCTAGTTCCTCGTGGACCGCTAAATTAGAGGTTCCATGCGGAACACATAGTAAGCATTTCAAAAATCATTCTCCACTACCTGGAGGGAATCTGCGGCAGTATATCCCCAAATTTCACTACCATAGGTGGCTATGGCCAAGCTTTTGGCTTGGTAAACTTGCAACATAGCTCCTGTTGGTTTCTTCCCTATTTTGGAGGCAAAGTTAAAAATTGCCGTATTTACCCGAGCCAGATCCCCTTTTTTCCTCAAAATTAGGGGGCCCCATTTAAGTTGGTCATCAAGAGAACCCCTAAGTAGGAAAATACAGTTGTGCAGGGGATCCTGGCGGGGCCAACGCTGAAGTGAAAACTTTTTTTCGATTGATGCCCCACTTTCATGACGTAGGACTTGGAGTTATTAATTGCCAAGTCCCAATCAGTCATGAATCTGGAGAATGGGGATAAAAGGGATTGCAAACCCATTTCGGTCCTGGATATGAGGACAGCGTCGTCCGCGTATAGCAGGACGGGGATACCACGCCGTCCCACATAAGGATAATCAACTCCAGTTTCCCTTAATGCACTATCTAGTTCGTTTATATAAAAATTAAATAAAAAAGGTGCCAAAATGCATCCCTGCCGGACTCCCCTCTTGATCTCAAAGTCCCTAGATACCTGCAGATCCTGTGAGAACCTAACATTAGCTTTAGTTGACATATGCAGGTCCTCAAGAAAATTAACAATGCTGTTCTCCACCCCCATTGCCCTCATGGACTGCCACAGTTTGACCCTGCTTACACAGTCGAACGCAGATGACAAGTCCATGAAGGCAAGATGGATAGTTCGGGGGCGAGCAACAGTATATTTGCTCAGTATCATAGATAGATTAAGACACTGAGCAACAGTAGAGCGTCCCGGCCGGAATCCATACTGGACATCCGACATGATCTTGTGCTCCTCTGCCCATGTTGATAGTCTCTGTAAAAGGATGCGTCTTACCACTTTGACCACTGAATCAATAAGTGAAATCGGTCTGTAACAGTGGGTGCTATTCCTGTTACCCTTCTTGAAAACAGGGACTATAGTGGAAGATGCCCAAGACTGGGGACAGCCATTCTTTGCAGCTGCATTAAATACTGTCTCCAGTATCGGGGCCCAGAACGGGGGGTCCGATTTGAATAAATCTGGGGGGATCCCATCTGGACCTGGTGCTTTGTTAACAGATAGTCCTATAATACCGTCCAGAATCTCACCCCTATGAAAAGTTATTACAGGGTCCTTCATGTCCCGGTTTTCTCTGTGATTAGACTCAAGAGGGCAATCAAACATCGATTTAAAGTGGAGAACCCATTCTTCCTCTGTAATGTATGAATCTAAGGCCCCCCCCCTTCCTGATCAAAAAAGGGCCTATTCACAACACTCCAGAACCTCGAGCTGTTCCTGAGAGTGCTTGAGTCAATCAGCTCCCTCCAAGCTTCTTCCTTCAGGGCACCCTTCCGTTTGGCCAGAGCTGACTTATTTTCCTTTCGACAAGCACCTACATCTGATTGAATTCTTGGTTTGGCTGATAAGACTACCCTCAACCTCTTAGCTGCTTTAGAGCAGTAGGAATCAAACCATCTGGGACCATTTGAGACATTTCTTCTGGCTGGAGCACTTAAAATTTCACCCACTTTTCTCGCTATTAACTCGTGTGCGCCAAGGATCTCATTAGAGGGGGACCCCTCGGTTGTACATATTGTTAATTCATGGGCACAAGATGTTTTTACTTTATTATAGAATTTTTCCGTGGACACCTGGGACCATTTCAATCTGCGCTTTCCATCCGTCGTTCTCAGAACACCCCTGGTTGAAGCATCACCAATCTTTACTGTTAGTGGGCCCGTCATATAAGCTGTTAATGGATTGTGGTCACTAAATTCACTCTCCACAATCTTAAAACCATGGAAGGAGGATTGCAAGGAAGAAGAGATTAAAATAAAGTCAATAAATGACCCCCTACCGTGCCCTTTAAAAGTTGGCACAGGAAACTTAATGTACGGGTCAGCTAGGGACATCAGGGCGACCATATCCAGTTCATTTTGCATGTTGTTCAATAGTTCCCCCTGAACATGATGCTCAAAATGAAAACCCCATGTGCGAGGGCAACCCAACTCAGAAGTACAAGAAGTTCTAGGATTACCACAAGGGTGTATATTAAAATCCCCAGAAACCAAAAGATTATGTAGACTGTAGCCCAAAAATTGTCTTATAGTTGCTCCCAAGGTAGTGATGCTACAGACCTCGTGTGGATAAGCCATCGAGTTATAAAAGTTAACAATTCCTCATCTGGTATCCCCCCTTTTGGCGGACAACGCCAAGATTCCCGGGTATGTAGTTGGCATCATTTGAAGCTTACAATCAACAGCCACAGAGATGTATACAACTAGACCACCCTTTGGTCTTCCACTCGCCGATGGAGTGGCCGGGACAAAAAATGCCTTATAACCTTCCAAAAATAGATCACACTCCACTGACCATGTTTCTTGGAGGCTAATTACCGTGAATTGCTTCACATATTTTACCCATAGTGGATCTTGGAGCTTGTTGGCCAGCCCTGCAATATTCCAGGATAGGAAATTATTTGGCCTCACGTCTGGAGGCCTTTCGACTACCTCCACTGGGGACTGGAGAAGAGCAGCAGGCTCTGGCTCAGGGGGTGTAAGGTCCCTCAGTCAATCACAATCCTCCAGGCCTGATAGAGCAGCAAATCTATTGTTTAACGCCAGTGAGGCGTCAGTGTCAAACTGCCTGTCTGATTCTGAAGGTAAGTGGGTCATAGAGGTAGGCTGATGCCTAGATGCTAGACTATTTGACCACCCACCTCTAGGAGCTGCCCTGGGGACATTTTCGGACATATCCCTGTAAAGGGCTGGCTTGTAAAAGTAGCCCAGAGGTAAAGCCCTAATAACAGATCCCAATAAGGGGGTGAGGCTAATATCCCTGGATAAAATACGGCCCGCAGTGTAGGGGTTGTCAAAGTTTACAATAACGCAATCACCAGAACCCGTTTTGCGTGAGCTCCCAATCCAGCTAACCCTGCGTGCCATAAGGATGTTACTAGACACGCGGGCACCTAGTGTAGTATTGTGTGTAAACCAGTGAGTTAATTTATTTAACAGCTGCCCATAGTCTTCGTTAGCCCCTTTGGGGAGGGAAGGAACACTCCCCAAAACTACTACATATGGGGTGGATTCAGGTGGAAGGTCAATAGTTGGGAGACTCGTTGATTGTAAGACCCTTCCTTCTGACCTACAAGCCCTGTGAGGCACAGAAGGCCCCGCTCTTATAGGAGACTGGCATACGGTTACTGGAGCATCTGCATTACTGGGCCTGATGCTATTGGAGCTGCTCTTATCTAGCACCACGCTATTTACTGCAGGCCTCACAGAGGAGCCTACCCCTGCTCCTTTACCCCCAGTGGTTGGAAGGCCTTTACTAGTGGTTGTGCTAGCTATTGGTGTGACCAGTGAATTGGAGCTAGCCAGCCCCTCTAGTTTTAATAACCTATCTTCTACTGAGCTTATTTTTTGAAGGATTGGATCCAGTAGGGTGGACATCATAGTTTCGAGCCTGCCCCAGAAGTTCCCCTCCTGTATACTGTCAGAGAACTGCCCTAGCATTGTCTGGTTCGTGGGAATGGGGGGACCCTCTTTGCAAACATTTGTAATAGGGATAGCTAATGATTTCCTTCCACATGTGCCCTGAACAGATTTGTTTGATTTCGGTAGACCTTGGGTCTTCCTTTTTATGGAGGGCGATTCATTGGTACACGTTAACTTCATCTTTGCTTTCTGCCCTCTAGTTGTGGCTTTAAATTTAACAGGGCTAGGTTCATGCTCCGTAGATGAACAGGAAACAGAATTTGTCACTGTGGCTGGGACAACAAATGGGGACTGACTCAGCCGGGATGGAGATACATCCTGGTTGGAAACCGCCATAGAGTCAGATATTGCGGGGGTTAGAGAAAGTCTATCTTGCAAGGGGTGGGGCTCAAGAGATAGCCTGCGTTCAGTAAGTTTTATTTCATTAATGAGGGCTGACTCTGCCCTCAATATGAAGGCATCTAAAGTTCCCACCACACTTTTCCCCAGATTTGGCTTCCGCATATTCATGTTGGATTCCACTAAGCACACTAAAATGTTTACACAAATCCCTATTAAAAACTAAAACCGTTTTTAAGGCAAAGTGACTAGTGCAATATACAGTGTGGAAGATGCATACAGTAATAAGGCATACATCAAAGATACCAAAAACTCAACAGGACCTTATTTTTACCCTATAAGTGCAAAGTGCGTATACATTGTTTAACAGCAATGATGATAAAAAAACGTTAAGAAATATGATAGCAATAAAGTGCAATGTGCGGTACAGGACCCTGAGTCAAAATACAAATTCTAGAACCAAGTTCAATATAGAGAGTTTTAGGCACACCTGGTCCAATAGAGCATAGTACATTGGGGTTGTACTGGTGACAAAGTAACACCCAAACTGCTGGTGAGCTGGAAAGGCGGTGGCATCAGGGAACAAACAGTACCTGTAGTCAAACTCCAAAACTCTGCACAGGACCCACGACAGCAGATGAAAGGGGGGTGGCCCTGCCCTGCCTCTTCCTGGCAAGTGCTGCGGCGCTTTGCAGATAGCTACGGGCGCAGGAATGACGCTTGCTCCTCGCGCCTGGCTGGGGGCTGCTGGGAAATGTAGGCAGTGATGATTTGAAGCCGTTCCCCTCACGGCGGAGTAGTGGGCTGCCAAGCCGTTCCCCTCACGGCGGATGCAAGGATCAGATGAGCGCGTCCCGCGCTGCGGGAGTGCTGCGGCGCTTTTCAGGTAGCTACGGGCGCAGGAATGATGCTTGCTCCTCGCGCCTGGCTGGGGGCTGCTGGGAAATGTAGGCAGTGATGATTTGAAGCCGTTCCCTCACGGCGGAGTAGTGGGCTGCCAAGCCGTTCCCCTCACGGCGATGGAAAAGCAGCCAAGCCGTTTCCCTCACGGCAGAATAGTGGACTGCCAAGCCGTTCCCTCACGGCGGATGCAAGGATCAGATGAGCGCGTCCCGCGCTGCGGGAGTGCTGCGGCGCTTTTCAGGTAGCTACGGGCGCAGTAATGACGCTTGCTCCTCGCGCCTAGCTGGGGGCTGCTGGGAAATGTAGGCAGTGATGATTTGAAGCCGTTCCCCTCACGGCGGAGTAGTGGGCTGCCAAGCCGTTCCCCTCACGGCGATGGAAAAAAGCAGCCAAGCCGTTTCCCTCACGGCAGAATAGTGGACTGCCAAGCCGTTCCCCTCACGGCGGATGCAAGGATCAGATGAGTGCGTCCCGCGCTGCGGGAGTGCTGCAGCGCTTTTCAGGTAGCTACGGGCACAGGAATGATGCTTGCTCCTCGCGCCTGGCTGGGGGCTGCTGGGAAATGTAGGCAGTGATGATTTGAAGCCGTTCCCCTCACGGCGGAGTAGTGGGCTGCCAAGCCGTTCCCCTCACGGCGGATGCAAGGATCAGATGAGCGCATCCCAAAGTCTGGGCACATTGAGGCACGACATGGGAGCAAAAACCGAGATCCCCTTAGGGTCAATAAATGGTTCTATTACCGCCTTTAACACGGGGAGCACTTGGCCAACACGCACTACTTGGTATTTCTGTCGCTCATTACCTAAAAATGTGTTTATTATCACTCTCTCTTTCAGGTCACAGAATACTAGGTGAATTGCACCTGGTATTCACTTGCAAAGCTGGTAACTATTTCATTCTTTCACTTGTAGAACCAGCATTGCGGTAGTGTTAGAGTTGAGATACTCTCATAAACAACTATCGGTCCTGACGAATTGCCACAAGACTCGTTAGGGGTTACCACAGGCAAGAAACATGTTGACCTTTTACACCACACATGCCCTTTAGGACCATTGTATCTGGTTAGGGTTCCTTGTTTTTAGTTAGGTTAGTTCACCCTAGGAATAAAATTTAGACAATAGGGTTGCCCTAAACTTATTTTAGACACCACCTTGCACTCACTACACTACCTATTCCACACACCCACACGCACCAAACGGCTTCAACAAAAAGATCTCCGCCAAAGAGCCCCTTCACGGGTGCCTGTCGGGCATTGCAGCACTGACCCGACGAGGAGCAGGCCCAAATGATGAAGCTTGACTTCCTTCGGGGTGTGTGAGGACACTTTTTCACAGACCTGAACACTCACCTTTACACTTAGGAACTGCATACCATTCAGATATACTACAGCCAGCCATTTAACATCCACATCAGAGGAGGTCTCTAACATCACAAACCAACAGAGAGCAGTTAGGGCACTAATTTATCAAACATTCTAATCATGTATCCAAAGTAATTTGAACACTTATTTGCATTCCTATACAAGGACCACCTGCAATACTTCTTACTGTCCTTGAGTTGTCCAAAAACCTATCTATGGGCAGAAATACAAAACAGTTGCTAACAGTTAATAACAGAAAAAGCACTAAAATTATAAGTAGGTTAGGACAAAGAATTCTTCAGTAACAATCCATTCCATAAAATTCTTCTTTTCAGAGTTGATTTTACTCTCTCATAATATTGACAATTCAAGACTCCTGATAGCTGATGATCAATTCTTTTATTTTAATAATACTGTCAGCTAACACATTTCATTACACTAGGAAACTTCTACAGAGCCCCTTTTGCATCTAATGAAAAAAAGATGTTGATTCTTAGGGCCAGATTATGAGTTTGGCGGTTCTTGGACCGCCCGATTAGGACTCAGGCAGTCAGACAGCACTAGGACTGCCGGCTCCACAAGGGAACCGCCGTTCCCTGGTGTAGGAGCGGTGGTCAGAGGCTGCAATATGATTGGCGGGACCGTCACGGTGCCACCAAGCATATTACGAGTTTCCTCTCTGCCAGGCTTTTCGTGGCAGTTCTACCCGCATGAAAAGCCTGGCTGAGAGGAAACAAAGGGGGCCCTACAGGGCCCCCCTGTGCCTCAGACATATGTGGATGCAAACAAGGGAGCATAACATGTGCCCACCTGTGTGCTTGCACATAGGTTCCTGCACGGCATGGAGTTACGATTCCATGCTGTGCAGGAACCTTGTCAGGCGTTCCCATTGTGGTGCCTTTTTAAAATGCACCGCCGCCTTTTAAAGGACACCGCAATGGGAACCCCCATGCCACCTGCCCACCAGACTACAGATAAGTCATAATCTGGCGGGCAGGCAGCGTGAGCTTTGGTGGAGCGGTGGCTTGGCGGTTTGCACAGCCGCTCCGCCAAATTCACGTAATTTGGCCCTTAGTGTTTAGAAATTATCAAAAAATGACCTCTCGAGAGAGTGGGATAAGACAGTGCCAACCCCTCTGCCACATGCCGTCTGACATTGCCAGTAGGTTTACTATCACAGAGAGGGGTGCCATGTGGGTCGATGTGAGAGGGAGACTGATGAAAAGGTGGTACCTGTTCTTCACCAGGTGTGTTCTCTCCCTCAGATGAGTGAGAGATGACCAGAGTTGTATCTTCATAGGAGAATCATGTAGAAGATTCTACAGAGGTACCTGTTAGTTGAAGGCTGTGTGTAAGTGATCCTTGTATAGGTGTACAAGCATCTGCGGCTGCTTTTTTAATGGCTGGGTACTGGAAGTCCTCAGAAGTAATCTTGGAGGAAGACTTTTGGCCAACCACAAAGTTGGATTCTAGGAGATGAGTGTGGAGCCAATAATGTCCTCTTTCTCATCCAGACCTTCTTCCTTTTTGACCAACCCCTGCTCCTCCTCCTCCTTTTCTTATTAGGCAATGATGGCCACTGAGATAGTTGCTTGAAAAAAGATTGGATTCTTTTCTTGGATTGCTGCAGTCCACCGTTTATAAATTGTTCCAACATTTTCGTATGGCGCAATGTCCCAAGTACCTGCAAGAAGATATAAACAGCTGAAATACATTGCAAATACAGATCTGTATCCAAAGTTGCACACGCTACTTCAATTGATATTGCTCTGAAAAAAATATAATAAATGTAGTACCTTGAGAACATTAAGGACAAAATTTAAATCAAGGGTTGATTCATTCATGGAGTATTATATTTCAACAATGTCAACTCACCAGCTCGAGCCACATATGTTTGCATTTCTGGATGACCACCATGATGCTAGCTGCTGAACTAATGAACTCACCGTTGGTGTTGCCAAGGTATCTTCTCTTCCAGCAGCTATAGTAAGAAAAATGATGTTCACTGTCTATTGACAACTATAAAAGTGCTATTGACAACAAATACTGTCAGTTTAGAGGTAAATACAGAAAAGGAAAACCATCAACACCAATAAAGACACTTTTACCTTGTACATGAAACTGGATTGCTTTTAATTTGGGGATTTCTGCATGACACCATAAACTATGAGAACAAATGTTGTATTCGATTATGTGGCTTGGAATACTGAGATGGAGCACTTCCCACTGTTGCATATTACCTTGTGTACAATTGTTTGTTATATGTGCCTGCCTTTCTGGCCTCTCCGAACTCAGCCTGGTCTATTGTTGTGAACAATTTAAGAAAGGGAAGAGAAAAGGGACTATGTCTTAATCATACATTTCCTGATGACTGTGCTGATGCTTTCCAACCACCACAAATATATTTCGCCTCCCACTACCCTTTCATAACTCCCCCTGCATGGTCTGCTATCCCGTTACCCTCACACCAACTCTCTCAGGTCTTAAATAATCTCTCTGAGGTCATAAAAAAAATCTTGGCATGGCAGGGTGCCATAGCACCCGTCTGCTCTGTGTTCCTTTGCAGGCGGGTGCTATGGCACAGGTCATGCCCATGGACAAGCTGAGGAAAGCTGTGGGAAGCAGAGCAGCATCTCAGTCCCTTATCCTTTCAGGTCTTTGTAGACCCATGGAAATGAAAGGAAGATGATTAGAGGTGGGAGTGTAATATCTGCCATTTCTACCATTCCTGTTTGTCTGTAAAGACCCTGGAGGATATGGAGAAGGTGAAAAACATAGAAGCAGATCGCTTTCTTGCCACATATTTAACATAACTATAGGGATGTCGTGGAAGTTAGTTGCAATCGCTATGATATAACACCAGTTACCAATAACAGTGGGTGGCAACTGGTCTGACATCATAGCAACTGATAACCATTGTATAAAACATTGTGTTTAGTACTTTTGTTTGCAAGTCACTTTCAACAGCAAACCTATGGAAGGGAGTCAGGGTGAATATTATCTGCACGTAGATATATAAGTTTGTACCCACAGCATTGCGAAGATTCTTTCAACAGACAAGTTAATGTTTATGTTTGGGATATATAAATTGTATTGCTGTGTCAGCGGGGTGAGAAGCTGTTTTCTAAATATCGACTTGCTTGGACTGTGGCATAGATGAGAAGGAAGAGCATTCCACAGCCTGGAAACATGATATTTGAAAGTTTGACCGCCCAGTCTCACTCTTCTAGATTTAGGCACAACAGCCAAATTTGCTCCACAGTATCTTAGCTTTCTATTTGGAAGATATTGCTTGATGAAATGTCTGAGGTACTACCGCCCAGTCCTGAAAAGGCTTGAAAGGTGATGCAAAGCGTCGATTCTCTTCTTAACTGGGAGCCACTACAGGACTGCATGCTGGGCGGCAACAGATTGGTGCCTGGGAAGATGGAGAAGCAGCCGTTTTGCAGCATTTTGACCTACCTGTAGTTGCTTAGTGGATGCCTGAGAGGTGCCCAGATATACTACATTCCTGTAGTCCAAGAGGGACATAATGGTTGCTTGGACTACCGTTTTCTAAGTGAAAATTAGCAAAGTCCAAAGAAACTTTATGAGGCAACTCAGCAGGCCAAAACATCAACCAGCTAGCTTGTTGATCTGAGCTTCCATGATCAGATCTGAATCAATTCACACTCCAAGATTTTTACAGCTGGCTTGGCCTGAGGAAAAGGGCCAAGATCCTCCAGCTACCAGTTGGAAGTCTAAAGATGGAGCTGGTTTTCTACTACCAGGACTTCAGTCTTCCCTCCATTGAGTTGGAGGCAGTTCTGGCCCATCCTGTTGGATACTGTCAATAGGAAGCTTCTCAGCTAGTCAGAGGAGCTGCCTTGGGTGTGTGAAAGAGAGAGAACCAGCTGGGTGTCATCAGCATATGAGAGCAATATGAAGCCAAAGGATTCCACTAAATCGCCAAGTGGGCGTACATAAATATTAAAATGAGTCGGACTTAAACCTGAGCCCTGTGGAACTCCACAGGTGATGATCCCTGAGTAACTCCACAGTTGATAGATTAGGACTCTGAAAGGTTAGGTTCGCCCTGAACTTAAAAAGAGTGATTTTCTAAAAAAGAAGTAAACCAGATAAGAGCCCTGTCTTTTATCCCACAGTCATGAAGGCATTTGAGTAGTAGCGAATGGGAGACCGTGTTAAAAGCTGCGCTCAGATCAAGTAGGGCACCACAGCCACACCTCCCAGATCCAGGGGCCACTTAAGCTCTTTCGAGATTGCCAACAAGGTAGTCTTGGTATAGTGAAGAGGTCAAAAACTGGACTGGGAGGCATGCAGGAAGTTATTGGCTTCAATGAAGCTAGAAAGTTGCTGAATAATAATTTTTTCCAGCTTCTTCGTGGAGAATGGCAAGAGAGAAATTCACCTATAGTTCCCAACTTTAGAGCCCTTTTTTAAGCAGATGATTCACTATGTCATGTTTGCAGGCAGATGGAATGCTCACTGTAGAGATGTACAGATTTAGAAGTTCAAGCATAGCTGGAAATGTGACCTCTGAGGCAGCTTTGAGAAATGTAAATATGATGCTAAACCGTATCAATTGCAGAGCCTGATTTAATAGAGTTAGCCACTTTATTAAGATCAGTCAAGGAGAACAGATTAAGTTGGCCAACACCTTCCCTGCAGTCTCATGTGTAAGTTCGTTAGCCAAAGTGCTCTGACTACTGACCGAAAGTGCCCTGTAGTAAAGGAGGAATACATCTTGCTGACATTATCAAAAAAGTAATGAGATAATTCCTTGCGTCTTGTGGGGCTAGGAGGTAGTGGAAGGCTTTAGTGCTAGAATCCATAAATGTCTTCACAATAGCGAACAACTCCTTAGAGGCATTAGAGGCCATTTTAATTTTCTGAGCAATGAAATCAATCAGTCAATCAATCAGGGGTTTGTAAAGCGCTAATTACTCACCGGGAACAGGTTTCAAGGCGCTGAGGGAGGGGGGTGGGGGGGAGGGAGTCCGCAGATTCTGGAGGTTCACTGAGTTTCATCGAAGAGCCAGGTCTTGAGGTCCTTTAGGAACTTAGAGAGCGAAGCGGTCTGTCAGAGTTGAAGAGGGAGGGAGTTCCAAGCCTTGGCTGCGAGGAGGGAGAAGGAGCGCCCTCCTGTTCTGCCTTTCTTGACCCGAGGTACTGCTGCGAGGGAGAGCTGGGCCGAGCAGAGAGAGCGCTGGGGAGCGTGGAACGCAAGGCGGTGGTTCAGGTTGGTGGGTCCGGTGTTGTGGAGGACCTTGTGTGCGTGGGTGAGAAGCTTGAAGGTGATTCTCTTTTCGACGGGGAGCCAGTGTAGGGTCCATAGATGCTGGCTGATTTGGCAGTGGTGCGGTAGGTTGAGGATTAGTCTGGCGGCAGCGTTCTGGACGTTCTGGAGATTGCGGGTGAGGTTCTTGCTGATCCCGGCATAGAGTGCGTTGCCATAGTCAAGTCTGCTACTGATGAGGGCCTGTGTGACAGTTTTCCTATGTTCGGTGGGGATCCACTTGAAGGTCTTGCGGAGGAGGCGCAGGGTGTGGTAGCAGGAGGAGGTGATGGCGTTGACCTGACGGTCCATTTTGAGTTCGGAGTCTAGAATGATTCCGGGGTTGCGTGCGTGGTCCGTGGGGGCGTGGGGTTCCCCGAGGGCGTGGGGCCACCAGGTGGTGTTCCAGGATTCGGGGTGAGGGCCCATGATGAGTATCTCGGTTTTGTCCGTGTTGAGTTGGAGGCAGCTGCTCTTCATCCATCTGGCGACGGCTTCCATCCCATCTTGAAAGTTGCGTTTGGTGATGTTGGGTTTGTTGGATAGGGAGAGGATGAATTGGGTGTCGTCTGCGTACGATGTGATGTTGAGTCCGTGTGCTCTGACGATGGATGCGAGTGGGGCCATGTAGATTTTGGATAGGGTCGGGCTGATGGAGGATCCTTGTGGGACTCCGCAGGTGGTCGGAGTCGGTTCTGAGAGGAATTGGGGGAGTCTGACTCGTTGCGTTCTGCCGTAGAGGAACAATGCTGTGCCTTCCTAATGGCCCTGTGATACATCAGTATGCCTTCTCTATAGTCTTTTTATCAGTATCATAGGATTTACACCAATTCCGTTCCATAATATTACACTGTTTTTCAATGCCAAAAGGCTGGCATCAGACCACGGTCCCTGAAAGCCATCTCTTTATCTCTAACTCTGCCTTCTACAGAGATCCGGAGAGACAAGTTTTAAAATCTGCCAAAATGTGACTAAAATCAAAGGTGTTAAGCTTAGACCATTGTCTGGTCTGACCGAATTCATTACGAGGGATAGCCGTTAAGGCTTGGGTAGTGATGCATATAGGGAACCACAAAATGGTCAGTCCAGTCTGGGGAGAATGGTTGTATAACCCTCAAAGAGGCTAGATTGTATAAAACTGGGTCTAATATGTGACCAGCCTTGTGAGTAGGAGTCTTTACCAGCTAGGTAACCCGAATAGCTTCCAGGGCATTGCTTAACTTGTGTGCATATACATAGTTCTTATCAAAATGCAAATTATGGTCCTCGAAAATGGTCAATCGAAGGCACCCTAACTTAGTGAAGCCTTAATATTCAAAATTTTCCAGCATCACCCTAGCTACAACATAACCCGTGATAATAAAGACACCCACTAATTACAAACATAATTTCATAAAAGTTGCCCTAGTTTGATTACAAATATCTGATTTCAAAATATCCAAGGACTTCAAGTAAAACGACAACAACTAATTAAGAAATGACATCTCATTACACAAAGGGCATGAAGAATTGAAGCAAACTCATACTATCAGAGCTGGTTGTGCTGACTGAATTTTAAGATGACTTCCCCAGGATAGTTTATTTGTCATTTTGACCCCTAAATAAATATAACTCTTTCACCTACCTGAGTCCAGATTACTTAAAGCTTACACATGCGATCTGTAATATTGAAATCCATTCATTTTTGGCAGTGTTTCAGTCAGTCCACATTTTTGAATGCATAGCTTAATTCTATGAATCCAACACAGTTTCATTTTTCATTTGCTCACATATTTTTCACGCAAACAATGTAGGCGTAAGATATTGTCAGTAGTTGAGCATGAAGGAAATCCCACTTGCTCAAAAGGTAGGTATTTTCCCATAATTCAGATTAACAATGGTTTTTGCACAGATTTTCCCTGGTTCTTCTAGAAGGGTGATGGATTGATAGTACAAAGTGTCAGATCTTACGCCTTACTTATAAAGAGGAATAATATGACTTATTTTCCAAGAGTCGGGAATAAGGTTTGAAATCTTAAAATATGCACAAAAGTGGAATAAACAACTGTGTTAGTTACAAAAAAGTACAGATTACCAAATGCCACCAGGATTAGGAGCCTGAGAACTATTCATTTCTGTAATAATATCAACAATCTCTTCAATAGTAATTTGCACAGTGCTTTATTGAAAATATCAAATTGTATATTTAATTTCTGGTATTAGGAATTAAAAGGAGAAAGCTAACTTATTTTGCCTATAGGGGTAGGATTTTTAACAATATCTTTTCTCAACACTTTTAACTCTAATGCACCAAAATTCATGTAAACTGCACTTTAATATGGCTAATTGGAGATAATGTCACCATCTTGCTTCCCAATTCTCTT
Source organism: Calotriton arnoldi (assembly GCA_963921515.1). Taxonomy (NCBI): domain Eukaryota; kingdom Metazoa; phylum Chordata; class Amphibia; order Caudata; family Salamandridae; genus Calotriton; species Calotriton arnoldi. The sequence goes on along the minus strand of CAWUFW010007804.1, from coordinate 578,694 downwards.
TTTCAAGTTTAAGGTCTAGTTTAGAGTTTGACAGACAGGTTACTCTGTCTGGAATTAATATTATATATTTTGTATTCTCTTTGATACCAAATTGTAATAGTATTTAATTTGCTTGTTGGGTTGTAGGTCATGTGGATTCTTCTATGATGGCCAGAGAAATTTCGGTTTTGATCTCGCCCTATGCCTTGCAGAGGAGATGTAAGATGACACCCTGTCTGTATTTGACATACATGACCTACTATATTATGGTCAAAAGGGCAGAGAAATATTGATGTATTTGGTTACAAGTCCATAATGGCTGCCAACTAGATACTGATACAAGCTATCACAGAGAATGGGACTAACTATCCATCCATTGGCTTACTGTACATTCAGTAGTTTATGAAATCTGCCTTTCCTCCTTGGTCACCCCAAATTTTTCGCCATTTGCTGTACCCTATTTTTGCTGGTTTTAGAACCCTGTGCACTTTACCGGTGCTAACCAAGAGTAAAGTGTCTGTGCTTCCCCTTTAATATGGTTAAATTGGCTTTTTCTTGATTGGCACATTTAACATTCCTGAAAATCCCTTGTATTTGATGGAAAAAATGCACCCAAGACCTAGTTGTTAAATGGCATTGCTGGCTTGTGGCACCGATTGGGCCATCACACTACAGTAGCAGTGCAAACATGGCTACAAGGCCTACCCTGTATAGCCTGACTGCTGCAGTGCAACCTGTCAAAGTAAACCTTTTTGACAGGTAAAGACCTCTATTTTAAACATGAGTAAGTCACCCCTTTGTAGGCTTTGTAGCCCACAAGGCAGGGTGCATGGTATTTAAAAGTGGGACAGATGGAAAATGAATGGTTCACTGATAGAATATCAATGTTAAAAATATTGATGTTCAAAAAATCAAAAAAAAAATCTAGACTACAAAAATATTGACTCCCATACCTACACAGGTAAGTACAAATATATCGTATCAAAAATATCGATGTAAAAAATATAGGGGTCGATTCCGATCTCGTCGGAAGGCCTCCGAATCGGATTCGGCTTTACCGGATCCGAGTCGGAGGCTTTGTTTCCGACCGAGTCGTACAGAGGTCCGGACGCCCAAGTACGATGCGAATGAACGCGAAATTGCCGACCGAATCATTTCCGGGTCCGAACCGCTCCGTACGACTCGTTCGCACTCGATTCGTACCGCGCAATGGAGACGTATTACGACCGAGCCAGTGCGATGCACGATCCGGACAGCCGGATCGAGTCGGAGCCTCCGACACGTAAACGTTCTGGGAAGCGGACTTCGGGGGTCCGTGCCGGACCCCCCTTCACCCGTAGCCTTACGAGTTGGACACAGGGGGGACCCAAGGGTCTCCCCTATACATGCATGTACGGTGCGGATGGCACCAACGCGTACCCACTACAGAGGGCACCCTTTTGCGCAACGTACCCATTCAGTCAATGGGAGCCCATGTACGCGTAGTACGACCGGCTCCCATTGACTTCAATGGGAGTCCGACCGAACCGAGTCCGTCAGCATGCGGCTGCATCGTACTCGCTCGCTTGGTGCCAAGGGGCACGAATTGGTCGGAAATCGCTCCGGGAACGTGTCAGACGGAACGGTTTCCGACCAGGATCGGAATCGGCCCCATAGATGTAAAAAATATTGATTTAAATATATATATGAAATAAAATAATATATATTAAATATTAATATTAATTTTAACAAAATAAATTAAAGTTAATATACATTTTCACAAAATATTACAAATAAACTTAATTAAAAAAACACACACAAACATAATAATTTATACATATATATATTTACTTTAAAATAATTACTAAGGGGCTCATTACGATGGCGGGCGGAAGCACAACCGCCGTGCTGGCGGATGCAAAAACCACCAGTTACCGCCGGCACGCAGCAGTCCACACGCCCGCCCAATTACGATGCGAAAAGTAGGCCAAACACCGCCGGCAAGCCAGCAACACCGTCCGCCATCAAAGTGCGCCCGTACACGTAGCGGCGCAGCCCAACTGACACACACCGTCCGACGAAACACGTCCCGCCCGGCGCATAAATTACGATGACGCAAACAAACGGCTCCCACGGCCAAGAGATACCGTACGACAAACCGAAGCGGTAACACGGACGCCGAGCACGGACAACGAAGTAGCTGCTCCCCCGAGCATGAATCCAGCACTGCAGGCACTCCCCATGCTCCTGCTGATGCACCACCAAGGACGCAACGTACCGCGGAGACGCAGGTAGGCACACACACAACAAGTGCACGCAAACAGCGCACACAGTGCAAGGGCGGAAAAAGCGGACAATCCCCCACCAGCGCGTGTACACTACACATCCACCATTGCATCCACATATGACACACAGGCCAAATCGTAACATCGCGTAACACATGTGTACACACCACCTGGGACTAGGAACCAACAACCCCGTCACGGCCCCAAAGCGGCGATGACGCCGCCACACATGCGCACAACGCAGAGGCCAACCGCAGCGCCATGCATGCGTCGCACACAGACACAGGGACACAACCAAGCAGCACACACATCAGCCCCACCCCGAACGCACATGACACGTGACAGGCCTGCCACAGACATGTCCCCAACGCCCAATTCACGGACAACACCCAACGCCACACAACCGACGCACACATGTCAGTGAAGACACGCAACAGCAGGACACACCCCAGTGTAACAAACATGGCGTAGCACACAGCGGCGGCAACACCAACTAGGAGAAGCAGGGCTCCTTCGGGAAGAGGAACGCCAGTACCACACTGAAACACCCATACCACCCTGCACATATGAACAAGACATATAAAACGGAACACCAAAGAGCCCGGGGACCGACAACAGGTGGCCCAAGAATAACATTCACACACAAGGCCCAACGCAGAGCGGAAAGGCAGCCTGCCGCCCACACAAGGGAGAGCAGACAGCACTGAATGACCTTCCATTCCAACTCCGAAACCACAGCCCTACGACAGAAGCCGGTGAATACAGCCATTGTCCAAGAATAGACCAACACAGGCTTGCCGAGGAGACCGACCACAGGGCAGATAGCGCATATCACAGAAGCACACAACGGACGGGGAAGAAAGAAGAAAACACTCCCCCATGTCGGCCACATGCAAGTTAATTGGAAGGAGTCACACATCACTGACCTTGAACTGTCTGAGAAGCATGTGGGAAGAGGGCCCGTGTCCTCCAAACAAGCCAACAGAACACAAGTCCTGTCTCCCTACGACTACACAGAGCTCACAGCAACCTCGGAGCGTGCACATTGCAGACTGCACACACAGCCGGAGCACGCCACCACAACGCACCGCTGCGAAATGGCAACCGCAACACACCTACCCAACTACGCCGAACAGCTCAAGCTGTACAAAACCAACCTGTTTCATACATTGGGATGCGATCTCCTGTCCCTGCTGAACGTAAGTTACCGACTGACTTACCGCATCACATTGTTCAGCTGCGTCATGCCCGTCTTCTACTGTCGGAGGTGTCCCTACCAGCATCCCGTGGAGATATGCCTCTCCAACCCGGCATGTCTGAAGGCGGACCTGCTACCACTACTCCTCCCTCTGGACGCACACGACAGGGCCTGCTCTGCCTATGGGGGCATGGCGTATGTGGCCAACATCGCACCCGCACTGAAATGGGACCACTGTGCCTCCACACGACGGATCATCGAGAACAGCTACATCGAATGTCACCCAGCATGCCCCATCATGGTCCTCCAAGGGACAACTTACGAACAACACCTTGACAGCCACCATCCGCTACATTGGCTGGCAAACATGTACACCACCAATGACATGGAAGCCCTGCTGGACGGCATCGCATACCTGACAACCTGTAAATTCGTCGGACCACAACGCAGGTTCCCCGATTGACCTATGATGTCCAACCCCGCACCCATGCTTAGCTTCCGCACGGACTGGCCAGTCACCACCACAACAGCCATACCAAACGACCGGCAACTGTAACCACACCATCAACGACATCGCCATGACATCGGATATGACCGGGACATGCACACTGTTCCCCATCACATCCAGGAACACCGCATGCATCGTGGGAGGCAGTGGCATGGGCTCTGTGTATCGCACCCACATGGACGGAACTGCACGAACAACCAGGACACGACATGGATCCAGCGCCCATGGACACACACACCGCTCAGTGGACATGAATAGGTCGCCTGGAGTCTGTGGGTGCTGCACCCCTCCCACCCCCGCCCCGGGAATCCCATACCAGGACCTTTGCATGGACGACAAGTGCATACAACAACAACACGACCCCAGTGACTGTGACATGTCCAGTAACCACCACAGTGCAACAACAAGTGGCACGCCGCTGCATGCACGCAAGCACATGCCCTGATGTCATCTCACATGCACGCGTGCATGAGGAACAACCGCAGCAAACCTGTCACATGGAACTGAGATGGACTGTGCCCATGATGCCAAGCGGTCTGGTAGGCTACATGTATACCGTCTGTGTCAAAGTCCGCAGCTCCGCAGCTATACGTAAATGTACATTAGCACAGCCTTGGCCAAGCAGATGTCACTCTGAAGCCCACATCCCACATGCAACAGCCAATCACATGTAACCCCACACCCTATCCCATTTGCAATCATGCTCAGTATATCCTCAACATGTATTCCGCTGCCAGTAGTGTCCACTATACTGCATCACAGAGGACAGAAGACTCAATATAATGTTTGAAACCAAAACTGTCTCCGCTGACTCATTTCACAAGTACGAATGAGAGAGGATGAGAGTATGTGAAGTACACGGCAGTCGTGACATGACCATGTAGTCCACTGGTATTGGATGTCAATGCAAATGAGTAGCACAACTGTGGAAGACACACATGTGTCGTGTGAAGTCGTATGGACGCAGTGCTCAGGTGGGTGGGTGTGACGGGTAGATGCGCACATGCCAAGTTGGAGCACGCCGTGTTGGGAGGGGTCATGAACAGTACACCACCGCTTCCCTGGGCATTGTGAGAGGACACCTGTCGGGGGGGAGTGAACACGTGTGTGCACAGCAGCCGGGCACACGTACAAAGCGGTACCAGGCGCACCTCAGCCCACCCTCTGTGGACAAGCTGGATCCTGTTGTGCGCCCGCCATGCCCCTTGGACAAGGCACACACAGCCCCAGTCGACCAGGTGTAACCCCAACATAGTCAATCCGCACAGGCGATACAGGGCACGGGATGGCAGTGGAGCATGGTGTGTGAGAGGTCTCCTCGCGCTCCTCCTGGTCATATCACGCAGGCAATAGAACCTCAACGTCTAGCATGGCACAAGTCAAATGGAAGTGTAGGGGGACGCACCACAGCACGAGCAGCACTGACGTCACGGGAGGTGGCTCGCACCATCCCATCCATTGCCCATCATACCAACCACGCCACATGCCATTGCGACTAAGTGCAAGCGCGTGCGCCACCACCCCCGAGCCCTCCCCAGAGAGGCCAAAGAGTGAATGTGTGGGCCATCAGCCACAGACGGACGCGGCCTGGCCGCAAGGGCAGCCACAGCCACTGGGTGTCGCAGGTGGCGGATCCGGAAGGCGAAGACTGTGATGCATAGTCCATGCAGGCCGGGTCTCCATTTGGGGCACCACGCAGGTGGACGGCGTCCCGCCACACATCATACCCTGAGACAGCCCACTCGTGCAACTGGACCCACACATACACTCCTTGCCCTCTCTGGTGCGAGCTTGGGGCTGCCTGTGCAAGCGCTAGCCTCGCAGGTGAGCATGCATATTGGGGGAGCGAGGGGAGGACATGAGGGCTGGGGCGAAGATGACTGTATCACTGTCAGTTAGTACAAGGGATGACCCAGATGTGGAAAGGAAGAGACGTGTCCCGTGTGTACTGCAACTAGTCGCCAATCCAACTACCCCCCCATGTCCGGAATGTAAGCCCGCACCTAGGCCCGCCCATCCGCCACATCGAACATACCACCAGCACGACAACCTTCCCATTCGAAACACTGACTGGGGGTGGCGACCAGTGAACAATCATGTGTAGCCTACCCACGCGTACATGTGGGCCCTCCATGATCCATGTCACCTGCGGCAAAGTCATGACATGCGCAATGAGGGAAGTGAGGAGAGCTGTCCGCCCCACGCGCAGAAGGTGCATCAGCTCCACAGACCCAGCAGCGAGTCCAGCAGGGGTCACATGTGCAGGGGCAGCTGTGCCTGGTGTGAAGGCACATGCATATAGACAGCACATCGACCAATGTGTAGTCTGCCCACATCTACAGTCCATCATCATGCGGACATAGGAATTGAACACAGGGCAACACATCTGAGTGGGTGCACCCACCGTGACCAACAATGCGCAATCATCGACGTACCCGCCCTGTGCATGGCCCCCCACCCAACGGAGGCACATCCAGTGCCACCATCCCACACACACAAGCCTTCCACGGAACATGCTGTGTCCAATGGTCAGTACAGAGTCAGCGCCCATCTGGTGGATCCTGAACAGGAGACACATGCACACACATGCCAGCTCCCACTATGTACGTCTGCCACCTGGCACGTGCAATGTAACCTCTCACCTGTGACGTGTGACTGCAAGCACACAGCCGTCTTGGCATGGGGCTGTCAATGTGGACACCTGTCAATGTTTCGGGAGGTGTGATCCGTACAGTGCTGTACATAGGGTGCAGTGCTGACACCTACTACTGTCTCATATCCCCTCGTGCCACAGGTCCCACTTGTTATGGCCGCTCAGCCTGTGCCCACATCGTCGTCGTCGTGTGCCATACTCATCCAGCCGCGGAAGCAGTTCCATGCTCAGCAGACATTCATGTTGCCGTGGCGTTGCCGCTTGACGGATATGCAGTCAGTCCCCATCAGCACGCCCCGCAAGTCATTGGGGCCTAGATCCCCATGTGCATGCACATGGCAGTGGTTTGTATCACTAGCCATTGCCATTGTTGGGAGACCTGTGTAAGTGTATTGTGGCCGTGCTGCCCCAGCTTGACAGCTGGGCTGTGGCTCATGTGCTTGCTCAGTCATGTCAGTGATGTGTATGCGAAATTGCTATGTGTCGTGTTGCTTTGACATGTGTCCTCTGCCATTGTCCCTAGGCGGAGACCGAACATTGACCGCCCATACCAATTGCTGGCGGACATGGACGATACAGAGGTTATTAGGAAGTTTCGGCTGGACAGGCCAACCCTGCATCGACTGTGTGCCATGTTAGAACCCCATCTCCGTCCCCGCAGGGTGTATCCGACTGCTGTCACCCCCACGGCTAAGGTGATGGCCGCCATGCATTTCTTCGCCACTGGGTCATTCCAGCACACAGTGGGCATTGGAGGAGGGATGTCCCAGCCCATGTTCAGCAAGGTGCTGAGGGATGTACTGGCAGCCATGATGCTGTACCGAAACAGGTACATCCGCTTCCCCAGGGCTCGTGAATTGGCGGCAGTGAAGGGTGCATTCTATGCCCTTGGCAGAATCCCACACGTTGTTGGAGCCATTGACTGCACACATGTCGGCCTTGTTCCACCACAGGCCACTGAGCACCTGTACCGCAACAGGAAGCACATGCACTCCCTGAATGTGCAAGTGGTGTGCCTTGCGGACATGGTGATCACCCACGTGTGTGCAAAGTTCCCAGGCTCGGCCCATGACGCACACATAATGCGCAACAGCATCTTGCCACGACTGATGTCCAATATGCAACAGGATCGTGGCTGTATTGTCGGTGAGTATGTGGAGTGGTGTAGCGTGCTGGTTGTGCGATGCTGTCCCCTGTCCAGTTGGAATAGCAACGGTTCTCTGTGTCCCTCACACCCAGGTGACTCTGCGTACCCGAATGGGGCATGGCTGCTCAGTCCATTGAGGAATCCTCGCACCCCAGCAGACGATCGCTACAATGAGGCACATGTGAGGACCAGACGTGTGGTCGAGCGTACCTTTGGCCTCCTCAAGTCCAGGTTCAGGTGCCTGGACCGCACCGGGGGTGCGCTGGCGTACTCCCCACAGAAGGTGTGCCGGATAGTGGTGGCGTGCTGCATGCTGCACAATCTGGCCATTCGGAAGCAGATCCCCCTCATCGTGGATGACGGAGATCAACCAGGGCCCCAGCCCGCAGACCAGGACAGCTCGAGTGAGGAGGACAGCGGAGAGGAGGAAGCTGGTAATGTGCGGCAGCAGCTCATCGCCCGCTACTTCACTTGACGGTGAGTGTCCATGTACGACGGCTGATGTGGCTGTATCTGTGCAGGTGTGTGTGTGCTGTGTCAGGGTGGCCGCTTGTTCACTGCGTGCTGTGTGTCAACGCTCCATGGCCAGGGTAGTATGCCACTGTTGGTGGCTGTGGCATTGTGCCCTATTGCTCTGTGCGATGTGTGTACATTGCTTGTAGTTGTTGACATGTACTGTGTGATGGGTGTGTGACACACTCATTGAATGTGCTCCTGTTCTGTCTCCCACCCCTAGGTCCCTACAGGCCCTCCGGATTCCATTGCCATGCCACGCATCAGGTGCCTTTCCGCCCAAGGTGGCCGTTGTATTCCGTACAAATAAAACACAGGGCACAAACAGCAGTTAGTGTAAAAGGTGCATTTATTTCAAACTGTGACATGTGATTGTGTGTAAGGTGATGACAAAAGTGGTGCGTGCAGTGACAATGAGCTGTCGGTCATGGCTGCGTGATGCTCAGGGTGTACCCACTGGTTCTATGTCCATAGTCCAACACACACATGCCATCCAGATGGCTGTGTGGAGTGGGATCGTAGTCCAAGTCAATGCAGTGGCTGGTCAAGGAAGGCTGGCGGAAGGCTGGCTGGCTGCCTCACTTGCGTTTGGAGCGTGCGAAGTCCTCCCGGGAGATCTGTTTCCACTTCGGACGGCCCCTTCCACGTTTGCGAGGGGGTGCCTGCTTGCGACATGCTGGTGGTTGAGGTGTGCTCACTGGCTGTGGACGCAGGGGAACTGGACACTGCTGCTCGACCCTGCGCCCCGGCAGGTGGTGGCGGAGGGGGAGCTGCTGTCCCTGGCTGTGACCTCACCGCCACCACCAGCTGGCCCATGAGGTCCACGAGTTGGCCCATACGGGCGTCCATGGACCTCAGCACCCCCAGCACCTCACGCGTGTCTGAAGCAGACCGGACCCATTGTCCTTGGGCCTCTTCATAGGCCCCAAGGACTCTGGCCATTTGAGGCAGGGCATGGCTCCCAGGGGAGGCTGGCGTTTCCCTGACCCTGCTCCTCCTACCAGTCCTGCTGCCACCGGCCTGCCCACTAGCCACATTGCTCACCACGGTCCTCGCTGTGGCTCCCAGGGTGGATCCAGTCGGCCGGGCCACCACCTGCGCTGGGGCTGGTGCCAGCGAAGACGTGGTGGTGGTGGCGGCGGTGGTGGTCGGTGCGGCGATGGTGGCGGTTGCGGCAGTGGTAGTGGCCACAATGACCGTGGGTGTGGCCGCAACGACAGTGGCAGCAGGGGGCTGGGAATGTTCAGCAGCCCTGGATGATGGGTTGGTGGGTAGGAGGGGTCCTGGGGAGCGGCTGGGCCCTGCCACACCAGATGGGCCTGCTTGGTGGTCCGTGTCCGAAGAGGAGGACAGATCCTCCAGATCCGTGTGTCCTCGTTGGGGGCTTGTAGGCTGGCTGTGCTGGCTGCTGGCTCCATCCCCAGCATCCAGCAGTTCGTCACCTGTGGAGAGAATGAGATTTGTTATTGTGTTGCACCTGGCGAAGTATGTATTTGTCGTCTGACATTAACAGTTCGTGCAATCTCGTACATGGGTTTCCCGGAGGCGTGTGTGTGGCTGTAGCATCTGTAGTTGTGTGTGCTTGGCAATGGGACTGTGTGCTGTGCACATGTGGCATGGGACGGATTGGCCATGCCGATGGGTGTGTTGCTGTGCCCCTACTTATTGTGACTCTGGTGTATGCGGGCTCCTGGCCCATCCTGGGTCTGGTTTGTACTTTGCTTTTGGTGTTCAGATGGGACGCTTAGGAACGCATATGGCAACATGGGGGCCATGCCCCAGATTCGCATTTGGGAGGGGATATGCTTTTGGGGTTCAAATGGAACGCTTAGGAACGCATATGGCAACATGGGGGCCATGCCCCAGATTCGCATTTGGGAGGGAATATGCTTTTGGGGTTCAAATGGAACGCTTAGGAACGCATATGGCAACATGGGGGCCATGCCCCAGATTCGCATTTGGGAGGGAATATGCTTTTGGGGTTCAAATGGAACGCTTAGGAACGCATATGGCAACATGGGGGCCATGCCCCAGATTCGCATTTGGGAGGGAATATGCTTTTGGGGTTCAAATGGAACGCTTAGGAACGCATATGGCAACATGGGGGCCATGCCCCAGTTTCGCATTTGGGAGGGAATATGCTTTTGGGGTTCAAATGGAACGCTTAGGAACGCATATGGCAACATGGGGGCCATGCCCCAGATTCGCATTTGGGAGGGAATATGCTTTTGGGGTTCAAATGGAACGCTTAGGAACGCATATGGCAACATGGGGGCCATGCCCCAGATTCGCATTTGGGAGGGAATATGCTTTTGGGGTTCAAATGGAACGCTTAGGAACGCATATGGCAACATGGGGGCCATGCCCCAGATTCGCATTTGGGAGGGAATATGCTTTTGGGGTACATGCTGTGAGCCATGGGTGCCGAACGTGACATGTGTTGTGGCAGCATGACAGTGCATGGTTTGAGGTGTGTGCATGCTTGACATGGCCTGCATATTTGCTGTCTGTTGTGATTACTGGACATGGCATTGGACGCATCGTTATGAGTGAGTGATGGTTGTGTGCCAGCCAACGTATTGCAGTTGTCCCATCTCCTTGGTGTGCGTGCTGCCCTGTGCCATGTGCATCACTGCAGTGCTCGGGGGGTGTGGCCCATGTTGTGTGTTGTTGCTCACAGTGTGTCGTGGCGCTTCATTGACTTCTGGCACATGGTTGGTCATGGGCATGTATCTTAGCGTGACTGCTGTATGTGTGGCAGCTGTGCGGATGACATGCCTTTCATGAGACTGGGGCTGACGGATGGGATGGATGGTATGTTGTATGTGCATGGTGTGTCTGTGTGTTTGATGGGTTCAGTGGTGTTCGTGTGCATTTATGTTGTTCCGCTCTGTTGCGTCTAGTGTTGTTTGTCTTACATAGGCGTAGTTGTGGGGTGTGTGGTTGACAGGCAGTAGGGGCTACATGGACAGGACTTCAATGGTGTTTCGGTTGTGTGTGATGAGTTGCACAGTGGCTGCCGTGTGGTACTATATTCAGTGTGGCTTGTGCATGCAGACGTGGCTCCTTGGGTGTTGCTATGTCTGTGATGGGTCATGTGGGGTGTGAGTCTGTTGTTCATGTCCGTGTGCACATTGTTCACTTGTTCGTGACGGTGGGCGGTGCTGCGTGTTCGTCTGCTACGTGACATGTCCCATGTGTTGGTCGTGTTCCGGTCCTCATGCCTCCAGTAATCCAGCCCTGTCCAGTTTCCCACCTGCATGTTGTTCGTGCGTGCACTGTACTGGATGCCACATGGCTCTACGCGGGGGGTGCTCCATGTTGCAGGTCTGTGGGGGTGGGGGGTGTTGTGGGTCGTGGGGTGGCTGGACACCCACTGACACCGATTGCTGTGGACCGTGATGTCTGCCTTTCGGCTGTCGTTGTGCACTGCGGTGGCTGACACGTGGCTGTGGGGTGTGGGGGATGCTCCTCCTTGCTGTGCTGTGGGACTAGGGGCCTGGTGTGTGTTGTACTTGGCTGTCCACCGTCCCACCCACTGCACTTTGTGTTCCTGCCACTTACCTGTTACTTGTCGGTTAGTGCAGCTGTGGCGGACACATGGGTGTGGTGGGTGCTCGTTGTGGCGCTTCTGGCATATTTGGGGACCTGTTGGTGGTTACGTGGCTGGCTGAGTGTACACATGTCCCCACGTATCTTACAGTTGTTCGGTTTGGGCTGTGTGTGGTGGTGTCTGTTGCATGTGTGTGTGATGTGTTGTGTATTGTGTGCTGGACATGGGGGTGTTTGTCCCTGGGAGCTGTGGCATGGTGGTAGTGCATGTGAGTACATAGCGGTGTGCTGGTATACATTAGTTTGTACTTACCAGCCTCCACTCCCCTGCTAATCCGGCGAGGATCTCCAGATGTATTATGACTCGCACCTTCTCCTCCCACGCTTTGAAGGTCTTGAAGAGCGCGGGATTCCCTCCGCCAGTGACGGCAGCCAGCTCTCTGTTTTTGCCCTCCTTCTTCTTGACCAGGCTCTTGACGTCATTCCAACGTTTGTTTATTTCTCCTCTGTTCCTGGGCAGGGTCCCGACTGCATTGACCTGGTCTACGATCCGGTTCCACATTCTGTTTCTGGTGGCTAGTGGTGTGTGCTGGACCATGTTCCCATAGATTTGTGGGTACACCTTGATGATCTCGTCGACCATGACCGTCAGCTCAATGGGCGTGAACTTGGGCATTCTTTGTGGTGCCATGGTGTTTGTGGTGCTGGTGCGGTGTGTGTTGTGTAATGTGCAGGGGGTTTGTGGTGCAGGTGTTTGGTGGTGGTGGTGGTGGTGGTGGTGGTTGTGATGTGTGCGTTTCTGTGGTGTGCTGCTGTCCTTGCTGTGTCACTGTGTCCTCTCCTCTCCTCTCTGGTTTGCAATGTTGCAAGGGGTTGTGGTCTGTGGGAGTGCTGCTTTTGTACTTACCTATGTGGGTGTGTCCTCATGGTCTGTTGTTTTCAGGTGTGTTGTGTCTGGGGTTCTGGCCTTTGTAGTTTTTGTTTGTCCGGGGGTGTTTTCGGGATGTGTACTGTGCTTGTGTATTTGTGCGTGCCTTGCTGTGTGGACTTGTTGGCCATGTTGTGTGCTATTGGTTTTGTGAGCGGATGGTTTCTGTGCAGGTACGTGGGCGCCATGGCTTCTGCCGTGTCGATTCTCATCGGCGTTGTTTGCGCTGGCGGGCGGTATATTTGTAGTTTTCCCGCGCTCATGGCGGTGCGATCGTAATTTCACGTGCGGTGTGTCGGCCGTGAGGGCGGGCGGTTTTGTGTTGTCGTGCGTGTTTCCGTCCGTGGCGGGCGGTTTGACTCCGACTCGGACGTTGGCGGGCGGTATTTTGTGTGATTTTTCCGCCGATGGCGGTTTTCGGTTTGTGTAATCGTAATGGCGTGGTCGGTGTTCAGACGGTGTGTGTGGGCGGATTTTTGCCGCTTTCATGCCTGGCGGATTTTTTTACGCCGGGTATCGTAATGGGCCCCTAAACTATTATCTTTAATTTATTTTAAAACTTTAAAATTATATAAAAATAAAATATATATATATAAATAATTTAAAATATACAAAAAAATTCTAGTATAAATTAAAACATTAAACAATGAAAAAATATTTAAACATATTGCCCAATACAATCAATGCAACAGTAGGAAAAGTGTTCGATAGCAAACTAATTAAATTTACTATTCCAACTCCAGTGAGTGCAACAGTAGGGAAAGTGTTGGATAGCGGAGGGGTAAAAATTACTATTCCCACTCCAGTGAGAGCAACAGTAGGGAAAGTGTTGGATACCAGAGGGGTAAAAATTGCTATTCCCACTCCAGTGAGTGCAACAGTAGAGAAAGTGTTGGATAGCGGAGGGGTAAAAATTACTATTCCCACTCCAGTAAGAGCAACAGTAGGGAAAGTGTTGGATACCAGAGGGATAATATTGCTATTCCCACTCCAGTGAGTGCAACAGTAGAGAAAGTGTTGGATAGCGGAGGGGTAAAAATTACTATTCCCACTCCAGTGAGAGCAACAGTAGGGAAAGTGTTGGATAGCGGAGGGGAAAAAATTACTATTCCCACTCCAGTGAGTGCAACAGTATGGAAAGTGTTGGATAACGGAGGGGTAAAAATTACTATTTCCTCTCCATTAAGAGCAACAGTAGGGAAAGTGTTAGATAGCAGAGGGGTAAAAATTACTATTCCCACTCCACTGAATGCAACAGTAGGATAAGTGTTGGATAGCGGAGAGGTAAAAATTACTTTCCCACTCCAGTGAGTGCAAAAGTAGGGAAAGTGCTGGATAGCGGAGGGGTAAAAATCACTATTCCAACTCCAGTGTGTGCAACAGTAGGGAAAGTGCTGGATAGCGGAGGGGTAAAAATTACTATTCCAACTCCAGTGAGTGCAACAGTAGGGAAAGTGTTGGATAGAGGAGGGGTAAAATGTAATATTCCCACTCCAGTGAGAGCAACAGTAGGGAAAGTGTTGGATAGCGGAGGGGCAAAAATTACTATTCCCACTCCAAAGAGTGCAACGGTAGGAAAAATGTTGGATAGCGGATGCGTAAAAATTACTATTCCCACTCCAGTAAAAGCAACAGTAGGATAAGTGTTGCATAGCGGAGAGGTAAAAAAAATCATCCCCACTCCAGTGAGTACAACAGTAGGGAAAGTGTTGGATAGCGGAGGGGTAAAAATTACTATTCCCACTCCAGAGAGTGAAACAGTAGGGAAAGTGTTGGATAGTGGAAAAAAAAAAATTACTATTCACACTCAAACACTAAACAAACAAAAAAAACATATTACATTTTTTACAAAATAATAAAAATGAATAAACAATATTTAAACCAAAAAAAATTAAACATATAAAAAGAACACATATTATAGTATTAATTACGTATAACTTAAACCTACAAATACTATATAGGGCAAAAATAATAATAAATACATTTACAAAAAATTGTTCTTTTAAACTAGAATATATTTACAAATAACAAAATTAAATAAAACATAAATGTATTTATTTTATTTCCTACCCTATAACACCACACCAATAACAAAACACTTCAACATTTTTAATTACATGTATATACATAATTAACATAACTAATATCAATTAAAAAATATTAATAAAACAAATTAATAAACATTAATTGACTACACACACTTTAATTTCCACAACACACACCTAAATTAAACTATAAAATAAGAAAACACAATTAAAACTTATTTTATAATTAAAATCTATTACTATTAACAACTAATAATTAAATAATTAATATTTATTTAATACCCACCCTTTAATCCTTTAAAAGTAAAAACAACACACAAAAAAATAAACAATTACCCAAAATAAATATGAAATAATTAACATTAATTAACAACTATATATTAAATATTTAAACAAAAATTACTTCCCACCCTTTACTCCTATAAACAACATTACACACACCTAAAATTAATTACATAATTACCATAATTAATTACCAATTAATTAATTAAAATTAATTAACAACCAATTTTAATTCATAAATTAAAAATAAATTACTTCCCATTCCCACTCTTTACACCTATAAACACCACAAAACACACCTAAAATTAATTACAAAATTACCAAAATTAATAACCAATTAATTAATTAAAATTAATTAACAACCAATTATTAATTTATAAATTAAAAATAAATTACTTCCCACCCTTCCCACCCTTTACACCTATAAACACCACAACACACACCTAAAATAATTACACAATTACCATAATTATTTACCAATTAATTAATTAAAATTAATTAACAACCAATTATTAATGAATTAATAATAAATTACTTTACACATTTAACACTATAACATCTCAACTAAACAAATATTAAAAAATAAAAATTAATCAATAAATTTAATATAATTAAATTACTTCCCACCCTATTCCCCTATATACCCACAACCCGCTACGGAACTAAAAGCACAAAATTCAAATAAAAAAATTAATAAATTTAATATAATTAAATTACTTCCCACCCTATTCCCCTAGAAACCCACAACCCGCTACGGAACTAAAAACGCAAAATTCAAATAATAAAAATGTATAATCTTAATATAATTAAATTACTTCCCACCCTATTCCCATATAAACCCACAACCCGCTACGAAACTAAAAGCGCAAAATTCAAATAAAAAAAAAGAATAACTACTAAAAATTTAACACATATATTAAAAATACAAACAATTCGTATACAAAAAAACATACATATAAAATATATACTAAAATAAATAGCAATAATAAAAAACGATATTTTTAACAACTGTATTTTTGCAAACGATATTAAACACTTCGACATTTTTAAAATCGATATTACTTACCTTAAGTAGATGTTCTTGACCACGATATTCTTGCTGTCAATATTTCTGACCCACGATATTGATGACTCGATATTTGTGCAACTCGATATTTTGAACTCGATATTCTGTTTCTGCACCAAAATGAACATTACTGTGTCCTTACAGTTACAAGATCTTATAAGCTATTTTCACAGTGGCAGGCTAAGTTGTCCTATGTAGAAAAACAGAGCTCAGATTAAAATACTAATACTATGGGGCCGATTCCGATTCGGGCCGGAAAAAATACCGACCGACTCGGAGCCGGAATAAATTCCGACCGACACGTACAGGTGCAGCCCGACCCGCAAAGTACGATGAAAAGCGTGCTAAATCTGACCGACTCGTACGGAACACAAGCCGAACGACCGAGCCGCGCGGAAAACAGCCATCCGGCCGGAAAACCACGCGAATCGAACCGACCGACACGCACCAGGAAGAATCCCGAATGAAACGTACCCGCGAACTCCGACCCGCCAAGTACGATGCAACGCGTGGAAAACACGACCGAGTCGCACGGAGCCCAAGCCGCACGACCGACACGCATTCAAAACAGCGAGCCGAAGCAACCCAAAACCCCGCGACCGACGCGTACGCAGCACAGAAAACAGCACTAACACAGCGTGAACGAATCGGAGAGGCTCGCACGAGACAACTGGAGGGTCCGACTCGGTCAGAAGAACGTCTCCTACATGCACAAAAAGAACCAAGGAAAAAAAAACACAAAAAAGGCCAAACAAGCAATCACAAAGCAAATAAATACTGGGTGGGGAAACAGGGAACAAAGACACACCCACAACTCCACCCATATAAAGGACACAAATCCCTACCATGATCCTTTGCAAATTCAAATTACCTGCCAGCACTCAACAGACAGCAATCACACACCCACAGCTCATCCATCACACAAGCCACACACCATCAGCACCTCAACAAATAGCACCCTCACATACACCCAGCAAAACACACACTCACACACCCTCACTTGCACACCAACACACACATCACTCACCACCACCACCCATCACCATGCCCCCCAAGAAGAATCCAAAGTTCCTAGATAGTGAATTGGAAGTCCTGGTAGATGAGATCCTCAGGGTAGAGCCACAGCTGTTTGGTACACTGGTCCAACAGACCCCCATGTCGCAGAAAACCAAGATGTGGGCGAGGATCGTTGACAGGGAGAACGCACAATCACCATGTTTGCGCACAAAGCAAGACATCCAGAACAGGTGGTATGATGTGCGCAGGAGGGTCAAGGAGCTGTTGAAGAAGGACTACCTCTTGAGCCAACACACCGGCAGTGGCCCTCCTGCCAAACCACTATACCTCAGGCCCTGGGAGGAGAAGGTGCGGGCCATCCTACCACCAGTGAGCGTCTATGGACTAGAAAACATCCCAGAGCCTGGTGAGTACACAAGAAATGTACACAATATTGTGCCACAATACACACACATCACTGTCAAGGGGAGAGTCAAACCATGCACCCTAAGCAAATACACACTAACCAGAACAGAATCATCCCAAAATGTGTATGTCAGTCAGATAAACACAACACATGCCATCTCATAGTGATACGTAACTGTGTCATCACATGTACAAACACAACTACAACTACAGCTAGGCAGTGGCACAAACATAACTAACAAACACATCCAGACATGTAGCCACCACTACAACACCACCTCACAGTGAAGCCCACTGAAAGGAAGGAATCCTGTGTATGATGGGCAAGTCAGTGTAGCCAATAGCATCATGGGAGTCGTAGTCACAGATATTGCCCACCCTCACAATGCGCACATCAACACCACCATGAACCATGCTCACATCACAGGGAGTGGAAAACAACTGACAAGATGGCTGACACTGGCTACTGCTGTGGGGAGCACATGGCCCTGCTGGGAACTGGGCACCAAGCAACAGCAGGACACCACTGTCAGCCATCTTGCCATTGCTCTCACACTCACACACAGTGAAGTCCACCCAAAAGCAAGTAAGTATGGGCATGCTGGGAAGGGGGTGGAGGCAATAGCATGATGGGAGTGGTAGTCACAGATATTGGTCACCCCCACAACTGTCCCATCAACACCACCCTGAACCATGAGCACATCACAGGGAGTGGAAAACAACCGACAAGATGGCTGGCACTGGCTACTGCTGTGGGGAGCACATGGCCCTGCTGGGAACTGGGCACCAAGCAACAGCAGGACACCACTGTCAGCCATCTTGCCATTGCTCTCACACTCACACACAGTGAAGTCCACCCAAAAGCAAGTAAGTATGGGCATGCTGGGAAGTGGGGTGGAGGCAATAGCATGATGGGAGTGGTAGTCACAGCCCAACATCCCCCACCCACATGGCCCAGCAAGCTCACACCCAAGCATGCACACCTCACAGGGAGTCAAAAGCCACTTCAAAGATGGCTGACACTGGTGCTCAGTTGTGGGGAGCACATGGCCCTGCTGGGAACTGGGCACCAACCAACAGCAGGACACCACTGTCAGCCATCTTGCCATTGCTCTCACACTCACACACAGTGAAGTCCACCCAAAAGCAAGTAAGTATGGGCATGCTGGGAAGTGGGGTGGAGGCAATAGAATGATGGGAGTGGTAGTCACAGATATTGGTCAGCCCCACAACTGTCCCATCAACACCACCCTGAACCATGCGCACATCACAGGGAGTGGAAAACAACCGACAAGATGGCTGACACTGGCTACTGCTGTGGGGAGCACATGGCCCTGCTGGGAACTGGGCACCAAGCAACAGCAGGACACCACTGTCAGCCATCTTGCCATTGCTCTCACACTCACAGACAGTGAAGTCCACCCAAAAGCAAGTAAGTATGGGCATGCTGGGAAGTGGGGTGGAGGCAATAGAATGATGGGAGTGGTAGTCACAGATATTGGTCACCCCCACAACTGTCCCATCAACACCACCCTGAACCATGCGCACATCACAGGGAGTGGAAAACAACCGACAAGATGGCTGACACTGGCTACTGCTGTGGGGAGCACATGGCCCTGCTGGGAACTGGGCACCAAGCAACAGCAGGACACCACTGTCAGCCATCTTGCCATTGCTCTCACACTCACACACAGTGAAGTCCACCCAAAAGCAAGTAAGTATGGGCATGCTGGGAAGTGGGGTGGAGGCAACAGAATGATGGGAGTGGTAGTCACAGATATTGGTCACCCCCACAACTGTCCCATCAACACCACCCTGAACCATGCGCACATCACAGGGAGTGGAAAACAACCGACAAGATGGCTGACACTGGCTACTGCTGTGGGGAGCACATGGCCCTGCTGGGAACTGGGCACCAAGCAGCAGCAGGACACCACTGTCAGCCATCTTGCCATTGCTCTCACACTCACACACAGTGAAGTCCACCCAAAAGCAAGTAAGTATGGGCATGCTGGGAAGGGGGGTGGAGGCAATAGCATGATGGGAGTGGTAGTCACAGATATTGCTCACCCTCACAATTGGCCCATCAACACCACTCTCAACCATGCTCACATCACAGGGAGTGGAAAAGGACTCACAAGATGGCTGACACTGGCTACTGCTGTGGGGAGCACAAGGCCCTGCTGGCAACTGGGCACCAACCAACAGCAGGACACCACTGACTGACATCCTGAAAGACAACTTGCACTCCCTGCAACGGAAGCACGTTCCATGGTGGAGAATCTGGCTGGGTGGGAAGGAGGACTCACAGCACTGACCATAGTTACCAGCAGCACCATTCACACACACCCCTAACACAAACTCCACACAACTTACCTGGGAGAATGCATTGCCTCACACTCAAATCAAATATCCCACAAAGAACCACAACCCTGGGTCATGCAGTGTGAAGCACAGGGACACACATGGGACGTGTAGCAAAACTAACCCCAGGATAACACTGTCAGCCATCTTGTCAGCACAGGCACACAACCCCACAGGGAAGCAGAGTCAAAAGGAAGGAAGCATGGGCATGCTGGGAAGTGGGGTGGAGGCAATAGCATGATGGGAGTGGTAGTCACAGCCCAACATCCCCCACCCACATGGCCCATCAAGAACACACCCAAGCATGCACACCTCACAGGGAGTCAAAAGCCACTTCAAAGATGTCTGACACTGGTGCTCTTTGTGGGGAGCACAAGGCCATGCTGGGAACTGGGCACCAACCAACAGCAGGACACCACTGTCAGCCATCTTGCCATTGCTGTCACACCCACACACAGTGAAGTACACTAAAAAGGAAGGAAGTATGGGCATGCTGGGAAGGGGGGTGGAGGCAATAGCATGATGGGAGTGGTAGTCACAGATATTGGTCACCCCCACAACTGTCCCATCAACACCACCCTGAACAATGCGCACATCACAGGGAGTGGAAAACAACTGACAAGATGGCTGACACTGGCTACTGCTGTGGGGAGCACAAGGCCCTGCTGGCAACTGTGCACCAACCAACAGCAGGACACCACTGACTGACATCCTGAAAGACAACTTGCACTCCCTGCAATGGAAGCACATTCCATGGTGAGATATCTGGCTGGGTGGGAAGGAGGGCCGGATGTCAACCATATACAACCAATGCAGACCATGTATACACCCCAACATTCACATAGAAATGCCCAAATAATGCAGGACAATGTGCTACACCAATATCAACCCCTGACTGTGACAACTTAGGACAATGCAATGTACAGGCCCGCATCCAGAGGCACAGTCACAACTGTCAGGTGTGTCAAACATTGATGCCTGCAGAAACATAACATACATTGTGTGTGTCTCCCAAAAACAGGTGATGATGGGGACACAGCAGCAGACACTGAGGAGTCCCCGACCCAGGCTCAAGAGGATACGGAGCTCACTGGTGTGGAACAGCCTCTGCCCTCCTCGGATGAAGAAGACCAACCTGGCACCTCCGGAGCAAGTCATAATGCAGCACCAGCAGGACCACCAGCTGCACCCCCTGCACCCACCCCTCCAATGACTGTCAACACACATACCACCCCTGCCGACATGGAAAGACCAAGGAGCACCACCACCACCAGCACAGGGACCCTGGACCAACGTGGGGCCATGGACACCAACACCACCAACAACCCCCAAGGGGGCCCAGGGTCACCTGTGCGTACCACCTCAGGTACTGCACGTGTCGCCAGGGGTGGTGGGAGGGGTGGGAGACAAAGGTCGCTGCTTGCAGAGGGGACTGGACTGCATGATGACCCACAACTGGCACGCATAGCCGATGCGTACCAGTCCAGCACCGGAGAGCTCAGCCAGGTAGTGGGGCTCTTCAGGGACATTAAACAGCAGCAGGCTGCCCATCATGCACGCTTGCACTCACACATGTCCCGCGTGGAGTCCAAGTGGGACACACTGCAAGAGATGAAGGCGGTGCATAGGGACATATTACAATGCCTCCGCCAGATGAGCAGCAACCAGTCAACACCTCCCTGTGTGCCCACAACATCTGCTGCTGAAACAACTGCAAATGCCACAGGGAGGGAGGATGACTCTGGCGGAGAGTCCCCTGCACCGCAGCAGCCTGCACTTGAGGGTCCCCCCCAAAGAAGAGGGGTTGTCCGAGGAGGGGCAAGTGAGAGGCCGATGGCCATGTGCAACCCCCAGGAAGCCAAAACCTGTTCTGGATAATCACCTTTGTGCGCAAACTGTTCACCCTGTTGACTGCAACACAACTCTCCCACATGACATGGGGAGCTCAAGTTGGACCAATGTCTCAGATGACTGTGGACTCTACTCTGGACATTTCTGCTACCAGGACTTCCAAATCATCTAGGAACTTTGGATTACAATCACAATGTACAGCACCCACCATCCTGTGCACTATACTCACACATGCATGTCAATAAACTCACTAATACACCATACTTGCCTCTGTTGTGATTCCTACGTTGTCTCTGAAGTGGCGATGATGATCTGGGAAATGACACTGTGCATGCTAACTGCTACAGCAAGTACAACACCGGCATGTGAGTCATGGCGACGTCACACATATGAGGGAGGCACACCACCAGGGCTACACAACACATACACACCATGGCCATCTGACTCATCGCCTACACTGATGTTGCCAGAAAATATGTGGCATTGCACAGACCCAACACCTATTCACAGTCTGTGTCAACTAGCCCAGTGGTGCAGTAAGCAAATGTCAGTCAGATGTGTGACCACAGACAACGCACATCCCAAAGTGAAGCACAGGTTTATTACAAATTTGCAACATGTTGTAACCACCACAGATGCAAGGTAATCCCACCTGGCAGCGGGCACACAGTCAACAAGTGTAGAAGGAAGGAAGTCCATGGGTGTGGTGCACATCACCTGTAGGGACACGACAGCTACCACCCTGGAAGTCGAAACACGGTGTTGGGATCACAGTTGACCAAACGACTCAGAAAGTACCCTGTGAAGGACAGAAATGACACACAGTCAAAAGCACTGAAGAACAGCACAGAACTGCAATACTCATGCCCAATACATGTCACAAGATACCCACCCAGAACCAAGTTAGCATGTCAACACTGTTGGGGAGTACAGACTACCTGTAAGGACACATCGCTACACGCATACAGTCATGTAGCACATGGACACACTCAAACAGCACCAGAGCACCACCAACACATATCATGCATACTCACATCATTGACATGACATCTCTGGATACTCACATTCAGCTGAAGAAGTTGGTGATGAGCTGTGTGCGAACATCACCATCATCATCATCACTGGCATCGTGGTCCAGGCCAGGATCCTCCACAGGTGGCGGACGTTGGTCATCGTCATCCAGGATAAGAGGCAACTCCTTCCGCACTGCCAGGTTGTGTAGCATGCAGCAGACGATGACAATCTTGCACACCTTTGCCGGGGCATATGGGAGGGACCCTCCTGTCTTGTCCAGGCAGCGGAAGCGGCTCTTCAGGAGACCAAATGTCCGCTCAATCACTCTCCTCGTCCGACCATGTGCCTCATTGTAGCGCATCTGGGCTGGTGTCACAGGGTTCCTGAGGGGCGTCAGCAACCATGGCATGTTGGGATATCCGGAGTCACCTACAGACAGACAATTGCACATTAGCTGAGTTGGAAAAGAGGGTGGAACACTACATTGCAGAACACACACAATGGTACAAAGTCAGTACACACCAACAAGCCAGGCACGCTGGTTCCGCATCTGTGACATCATCCTCGGGATGCGACTACTCCTCATCACGTAGGCATCGTGTGCAGAACCGGGAAACGGGCACACACGTGTGTGATGGTCATATCTGCAAGACAGACCACCAGTGCATTGAACGAGTGGTAGTGCTTGCGGTTCCTGTATGCCTGCTCCTGGGCCTGTGGTGGTACCAAAGCCACATGTGTCCCATCAATGGAGCCAATGACATGCGGCATCCTCCCCAGGGCATAGAAGTCACTCTTCACGTCAGTGAGTTGCTGGAGTCTTGGGAAATAGATGTACTGGTTCAGGTATATCAACATAGCCTCCAATACATCGCGGAGCACACGGCTGAACATGGTCTGTGACATCCCACCAGCAGTCGCCAGAGTGTGTTGAAAGGTACCGGTGGCAAAGAAGTGTAGGGCTGCCATCACCTTCACCTTGGGGGTCAGCGCTGTAGGGTACGGCCGGCCAGGTTGCAGGTGTGGTGCCAAGCGCACTGCCAAATCATCAATCAGCTGCCAGGTGAAGCGGTACCGTCGGATGCTGTCACGTTCCACCATCGTTGCCAGGTCAGGGAATGGTCTATGGACAGCTGGTGCCCTGCAGTGCATAGGTGAAGAAAGAAAGATTGTCACTCACCCCACATATGTGGCATTGTACACACTCAATATCACACGATACATCATTATGAGGCACAAGTACATGATGTGTGCAGTTCCGTAAGGACATGTATGGCACATACATGGCCAACATCCAACATCACAGTTCAACAAGTGGCATCAATAAGTCCCAGGTTGTGCCATTGAGTATCATGAGGACGTGTCACATTTCCTATCTCCTGCTGCCACGTTACAAACACACTCCACAGTGACATGTGAGGACAGATGTGCCCCAGGCATCACAGCTCAACAACAGGTAGATTTCCAGGGACCCTGTATTGCCACATGGACACTGGCATGACATGGCGTATCATGTATACACCACAGCAAACAACCATGACCCCCACAGGTAGTGGTCCCTGTTGCCTCGGCAGGACAGACATGGACGTCTGTGACACACACACGCACAACATCACTGTCCATGCACAAACAACGTGGGTGTGGAGACTGTCTCCCATTGTGCACATGAAATCAGAGACATTGTAAACACAACATGCACACAGACTGTGGAGGACCATCACTATTGTGCCAATGGGTCACCCTGGGTTAAACATACCGTCCCACATGGGACACAGGGGGCATGTGACATGACATACACATACACCACTGTGAAATGTGACCATGCCACATGCTCAGATATGAACAGTTGCACATCACAGTGGTCATGTACACGAAACACCAAGGATACTGTCCCAATGAACACGTGCACAGCCTGGGGGTGGCTGCCCCAAGTGACACCCACAGAACAACATGTTCACCCCCATACACGGAATAGGTAATGCAGCCTTACATGCCTTAGGATACAGTTTGGACAGGCTGTGGTGTTGTAGGTGTGCCCCTCACTCCCTGGGAAGTATATGTGGCTGGCATATGTTCACCTGTGACAGGCATGGTGACATATGCCAGTGACATGTACAGGGACGCGTTGGACAGCAATGGACCGATCGGTGCGCACACATTGGCCATTGCATTCAATGTGTGCTGGTACGCGTTGTATTCGCAATACGCGTTGGACAGCAATGGGTCGATCGGTGCGCACACATTGGCCATTGCATTCAATGTGTGCGGGTACGCGTTGTATTCGCAATACGCGTTGGACAGCAATGGGCCGATCGGTGCGCACATACTGGCCATTGCATTCAATGTGTGCGGGTACGCGTTGTATCCTGGGTACGCGTTGAACAGCAATGGACCGATCGGTGTGCCCGGCCGGCCCATTGCATTCAATGTGTGCGGTACGCGTTGCATCCCGGGTACGCGTTGAACAGCAATGGACCGATCGGTGTGCCCGGCCGGCCCATTGCATTCAATGTGTGCGGGTACGCGTTGCATCCCGGGTACGCGTTGAACAGCAATGGACCGATCGGTGTGCCCGGCCGGCCCATTGCATTCAATGTGTGCGGTACGCGTTGCA
Source organism: Calotriton arnoldi (assembly GCA_963921515.1). Lineage (NCBI taxonomy): Eukaryota > Metazoa > Chordata > Amphibia > Caudata > Salamandridae > Calotriton > Calotriton arnoldi. The sequence goes on along the minus strand of CAWUFW010007804.1, from coordinate 553,294 downwards.
TCCCGGGTACGCGTTGAACAGCAATGGACCGATCGGTGTGCCCGGCCGGCCCATTGCATTCAATGTGTGCGGGTACGCGTTGTATCCCGGGTACGCGTTGAACAGCAATGGACCGATCGGTGTGCACCCATTGGCTATGGCCTGGCCTGGCAACGGTCGCGTTTTCAAATTTTGAACGAGTCTGATGCATGGATTGGCCAGATTCAGAAGATGCTAACGACTTGGACCTATCACTTTGGACACATGGGACAGTAACTGCCTCTGCAGCACACATATAATGCTGGCTGTTCCCCTGAGAGCTCACTTGCCTGCACTACATGCTCCAGGACGACATCTGCCACCACCACTGCTGCTGTATCTGCACCCTCTGGACCCTGCAATGGCACGTACTGTGGAGAGAACCCCAGCCTTCAGCACTGAGGAGAACCAGGCCCTGCTGGACAGCCTCCTTCCACAGTACAGCGAGCTGTATGGGAAAGCAGGGGAGCAGGTGAGTGTTCTGTCCACTGACTTCCTAAATGTGCATGTTGTCTGACTAGCAAGGCTAACAGTCTGCACGCCACTGGCTAGCAGGCTCACTGAGTAGTTGTCACCCCCCATAGTGTGTAGTCACATGCACTGGACAGGTATAGTGCAGTGACAGTGCATTTAAACAAGGTTTTACTTCCCAGGCAATGATACCATGTAGTTACTGCTGGCATACTGTCCATGGCCATCGTTGCACTGCCTGTGTACATCATGTGCCCCTGTGATTGAGACATGTATACACAACTGTGTCATGCACGGATATGTTGCATGTGTAGTAATAGCATTCTCACTTTGTCATCCTCACAGGTTGATGCCCACCAGAAGCAGAAGATATGGCTGACCATCGTCCGGGCAGTGAGATCCGTGGGGGACTACAAGCGCTGGATCCGCAACTGCCAGAAGAGGTGGCAGGACCTTCGGGGCTGGACCCGGAGGATCGCACGGGTCCAGCTGAAGCTGTCGCCTCCTCGCAGGAGGGGCGGACACCGGACCCTGACCCCCACATGCTCAGGATCCTGGCGGTGGTCTTCCCTGATCTGGATGGGTAGCTGAAGGCCAGGGAGCAGCACGGAGGGGTGAGTCCATGACTGCATTGTGTACTCTGTCTGCCATGCTATGTGCCCTCCTCTGGCCTGGTTAAACTTCCACAGCACATCAGTCATGTGGTCCAGGACCCATGTCCCTCGATTGTGCACTGCCCACTCCTCATCTGATACCCAGGTGTGGCCCTTGCAGTCAGGGAATTGTGTCACTTGGGTACTGTGTCCTAGCAGTTTGCTTGACTCAAGGTGGGGGACAGCATCTGTTCCCCTAACTGTGGTGGGCATCATGGGTGGGTCCATTGCTTACACAATGCCTGTGTTCTGACATGTAATCTGCGTGTTACTTTAATCTGTGGTCCAATTGCTGAGCTGATCCACCACATGTGCCTGGGGTAACTGGCACACACCCAAGCTGCGGGTGGGAACAATGTTTGGGCCCCAGGAGTGTGTATATTACGTGTGTCACACATACTCAGCCAGCTGCCTACTGTCCAGGGTTCATCCCTCATTCATGTGGGGCAGGACAGTCATGCCTACTCCAGGCCATGCAATGCACTCTGTATTCCCACTCCCGTGTATCAGCTGACACGTTGTGCTCAGTGATATGTCCCCTCAGGTGTCAGCCTCTGTGTCAGTGTGCTGTGGCTTCGATGTCAGGACTGCTGGGGTGTTTATCGGTTGGGGCTCAGCATGCCACCGGAGATGTGACCATAGGAGACGATACTTGTGTGACACATAGGTGTTCGAACACCTGATCGTGCAGACTGGGGTATGCAAATGTGAGGTCCATGCAGCTGTTTCCCATTCACAGCAGATTGTGAGGTGCCCAGGTTCAGAGGCTTGTGTTACAGGTCACCCATATGTCCAATCAGTATGACCTGGACAGATAAGGGTTCAGATGATGTGGTGTGTGGGGGATGTACATGTGCACTTGTTCAGCTCCAGGACTTGCATTCCCCATGACCTACTATTGTGACACAGTACAGACTGTTGTTGTGTGGCTGCCCTGCCCATGTGACTGGAGACAGTGATGTATGACTTAGCAGGCATGCCTGTGCCATGGCATGTGACTTCCTATGAGTGATCCTGCAGGGGAGTGACATGTGCTACATGCACACCATAGTGGCAATGGCTATCTGCACATGGGTGCATCGTGGTGTCTGTCACTGGTATGCATCACATGCATTTCATATATCTGACTCTGGGCATCACTTTAATCCGGGCACCTGTACTGACTCAGTGGCAAGAGATGTGATGTGTGCATGTTCACATGCTTCACCGTGTTCTCTGCACCGTCCAACTACTGTGTAGGTGGTGCATGTGTCCACACTGGGGTATTGCCAGCCAACGGACGCCAGACAGATGGGTGCAAGGCCAGGTGTGATGTGAGTGCCATGGTTGACGATCAGACTGACAATTGGCTTCTCCTATTCTGTTTGGGCAATTTTAGCAATGTTCAACTAAGGATGCCAGGCCTTGCTCTGTATTGTGCTGTACTTACTGTGGTGTGTGCGTTCGGTGCAGGTGACTGATGTCTGTCTGTCTCCCTATTGTTTGCAGATACATCCACGGCCACAGGAGGGGACAGCTCCACGGACCAGGAGGAGCCGCAGAGCCAGACTGGGTCAACAGCCGAGGAGTGGTCGGAGGGACCCAGTGGCACGGAGGGCGAGGGGAGCCACACCGAGGAGTCCTCAGCACCATCCACCTCAGCTGAGGACCACAGCAGCTCGGAGGATGACTCCCTTATGGAGGCGGGTGTCAGCAGCCACCACACCCCAGCTAGTGTTGCTGTCCCCGCCACCACCACCACCACCACCGCCCTCCCATCGGCTCCCATTCCCGAGGTCCGTGGAGGCTCCCATGTACGGGAGCGTGTCTCCTTCGGGCCAGGCACCGCACCCCTGCCCCTGTGTCCCCTGCTGCCCTGAGTGAGGAGTCTGTGTACCTCCTTCGGCAGCTCCATGTAGGGCAGACAGCGATGCTGAGTGTCCTCCATGCACACACCACTCTGTTGACTCAGCTGGTGTCGTTCATGGAGGGCATCTCATCGGGCATGTCTGCCCTACAGAGGGGCAATAGGTCCATGGACTCCTCCCTGACGGCAGCAGTGTCCCTCCTCCAACAGTCCCTCACCCCTCCTGTCTGCCCCATCCACACTCCCCAGCACCTTACCTGTCCCAAGCACACACACACCGGCACAGGCACACACCAGCACAGACACGAGCAGCACACACACGCCACAGACAAGACGCACACGCACGCACAGTCAGGGGACTGAAACCACACTCACAGGGGATGGGGCCCAGTGACACACACACGCATCCACGAGCACTGCGCAGTCCACAGTTGCCTCTCCCTCCAAAGCCCCCTCTGTTGCCTCACCTGCAACCCCAAAGACCCAGCGGCTCTTCCTCAGTGACCTCGGCCTCTTCCCCTCCGATCCAGCTGATCCAGCATTCAGGGGGAAGAGGAAGCCCACCCACATGGAGCGGAGTGCCCCTCGCCACCGGACACCCTCCCCCAGGCGCAGACCGACTGACGCCCCCATCCGGAAGTCCCCTCGGACCCAGAAGAGCAAGACCCCGCCGCCGCCCTGCAGCTCAGGCACCAAGTCTCCTTCCTCCATCCCTCAGGCCCCCACTCCACAGGTGCCCCCACCACACCCTGCCCCAGGTTCCCCACCCACAGATACACCATCCCCAAAAGGATCAGGCCTTCTCCCCCTGCCACTTGCTCTTCCGGCCCCACACCCCCGCTGCGCTTGTCTGTGCCACTGGTGTGGAGACGGTGTCCTCCCCTCTGTCCTGCCCACCTTACCTGATCCCCATTCTCCTCCCCTGGAGGTAGGCACTGCAGTGGAGTCCACTACCACCCTGTCTGACTTGGGCACTGCAGTGGGGAACCTGTCCACTCCATCTGCACGGTCCCCTGCAGTCTTGCCGGCACCCACACCATCAGAGTCATGCCCCCAGTTGTGCCGGCACACACCATGTCAGACACCTCCACTGCAGTTGTCAGTGGCTCTCCAGCACCCACCACCCCTTCCCTGCCTCCTTCTGGTGAGCCATGATCCTGTCCCTGCGGTGCCTGGCCTGCCCCCCGTATGCCCCTCCGAGGGGATTGTCCCTGGCTTTCATCAGTGCAGGCATGTGTAGGGTGACATCTGCCACTGTCACCCTGTTTTGACTTTCAAGTTGGACTGGCCATTGGCCTTTGTTAATTTTTTGCTGGACATCAACTGTTAGTCCCACATATGCTGAATAAAGCACCTTTCTGTTCTCTAGTGCTTTTGCTTCTGATGTACATGTTGTTGATGATGCTAACCGTGCCCTTGCTGCAGTGATGGTGATATTTGGTCTCATGATAATGAAGTGTTACTGTGCAGGTACACATGTGGTCCAGGGGAATGTGTCCTATCCTGTGGTGTATCCATGTCATCCTTAGCAGCATCTGAGGGTGTCATGTGTTCAATGTTTGGCAATGGGATTTCCTACTTACATTAGCAATTTCACATCTGTGGCTTCCACCCCTGCACATCTGTTGTGCCTGCCATTGTTCAATTCGTCTACTTCCCTGACCGTGTGGCCATCTCCACTGGACATGCAGGTTTGGGCTTCAATGGGGAAGGACTCATCTGTGTTGTCAGTGCAACATTGCTATACAAGTGTGTTGGATCTGTGCTGATGATTTCGTTGGCACTCCCATGACCAGGATGATGTGACGGGAGCATTCATTTGGTGCTAATTGTTGACTGTGTGACCAAGTGCTCAGCTGACATGATGGAGCCCTACTGAGGCAACATATGGCACAGCTTTCCTCACACAGGAGTGGAGTCCCCTCATGGCAGTGTGTACTCCTGTGACATTGCCTGCGCCCAAGGTGTGTGTTATATGAGCATGTCTGTGTGTTCACTTCCGTTTTGCTGTGCATGCTGGGATCCCTAGTGTTGTACCTGTTTGTGTTGCTTGCTGAGTTGACCTATGTTCCCCCCAAGTCTTCTCCCTGGATTCTCTGTGATGTGGGTGCATGGCACATTACTGGTCATCAGGGTGTCACCCATAGGTGTGTTTGCTGTCAGGGCTGAGTTTGTGTGCAGACGCAGATGGGTCACAGTCAGGATTCCCTTGGCACTTGTTGTTTACACCTGTCATGTGATTTCCAGTTTGTGTTATCTTTCAGTGATTGTGACACGTTGTGTGTGTGACTGCTGGCACTCCTCAGGGTCCGGGCTGCAATGTTGGTAGTTGTGTATGTGTGTTCTTTGTGGGTGTCCTTGGCTTCTTCATTGGTGTGTGACTGTGGCTGGGATCCCATTGGTTGTTGTGGTATTGCCGTCATGTCCATGTACAGCGTAGTGTGCAGTGTGTCAGACATTCAGGAGTCTTGTTGAGTGGCCATGTGTGATGTGTTTCTGCACCTTGGTTCCCACCCACCAGCCTGGGATTGTCATGGGTGCATGTGCAATGTCACCAGTGCATGTGTGCTTCACTGCTGCACATTGTTGGAGGTCGAGGTGTGTGGTGTTGAGTGTGTGCAGATGAGAGTTCTTGCCCGGCCAGACCCCTGCCTCCATGTTGGCCTTGGCTTACTGGCTGTGCTGATTGATTTGTGCTTGTGTAGGTGTGATGGTAGTTTGTTGCTCAGGACACATGACTGTGGTTCACAGTGTGAACGACATTTGGCTTTGTCATCACAGTGGGTTTGTAATGCAGCCCAGGGTCACCACATTGTGGGGGCCCTGGGGGTAGTGCTGTGGTGTGTCTGTGTCTTGCTGTGTCAGTTGATGTTCCTACATGCTTGTGTGACATGTGTGATTTGTGCTCCCTCTCATCTGACAATGCCTGATTGCCCACATAGGGGATTTGGATCCATGAGTTACCTTTGTGTGGCACTGTATGCACATCTGTGTAATTGGTATTCAGGCATCCTCATGTGTTGTGTGGTTGCCTGGGGACACTGGCACCCCCCCTCACCTGTTGTGTTTGATGTGCAGTGTGGGTCTGCCTGTTTGTGTTTGTGCATCTGCACCACTGCATTGGCATTTCTTTGGTGTGCCATTGGCTGTATGTTGTTTGGTGGGTTTCCCCTGCTGTCCCTGGGACTCCTAGGTCATCGGTCAGCACAATGAACATGGTTTGTGTGTCCCATTGCTGCCATGGTATGGTATCTGTTCACCTCACATCTACAGTCTCCACAGGGTATCTGCATTTGTGTGCCCATTGGTGCAAATATGTGGGTCTGCATTCTGATGGTCACTTCTGTCATTGTGTCATTGATGAATGTTGACAGTGTCAGCCCCCATGGGTGTTGTTTGTCTGCACATGGCCAAAGGTATGTCTTATTTGCACTGCAGTATTTGCCTCCCCCAATCTATGTTGCAATGGGACACATGCACTACTTTGCCACTGATGTGTTTTATGTTCTGTGACCAGGAATCATCCATGCAGTTTGGCAGATGCAGCTTTTTCTTTGTCAACACTTGCATTTTGGTCACTGTGATGATGGGGGTTTAGGCCCCATTGCCACAATGTTCAAAATGTGCTTCAGCTATGGAACCCACACTTACCTTTTGGTCACTGTGATGATGGGGGTTTAGGCCCCATTGCCACAATGTTCAAAATGTGCTTCAGCTATGGAACCCACACTTACCTTTTGGTCACTGTGATGATGGGGGTTTAGGCCCCATTGCCACAATGTTCAAAATGTGCTTCAGCTATGGTCCCCACACTTACCTTTTGGTCACTGTGATGATGGGGTTTAGACCCCATTGCCACAATGTTCAAAATGTGCTTCAGCTATGGTCCCCACACTTACCTTTTGGTCACTGTGATGATGGGGGTTTAGACCCCATTGCCACAATGTTCTGAATGTGCTTCAGCTATGGACCCCACACTAACATTTTGGTCACTGTGATGATGGGGTTTTGGACCCCATTGCCACAATGGTCATGGCCTGCTTGCATTGTGGGGGCCACACACATATATGTGTGGCACATGTGATAGGGGGTCACATTGTATGTTCAAAGTCATGTTCAGTGTTGTAGGCATTTGACACAGTCTACTCACGCTTGTCATGGTGTTGGGGGATGTCTTTTTCTTGCATTCCCTAGGTTGTGGTGTGCTGGTTGTGTCATGCATTGTCCATCCTATGAGTGGGTGTGGTGTTGGTGGTAGGCATCTGGCACCCCCTGGGTAAGGGTGGTAGTAGTGACAGGCATCTGGCACCCCCTGGGTAAGGGTGGTAGTGGTGGTAGGCATCCAGCCTCCCATGGGTAGAGGTGGTAGTAGTGACAGGCATCTGGCACCCCCTGGGTAAGGGTGGTAGTGGTGGTAGGCATCCAGCCCCCCATGGGTAGAGGTGGTAGTAGTGACAGGCATCTGGCACCCCATGGGTAAGGGTGGTAGTAGTGGTAGGCATCCAGCTCCCCATGGGTAGAGGTGGTAGTAGTGACAGGCATCTGGCACCCCTGGGTAAGGGTGGTAGTAGTGGTAGGCATCCAGCACCCCATGGGTAGGGGTGGGAGTAGTGGTAGGCATACAGGCCACCATGGGTAGAGGTGGTAGTAGTGACAGGCATCTGGCACCCCTGGGTAAGGGTGGTAGTAGTGGTAGGCATCTGGCACCCCCTGGGTAAGGGTGGTAGTAGTGGTAGGCATCTGGCACCCCCTGGGTAAGGGTGGTAGTAGTGACAGGCATCCAGCACCCCATGGGTGGGGTGGCAGTAGTGGTAGGCATACAGGCCACCATGGGTAGAGGTGGTAGTAGTGACAGGCATCCACCCCCCCCATGGGTAGAGGTGGTAGTAGTGACAGGCATCTGGCACCCCCTGGGTAAGGGTGGTAGTGGTGGTAGGCATCCAGCCCCCCATGGGTAGAGGTGGTAGTAGTGACAGGCATCTGGCACCCCATGGGTAAGGGTGGTAGTAGTGGTAGGCATCCAGCCCCCCATGGGTAGAGGTGGTAGTAGTGACAGGCATCTGGCACCCCCTGGGTAAGGGTGGTAGTAGTGACAGGCATCTGGCACCCCCTGGGTAAGGGGGGTAGTAGTGACAGGCATCTGGCACCCCTGGGTAAGGCTGGTAGTAGTGACAGGCATCTGGCACCCCTGGGTAAGGGTGGTAGTGGTGGTAGGCATCCAGCCCCCATGGGTAGAGGTGGTAGTAGTGACAGGCATCTGGCACCCCATGGGTAAGGGTGGTAGTAGTGGTAGGCATCCAGCCCCCCATGGGTAGAGGTGGTAGTAGTGACAGGCATCTGGCACCCCTGGGTAGGGTGGTAGTAGTGGTAGGCATCCAGCCCCCCATGGGTAGAGGTGGTAGTAGTGACAGGCATCTGGCACCCCCTGGGTAAGGGTGGTAGTAGTGACAGGCATCTGACACCCCCTGGGTAGTGGTGGCAGTAGTGGTAGGCATCTGGCACCCCCTGGGTAAGGGTGGTAGTAGTGACAGGCATCTGGCACCCCCTGGGTAAGGGTGGTAGTAGTGACAGGCATCTGGCACCTCCTGGGTAAGGGTGGTAGTGGTGGTAGGCATCCAGCCCCCCATGGGTAGAGGTGGTAGTAGTGACAGGCATCTGGCACCCCATGGGTAAGGGTGGTAGTAGTGGTAGGCATCCATCCCCCCATGGGTAGAGGTGGTAGTAGTGACAGGCATCTGGCACCCCCTGGGTAAGGGTGGTAGTAGTGGTAGGCATCCAGCCCCCCATGGGTAGAGGTGGCAGTAGTGGTAGGCATACAGGCCCCCATGGGTAGAGGTGGTAGTAGTGACAGGCATCTGGCACCCCCTGGGTAAGGGTGGTAGTAGTGACAGGCATCCAGCACCCCATGGGTAGGGATGGCAGTAGTGGTAGGCATACAGGCCCCTATGTGTATGTGTGGCATTGGTGAGGGCCATCCCGCCCCTATGGTGCTGCTGTTGCTGGTGTAGGTATTTCTGCATCCCTCTGTGTGTGATGTGTCGGGTACGTGTAGTTTGTTTTTGTTGTTGGTGTCTGACTTACCTTCTGCGCCGTACGCGCCCGTGCCTGTTCCGGTAATAGAGGTAGAATATTGGTAGGATCGGCGCGAAGGGATTCATGGTTGGTCTCGTCTCGCTCGTCTTTCTCTTTGCTTCGCCTCGTCCTCGTCGCTGGCGTGTTCGTCTCGTAGCCGTGGATCGTGTTGTGGCGCGAATCGGAGCTTATGTGCGCCTCGCCCGGATGCTTTGACGTGCCGTGCGTAGCGACGGGTTCGGCGCGTACGGAAGGCGCATCGTACTTGTCCGGCCGGACGGGGCTGCGTTTTGCTTCCGTGCGGCTCGATTCTACGATTCCGGATCCGGCTCGGTCGGGGAACAGGACCTGGATTGGGTGAGTACGACTGGGTCGGAATCTATGCTGTTGTGCGCATCGTACTTGCTCGTTCGGAATGATGTGCGGATCGGTCGGGAAACAGGCATTCGCATGGCTTTTTTCCCGACCGAATGGTGTTAGGTGCGCCTCCGACCGAGATCGGAATCGGCCCCAATATCTTGGGAATGGGATGAGTTAGAAAATAATGAAACCACTATTTGTAACACCTATTTTCGCTGCCTGAGGTCCTAGAGGCTAATTTGCTTTAATTATCTTGCAACTCCCAGCCTGTGCTCAGGCCGACAAGAGGTGTGAAAGAAGTGTGAAATTAAACAATAGGCTGACATGAATGTGCAGAGATTACTTCTCTGAGCAAAATACAATATGCAGGGAGGAGGCTTTGGGCCTTCTGTGGACACATGCAAAAAGAACAATTGATGGACAGAATGCAGAACAATGTCATACATTCACCCTAGTACAGAGATCTGGGCCTAAATCCATCGTTTTTTTGCTCACCATGCCATTCCAGTTTGAACCCAGCCATATGCAAATCAGTCTTGACTCTGTGCCCAATGGGAACAGTCCAGCCCGAACTGCCAAGCCAGGTCCTCCCTGGACTGGAAACAAGCATCTTAGGACCGGTTTCAGGGTTTCACCCCTCATCAGCCAGGATAGCTTGACTCCAGTGGCATGGAGAGCACGGGACCCACGTCTGGGCATACCCGTCCCACTCGGGGTGACAAATGCAAAAAGAACAATTGATGGACAGAATGCAAAACAATGTCATACATTCACCCCTGTACAGAGATCTGGGCCTAAATCCATCGTTTTTTTGCTCACCATGCCATTCCAGGTTGAACCCAGCCATATGCAAATCAGTCTTGACCCTGTGCCCAATGGGAACAATGGGAACAGTCCAGCCCGAACTGCCAGGCCAGGTCCTTCCTGGACTGGAAACAAGCATCCTAGGACCGGTGTCGGGGTTTCACCCCTCATCAGCCAGGTTAGCTTGACTCCAGTGGTATGGAGAGCACGGAATCCACGTCTGGGCATACCCGTTCCACTCGGGGTGACAAATGCAAAAAGAACAATTGATGGACAGAATGCAGAACATATGTCACCCTAAGTGGCAGATTGTTTTGGATTGGAGTGGGGGCAGATTGGAGTGCAGAAGATTGGAGTGAGGCAAATTTGAGTGGGGCAGATTCTGGTGGGGCAGATTTGAGTGGGGTGGGTTGCGAGAACTGGAGTGTGTTGGACTGGAGTGGATGGGATTGGGGTGAGTGGTTTGTATTGAAGTGTGGTGGGGTGGATTCGATTAGCCTGGGGTGGATTGGATTGAGTGCAACGGGTTGGTGTGGGGTGGATTGGAGTGGGGGGATTGGAGTGAGGTAGATTGGGGGTACTGCATGATTATGTGTTAAAGCATCATTTCAGAAGATACACAATGTTGCTTTGCAATAAGATAATACTCATCAGTTTAGACCCAGCACCCACAAGCAAAAACAAAAGAAAACACAAGTGCAAAATGATAAAAGACTTGGCAAAATAAAAGAAAGTTAACTATAGAAAATAAATCTTTGCAATTTTGATTGTCCTGCAGGGCATGTTTTTACCAGTCACATGCCTTTTGATTGCAGGGGGTAGCATCCTCCCCAGCCTGGGAGCATGCAAATGAATATGCCACACACGGAACTCTGTATTAGACATCTTTATTTTTCAGTACACAAGCACATACTGCACTCTGATTATGTCATAACCTTTAATAACTACACCTTAACACCTTCCAGCAAGTTACATTATTCCTCCGTTGAGTCCACCCAGAACCCCAAGGGTCCTAGCGCACGTAGGACACTACATCTCCCCCTTTGATCAATCAAAAGTACAAACAACAGTCACTTTATATTTCTTCAATAAGTCATCGAGGTGCTCGCACTTGTTGGCCAGATTGAGTGGCATGAAGTGGTTGAAATGCACTCTCATCGTGCACCGATGGTACAGATTCTGATGCTTGATCTAGACTGTCAGACGAGATCACCTAATTCATAATTGCAGGAGCTGATGATCATCGAGGTAGGTGCTTAAAGTGTGACGAGTCCGTGCAATGGGCCGCCACCATGTGTCCTTTGCACATCAAAACCCTCAGAGGATCGACAGCAAATGGAGTATGTTTTCCGCTTTCGTTTCTGCTTGACCAGGACCAAGTCACCTTCATTGAAGACTGTTTCCTGGGCTTGTTGACGCCGATCGGCATATGTTTTCATTATGCTCTTTTGAGAAGTACCTTTGACACGAACCTTATCAGCATTCAAGGGTCTGTCTACTATCCACTTGGGCAGTTTGGCTCAGATGGCACTTACAAAGAGCAAGGTGGCAGGCCTTGAACAATGACACAGAGCCTGGTTTAACTCAATCCCCTACATCGATGCTCATTGAATTACCCTTTTGAGGTTACCCATGAATCATTCCACAACGCCATTGGCTTGGAGCCACAGAGGTGTACTCTTTTGATGCTTGACATTTAATCTGACTAGGAACTCCTCTAATTCTTTTGTAATTGAATGGTAGACCATTGTCAGATTTGAGAATGGTGGGGATACCCCACGCTGCAAAGATGTCATCCAGCCGCTCAATGACATTGTCATGGGTGGTTGTTGATAATGCCTCTACTAAAGGAAAGTGTGAATGCTCATCAATGACTACCATGAGATGATGTCCGTTTCCTAAGGGCCCAAAGAAATCATCTGTAACTCTTTCCCAAGCCTGTGCAGGAAGGTCAGACATTGTCAATGGATGCTGCGTCACTTTGGGAGAAAGGCAGTCACAAAGATGGCACTGTTTTAGTTCTCTCTCATCTTGCTTGTCTAAGCCCGGGAACCACACTCGATCTCTTAGGGTTCTTTTGGTGGCTCAATGCCACAATGTCCTTCATGGGCTAGTTCAATGACTTGCTGTCTTAGGCTCTCAGGTATAACGATTCTTGAGCCTCTCAATACAACACCTTACCTGGTCATGGACAGTTCATCCTCTACATTTTTGAATATTTGAAACTCAACATCGTCAGCAAAAGGTTAAGCACTCTTCTTCCATGATTGGGTTGAAATGATATCTTTGAGGATAGGCATGTTCTTTTCGGTATTAGTAGCAGCACTAATCTGTTCAATGGATAGGGATGTTGGCGTGATGGTCCTCACAATGAAGCTAATGTACTTCTCGGCTGTTTTAAATCTCGAACTGTGAAGATGTAGCAGTACTAGTGAAATGTAATCAGCAGGGATCTGATCTTTACTTGGCTTATGTACAATTGCGTAGTCATACTCTTGCAGTTGCGATCCCCCCACCTCTCAATGTGAGGGGGCAATCATGGCTTTCAGGTTTCCAAAAATGGTGAGCAGTGTTTGGTAGTCTGTAATGATAGTGAAATGTTTTTTGTATAGAAAAACATGAAAATGTTCGCAGGCCCACACTACAGCCAGACTCTCCTTCTCCGACTGAGAATAGGTACCTTTTGTGTCCGACAGGCTTCGACTGGCATAGGCCACAATGTGTCTCTGAGCATTCGGATGAGCATTATGTTGATGTGAGCCCCCAGCCCCAACGGGCTCACATCTGCTGTGATCACAGTCTGTAACCTGGGGTCAAAATAGGCATCTTGTTTGCATTCTCCATTGCATGTTTTATTCTTTTTAAGCTTTGTTAGAACTGGGGGTCTCTAGTTGGCAATGGTTTGCACCTTTGTCCAAATAGGGACCCTTGCTTCTAGTCAGGATAAGGGGGAAACACTCCTAAAATAACCCCTGCTCACCCCCTGGTAGCTTGGCACGAGCAGACAGGCTTATCTCAGAGGCAGTGTGTAAAGCATTTGTGACCACATACAGTAATACAGTGAAAACACTACAGATGGACACCACACAGGTTGTTTATGTAAAAATAAGTAATCTTTATATAGACTTATCACAAGACCCAATAGCAAAAATCCACAATACTGTAATCAAAAATAGACTTAAAATGATAGAGACAGTTCACGTTATCTTCAAAAATAGGATAGTCACTCAAATAAAGCTTGTAGCAACAAATAACTCCACTTGGAGTTATCACGACGTCGTGACCGGTGGAAATCCCAAAGTACGGCGCCGACCGCGAGGTGCGCGGCGTCGGGCCTGGAGTCGAGCAGACCCACAAAGAACAGTACCTGGAATTCGATGAAAACAAAGACGGTGCACGGCGTCGGGGAGGTGATGCTTCGTTGGCGCCGGCGGCGTCGGTTCCTTACGACCCCAGGGGAGGTGATGTCTCGGTTCCTTACTGCAGCGCAGGGGAGGTGAGGCGTCGGTTCCTTACTGTGTCGGGGAGGTGACGTCACGGATGGCGGCGAGGCGCCGGTTCCTTACGATGGTGCGGCGTCGATGGATTCGGGGTCACCCACGTCGAGGATCGGCTCCGCGATGATGAAGCCCTGGCGTCGGTGAAGTCGGGGCTGCGGTGCGAGTCGGGACGGTGCGTCGTGAGCGTCACGAGCGGTGTCCTCGGCTCCGGTGCAGGCAGCGGCCTCGATGACGGCTTCGGAGTCGATGTCGCACGGCGTCGGCAGGCGTCGGGCCTACGGTGCAAGTCGGGCGGTGCGTCGTGCTCTTCACGAGCGGTGCCCACGGCTTCGGTGCAGGTTACGGCGTCGCCGCCGGCGTCGGTGTTGCAATTTCCTCTGTTAGCAGCTAAAACAGCAGTTCCAGATGCAGGCAAACAGAAGGGGTGAAGTCTTTGTGTCCCTGTGACTTCAGGCAGGAGGCAAGCTCAGTTCAAGCCCTTGGAGATTCCTTCTTCAAGATGACAAAGCACAGCAAAGTCTTTTCTCCTGTCCTTGGCAGAAAGCAACCACTGCAGGCCAACCCCAATCAGCAAAACAGCACAGGGGCAGTACTCCTCCTTCAGCTTCTCCGGTTCTTCTCCTTGGCAACAGGTTTCTTGATTTCCCAGAAGTGATCTAATTTCCTAGGGGTCTGGGTCCCCTTTTTATACACCTTTTCCCTTTGTTCTCTGAAGGCAGAGAGGCCTCTGCCTAGTCCAAAACCAGTTCTGGTCAGTCCTGGAGCACTTTGTTTTTCTGACTCCTTCTTTCCTTTGTGAGTGAGGGGCAGGGCCATCAGACGCCCGGCAGGAGGTGGAGCCAGCATTGTGGAAGGCAGGCACAGCCCTATTCAGACCCAGGTGCAACTCCTCCCTCCACTCTGGATGCAGACCTTCCTATTCAGCCCTGTGCTGACTCACCCTGTCTCCTGTAGCCACCCCCAGCCCCTGTCACTCAATCTCTAGACAAGGAATACACAACCTAGCAGAGGCAGGCTTGGAAGTTTAGGCAAGAAAATACCCACTTTCTAAAAGTGGTATTTTCAAACAAAGAATGTTAAAACCAACTTCACTAAAAGATGTATTTTATCATTCTGAGTTCAGGCATACTAAATTCGTTTTTCTACCATGTTCCCTGGGTCAGTTCTGACTATAAGGTGTAATAGTCAGTCTGCCCATTCTGGCCTATGGGGAGCAGGTAGCCTTGCAATAGTGAAAAACGAAAATGGCTGTAATTCACTATCAGGACATGCCACACACACCAGGGCATGTCCTACCTTATACTTACAATGCACCCTGCCCTAGGGCCTACCTTAGGGGTGTCTGATATGAAGATAAGGGAAGGTTTAGGGACTGGCAAGTGGGTGCACTTGCCAAGTCGACATGGCAGTCACAGACTGCACACAGGCTCTGCAATGGCAGGCCTGAGACACATTTTACAAGCTGCTTCTGTGGGTGGCACAACCAGTGCTGCAAGCCCACCAGCAGCATTGGATTTACAAGCCCTGGGCACACGCAGTGCACTGTACTAGGGACTGACAAGTAAACCAATCATCCAATCATGGAGTCACTAATCCATAACACAATTTATCATGGGGAGAGCATATGCACTTTAGCACTGATCAGCAGTGGTAAAGTGCCCAGAGTCATAAAACCAACAAAAACAGGTCAGAGAAAATATAGGAGGAAGGCAAAAAGTTCAGGGATGACCCTGCAAAAGGGCCAAGTCCAACACAACCCCCTTCCAGCCAAAACGCAGGGGAGACCAATCACTACCCTGATGGGCTTCTCTGCTTTGGGCGATAGAACCTGGACCCTGGCCCACAACAGCAGGGGCATACTCCAGTTCTACGCCAATCTGAACCTATTTGGATCCCTCTGTCCATACTCTCAGGGCCCACCCAGCTAACCCATGGGGAACCCTTCTCCTCAACTGTGGACACCACCTGTGCAGCACCTAACCTTAGCTTGCTCACAGGTGTGTCCCAACCGACAGACAGTACCCACATGGCCAACACAGATGTGTGGCCTAGTCCACCCCCGGGGTGTGACTTCTGTCCCCCTCCCAGGGGCAACTTTGTCCACCAGGACAGCAAGCCACAGTGGCCACTGACAGCCGTCAGTGATGAGAGCCAGGCCCCAGGCCTTTCATGGCTCTCCAACCTCTGTGGTGTCAGAGAGCGGGGGGCAGTAGCCCCAGGTGCCTGGCACCCTTTGTCCACTCTCCCAACCGTCAGGTCAGGTATGACATCCTGACACTGACCCACCAGCCCCGGGCCTGTAACCGGCGGCTGGACAGGAGACTGGGGTGGGCTCTCCCACACCTGGTCCTCCTCCTTGGGGCTCTGCACCCTCCCACCTGGAGCTGTACCCCCTTCCAGAATTGTCAGGGCACCTGTGGCAGGGGTCCTGCACACTCCGCCCACCAGTTCAGGGGTTCTATCCTGCAACTGGGATCCCAGCATAGGGTCTGTACCCTTAGACTGGGCAGAGGCCAGGGGTGAGGCTGTCCTCTCCCCGCCCCCTTACTGGGGTCCTGCACCCTCCCACCTGGAGCGGTGCCCCCAGAAGACAAACTGGTAGGGGCACTGTTAGCAGCTGCCCCTTCCTCCAGGTCAGGGGGACACCCTGAACCTGGTCCTCCAACCCAGGGTCTGTACCCTTAGGCTGGACCTGTGCCTGGCAACCCAGGACTTCCGGGAGGGTACACCAACCCCCCAAGGGAAACACACTCCTCTAGAGTTGTGTAATAATCTGCCTGGCGCACCAGGACTTCCTGGGGAGCACGCATGCCCCCCAGAGGGTAACACATCTCTCATGTGTTGTGTGACAGTCCACCTGGCGCAGATCTCCCGACCCCTGTCCATCTGACAGCGCGCGAAGATCCCCCAGGACAGAAGTGGTGTCACCATGGTCATTCACTGGTGACTCAGCCCTTCTGGCTGGTCCCTGACCCACTGGTTCTTCCACTGGGGACTCTCTCCCCTCTCACCCCTCACTCTGGACTTCTGCACCCTCCCAAGTGGAGCGGCACTGCCAGATACCAGAAACACTGGAGCTCCATTTACAGACGCTCCAGGTTCTCTAGACACTAGGAGATCCTCCTCAACAGGCGGCCCATCAGGACAGCCTAGGCTCCCTACCTGGTGTTCCCTTAAAGAACCATCCAGGCTCTGAGACTGGGTTTCGGGCACCTTGGGACACGCAGCCCCACACTCACTCCTTCTCCACTGAGACAGGACGTGAGCCCCTACACCCCTCCCACTACACCGGGACCTAGCTGGGCTACTCTGAACCACTTCCACCACTCTGGGCTGGAAGATACCTGAGCCACTCCTCTTAGGGTCACTCCCCAATGCCTTTTCAGACCCTCTGGAAACCACCAAAAGGTCTTCCTCCCTCGTGAGCTCCCTGGGGTCAGAGAACTCACTCTCCAACAGGCGTTGGCATAGCTCTGGAAAACAGGGACTTACAATATGCTCTCCCACAATTGGATCACACAACCCCTCACAGGTGTTAACCAAGTTATCCTTCACCTCACCATCCAGTGCCTCACACATGTACCCCACACCACTCTGCTGAGATTGGCAAGACAGTATCTGACTGTCTCTGTCACTCAACCCACACTCTTCTGGGCGGTCTTCACACTCACACCCCAGGAATTCAAACATGGGGGAACCCCTCTCCCTGCACCTCTCATCTAGAGTCAGTAGAGTGTCCCTCCCACCACTAGGACTATGAACCCCTGTGCCAGTTCCCCAATCCACCTCAGGGACGCTGCGCACCACTGGAGCTACCTCATACCCTTGAACCTCCTGGTGTATATTAACCCCTCCAAGTCAGGCACCACATCTCTGGGTGTGTGTACTACTCCTCAGCACTAGGTAATACAATTTTGCTGCCACCAGAGGGAGGAATCCCTAAGCCCCTGGCTTTGAACTCCAACACCCTCATCATTCTCTCATGCTCTAAAAGCATCTTCCTTTCTTCCATGGCCAACCTCTTACTTTCCAACTCCAATTTCTTATGCTCAAGGCTATCATGGCTTCCCTGTTTTAGTTTGGCCATTTCCATTTCATGCATCCTGCTTTTGTCCCTGTCCTCCAGCTCCTCTGGAGACAGGCCCCTTTGAGAAACACTGCTGCCCTCCCTGGAAGGCACTCCCCTCCCAGGTAAGCCCAATGGCCCCTCAAGCTGCCCATCTAAATTCTCTGCCTCCTCCACAGGCTCCTCGGACTGCCCACTGGCATTCCGTGCTTCCAACCAGGCCCTTAGCGCCTTGTGAAACTCCTCCTTCCTGGTGAGGCCTCTCATAGAGATTTTAAACTTTTTGCAAACAGCTTTAAGTTCTGGCACAGTGTAGGTATCAACCCTATCTTCTTCAAATTCAATATCTGCAGGTGCAATGGATCCTTTTTGCTCATGGTGAAAATTGGCAGTTCTCAACAAAAATAAAGGTTCCAAAGAAAAAAAAGTCCTATCAAAAAGTATGTGGTTGCGTATTGGTCTGCACTCACTAGTAGTGTACACCAACTACTGTATATGAATCACAAATGCAAGTCCAAATCCTCACCGCTGACCACCAATGTTAGAACTGGGGGTCTCTAGTTGGCAATGGTTTGCACCTTTGTCCAAATAGGGACCCTTGCTTCTAGTCAGGATAAGGGGGAAACACTCCTAAAATAACCCCTGCTCACCCCCTGGTAGCTTGGCACGAGCAGACAGGCTTATCTCAGAGGCAGTGTGTAAAGCATTTGTGACCACATACAGTAATACAGTGAAAACACTACAGATGGACACCACACAGGTTGTTTATGTAAAAATAAGTAATCTTTATATAGACTTATCACAAGACCCAATAGCAAAAATCCACAATACTGTAATCAAAAATAGACTTAAAATGATAGAGACAGTTCACGTTATCTTCAAAAATAGGATAGTCACTCAAATAAAGCTTGTAGCAACAAATAACTCCACTTGGAGTTATCACGACGTCGTGACCGGTGGAAATCCCAAAGTACGGCGCCGACCGCGAGGTGCGCGGCGTCGGGCCTGGAGTCGAGCAGACCCACAAAGAACAGTACCTGGAATTCGATGAAAACAAAGACGGTGCACGGCGTCGGGGAGGTGATGCTTCGTTGGCGCCGGCGGCGTCGGTTCCTTACGACCCCAGGGGAGGTGATGTCTCGGTTCCTTACTGCAGCGCAGGGGAGGTGAGGCGTCGGTTCCTTACTGTGTCGGGAGGTGACGCCACGGATGGCGGCGAGGCGTCGGTTCCTTACGATGGTGCGGCGTCGATGGATTCGGGGGTCACCCACGCCGAGGATCGGCTCCGCGATGATGAAGCCCTGGCGTCGGTGAAGTCGGGGCTGCGGTGCGAGTCGGGACGGTGCGTCGTGAGCGTCACGAGCGGTGTCCTCGGCTCCGGTGCAGGCAGCGGCCTCGATGACGGCTTCGGAGTCGATGTCGCACGGCGTCGGCAGGCGTCGGGCCTACGGTGCAAGTCGGGCGGTGCGTCGTGCTCTTCACGAGCGGTGCCCACGGCTCGGTGCAGGTTACGGCGTCGCTCGCCGGCGTCGGTGTTGCAATTTCCCTCTGTTAGCAGCTAAAACAGCAGTTCCAGATGCAGGCAAACAGAAGGGGTGAAGTCTTTGTGTCCCTGTGACTTCAGGCAGGAGGCAAGCTCAGTTCAAGCCCTTGGAGATTCCCTTCTTCAAGATGACAAAGCACAGCAAAGTCTTTTCTCCTGTCCTTGGCAGAAAGCAACCACTGCAGGCCAACCCCAATCAGCAAAACAGCACAGGGGCAGTACTCCTCCTTCAGCTTCTCCGGTTCTTCTCCTTGGCAACAGGTTTCTTGATTTCCCAGAAGTGATCTAATTTCCTAGGGGTCTGGGTCCCCTTTTTATACACCTTTTCCCTTTGTTCTCTGAAGGCAGAGAGGCCTCTGCCTAGTCCAAAACCAGTTCTGGTCAGTCCTGGAGCACTTTGTTTTTCTGACTCCTTCTTTCCTTTGTGAGTGAGGGGCAGGGCCATCAGACGCCCGGCAGGAGGTGGAGCCAGCATTGTGGAAGGCAGGCACAGCCCTATTCAGACCCAGGTGCAACTCCTCCCTCCACTCTGGATGCAGACCTTCCTATTCAGCCCTGTGCTGACTCACCCTGTCTCCTGTAGCCACCCCCAGCCCCTGTCACTCAATCTCTAGACAAGGAATACACAACCTAGCAGAGGCAGGCTTGGAAGTTTAGGCAAGAAAATACCCACTTTCTAAAAGTGGTATTTTCAAACAAAGAATGTTAAAACCAACTTCACTAAAAGATGTATTTTATCATTCTGAGTTCAGGCATACTAAATTCGTTTTTCTACCATGTTCCCTGGGTCAGTTCTGACTATAAGGTGTAATAGTCAGTCTGCCCATTCTGGCCTATGGGGAGCAGGTAGCCTTGCAATAGTGAAAACGAAAATGGCTGTAATTCACTATCAGGACATGCCACACACACCAGGGCATGTCCTACCTTATACTTACAATGCACCCTGCCCTAGGGCCTACCTTAGGGGTGTCTGATATGAAGATAAGGGAAGGTTTAGGGACTGGCAAGTGGGTGCACTTGCCAAGTCGACATGGCAGTCACAGACTGCACACAGGCTCTGCAATGGCAGGCCTGAGACACATTTTACAAGCTGCTTCTGTGGGTGGCACAACCAGTGCTGCAAGCCCACCAGCAGCATTGGATTTACAAGCCCTGGGCACACGCAGTGCACTGTACTAGGGACTGACAAGTAAACCAATCATCCAATCATGGAGTCACTAATCCATAACACAATTTATCATGGGGAGAGCATATGCACTTTAGCACTGATCAGCAGTGGTAAAGTGCCCAGAGTCATAAAACCAACAAAAACAGGTCAGAGAAAATATAGGAGGAAGGCAAAAAGTTCAGGGATGACCCTGCAAAAAGGGCCAAGTCCAACAAGCTTTGATCACATTCAGCAGACCATTGGAATGGGACATTTTGATTTGTCAAGTCTTTCAATGGGGCACTCACAGTAGCCAAGCCACAAATGTACCTTGAGCAATAACTGGCGATGCCTAAGAAGGATCGCAGTACGGAGACATCTTGTGGGGGGCAAGTATCTGACAGTGCTTGCATTTTATTGGGGTCAGGAGTCATTCCCCCATTAGAGAATATGTATCCAAACAATGTAAGTTTGCTTTTGTGAAACTCACACTTTGCTGTGTTCAGACTGAGACCTGCATCAGTAATTAACTTGCACACTTGTGTAAGGGCCTTGTCATGCTCCTTTTGCATTTCTCCAAATACCAGTATGTCATCACTGTAATTAAAAGCATGCGTGACAGGTTGAATTGTTCGACGCATAACATCCTGAAATATTTCTGCACCTGACAACACTCCAAAACTCAACCTTTTATATCGGAACAAACCAGCAAAAAAGTAGTGATGCACCTGCAGTTCTCTTCCAACTCGAGTTGATGGTATCCCTTGTCCAGGTCAAGATGGGAGAAGACTGGCACTGTTCAGTTGCATAATCATGTTTGCTGTGTGTGGACAAGGATGTCTTTCTCTCACTTTTGCTTTGTTGCTTTGTTGGCCTGGCGCATATCATCATTGCACCACCACTCTCCTTTTTGGCAGCACCACTATGGGGGAAACCCATGGCATAGAACCGGTGGAGTGCTCTATGATGCCATGCTTCAAGAGCATTTCCAGTTCTTTCTCAACAGTTATTTGCGAGTGAAAAGCGACTCTGCTGTGCCACTGGGGCAACAGGGTGAATGTCCTCATTAAAGTAAAGTCGCACTTTCATTGTATTGAGCCTGCCTAGGCCATGAAACAACGATGGACACTGACTCGCAATTTCAGATTGAGTGTAGAGGTTGTAATTCAGAGATATCAGTCCCATTTCAGCAGCGTTGGCAAAACTGAGAAGCCATGCACTGGGCGAAGTTCCTTGAAGAACGTGAATTGGCACTTGCACTGAAACTGCTTATGTCTCATTGTCGCTGTGAATGACCTTTGGCTCTGCAACAGTTGATGTTTGATGGGTTGAGGCCTTGTACAGGAGATAGACTGTTGAACTTTTCCACTGGCATGATGTTAATCGGCACACCACTTTCAATGATAAAGGTCATGGGGCAAATGTTGACCTTTATTGTAATCTTGGGGCAATTTCCAAATAAACTCTGTTGTTTCATGTGGTGGTTCACCTCCGTCTTTTGTTACTTCTTGCAAGCAGCCAAGCCTACATTTGCTTGTTGTTCCTTGGCCAATACTATCGCACATCCATCTTCTTCACTGGTGCATGATAATCACATTGACGAGCCTTTGTAAGATGAACTTGATGATGATCGACTTCGTCCGGTTTCTACTTGTTGTAACTGATGTTGCCTTTTTGCCTTGTGGGCGTGGCGAGAATGCTTCTGGAACCTTCTGGCGTCCATTTTCTCTTCTCGTTTTGACGAACTTGGTTTCTCTTTTTCTTTGCAAACTGTTATAAAGTGGTTTTCTTCCCAGCAACTTTTACACGTCAGTACCATAGCTGGACATTTGCCTTCATGTGGTTATTAAAACCCACATTTAAGCACAACTTTTTCTTCTTTGGAGACATCAACTTGCATGCATCTACTTTGTACTTGTGCTTGCTTTTCATGACCAATGCTGATTAATTTTTTGCTGTTCCAGCTTCCATATCAACAGCTTGCCAATCTGCTCTTTGCTTGGCCCTTGCTGCCATTATTTCCTTCTCTAAACTGAGCATCTCTCTCAACATGCGTCTTCTGGAAGAGTCTGAAAGAAAGCCACTGATGACTCTGAGCTGTATGGCTTCTTAATCATTAAATCCTCTAAACTTACAGTTTTTGATGAGCGCATCAAGTCTTTAAAAAAACTCATCCATTGGTTCACCAGCTTGCTCTCTTGCTTGATTGAAAATGTACCTTTCATAGTTGACATTCGGCATCAGATTGATCTTGGTGTCCAATACTTCTTTGATCTGATGGGACGATATTGCATCAGTCTGTGAAATTTTCGTCGGCACTTCTTTTACTCCATCAGCAGCAAGGTTCCTCAAATAGTTAATGATTTTCTTATCATTTGCTTCATCAAGGGCATCTATGAAGCCATCAAACTTCTCGATCCATGCAGTCCACCTGGGGCCAATATTCTGCTTCTTAGCAGTGTCGAATGGCAATGGTGGTTTCAGAAACACAGGTGCGCCGTACTTCGCGCTCCTTTCTGCAGTCATTGAAAAATGTCACTATTCCGATGGATTTCGGGGCACTGGATGCCACTTGCTGCTGTGCATGCATCAGCAGCTCAACCAGGCTTGGTTGTCACACCCGATTGGAGGTCATGTGGCACTTCCCTCGCTCATTCTGGTAAGTATGTGTATAATTTCCTATCTCTTTATCACTGCATTTAGAGTTTTATTTGCATGGATAATGGCTCTGTGTTATGACGCAATGCAGTATTTCTTCTTTCAGCCTTATCAACGGATTCTGGTGGGCTTTTTTAATGCGCTCCTTCGCAGGGCCTTCAACATCTTCAAGGGCTGTATATGAGCTGGAGCGGGCTTCGACTCCACACATGCCAACTTCGAACTACTTCTCATCGATTTGGGTGCATTTGGCACGCATAAGCAGTTTGCTGTACATTGCAAACTCTCAGGGAGAGCAATGTCGTTTCTTCGGGGCATGTATACCCTACTTGTCGCCAGTTGTAGCATCCTCTCCAGCCTGGGAGCATGCAAATAAATATGCCACATACAGAGGTTCGTATTAGATGTCTTTATTCCTTAGCATACAAGCACACACTGCACTCTGATTACGTCATCACCATTAATAACCACACCTTAGCACCTCCCAGCAAGTTATTTAATTCTTCTGTTGAGTTCGCCCGGAATAGCAAGGGTCATAGCGCACATAGTTTCACATCACCACACAGGGCACTAAAAGGTAAACAGAACAAAATAGTACATCAATCACGTCGGGAACAGCGGACCAGCACTGATTAAATTGAATCAATCAGTGCATGGTCCCTGCTCCACATGGAGGAACGGAAATTATGTTAGGACTGCCTTGATGAATTACGAGCCTGTAAAGAAGACCGCCATGCAAGCCAAAAAATGGTAAGCAACGGGCGGGCTCCAAGCACTTTTTGTTCTCAACAGTGTCTAACAAGCGAGAAGCATGCACTAGCGCATGCTCTTGCTGGCTCAACCCTAAAAAAAGGTGGGTAGATTAAAAATCTGACTTCTGAGATGCACTCCTTTGGATCTTATAGCTGTGTTGCTTCAAATTCTAGAGCTTTTTTTGCCGAAAATGGGCTATACCGTTTTGTTCTTGATAAATTTCGAAAAAGGGCTTTAAAGGTTCAACTGTGCTGCTTTATCTGAAGGGGGTGATCGAAAGGGCCACTATGTATATTTTAGTACCACTGCATTGGCCTTTTAGATGCATTTGTCTGTGAAGAACCGAAATACAGATGTTCTCAGAATTGCCAAAACCATCTGTGCTTTTAGCCAGTTACTTTAGTGACTCAAATAAGCCCAGAAGGCATACTTAAGCAGTGATGTGGAAAACCGCAAAGTTCACAGTTATTGCATACTCAACGTGTCATGCACAGTAACACCTGAAGTACAAAAAAGTGGCATGTGAAGGCAAGCAAGTAACACTTGCTCACGATCCTCGAGGAGCGATCATCCTGTGGTTAGAGTAATTATAGGATAAGGCGATTCCAGCTGACCCTTTGACTTGGATTTTGTGTTTAAATATCCTTTGTAAAAATGAACCTTGGAAGAAAAATACTGAGAACGTGTGCATCTTTTTCAGCCACAGGATGTCACCAGTATTCAGAAAGTCAGAATGAAAACGTAATTATATTCTGCACAAGCCCAGACAAATTGACTTAAGAGTAAACAATCTACTAAAATGTGAAAAACACGTTCATGACATGAGATGAATTCAAAAACCCAGAGACTCGTGTTGCATGACAATTACGTACTCTCTTTTCTTTTTTTCTAACGCGTCTTCCTCCGTCCTCCTGAAGCTCTACTGATTTTTACTTCTCAAATTCATTTATGCATTTTAGGGGGAGATTTACTAAGCTTTTGCGCCGTGTTTGCATCACAAAAGTGACGCAAAACGGCGCATAATCTTTTTTTCCTAATTTACTTTCCACCACTAAACTTATTTAGCGCTGGAAATAAGTAAAAGTAATGCGAAACAGCGCATAGCGCTGCTTCGCATTACTTTGCGCCATGGGGGCGTGCCAAGGGTGGTGCATGGGCGTTCCCATGCAACCACCCAAGGTTTCTCACGCTAAACCCAATTTACCAAATACAGTAGATTGGGTTTAGCGTGAGATAACTGCGCCCTTTTAAACTAGGCCCAAGGAAAGAGACATGCTTTCATTTCTCCTTCCTTTTCCGACTTTGCATGTGTGCTGCACTGTGCAGCACACATGCAAAACATCCTGTACAAAACCTATGCTGGACTCACACACACTCACCCTAGTGCTATGGCGCTAAGGTGTTTGGGTGGTGCACAGCAGCTGTAATCAGCGCCAGTGCAAGGGAAAGGGGAGGAGAGAGCCATATCTTTGAAAATATGGCACTCTCCTGCTCCCTCCCTGTCGTGCAACGCAGTGCAGCCTCGCGGAGGGCTGCTCTGCATTGCCTGGAGATTTGGTAATCTCCCCCTTGTTTTATGCAGATTAAACTCCTCGTCTCTGCCACTGAGGGTGCTTGTATGTCCTGTTGATGGTAGATGCCGGTAGTGGGGCCAGGCGGCCCAGGGCCCTAGAATGCTCCCCAGGCGACGGCCATCTTGAAAAGCACTGACCAGGACCAGTGCACACTAGGGGACATAGTTATGAAGATTTGACACATAAGTAGGGTTTATCAAGTCACGCAAGGCCACCTTGTGTGGCCCTGCTTGTCTTGATAAATCCGAAGTAACGCAACACAGTGCAAATCGATGTGTTACGTTACACTGTCCTAGGAAAGTGTTCTATTGGTGGTGTGTGGGTGTTCCTACACATCCACCCATGGAAGGCCTCCCTGGGACAGAGTAACGAAATGCAGCGAATTGCACTGCGTTGCGCTACTCCAGATTCATCAAGCAACATAAGGGCCATGCAAGGTGGCCTTGTGTGGCTTGATAAATCACACTTAAGGGTTGTGTCACATTTGAACCCAGTTGAATGGCGCAAAAGTGATGCAACCCTATGATAAATATGGCTCCTCATCTATAAGGGGCATATTTATTAAAAAGTCACACAGCACAGCAAGCCACCTTGCTGCGCTGCATGACAGGGAAAGGGCAGGAATGCACCATATTAAACATTTTATGGCACACACCTATCTGTTTTCCAGCGTTGGCAGACAATGTACTGCCTAGCGCCAACGCAGGCACCCTTCCACTATAGTGCAAGGGTGCCTGCGTTGTAAGCAGGATTGTTTTTGTGCAGAAAGGACACCATCCTGCACAAAAACAATCCCCTGAAGCATTTTCTTCTTTTTGCAGCACACATAGAAAGAGAAAAAAACAAGAAAAAAATAAAGATATTTCTCCCTGTTATGCCTCCCCTGGAAGGCGTAGCATTTTGGCGCATTCACAAGTCTACCAGTAATGGTAAATCTGGAAATGCACCAAAATGAGAACACCCACACGCTACCCATGAAATGCCTCCCTGGGGCAGAGTAACGCAACACAGCGATTTGCTCTGCGTTTCGTTACTCTAGATTTATCAAGCCACTCAGGACAATGAAAGGTGGCCCTGCGTGGTTTGATAAATTGCATTTAAAGTTTGTGTTGCGCTTGCACCCAGTTTCGTGGTACAAAAGCAACACAACCCTATGATAAATATGGTCTTGAGGATTCAGTGAAATTGCTCCAGACCATCCTCCTTATTTAGGACGAACATATGACTTACGTTTATTCATGTTCTGTACCGCCAGTGAAATCCATATGGTCCCAAACAGGAAAGCAACAGAATACGGCCAAAATGGACATTTATTTTTCGTGCTTCAGAAACAAGCTCCTTTTATGGGGGCTTGTGTCTGAAGAATAAAAAACTGTTCTGAGTAACTACATTAATCATGGCAACCACTCAGCAAATTTTCACTGCCTTCAATGGCAGACCTGCTGAAGGCATAGAGATCTCTGCCTGCCTAGCAGAGATCTCGAACTATGGCTGTTTGTCTTCCGCAAAGGTGGCAGAGGAAATTACATGGTGGCCCAGGGGACTGGTGGCCAGACTCTAAGTAGGGTTGTAAGGTCCCCCCGCACACATTTTGAGAGGTTTTACTTGGCAAAATCTCTGTGAGGAAAACACTGGGGGCCTCATTTATGAGGCACCTTGTGCTGCCGGAATGTCATTTTTTGTGACGTTCCATGGCGCAGGAGCTTGCTACATATTTACGAAGCAGCACTAAGCCACTTTTTTGGGCTTAATGCTGCCTCGTAAATATTGTCCCTGTGAGAAGCTGGGTTTCTGTTGCAATAACCCCTCCACTTTTTGCCAGACTACTGATGCACTTTGACTTGATGTGCCCTGGGTCTCTGCCAATCAGGTTCCCAGGGCCTATGTTCTTTCCCCAAAACTGTACCCAATTGGCATCCCTGGCCACAGGTCAGCCCCTGGTAAATGGTACCACAGGTACCCAGGGCACTGTGACCAGGGAAGACCTCTAAGGGCTGCGCACTTATAGTGCCACCCTTAGAGGCCCTGTACCATTACACTCACACACTGCCTTTGCAGGCTGCATGTCTTGGTGCAGAACAAAGTGAAGAGTCGACATGGCACACATCCCTGTGTGCCATGCCTACAACCCACTGCCCTGGCATAGATCAGTCACCCCTCTAGCTCGGTGCACTATACCAGAGGTGAGGGTACAGGTGCATGAGCCCTGCACCCCTACATTGTCTAAGTCCATTCTTAGACATTGTAAGTGCAGTGCTGCCATTAAGAGTATATTGTGCTGGGAGTTTGTCATTACGAACTCCACAGCACCATAATGGCTACACTGAAAACTGAGAAGTTTGGTATCAAACTTCTCAGCACATTAAACCCACACTGATGCCAGTGTGGGATTTAATGAAACATGCACACAGAGGGTATCTTAGAGATACCCCCTGAAAAACGACCTACCACTAGTGTCCATGCTGAGTGGCTGCTTTCAGCTGCCACCACCAGACATGTTTCTTGACCCCTGGGTTGAGAGCCTACTGCTCTCGGGGGCCTGAAACAATGCACATCCTGGGATGAGGTGCCAAGCCTCCTCATCCAGAATGGGCAGGGTCCACGAAGGGGAAGCTTCAAAGGCTTGCCGCCTTTGTGAGCTTCCCCAGGCCACTTGCTGCTTTCAGCAACTGCTCTCCACTGGTTCTGACCCCCACTTTGGGCGGGAGAACCGGCGGGAAAAACAAGTGAGGAAGAGAGGTGTGCCCACCTCTGCCAACTCCACCCCTCCGGTGGGGGAGGCGAGGTGAAGCACAACTCTCAGTACCCGCCATCTTGCAGATGGTGAGACTCAGCCAACCAGGGAAAAGCTTATGCCCCCCTCCCACTGGAGGGTGGCATAATAGGGGGTGTACCCACCCCAGGGAAGGGACCCATTGGTCCCAACCTTTTTACCTATCTGTAACGCCCCTAAATCTAGTATTTAGGGGCACCCCTGAACCTTGCTTCCTCAGACAAGAACCAACTACAAGAAAAGAAGAGGACGGACCGAACACCCGTGCCGGAGCTAACAAGAGGAAGACGCCCACAAACTTGGCCCCAGCCCTACCGGCCTGTCTCCACCTCGAACCTGCTCCTGTGAAATCCCGGTGTGTCCTGCAGCCAGCAACCTCGGAAACCCCGGAGGACCTGCCTGCCTTCAACCACAAAGACTGTGTCTCCCGTAAACACCGGATTTGTTCAACAACAACCTCTGGCCCTGACCGGAAACCGCGAATCCGCACCACTCTGCACCTGCGGTCCACGGCCCGATCTCGAGTGGACAAACACCACGAGGAGGTCTCCCTGCCTCAAGCCTCCAGCCGACGCCTGCAGCCTCAAACCGGAAGGCCCCCCCAACCGCGACCAGGAGCTGGTAAGAAGATCCGACCCTAAAAGTCACCCCTGCACCCGACGCCCCACGGCCTTAGGTGGCCCAACCGACGGTGCCTAACCAACCCCCAACATCCCAACTTACCTCTCAAAGTGGTGGTCGCACCCAGAAGACCTTCGTCCCCGAGCCTGCAGTGCTTTTGCAAACCGGAGACTCCCCATTGAAAGCTGCAGGGCTTCCGACGCCAAACCAGCACTTTGCACCCGGCCGCCCCAGTGCCGCTGAGGGTGCACCTTTTGTGCTGGCCTAAACCCCAGGAACTTTGCTCCCACAACCCAGTGGCCTGCTCGTCAGCAGCCACCAACCGGAGGCCCCCTTTCCCCCATTGGATAACATTGGGCCTCAGCACTCTGCACCCGGCCGCCCTAGTGCCGCTGAGGGTGTAACGAGACTGCATCCCTGACCCTGGGGGACCCCTGAGTCTACCCCCAGAACCTCAACTCGCACTACCGAATACTTTAAAAAAAAAAAATTATTTGTGCATTTTCAAAAGTACAGAACAACGTACAGTTATACAAATCAAAGCATTGGTATGGCATAGACATGGTACACAACTCATGCAGCATGATAGTGTCACAAAAACTCGGCAGTATAAGTAGAAGGCGAAGTATTCGTACAAAAAGAACGGACATCAAATAGCAGTTACCGTTAATAGATAGGCAGTAAGTGGACCCCAGATATCACGTGGTTTAGACCTTGTAGGCAATTCCTCCGCATAACATGTGAGTTGATCCCGGCAATATGCCAGGTCCTGTAACCATAGTTTAGTAGTGGGCGCAGGTCTGCCTCCCCAGCACATGGAAACCCTGCGTTTAGCCAACAACAGTGCTATAGCCACAAACCTCCTATGAGACGCCTTGATATTAGCAATTGCGCCCAGCAAACATAATTGTGGAGTACATTCTATGGGCACCTCTACCATCAGATGTAGAATCCGTGTGACTGATCTCCAATATGCATACACCTTGGGACATTCCCACGCCAAATGATAAAAATTAGCACCAGGTGCACCACAGCGTTTACAATTGTCAGCAGCTCGCAACCCACACCTATGGAGCTGGGCTGGAGTGTAATACAGTTGATGTAAGTATTTAAAATGCACCAATCTTAAGTTACCATTCGCTGTCAACTGACCAGTCAGACGGCAACATCCAAACCACACGTCATCAGCTATTGGAGCAGGTAGTATAGCATTCCATTTAGCCAGGGCAGTCAGGTTCACAGCAACCACATCCCTTTGTGACGCTTGATATAGTCTCGTGACCAGCTTAGCCCTAGATGTGGTAGTATATAGAAGTTGCAGCGCCTCAAGTGCCGGCGGTTCTGCAGGAAACTGTGGATAAAGCGCACGCACAGCGGAGCGCAGCCTAGTGTAGACAAACAGTTGCATGGTGGTGGCATTACCCCCGGCATTTATATTGTCAGAAGCTATAAATTGACCCCCAGGAAACACATCTTCCATTGTCGATACAGCCATGCCTTTAAGGGTCCTTAGTGTGCCAATTTCTTCAGTGACTGAAAGTTCGGAATGATACAGTAATGGCATGCCCGGCGCATACAATGGCAGTTTCTGCGCTCGTCTACCTAACTCTTGCCAGGCCCTGGATGTGGTTTGTACAGTGTTGAATCCTCCTTTCTCAAAGACCGTGTGCTTATTGACTATCATGGCTTTAAGAGGTATTGGGTGCACCGCGCCTGCCTCCACCGCCACATGAGGAATGTACGCTGGGTCCTGCTGCCAATAGTAGGCGTAATGCGCCTGCGTGCAGAGATAGTAGAGATGGAAGTCTGGCGCTGCGAACCCCCCTTAATCATAAGGAAGTGTAAGTATCTCCCATTTAAGTCGAGGCTTTTTACCTCCCCATGCCAATGTGATTAAGAGGAGCGGAGCATATTGAAAAAGTGTTGCGTTAAATAGACAGGGATATTTAAAAAAAGATACAGAAAGCGCGGGAGGATAACCATCTTCATTAACGCTATGCGATCCGCAAACGACAAGGGCAACTTAACCCAGCGGCTGACTTGTCCCTCAAGACGCGTGATAGCTGTGCCATAGTTGGATTGTATGACAGCCTGCGGGTCCCTGTGTAGCCATACTCCTAAGTATTTCACAGTGTCAGTGCACCATGTTAATGGATATTCCATGTCGAAGTGGCGTGTATTATCCGTGAGCGGTAGTATGACCGATTTAGACCAATTGATTCCCAGCCCTGAGAACCATTCAAACCGGACATACTCCCGAATGAGTCGTGCAAGATGCGTTGTAGGGTCACGAACATATAACACCATGTCGTCAGCATACATGGAAACAGCTAAAGGACGTTGCAAAAATCGTAATGCCGCCTGTGCATGGCGTTGCCTCAGAATACAAGCTAGCGGTTCGAGTATGAGGGCAAAGAGCAAGGGCGACAACAGACAGCCTTGCCGTGTACCACGCTGTATACGAAACTCCTCCGACAACTGCCCATTAACTCTTACCCGCGCTACAGGATTGGTATAAAGCAGTTTTATCCAATTAGTTAAAGCAAAAGGCAATCCCATACGATGTAGAATTGCAAACATATATGACCAGGATATTGAATCAAAGGCTTTTGCAGCGTCAAACAGCACTGCAACTGCCAGTAGAGTAGGCTCCAGAACATGCATCACAGCAAAAAGCGTACGCAAATTGTGAGACGTAGATCGAGTTGAAACGAACACAGATTGATCAGGGAGAACCATGATGGGAAGGAGTAATTTCAATCTATTTGCTAGTACCTTCGCTAGAATTTTAACATCTGTATTTATTAAGGATAACGGCCGATAGGAGTCACACCTGTCCGGCGGTTTCTCAGGTTTCAATAGTGTGATCACGAGTGCCTCGCGCAAGGTCGGCGGCAAACATTGGGTCTCGTACGCTTCCTCATATAATTGAAGGAGGCGGGGGGCCAACAGATCTATAAATTCTTTATAAAACTCTGCTGGTAACCCATCAGTACCAGCCGACTTCCCATTAGGCAGCGCAGTGATGGCCTCCTGCACTTCGTCTAGAGTAAGAGGATGCATCAAAAATTCTTGCTGTCTACGGGAGAGCCACACTAGCGCGACATCGTCAAGATATTGCGCGAGTTCTGCCTCATCTGCGGCTGGCCGATGAGCATACATTCCGGCATAATAGCTCGCAAATGTTGTTAATATATTGGGCGTGTCATAATGTGTAGTGTCGTCTGCATTGACTGCCTTAATCAAGCAGGCTTTCTTATGGGGTTCTAGTATGCGGCTAGCCAGTGCGCTGCCCGGCCTGCCACCTTCTCCATAGTAGCGAGCTTTGCTCCGGCGTGACATATGTCTGATTTCTTGATCAGCTACTTCATTATATTCTATGATCTTAGCTTTAATAAGCGCCAGAGTAGCGGGATCAGCCATTGCACCATACCTACGCTCTAGATCACACAAGTCGCGTTCAAGCGCTGCCATGGGACCGGGTAATGCTTTTAGCACCCCAGCTTGAAGACCTATACATGCCCCCCGAATAGTCACTTTAAATGCCTCCCAGAGTATCTCTACAGTTTGAACCGTCCCAGTGTTTAGTGAAAAGTAATCAGAGATGGCTTCACGAATTCCTTCGCAAAAGACCTGGTCCAATAGGGAGGACGCCTGCAGTCACCATTGAAACTGGGAGGGGGTATACGACGGTAACGCCATGCTAAGGAAGACCGTGGAATGATCCGATAGTGTTCGAGGTAAATGTTTAATCTGTTTGGTCCATGTGCAGACGTCCTGCGTGACCAGCCAGTAATCTATGCGGGACCATGCTTGACGTGCATATGAATGACATGTACCCTCTTTAGTGCTTGGATGTCGCAGTCGCCATATATCTGTAAGCCCCAGTGTCAACAGACCGTCGTGAACCGACACAGCTGCTTTCTTAGGGGGAGGATCAGCCGTAGTCACCCTGTCCAGTACAGGATCTAACATCACATTAAAATCACCCCCACAGATAAGAGCCGAGGGAGGTAGTTGGTAGAGCTTACCCCATAGTGTATCATAGAATGCAGGATCATCAACATTGGGTCCATATACATTCACAATAACCAACTTCGTATCATATAGTGTTCCCTGCACTATAATATATCGTCCCCCCTCATCCTCTTCTACGTGTATTGGTACAAAAGGGATGCCCTTCTTTATAAGAATCATAACCCCCCGCGCATAGGAAGAGTAAGAAGCAGCCAACCGCACTCCCGCCCACCTAGTGGCTATGGTTGAGACCGCCCGCTTGGTGAGATGAGTTTCCTGCAATAGGGCGATCTGGATATGGTGTTGATCCAGATATGAGAGCACTTGCCGCACTTTTTTAGGATTATTAAGCCCTCTAACATTCCAACTTATCCATGAGATTGTAGAAATTTTGGATTCAGCCATGTCTATTGATGTCGTTGATGAAGCCTATGTTGCTGCCTGAAAATGAGCGTCATGTAATACAAGTTCTGCCAGCATGCCATAACCAATGCAATTACAGTAAAGTAGAGTTCCCCAACAAACCCCCCACCCACTGCAGCACCAGAACCGTGCCGTGAGTACACCCACACAAAACAAAACAGCAAGGAGGCGGTAGCATTCTTGGGTCATAAAATGTAAAAGGAAAAATAACCAAAATCAACACGTCAAGGGCTCCAAAGGGTGCCCAACCAGAAGAGAGAACCTTGTGGGGAATTCCCATACTGTGGGTCGCTAGTAGCCAACAGCCCCTGATGAACAGGGTGGGTCGAGACATTTAGAAATAGGCTAACCGGCCAAAAGCACAATGACATATAATAAGCCCCAGTGCATATCGCCACATGCAAACCAGCATCAAAAGATGAGCAGCGTATATTATCAGGAGCATGAGCAGCAAACAACTCGCATATAATACTCATAACATATTTGGAAATGTGATGAAGATCCAACAGAGATCAAAACCAGCATAATGAACCATAATGATCAAGGTAAAGTACATTAGATCACACTGCAAATCACGAGTGACATTACAACTAAGTTCAGTAAGCAGTGTGACTCTCACGTGTTCAGCCTTCAGAGTTGGAGTCCACACCCCTCTCTCGTAGCGACTCCTGCCGTTCAATCCGCCGGATATATTGAAGTGCGTCTTTTGGCGTAGTGAAAATGCGCGCTTTTCCAGCATGCTGAATCCGTAGACGGGCGAGGTAGAGAATCGCACACTGGATATGTAGAGTTTGCAGCTTCTTTTTGACCGCTTGAAATTCCCGGCGCGCCTGTTGCACAGCTACAGTGAAATCGGGAAATAGTTCCACTTTCATTCCTTGATATTCGAGATTTCCCTTTTCTCTAGCCAAACGGAGCGCTGTGTCCCGATCACGATAATTCAAAAGTCTGGCTATAATGGGACGGGGTGGCGCCCCTGCCGACGAGCAGCTAAGGAGCGATGAGCTCTTTCAACTATGAACACCGTAGAGAAATGCTCAGCTCCCAAGAGGGTTGTAAGCAGTGTTTCCACGTAGGTTTCCATGGGCCCGGTGTTTGTGGATTCTGAAATGCCGGTTATGCGAAGATTGTTCCTGCGGGAACGGGCTTCTATGTCCTCATTCTTCGCCCGTATCACCTCCAAGAGCTTCTCCATGCTGGCACAGGATGTGCTGACGACCTCCATGCGATCCTCCGTAGTCGAGATACGCTGCTCAGCCTCCGTAATCTGCGAGCCCTCCTTGTCCATTCTCGCCGCCATGGTATCCATACGCAAATTGAGATGATCAATCTTAGCATCAATAGATTGTAAGCTTTGCTGCATGTTCAACATCAGGCGCTCCAGTCTTGTATTTGATCCCGCTTCAGGATCAGGGTCAGTATCCGAAGCATTTGGGGTTTAGGATCTTGTGTGTTTTTTGACCTCGAAGTGCAACTTACTCTGCTGCTTGTCTGTCCTCCCCATGTTTAGACGCGTTCAGAAGCAGATATTTACAGCAGAAACAGATGTCGCAGCGCGTATTTCTGTTCCACCACCTGAAGCGCACAGAAGGGAAAGTCAGTGTAAATGTATACAGCCCTTCCTGAGTGTCACCCTCCACCCCAGCGCAAACAAATGTCCCAGGCGCTGGATATGAATGCTGGCAAATCCTTAAACGTGAGTATAGTAATAGCAGATATGCAGCAATTGTGCACAGAAAGAACCGCAGTACAGCCAAGGCGAGGAAGGTCAGTGGTCAACTGTCAGCAACCCCAGGCGAGGCACCACCGATCTGCCCACTCCGATAAATCAGGCAGGATTTAGGGCTGCTGTCCCCAAGCGCTCACTGAGGGCCACAGAAGTCACTACGATCAAGCGCCTCACAGCCGCGCATCCAGGGCCGGTATCGAGCGCTATTTACAGCAGCGCCGCGTGACGCATGTACACAGTAAGAATCACAGCAGGCTCCGATGACAAGGAGGTGCAAGCAGTTCTGACTCAGGCAAACAACCCCCACCAGTTACTCCAACAGTGCGATCGCCTCTCACCGCTGTTCATCCGGAGGCACAGCTATGCTGCGGTATGCCGCGATTCGCCATGAGCTGAGCGGTGGGTCCGTCTTTAGCTGGGCGGGCGGCGACGATGATACGAGACGCGCCAGGCCGCAGAGCAGATGCTGCGATGCGGTAAAGTTCCAGCGCCAGTGCAGGCCACTAAAACTGCAATCGCAACGATAGATGCGCTCCAGGCCGTATAGGGAGCGGTGGTGGGCAGTAAGGAGCGAGCAACTGTGTCTGTGTGGGGGCGCGTTATGTGCAAGTTTGCCCCACCTGGTCTCCTAGCGCATCTCCCGGTCCAGCGGCCGCCGAAGCAGACAGAGGCAGCAGAGCGACACCTCACCTCGGTGTCCTGGAGCGCGAAATGGCAGCCGTCCGTCCCGATGACGGGGCGATCGAGCTCAGCACCCAGCCTCACCACGATGTGCTGATGAGGAATTGGCAGGCAGGCAAGCTAGATAAGTTGGGTAGACGTCTGAGGTGCAAATCACAGCGCCAGGGCAGAAGAGAAGCGCTGCAGAAGATTTCAACGGCCGTTTCCCTCCGGTGCCGCCATCTTGTGCCAAGCAGGGTCGCGCTGCAGAAGTACAGTTCGTTACACCGGGCAGCAAGGTTAGTGGCCCCAAATTGCTCCACTACAACTCCGGAGTCAAAACATGTCAATTGTAGCCATGGATGGCGCCAGTAATGCAGGATATTAGGCAGATAGTGGTCTCGGCCAGCAGAGCAGCACTAAGGTGCGGCCATCTTGCTCCGGGCTCTCTAGCGCCCCCCCCCCCACTACCTAATACTTACCTTTAAACCGATAACACTATTTTCCTCAGGATAACATTGACTGTTTTTCTTGGAATTTTTTTTAAGTGTGGAGTTTGAAAACCTAAAGAACGATTTTACTTACCTGTTTGCAGGAAATGTCCCAGTGTAGTATCCAGGTATACTACAATGTGTAAGAAAAGTAATTTCAAAAGTAACTTACCTGTAATTTTACTCTAAATCCTATACAAAGTATATGTACTGTATTCTGAAAAGCATTGCATTATCAGTAACACTACTGTAATCAAGTCAAAGTACATTTACAATTGCAATCCAAACTGTGTTACAATCTGTATATTTACTGCAAAGTACTTATCACTTACCTGTGCCAGGCTAGCTTGGTTCTAGGAAATAAAATAACTAAAAGAATATTTTTATACAAAAACAATTGGTCTGAAGTTCAGTCTTTGAGTGTGTGAATTCTTTTTCTGACTGAGTGTGTACAACAAATGCTTAACACTGTCCTCTGATAAAGCCTTACTGCTCGACCACACTACCACAAATAGAGAGTAAGGTGCTATCTAACTTTACCTCTGCCTGCCTTTGGGGTTCCACTGGACTCTGTGCACACTATACCTCACTTTGGTATAGTATATACAGAGCCAGCTTCCTACAGTCCCCTTCAACGCAGTTTTCTGCTTTAAAGGGGCGTGCAATGGGTGTTGCTGGGGACGTTCCCAGCAACATCTATGGCTTTTTGACACTGCCCCAGATTTACTAGAACTCGTAACTCTGAGGCAGCACCAAAAACGTACGCCTCCCCAGGGGAGGTGTAAGGGAGGCACAACAAGGAGAAATATCTTTATTTCACCTCGTTTTTCCTTTTTCTATGTGTGCTGTATTCTGTAGCACACATAGAAAGAGGAAAAAGCCTCTTGGGCCTCATTTATGAAAACTGTTGCATCGCTGCGATAAAACAGCGATGCAACAGTTTTCACTGCGTCCTCCTTGTGACACCATGGATGCGCTGTATTTAATGTACGGTGCTCCATGTCGCAAGGAATGTGAGATACGTCAGGAATCCTGATGTACCTGTCGGCGCAAACGTCACGCATTGCTGGAGTTGTGTCGCAAGCATGACCAACTCCAGCAATGCATGGGGTAGGCCTGTGCCTAGGGCACTGCATCACCCTTACTCTTGACATGAGGCAGGCGTAAGGTTTTGATGCAGTGGTGTCCTAGAAGTGTCACAGTAAAATCTCATAGATTTCACTGCGACACTTCTACAACCCTTTTTTGACATGGGAACGCCCACCCTGCATACATTATACCTGATGCAGGTATAATGTGGCGCAGGGCTTTACAAGGTGTCGCATCTGCCTAGATGCGTCACCTTGCAAATATGGCGCAACATGGAGCATTGTTTACGCCGCCTCTGCGTCACAAAAAGTGATGCAACGGCAGCACAAAAGTGTCGCAAGGCCTTCATAAATAAGGCCCCTTGTTATTGTTTTTGTACAGGAAGGCTTCCCTTCCTGCACAAAAATAATCATCCCCGCAACGCAGGCACCCTTGCACCATGGTGGAAAGGTGCCTGCGTTGGCGCACGGCAGCCCATTGTGCTCCGGCGCAAGGGAAACGGAAAGGAATGCGTCGTATCTGGTAGATACGGGGCATTCCTGCCCTTTTCTTTTGCCGTAGGGCAGTGCAGCAAGAAGGCCTGTGGCGCTGCCCTAAGGCAAAACCTCACAAATGAGGCCCTGGATCAGTATTGTATGTGGACACCAGTTGTAATCCAGTGTGGGATTTCTGCTTGTTTTGTAATGAGGGCTCTAATGGGTTTTACAGGATGGAGAGAGGTGAACACATTTGTGCTAAGATATAAAATCTTCCTCTCCTCCAGCATTTACAGAAAGATATCTAAAGCCACCTTGTCATTTTCGGGAAGTTACAGACTCCTTGCGTGGTTAGCCATTACTCTATAATGAGTTAATCTACCCCTTCTCCATGGCCTTTGCGTCTTTAAATAAAAGCCACACTGCTTTGGGAACGTCAAGATTGACTTTATGATAGGAGAACTACCTCGACAAAAAGGTGTGTGTCTTTTGTTGAATGCTGTAAATGGGGGTTGTGTATTTCTATCATGAAAATAAGAAAATATGCCGTGCTATTCACTAAATGACTTTGTCAGGACAAAAGAAAAGACATGCTTAACAATATGTCAAGCTCTTCCAGAAGACGGTAAACAAAAATCACATTATGTAAGATTTTTTCCAAAGTGAATACAGACGTTTTTGTTTATTCTTATGGCTGGGTAGAGAATATATAACACAAATAAACACAAAATCCTGCACATCCGACTTCAAGTGCTTGCCTCGATTTGCCTCCTATGTTTTCTTTGCTATTCACATTTTCCTTTCAGCATTCTCCAAAACTAATATTGTTCATGTGTGCAAACAGCCGTGCCAAATCGTAAATTGTTTTTGAAAGAGAGATGTGCCTTTTGGAATCCAGGTCTGATGTTCAGTTAGTTGTGCCTCCTCTTCTATGCAAAATGCAAAATGTATGGGAGCGTTTACTATAGAGGTCTCGGAGACCCTGGATTTTCTGTACAAAAATATAAATTGTTCATAATGTGTAGGATCTTTACTAATAATATATTTGTGCACTCACACGTACACGCATGCATGTCTCTCTCTCTCTCTCACACACACCCCCCCCCCACGCACCCCACACTAAACATCTTAAAGAGAATAGTAACATTGTTGTAAATTTAAATGCATAGATGCAATATGATTTATTCCCAATGGAGTTGCTACCATTTTAAATATATTACTTTTCAATCATGCAAACATGGTGGCAATGCACATTTTGCACCATTTCTCAGCTTGCTTTGTTTGCTTTTTATTATGTTCAGCTTTATTGCATCATAGAAAACAAATGACAAAAAGAATGCAAATACAATATGACTAATGTTTTGCTTAGAAATCATTGTATGTGTATGAAAAAGAGATGAACATGAAAAAACTATCCAGGAAACAAGGGGTCACCCCAGCCAACTGCCCAAGAACAAAGACAATGGCGCCTTCCTAGTCGAAGCATCTCAATCTCCTTCACAAGTATGAATAAGAAGAATGTGCCTTCATCATCACTAACTCACCGTGAACCCATGAGGTACCTCCACTCACCTTCTCAGCCACTAACGTAAATCTGGAGAAATTTTGACATCAATGCTCCGCTTGGATTTCCATCTCTTTGGCTGAAAGGGGTTGTCCTGAGTGGTTGAAATCATTTCCCCAGCCAATCAGGTTCTAGATATACGACCGGTTGAAGCAGAAGTCAAAGTTGCCTTTTCCTGACCTCTCGTATTTCTCCGATGCCTATTGTGGGTTCCCCAATCCATAGGCACCCTTGTCATTGGAAAATCTGAGCTGTGCCCCGCGGTTTTCAAGATGTTGGTGCCTTCCGCAATAACTGCCATTGGAAGCACCTAGGGGCATATTTACAAACCCCTTATGGCTAGATTTAGAGTTTGGGGGATGAGATTTACTCCATATTTGCCTTCTCTGATTCATGGTTGTTGTCTGGACCAAGTCGTCAAACAAAGCTGGCTCTACCCTAATTATCTCATCTACCATAACTGTTAACATATTTCCGAAAATATCGCAAGGGAGGGGGGTCGCGCAGGGGGTCGTGATTGCAGGAGGGAGGGCAAAAAATAAATTAAAAAAACAATCACTTACCTTGCAGCCGCCTGGTTCCGCGTTGCTGCTCCTGCTCTTCTGCTTCCGATTTCAGGAACAGGAAGCAGGGAGCCAGGCTCCCTCCCCATAGCCAATCACAACGCTGCAATTGCAGCGTTGTGATTGGTCTGAGCGCCGTGACACGGGGCTCAGCCAGGGGCTGTAGGGGTGGCCCTTTTCTCCATGCAGGCTGTAATGCAGCCTACATGGAGAAGTGGGAAAGTGCGCATGACTGGTTTGGGCGGCCCGAGAGGGCCGACCAAACAGTCACTGCGCACTTTTAGGAGTTGGCAAACCACTCCTCCACTGCCCTGCTCGCAGAGTAGAGAAGCCCCGCCCACCCGCCCACCCGCAAAGCAGCCAAACATAAAATGATAATAACTGAAAGTTATTATTTTATGTTTTTGCTTCTGCACTGCTTGAAAGCAGTGGGGCGCCGCTCCTCCGCCATAGCGGAGGAGCTGCCCCTGCAGGTGCTACTCTGTCATGACGGACGGCAGTCCTTCAGCACAAACTTTAAATACAGCAGACACTATTCTGCCAGTCTGAAAGATGGATCAGTTCCTCCATGACTGAGGAACAGCGTCCCATAGTCCAAAATCTAAATCGGGTCCTTTGTTCCTATGAAAGTAATGCAACATCCCAAATCTCAGAAGGGCAGTTTTTAAAAGCCACAAACTTGACCTTTGCAAAAAAAAGAAAAAATATATATCACAAATAATGCATGAAAAAGTACTGTCCTTCCTACAAAACTAGTACCTAAAAAAGGGGATACAAGTAGAGATAGTATATGTAGTTTCAAGTTGATACATTTACTGCAAGTTCTTCTGTCTTATCCATGCCATCTAGTTCACTCACTTCTAAAGATGTAATGCATTGTGACTCAAATCATCTTAACTTAGTTTTACTATTGCCACCCTGTTTTGGTTTCAACATGTTTTCAATGCCAAAAAAGGAGATTCATTTTTAATTTGCATGGTGGTTATCTACAAAGTGTCTAGCCACCGGTTATGTTCTAGCCTTTGTGTGCATTGCTTGGAAATGTTCCAATATATATTTTTTCACCGGAAAAGTATTGGAACCTGCATGGCATTTCAGACAGGGACATATTATTTCATATACAGTATATTCTGATTTACATGTAAAAGAGCATGAGACAGATGCCTCTCTGGAACTGAGTGGTATTTTGTATGTCTTCATATTTTTAATATTCTCACAAGCCTTACAGTCTTCACACTTCCAGAAAACATTTTTGCCTGGATAGCCATTTTGCATTCTTTCCCTCTTTATCATCTGATAAAGTACTAAGGGGCTCCTTACGATGGCGGACGGACTTCAGTCCATCCGCCATCGTGTCGGGGATTGGGACCGCCCGCCTATGAGACGGCGGTCCCACACATGGAATTAAGATGCGCCCGCCACCACGGCGGTTGCATCTGCAATATTTAACATTGTGGCGGGTGCTGCTAGCTGCAGCACCCGCCGCAATGTTAAAAATGCACCTTGTACATTTCCCTGCACTACGTGGCAGGCACCATGTGGTACCTGCCACATGGTGCAGGGAAATGTAGGGATATGGTGCCCCCCAAGTGGAAGTTCAAGGTGCCCGGGGGCAAAGGGGACTCGCTACGGGCCCCCAAAGTCCATTCCCGCCAGCCTTTCCATGGCGGTTGAACCGCCATGGAAAGGCTGGCAGGGATACTGCATCATAATCAGGCGGGCGGTGCCTACAGGCACCGCCACCATTCTAGAGATGCAGGGCGGTCCAACAGGCAATCGGAACAATTGCCACTGTCGGACTCGTGGCGGTCGGGCTTTCTGCCCGCCAGCACACCGCCTGCCATCACAATCTGGCGGGCGGAAAATGGCTGCACGATGGCGGTGAACCCGCCACCGGCAGCCTGCCGGTGGCGGGTTCACCTTCATCGTAATCAGGCCCTAAATTATCACATATTGATCTCGATTTACGTTAAGTGCTGCAGGGTTGGAGAGATTTATTTCCAATTATATTATCAGTATGAAGAATGGACCAGTGCTTGTGAAAAATATTCTTAATGATATGAGATTGTGTTGCAAGTAGTGATCACTCTAAGACTATCTGCATTTTCATTCTTTTCACCATTTTGTCTACTGACAAGGAATTTCTCCCACTGCAAATTCTTTACTTTCTAAACTGCTCCCTTAATTATTTTCATGGAATGTTTTACTTTCCTTAAATCTGGAAACAATTAGGGGGCCACATTTATCAATATTTCACACAACACAGCAAGCCACCTTGCTGCGCCGTGCTGCGTGAAAGAAAAATGGCAGGAATGCGCTTTATTTACCATTATATGGTGCATTCCTGTCTTTTCCTAGCGCTGGCGCACTTTTGGCTGTCTAGTGAAAATGCAGACACCCTTGCGCCATGTTGTAAGGGTGCCTGAGTTGCAGGCAGGATTGCTTTTGTGCAGGAAGGAAAACCTTCCTGCACAAAAATAATTCTCAGAGGCATTTTCCTCTTTCTAAGTGGGATGCAGCACACTCTGGTGGGGAGGCATACAATTCTGACAAATTCCCAGGTCAACCAATGTTGGCAAATCTGGGAATGTGTCAGAATCTATGGATGGATGCGTGTGAACATCCATGCTCTATCTATGGCACAGCTCCCTGCCACAGTGTACTGCAAAGCAGCGATTTGCACTGTTTTGCATTACTCTAGATTTATCAAGCCACTCAGGGCCATGCAAGGTGGCCTTGCGTGGCTTGATAAATCTCATTTAGGTTTTGTGTCTCCCGTATGTCCCCTTGCGTGGTACAAGGGCGACACAAAACCTTGATAAATATGCCCTGTAATCTTTTGTTGCTTCTAACTTTCTTCAGTACTGCAGTTACGGCATACTCTGAGTTAATCCCCATAAGGGGTACTCCATGCAGATTAATTGGATGACAGAAACTATCATGTAAAATCCTGTTACAAGCAGTGGATCAAGTATACTTCTGTCATTAATGTATTCCCAACAATTTACAGTTTCACATCCAAAAATTCAAACTCCGCCCTGCTCATAATCACTGCAAATTTAAAACAGTGTTTAAGAAGTCAGAGATATTATGGGACGCTCCCCAGGTGACAATACGTAGGGTAATCAAATCTATAGAAATAGATTGCACCAGAGAAATGAGCCTATTGCATGACAGACTCACAGCTGAGATTAAATACCTTGAACAATAGTTCAAAATCCTACTAGAACATAAATACTCAAAAACATTTTCCGAGGGGCCACAAAGTATGGTCTGTGGTGAGACTGAGGGCCGCATTGATTCTAGCAGGATGGAAGTGGGCTTTGTGGGTAGTTAAATGTTGCAGGATAGTGTATTAGATTATTTGCCTTTACTTCAGTTGGCTTGTAATTAAAAGCATCCCCATTTATTTGACATCTTTTTGAATGTTAGTGCTCTCTGAAGTAAACAGCAGCTCGGTGCTGCTTTTATCCCTGGGGCCGCATCTGAAGGTCAGAAGGGCCGCAGGTGCCCCCGGGCCGTACTTTGAGTATCACTGTACTAGGACGTCTCACTGACAACTAGTATTTACCCCGTATGTCAGTGGTCAGCTCAGGGATCACAAAATTAATCAAGATGAGAGGGACCTGCTTAAACAAGTCAAATCAAATTTACTTACAGATGTTAAGGGGGGAACCCAGCTGACAAGGAAAATAGGCTTTAAAACGCATATTTCTAAAGTAAAAAAAGAAGGATGGCTCATGGGCAATAAAAGAACCGGCCATACAGGAAGCCTTCAGGGAGTTCTATCAGTCTCAGTATGAGAGACAAGGGGAACGTCCAGCTGATACTGAAAACTTTGATTGGTCACACTTCACCCCTGAACAGAGGGATACTGTTGTGGCCCCATAGATATCTCAGAGTTATAACAAGCACTAAAATGTATACCCTTAAGAAAATCCCCAAGCCCTGGTGGGTG
Organism: Calotriton arnoldi; assembly: GCA_963921515.1. NCBI lineage: Eukaryota > Metazoa > Chordata > Amphibia > Caudata > Salamandridae > Calotriton > Calotriton arnoldi. The sequence continues at coordinate 509,465 of CAWUFW010007804.1, read as the reverse complement.
AACCTATGATAGCATTGTTCAAGTTGTTCACAAAACCCAGAGGCCTTTAGCCCACTATCTGTCAGGCAGAAATAACTTTAACTTATAAGGCGTTCAAGGACCCAGCACAGTGCGCGTCTTACAGGCCGATAGAGCTCTAAACACGGATGCGACGTTTTTCTCTAAAACATGGGCTATGTACCTGGAGCCCCTCTTGCCCCTCCTAATAACCCCTGACCAAGTTGGGTTAATTTGCAATATACAGCGTTCAGATAAAATCATGAGACTAGTCTACTTAACTGGAAAGGTGCAAGAAAAGTATTCCTGCTATTATCCTATCACTCAATGCTGAAAAGGCATTCAACTTGGTCAGCTGAGTGTTTCTTGAAGAAGTCTTAGACAAATTGCGGATGGGTCTAAAAAACTGAAGGGCTGGATCCTTGAAGGGTAAAAAGCTCCAATAGCATTCATCAGAGTTAATGGTCATCACTCCTTCATTTTTCCCCTGTTTAGAGGAACTAGAGGAAACGCCACTGTTCCCCCTTCTGTTTGCTCTTGTGGTAGAAACTTCTGGCCATCGAGATCAGAGCCGCGAGAGTAGTGGGATGCATTACCTTTAGGGGAGATTCGCATAAGGTCTATCTCTTAGTGGACGACCTGCTCTTCATCTTGTCTGATCCCTGTACCGCTCTAATGGCATTGATTGACTTACTTGATCAGCTTGTTATGTTATATTATGTTATGTTAGGTTGATTTGTATGGTGCAACTTATCACCTGTGAGGGTATCCAGGCACTGGACCAGGAATGTAAGTCGGGCAGAGGTCCTAGTTGAACAGACACGTCTTCATTTTCTTGCGGATGTTAAGTAGCAGAGGTGCTGTCCTGATGTGTTGAGGGAGTTCATTCCAGGTCTTGGCAATGATGTAGGAGAAGGAGCATACTCCTGACTTGCTTCTGCGGATGTGGCGGACATGTGCAAGACTATCCTCCCAAAAACCCTCTCTAAATCTGGGATCAAATCGCTGTCAAAAGAGGGCGAATATTCTTCTCCTCACGCCACACCCCTCTCATTTTCAACATCAATTTTTCACGTACTGGCAATAAAGGGCAGGCCTTTTCAGGTTTGGAGAGCTGAGGTCGGTAGAACCCTGCATGACATTGTCAAGCAAAGTGCTATTACATATTTTGAACAGTGTAGGCAAGTTTTTTACATCTTGAATCAAACAGGCTCCTACGTCTTCAGCTGCAACATTGCAGCTGCAACACATCCCTCTAATTCAACAGCAGCTTCCTGCTCGCCCACACTCTTTGAAAAGTTGGTTTGTAACTTCTCAGTCTCTAAGGACCTTCTATCAAGGACATAACAGATGATCCAAACAAGCAAGGTAAATGGGAAAATTGCTTTTTAACAGAGAAGGCCTTCAGACACAAGAACATTTGCTACTTGCCAAACAATGAAAAAGTCTTTGGCAGGAGATCAGAAGATCTATTATATCACCCTGCAAAGGGAATCAGCCTACAAACTAATGTACCAGTAACAGTTAATCCCTACATGTCTTAAACACCTATTCCCTCTATCTCTGATATGTGCAGGAGCTGCGATCAGGAGGAACCTGGCACAAATATTCAAGTATGGTATAGTGATACAAAGCTTCTTGAAAGACATACTGAAGCATATGAAGACAACTTAAGGGTTCCCTATCCCAGCAAAGCTTGGAATAATACTGCTTAGTAGCAGGCCTAACAACTTGGAAAGAATGATACCAGTAGACTGGGATTTGATACAACTCGTGACAGGGCAGCCAAACAGCTTATTGCCCTATACTAGAAAAAGAGAGTCTCATCCCCCAGCTTCCTATATTTTAACAAGGAGTGGCACACACTTGCCATGGAACAGATAATACACAAAATCTCACATTTCCAAAAGAGATTCAAGGGAAAATGGCAACCTCTGATTGACTATCTCTCCAAGCCAGTGCACAATTACTTCCAGCCCTTTGCACTTTTTCGCGAAGAGGTAGGTGAAGCCCCCACCATTCTCTTCCTTGTTTTGTTTTGATTGGGATGGGGGAGTCTAGATTGGAGGAGGGGAGGGAGAATATTATGATGTGCTAAGATGCAGCTGATATGTTTTCTCTCTCTTCAAAGGAAAAGTCAAGAATGCTGGGCAAGAGGGACGAATATCTTGCACATTCGAACACTATAAAAATCTGCTGCACATAATTATTTAAAAAATGGATTTTGAAAGATGTTTCCATAGTATCTGCTCCTCCTAATCAGCTCATGGGAAAATTCGCATAGCATGGGGCAAAGCAGGTACCATCGCAGTTCTATTCACTTGATTGTGCAATTCATCTTGGAACAGGAAGAAATTGTGTGCTAAACCAAAACGTATTATTTACATTTGTGTATGTTTGTACTATCTTATTGGGTATTTTTAGGTCTCGCTTACCAGATATTGCAAGTAGTCTGGTTGTGTAAAGACCTATTGTCAGCTTACAGTGGGCTTAGAGCCCGTCCATTGATCACCATTGGTTGGCTGTATTGTTACTCTCATTTGCTTGTCTCTTATTTGTTAGCTTGTGTGGACTTTCCTTCCCCTTCTTGTGTTTGTCCCTCCCTTAAAGCGTATCCTCATTACTTGTATCCTTCCACTGCTTGCATTTCAGGTTCCGCTTTTCTTACTTTTTGGTTCTTTTTGGTTAAGCATTCCATGAGAGTACAATAAACTACTTAAAGAGCATTCAGGGGCATATTATCAAGAACGGCGTTAAAATTATCGCCGGTTTAGCGGCAGAAAACTGCCGCTAAAGCGGCGATAATGGGCTTGATAATATGCCCTGGAGAATTCCAATAGAAGCCCATGTTCACACCAGAACATGGACTTCTATTGAGATTCTCAGAGCATATTATCAAGCCCATTATCGCCGCTTTAGCGGCAGTTTTCTGCCGCTAAACCGGCGATAATTTTTAACGCCGTTCTTGATAATATGCCCCGTAATTTTTTAGAATAGTTAAAAATATAAAGAAATGTAAATTAATGTTAAAAACATATAACATTGCATATAATGTAACAATAAACATTTATTGTTACATTATTTTAAATGTCAACAAGGGTTATTAAATATTTCTATAATTTTTTTAACATTCATATTGATTTATTAATATTTAAAAAAAAATTTTTTAATTTAACATTATAGCCTATAAAGTTTTATTTTAATACCCTACCTCCATTTGTTTGTATGACAGACTGTTGCAGTACCAGTGATTGACCATGTGTAGTGCTGGACTAACTATAAAAGTATAAGTTGAAAGTTTCTCCCAAAAAGTTTCTCCAAAAGGTTTGGGAGCACTCAAAAGTGGCAAACTTACTCAAAAGTGTAAACTTACTCAAAAGGCCTGGGGGACCTGATTTACAAAGGTAAACTTACACATTTGTGTAAGTTTACTATTTTGCTATTTACAAACTACAAGTTTAATTTTACTAACTGTAATTTTACGACTGTGGAGACTCCGCTGTCGGGACGGAGAACTGCGCACATAAATAGATAGGACTGATCAATCTTTTTATGTGCAGAGTTTCTGCAGTCATAAAATTACTATTAGTAAAGGTAAACTTGTAGTTTGTGAATACCAAAAAATAGTAAATTTACCCAAAAGTGTAAGTTTACCTTTGTGAATCAGGTCCTTAGACTTGCACGGACCTTGTTCCAGGTCCTGCCTTACGCTCCATCCTCCAATGGGAGAATTGCCTTCACTCCTCCCTGCTTTGTACTTCTCTCCTGTTGTCCTAATTTTGATTCCTTCTTCATCCAGTGAAGCTCATTTTGGGGGTGTAGGGTGTCTCTGAGTGACTCCACTCACTTGTACTTGTGTCAGTTTCCTATTCGGCTCCAGAAGGATGTCTAGCCATTTCTCTGACATCGTTGCCGGGGATTAAGATTATCAATAGCAGTGCATTCCAGATCAGATAGTAAATTTGGGAAGGTTAGCAGTGGAGCAATGGGTGATTTATCAAGAACATAGACCCACATTGTACCATGATGGCATCGTACTGATTTTTCCCCTTGTCTTGTTTCAGCTTTCTTGATATCACTGCTTTTTGTTTCTCTATCCCTGGGGTATAACCGGTTTCTGTCCAGTCTGATGTACAGGTGAGCAGTGGCAACATTAAAGATTATGGATGTGTCTCTTTTGATCCAGTCCTGAGGGTTTATCATTCTCCAGTGGTAAGAACCAGACAACATATCTGGTTGCTTTCCTGGGTCCAATACTAGTTCACTTTTTAACGGCTTAAGTTCTGTTACCTGAGAAGTAAGTGCTAATGCAGATATTATTATTTACAAAATGCTTTATTAAAAATCCAATGTGCGGAATCTATGGTCAGAAATGAGGTGTGCTAAATGCAAAAATTGTAGTAAGTAACGATACTTAAATACCATAGGCCTGTAATATAGTAATGAAGCATGTGTTATTGTTAATGTGACATTGCTGAAGGAGTCATGAATTAACATGAAAACCCATTTATACTGAAAAGCTTGTCTTCACTTTAAACGATCATTGTGCAAGATGTTTTTCTTCTCTTTGCTGCAGACGTTGCAATTTCGGAAGCTACCGTTTATTAGCCAATGAATAGATGATGTTGTATTAGACGACTGTTAGTGAGGTTCCCACTGCAGAAGATGTAGATGGCAGGGAGGATGATTCATGGGAGGAAGATTTGAGAAACAAGAGAGGATGTGCTGCAACATCCAGGGACACATGGTTAAAGGATGATTGTACTCTGCTGAGAAGACGGGGATTAAACCTGTTCCCAGGAGTGTGCAGAAATCTTATTGGTCAAAATGAAGAAGAAAGAATATTAATGTGTCAACCTAGAAAACGTTTGTTTATATTAGTCCATGTTCCTAGCTTAGTGCCACGATTTACACCTTCACGACTTCCTTTCGCAGAGCTTGTTAAATGTGTTTCCTATTCTAGGCTCTTTGAGAGGAGACACTGTACTAAGTTTTCCTAGATATCTCTTCATGAGAAGTATTAGCTTATTTCCTGATTTGCTGTTATTGGAGCTGAGAATACTTTCCAGCTTATTCTGCTAAACCTTCATGCTTATGCTTGATTCTCTCATCAGAACCCTTCATGGGTATCTGAACTGCCACCTTTAATCCTTCTCGCATTTATCTTGACTTAGCTTAGATTAGGGAAGGTCGTTACCAAAAAAGCTTGTTATATTCCATTGTAATGCTGTTCATTTTAAATTGCTAAATCAACTTACCTTATATCTAAATATTGATTGATTGATTATGTTAACCTTTAATGACAAACTTGGAGAATTATAGTTGAATTATTAGTAATCAGAGCTGGGTGTCATCTGCGTAGGATACACAATCACAGCAAATATCCTTGGTGGGAGCCTCGGATCCCTCTGGTGTGACAAATCCGGTCTCTGATAGCACTCCCGAGTCCGGCAGACACAGGTGCAACTTTTGGCTAGTTCAGATTTTCTCTTGGCATGCCCTACAGCGACTAAAGGGGATCCCTCAGGAGTGGCTACTGCTTTGTCGGTTTGGGCTTTCACAGCTGAGATGTCCCAGGTGTGTTCCAGGGGTCCAGCCGACTAACCCTGGGAATCATTGCTACAATCTGGGGCTGAGAATCAAGGTTTCCCTGAGCAAGGAGCCACAGGCACAGTCCAATCTCACTAGCCCAAAGTGCACAAGGTGCAGTTCTTCCGACGGTATAGCCTCTCTTCATGCAACCTCAAAGGCAGCCTCCCACTCACCCTCCCCCCACTCGGATTGACCCACCCACCTCCCTGGGCTACTTAATGGAGGCCGCAGTGCGGCTCCAGTGAGTAGCCCAAGACCTCCCCTGGTTGTTGGTCGCCACTCCTCCCGCTGCAGCAGCCTAGTCGAAACATGCCTCCTCCCTGCCTTGTGCCTGCCTTGGATTGCACTCCAGGGCTGCTCTTTCCGTTATTTGTTGCAGTTATTGTATTCTTGTCCCTTGTGTGTCTAATTTCAGCTTTATTTTTCTGGTCATATCTGATTTGAGTTGGCTTTCTTTTTGTTTCGCTGGTGCCTCTGTTCTCCCGCCCGGCTGGCCGCTCTGCCCCGCTGCGGCCAACCAGTCTTTCAAGGAACTCAAAAACGACCGCCAGATCTTGCTTCCCCCCTTCCCTGCCAAAGTCTTGGAAAAGGCCATCAACAGCCAGCTCACGGGCTATCTCGATACCTACAACCTGCTTGATCCTTCCTAATCCGGCTTCTTATCCAGCCACAGCACCGAGACTGCCCTGATCGCAGCAACTGATGACATCAGACACCTTCTAGTCCTAAGGGGAACAGCGACCGTCACCCAGGCCCTCATCGCCAGCCGTCTTGACTTTAAAGGCACTTTTCACCGGTACTACCAAACAACTCCTGGGCTACCTCCAGACCATCCAGAAATCGGTGGCAAGACTCATCCTCGACCTCCCCAGAAGAACCAGCATCAGTCCTCTCCTCAGAGCTCTCAACTGGCTTCCCGTCCAAGAAGGATGCCTCTTCGAGCTCCTCATGCACGCCAACAAAGCCCTCTACATGTCTGGACCCACCTACATCAACAACTGCCTGACATTCCACCGACCGACTTGAGATCTCCGATCCTTAACCCTCGCCTTGGCCCACATCCCACGCATTCGCCACAACCGCTGTGGAGGCCGCTCATTCTTCTACCTCGCTGCTAGGTCCTGGGACGACCTCCTCCTCCACCTGCGCTCAGGAAGCAGCTCAAGACCTGGCTCTTTGATTGCCACCTCCACTCGACTGAGGCTCGCACTGCCCACCAGCACCTGGAGACCCCCTGGGTGACAAGCCACACTCTACAAGACCTCCTGATTGATTGCATAATTCCAAAATGGGTTCAACATATAAATTCAAGGGTGGAAGTCTAATATGGATCCTTGTGGAATCCCTCACAAGATTATGGTGGGGTCAGATATATTACTTTTAATTTTTACAATTGGAGATCGGTTTCATAAAAAAGAAGAGAATCAACTTAGAACTGATCCCTGTATTCTCAACCTTTGATTGAGTAGGAAGAGAATCTGGTTATGAACAACAGTTTCAAATGCTGCAGTGAGATCTGGGAGAACCAGTAGGGTCACCCCTTACTTAAGCCTTTTTTAGGCAGCTTTCAGTTAATACTGGTATACCGCAATTATTCAGCTCTGACACATGGGTGGTATCATCGATCAACTCATTAAGCCGCTCCACTTCTGCTTTAAGGGTGCCATCTTTTCAGAAAGTCATTCTGCATGCCTGCTGCCACAGCTCCTGTGATTGTGTATCCGTAGTGACACTTGTCTTGATCTCTTTCCTCAATGCCACCCCTGTCATCCTACAAGCACTGGGCCTATTTGCTTCAGAGATAGTACTGTCCTACATCTCAAGCCATTTCTAAACACTTGTAGGGCCTGTTAATAAATGGGACTTTTCACCTTTTATTTTAGGTATTTCGGGGTACATCAACATGTACTTGAACCTCTTTAATGCAGCCTTTGAAGTGGGAATCAAACCATGAACCATGCGAAGTCAAAATGGTCTTTGTATGGCCCCTTGTTTAATCCTGTTGCTGGCACTAGTCCAAGGTACACAAACGGGGTAGTGTTTCTATTGGGACAAATGTGGAATGCTAATTGGTAGGAGTTTTGTGGACCCCACTGATTCTGGAGCTATCCCTCACAGAAATGTAAGGAAAGTGTATGATTTAGCCAAAGTTTGGGATTTGCAGGATTGTGGAAAGGAAGCTTTAGTGGGATCCATGCAAGTCACACCACCACAGACTCCCTTGAGTATCTATTCTCCAAAAATGTCTGGGTTTGGTAGGTTTTCCTAGTTGGCGGCTAAGCCCAAGCACAAATACCACAGATACTCCTAGCGCCAAAACATGTAATTTTGTTACAGGAAATGTTAATGTTGCATTTTGGGGACTATTGTGTCGCGGGCGCTGGACCCAGCTACACAAGTGGTGTAACGTTTTTATTGAGAAAAGTGTTGTCATGTGTCCCAGTTAGGTCTAGTAGGAACCGTTGCCATTTTTACATGTACACAGTGTGAGAAGTTGGCCTGGCATATGCTGTCCACTAATTATAGTGGGCACCTTGCACCAGTCCAAACAACCCCTTATTGGAGATAGGTTAAAGACAACCTTTATTGAAAGCTATCCTAGTGGTAGCTATGGAGAGCAGCCTTCAGGCTAAGTCTTGAAGGAATGTAAAGCAGCTTGTTTTACCAGTCTATAATCTCTTGAGTGACCAAATGAAAGAGCACCACACCAGGTATATATTCAAAATATATGTATTTATTGCTTAACACACCCCTCTAGTCTCTTTATGAGGCTAGAGTTCGAAATACATAAGTTATAAGTTATTAATTCACAGTAATAGCACAAATACACGTTTGGGCCCTAGGGGCGTACCAAACCATATACCAATAAAGTGGTATGCGAATCACGACTGAACTAGACACTAGGCCTAGAGCCTCTAGAAGTGCTTGGACCACAAGGAACCACCCAAGGTAGTGACACAGGGGACCCACGGGAGACGCGTGCAGTGTAAATACACAACCGCGATACGCCGTTAACTTCTATGGAGAAAGTCGGGATCGGGAAAATAGAGGAAAGGGACACTTAAAAGAGGACTAGGACAAAACCCTTTGAGATCTAGGACTTTGAAGAGTCTCTACCCACGGGAGCACCAGAGTACTCGTGTTACCTCACCCAGGGAAGCCGGGTGCATAGGTGTCTTTCGGGGTCGGGTTTCGTCGTCGATTCGAATGGCGATCTGCTGCAAAGTGCTGCTGGCGGCCAAGGGAAAAGTGTCCGGGTGGATCCAAGAGTGGATCGGAGTTCTGGTGAACCTGAAAGCAGAGGGGACAGAGTCTGGGTCACTAGCCAGTGACCAGGGAGGCGATGGACAGATGCCCACCGATGTCGAGTGCTTCAGGTGCGTTGACGGTCGTCTTGACTCTTCAGCCACGAGGTCCGGGAGGCGTTGTCGGCAACCAGGAGCAGGATTCGGGCTGGTGCTCGATGTCTGTCGAGTGCTGAGGTGTCGGCGACCGGATTGGACCCAACAAGCCTTGGCAACGGCAAGTCTCGAGTAAGATGAAGATCGTCGATGGTGCAGACCAGCAAGGTCTGTGGAACTCACCCAGCAAGGGTAAGTGAGGGTAGGCCTGGAGCAACCAGGATGCCAAGTAAGGAAAAGATTGGCCTTCATTAAGGGCTACTAGCCAACGGGCTAGCGACCGCGAAGGAGCCTCGTGACGCCGCACGTGGAGCTGGCTTGCAGGACACTCGTGGAGTGGGGGCCAGGGATCTTCGGTGCAGGTGGTGCTGGAGGCTAGGGCTACTCGAAGCCCAAAGCACGACTTCTTGGAAGACCCAGAAGATGGTGCACTTGCAAATGTGCTCGGTGTCCAGGGGTCACGGTCTCAAGTCACCCACGATAGCCACGGGCCTCAGCTTTGCTGGGGACTCAGGGTAGCCTCAGGGAAGTCTGAAAATCCACCTCTGGTGATGCGATGACTTCGGCGTCCGACGGGAGCTTCAGTAATGCGAACCGGACAGATGCTTCTTTGGTGCCTGCCAAGCAGGGGAGTCACTCCTTGACCCCAAGGGAGATTCTTCTGTCCTCTAATCGTGAGTAGAGCGTCGAAGGTCCAGGATTCTGTTTCAGAGTTTCGTCCAGGGATAATCTAAAGTCCTAAGGACTGGGTTCCTACCTTTATTCTAAAAATAGGGGTTGGACTACTCTGTGGCCCCACCTATGGGTGGGTCAGGGCAGAGGGGTGGCTACACCCCTTTCCCTTTGTCCAGTTCGCGCCAAAGCAGGGGCTGCAAGCCCCTGATCCGGTTTGAACTGGGGTATGCACAGGGACACCAAATGTGCCCCCAGTGCAGGACTTCAAAGCACACAGATGGTGCTCCCGCCCAGCCCCAATACACATTATCCTGTCTGGGAGGTGGTCACACCTCCCTGGGACAGGAAACCTATTGTCCAGGCCTCCCCTGCCGGAGTTTCGTCCAGCAGCAGGAGGCCAGACTCGTGTCTGTGGCAGCAGCATCCATTTTGTGATGCCAGGGCTTTGGAGAGAAGTTACCGGGTTAGTCAGGGTTAACATGTCTTTCCCTCTAGAAGGGTGGAATGCTACCCCCGCCACCAGAATTGGCGGGGGGGTAGTATTCCAAGATGTTTGACACCAAACACGACATGTTTAGGTGCAGCCATTCCAAAGTTAGCATTTTACCGCGAGGATATAATGCGCTTAAGAGTATATGGTCAGGCTGCACTACAAACAGCATCAGAGATGGTCTCCGGACGCTGCAGAGGGGCCCTGCTCATGCAGGGGCACCCTCTCACATAGGAACCACGCACTCTGCCTTTAGGATTGATAAGGCCTGCCTTAGGAGTGACTTATAGGTTTATATGTGTGTATGTATCTTGTGATATAGGTAACCTATATCACAGTAAGGAGTGCATGCACCACCTTACCCAGGCTGCAGTAGCAGACCTGTGGTGTCAGTTTGGATGGCCTTCCAGGGGTGGCATAATACATGCTGCAGCCCCTGGCAGGCCTCTGAGGTACCTATGCCCTTGGTACATAGTATACCATATACTAGGGACTTATAAGGGCACTCCAGATTCCAATCAGTGATGTGCCTAAGGCACATGGGAACCATTTTAGAGAGGAAGCAGCTAGGCTGGGGTTCTGATTAGCCGGGCCCCAGCCAGACTAATGTCGAAAAACAGTGAAGCATCAGCAAAAAGTGGGGGTACCCATGTGAAGCAGATCCTACTCTCCTACACAACCCCCCAAACGTAGGGACATTAAACTAACCTTGCCCAGTTAAGTCTTCATGTTCTAAGTGGAAATACCTAGAGAGTCCATCTGCATTCGCATGGTTACTCCCAGGCCTATGTTCCACTGTAAAGTCCATCCCCTGTAGGGAAATGGACCACCTAAGCAGTTTGGGGTTTTCACCCTTCATTTGTTTTAGCCATAAGAGGGACTTATGGTCTGTCTGAACTAGGAAGTGTGTACCAAACAAGTATGGCCTCAACTTCTTCAGAGCCCAGACCACAGCAAAGGCCTCCCTCTCTATGGCTGACCAACGTTCTCTCTAGGGGTCAGCCTTCTGCTAATGAAAGCTACTGGCTGATCCTGACCTTCTTCATTCAATTGTGACAGTACAGCCCCTACCCCCAATTCAGATGCATCAGTTTGAACAATGAACTTCTTGGAGTAATCAGGACTCTGCAGAATTGGAGCAGTGCACATGGCCTGCTTGAGGTCATCAAATGCCTTTTGACAGCTAGCTGTCCACTGAACCTTTTGGGCATTTTCTTAGAAGTTAAGTCATTCAAGGGTGTCACTATTGATCCATACCCCTTGACAAATCTCCTATAGTACCCAGTCAGGCCTAAGAAGGCTCTCACCTGAGTCTGGGTAGTGGGAGCAGTCCAGTCCATGATGGTCTGGATCTTGCTCTGCAAAGGTTGAACCTGGCCTCCACCCACAAGGTGGCCCAGGTACACAACCTGACTCTGCCCTATCTGGCACTTAGTGGCCTTGCTAGTCAGGCCTGCCTTTTGCAGGGCCTGTAAAACATTCCTGAGGTGGACCAGGTGATCCTCCCAGGTGGAGCTAAAGACAGCAATATCATCTAGATAAGCTGCACTATAGGCCTCCAGTCCTGTGAGAACTGTATTCACCAACCTCTGGAAAGTGGCAGGTGCATTCTTCAGACCAAAGGGCATTACCACAAATTGATAATGCCCACTAGGGGTTGAGAATGCTGTTTTGGGCTTTGCAGTATCAGCTAGTCTGATCTGCCAGTAGCCAGCTGTTAGGTCAAATGTACTGAGATATTTGGCAGAGGCCAAAGTATCTATGAGCTCATATGCCCTGGGTATGGGATGGGCATCAGTCCTAGTGACTGCATTGAGACCCCTGTAGTCTACACAAAACCTCATCTCTCTTTTTCCACCACTGGTGTGAGGTTTCGGTACTAGGACTACTGGACTAGCCCAAGGGCTATCTGAGGGCTCAATTACTCCCAATTCCAACATTTTCTGGACTTCAGTCCTGATACAGTCCCTGACATGGTCAGGTTGCCTATAAATCTTATTTTTAATAGGCAGAATGTCCCCAGTGTCCACTTCATGAGTGCACCAGGTGGTCTGACTGGGTGTCAGTGAAAACATATGTCGAAACTGATTGAGGACTTGCCTGCAATCAGTTTGTTGCTGGGTAGTGAGGCTGCCTGCCAAGGCTACACCATCAACTGACCCATCGTCAGGGTTCTGTGAGAGCAGGTCAGGGAGTGGGTCACTCTCTTCCTCCTGCCCTTCATCAGTAGCCATGAGCAAGCCCATGTCTGCCCTGTCCACATATGGTTTTAACCTGTTGACATGGAGAACCCTGTGGGGACTCCTGGGTGTTCCTAGGTCCACTAAGTAAGTGACCTCACCCTTCTGCTCAACAATAGTGTGGGGTCCACTCCATTTGTCTTGGAGAGCTGCTGGGGCCACTGGCTCCAACACTCCACACCTTCTGTCCTGGCTGGTAAACAGTCAGAACAGCCTTTTGGTCATGCCAGGCCTTCTGAAGTTCCTGGCTAGCCTCAAGGTTTTTGGTTGCCTTTTTCATGTACTCAGCCATCCTGGAGCGGAGACCAAGTACATAGTCCACTATATCTTGCTTTGGGGGCTTGAGAGGTAACTCCCATCCTTCCTTCACCAAGCACAGTGGACCCCTCACAGGGTGGCCAAACAGAAGTTCAAAAGGGCTGTAACCAACCCCTTCTGAGGCACCTCCCTATATGCGAATAAAAGGCAGGGCAAGAGTATGTCCCATCTACGCCTAAGCTTTTCTGGGAGCCCTTTAATCATGCCCTTTAAGGTTTTGTTGAATCTCTCAACTAAACCATTGCATTGTGGGTGATAGGGTGTGGTGAACTTATAAGTCACTCCACACTCCTTCCACATTGCTTTCAAGTACCCAGACATGAAGTTAGCACCCCTGTCTGATACTACCTCCTTAGGAAAGCCCACTCTTGAGAAGATTCCCAGGAGGGCCCTTGCCACCACAGGTGCTGTAGTGGTCCTGAGGGGAATAGCTTCTGGGTACCTGGTGGCATGATCCACTACCACCAGGATAAACCTGTGCCCAGAGGCTGTTTGGGGATCCATGGGACCAACAATGTCAATCCCTACCCTCTCAAAGGGCACCCCCACCACAGGTAGTGGTATCAGGGGCCTTTGTAGTGCCACCTGCTTTGCCACTGGCTTGGCAGGTTACACAGGAGCGACAAAACTCCTTACTGTCTTCAGACATGTGGGGCCAGTGAAAGTGAGGGACAATTCTGTCCCAAGTCTTGTTCTGGCCCAGGTGTCCTGCTAAGGGAATATCATGGGCTAGGGTCAATAGGAAGCCCCTGAACTTCAAAGGTATTACCAACCTCCTGGTAGCACCAGGTTTGGGGTCTCTACTCTCTGAGTACAGGAGTCCATCATCCCAATACACTGTATGGGGACCACTAGCTTTCCCAGCAGCCTCAGCAGCAGCTTGCTGTCTGAGGGGTTCAAGGGAGGGGCAGCTCTGCTGCTCCTGGCTCAGATCTGCCCTAGAAGGTCCCCCTGTCCCCAAGAACTCAACCTGGTCAGGTTCAAGTTCCTCTGGGACAGTTCCTTCTTCAGGGCTGAGATCATCCCCCTCAAGGGACTGATCTTCCTCCTGAGCCAAGGGGAAGGCACTGCCTTAACCCTACTACTCCTCCTCTTGGAAGGCACTTGGTCCATTCTTCCAGAATCCAAGGCCTGTTCAGTGCTAGACATTTTGGCTTGTGACCTGGTCACAGCAAACACATCTGCAGGGATCCCTAGCATTTCTGCATGGGTCCTGAGCTCCACTTCTGCCCAAGCAGAAGTCTCTAAGTCATTGCCAAGCAAGCATTCGACTGGTAGGTTTGCACTTACCACAACCTTCTTAAGGCCAGTTACCCCTCCCCAGGAGAAGTTAACAACTGCCAGAGTATGGTCTGTTCTGACATTGCTAGCATTGGTCACTTGGTACATTTCACCAAGTATAACTTGCCCAGGATTCACAAGGTCTTGTGTCACCATTGTGACACTTGCCCCTGTGTCCCTAAATGCCAAAGCCTCACGTCCATTGATTAAAGGCTGTTGTCTGTACTTGCCCAGATTACTGGGACTCATAGAGGAGGGCACATCCATGCCTCCATCACAGACTAACACAGCCTGAGTCAGTTCCCTGACTAGGTCAGAGCCCAACTCAGTTCCCAGGGTGAACCCTACTAAACCCTTGGCTGGAGCACTTCCACCAACTGTACTAGGGGGAACAGGTGCCTTAGGGGCATTGGTGGGTGCTGGACTGGAGTCTTTGGACTTGGTGCAATCACTGGTCCAGTGGGTCTTTGCTTACAGACCTTGCACCAAGGTTTTCTTTGGCCTTTACCTTTGGTAGACTGTGAATCCCCACCAGAAGAAGATTTTTGGGGGCCTGATGAAGACTTTTGATCTTTACCCTTCTCCCCACCCTTTTCAGAGTTCTTAGCATCTTGCTTCTTGGTTTCCCCACCTTGGTTCTGTACCTTCTGCTTCACCCTGGTTCTGACCCATTTGTCTGCCTTCTTTCCCAATTCTTGGGGAGAGGTCAGATCAGAGTCGACCAGGTATTGATGCAACAGCTGATTTTGACAGTTATTAAGAATCTGCTCCCTCATTATCAGATTGTACAATCCTGAGAAGTCACACACCTTACTGCCCATCAACCAGCCTTCCAGAGCCTTGGCAGAACAATCCACATAGTCTACCCAGTCTTGAGTCTGTGCTTTTGGGTATCTCTGAACTTCAACCTGTACTGTTCAGTGGTTAGGCCAAACCCATCAATAAGAGCACTCTTCAAGACCTTGTAATTATCAGCATCCTCCTCTCTAACAGTGAGGAGCTTATCTCTACCTTTGTCAGCAAAGGAGAGCCACAAGATTGCTGCCCACTGCTCCTGAGGGACCTTCTGTACTTTACAGGCCCTCTCTAAAGCAGTTATCCATTTGTGGATATCATCCCCACTCTGGTAGGGAGGGACAATCTTGCTCAGGTTCCTATGGTCATAGGACCTTTCCCTATCTCTAGGGACATGGCTGCCACCATGGGACTCTAGTCCCAACTTTCTTCTCTCTCTAAGGAGATCTAGGGATTCCCTATCTAAAGCCAGTTGCTTTTTTCTGATTTCCAGCTGAGTTTCCTCATACCGTACCAGCCTGGCTCTCCTCTCATGAGAGGATTCCCTCCTGTGAGAGGAGACAGAGCTCCCTATAGAGGTGCCAGAGTGGTTAGACTCCTGAGAAGGAGATCTAGACTTCCTGGGCACACTCTTAATCCTTCCTGGGGGACAAAGAGGGCATCATCTTGATCATCCTCATCATCATCCACAGGAGGGATTGGGTTTTCCAGGTCAGGGTCATTGTCACCCTCCTGGCCAGTTTCAGAGGGGGCTGGGGGTATTAGTACCCCTGGCCTCCTCCTCTTCTTCTGCCCCACCCTCAGCTCCTACCCCTTCAGTCCCTACAGGCTTACTAAGGTCATAAGCCACCAACAACTCCTTGAGGTGTTGGGTGGTGGGGCTTTGGCCTGTCCTTATTTTTCTCAAGTTACATAAAGCTCTCAATTCCAAGAATGGGAGTGTATCATACTTGGAGGGTGGAAGCTCAATGGCTTCCTGCAAGGATTCTTTAGATCCTACCCTTAAAGACATTACTAGTGTGGTGTGGTGTATGCACTACCTACTCTAGTGTGGCCTACTAAACTCTCTTGAGTTGTAGAAAGGGTTGTGCTATCCCTTAACACACAACTCTAAGTTCAGTAGAACTTACTGTATTCTAAGCTTAAATTATATGTACCTTAGGTACCTTTAGTGGTTTTCAGTTGATCAATTCAATTGAGATTATCTGGTAAAACAATAGCAAGCTGGAATCCCACACGCTGCACACCAATGTGAGAAGTTGGCCTGGCATATGCTGTCCACTAATTATAGTGGGCACCTTGCACCAGTCCAAACAACCCCTTATTGGAGATAGGTTAAAGACAACCTTTATTGAAAGCTATCCTAGTGGTAGCTATGGAGAGCAGCCTTCAGGCTAAGTCTTGAAGGAATGTAAAGCAGCTTGTTTTACCAGTCTATAATCTCTTGAGTGACCAAATGAAAGAGCACCACACCAGGTATATATTCAAAATATATGTATTTATTGCTAAACACACCCCTCTAGTCTCTTTATGAGGCTAGAGTTCGAAATACATAAGTTATAAGTTATTAATTCACAGTAATAGCACAAATACACGTTTGGGCCCTAGGGGCGTACCAAACCATATACCAATAAAGTGGTATGCGAATCACGACTGAACTAGACACTAGGCCTAGAGCCTCTAGAAGTGCTTGGACCACAAGGAACCACCCAAGGTAGTGACACAGGGGACCCACGGGAGACGCGTGCAGTGTAAATACACAACCGCGATACGCCGTTAACTTCTATGGAGAAAGTCGGGATCGGGAAAATAGAGGAAAGGGACACTTAAAAGAGGACTAGGACAAAACCCTTTGAGATCTAGGACTTTGAAGAGTCTCTACCCACGGGAGCACCGGAGTACTCGTGTTACCTCACCCAGGGAAGCCGGGTGCATAGGTGTCTTTCGGGGTCGGGTTTCGTCTGTCGATTCGAATGGCGATCTGCTGCAAAGTGCTGCTGGCGGCCAAGGGAAAAGTGTCCGGGTGGATCCAAGAGTGGATCGGAGTTCTGGTGAACCTGAAAGCAGAGGGGACAGAGTCTGGGTCACTAGCCAGTGACCAGGGAGGCGATGGACAGATGCCCACCGATGTCGAGTGCTTCAGGTGCGTTGACGGTCGTCTTGACTCTTCAGCCACGAGGTCCGGGAGGCGTTGTCGGCAACCAGGAGCAGGATTCGGGCTGGTGCTCGATGTCTGTCGAGTGCTGAGGTGTCGGCGACCGGATTGGACCCAACAAGCCTTGGCAACGGCAAGTCTCGAGTAAGATGAAGATCGTCGATGGTACAGACCAGCAAGGTCTGTGGAACTCACCCAGCAAAGGTAAGTGAGGGCAGGCCTGGAGCAACCAGGATGCCAAGTAAGGAAAAGATTAGCCTTCGTTAAGGGCTACTAGCCAACGGGCTAGCGACCGCAAAGGAGCCTCGTGACGCCGCACGTGGAGCTGGCTTGCAGGACACTCGTGGAGTGGGGGCCAGTGATCTTCGGTGCAGGTGGTGCTGGAGGTTAGGGCTACTTGGAGCCCAAAGCACGACTTCTTGGGAGACCCAGAAGATGGTGCACTTGCAAATGTGCTTGGTGTCCAGGGGTCACGGTCTCAAGTCACCCACGATAGCCACGGGCCTCAGCTTTGCTGGGGACTCAGGGTAGCCTCGGGGAAGTCTGAGAATCCACCTCTGGTGATGCGATGACTTCGGCGTCCGACGGGAGCTTCAGTAATGCGAACCGGACAGATGCTTCTTTGGTGCCTGCCAAGCAGGGGAGTCACTCCTTGACCCCAAGGGAGATTCTTCTGTCCTCTAATCGTGAGTAGAGCATCGAAGGTCCAGGATTCTGTTTCAGAGTTTCGTCCAGGGATAATCTAAAGTCCTAAGGACTGGGTTCCTACCTTTATTCTAAAAATAGGGGTTGGACTACTCTGTGGCCCCACCTATGGGTGGGTCAGGGCAGAGGGGTGGCTACACCCCTTTCCCTTTGTCCAGTTTGCGCCAAAGCAGGGGCTGCAAGCCCCTGATCCGGTTTGAACTGGGGTATGCACAGGGACACCAAATGTGCCCCCAGTGCAGGACTTCAAAGCACACAGATGGTGCTCCCGCCCAGCCCCAATACATATTATCCTGTCTGGGGAGGTGGTCACACCTCCCTGGGACAGGAAACCTGTTGTCCAGGCCTCCCCTGCCGGAGTTTCGTCCAGCAGCAGGAGGCCAGACTCGTGTCTGTGGCAGCAGCATCCATTTTGTGATGCCAGGGCTTTGGAGAGAAGTTACCGGGTTAGTCAGGGTTAACATGTCTTTCCCTCTAGAAGGGTGGAATGCTACCCCCGCCGCCAGAATTGGCGGGGGGTAGTATTCCAAGATGTTTGACACCAAACACGACATGTTTAGGTGCAGCCATTCCAAAGTTAGCATTTTACCGCGAGGATATAATGCGCTTAAGAGTATATGGTCAGGCTGCACTACAAACAGCATCAGAGATGGTCTCCGGACGCTGCAGAGGGCCCTGCTCATGCAGGGGCACCCTCTCACATAGGAACCACGCACTCTGCCTTTAGGATTGATAAGGCCTGCCTTAGGAGTGACTTATAGGTTTATATGTGTGTATGTATCTTGTGATATAGGTAACCTATATCACAGTAAGGGGTGCATGCACCACCTTACCCAGGCTGCAGTAGCAGACCTGTGGTGTCAGTTTGGATGGCCTTCCAGGGGTGGCATAATACATGCTGCAGCCCCTGGCAGGCCTCTGAGGTACCTATGCCCTTGGTACATAGTATACCATATACTAGGGACTTATAAGGGCACTCCAGATTCCAATCAGTGATGTGCCTAAGGCACATGGGAACCATTTTAGAGAGGAAGCAGCTAGGCTGGGGTTCTGATTAGCCGGGCCCCAGCCAGACTAATGTCGAAAAACAGTGAAGCATCAGCAAAAAGTGGGGGTACCCATGTGAAGCAGATCCTACTCTCCTACACACAGCTTTCGCTAAAGTTGCCTTCACTTTGCCACATCGACTTTGGACCCACTTTTGCATTTGTGACAGTTTAATTAGATGCTTGGAAACACTGACCTTGCTAACACGAATAAACTTCACGAGAACATTATCACATTGCCTTGGCATTGCGTACAAGGCCTTCATGTGCACTGTGCAAATGTGTTTTTTAATTTGCATCCATATGGTGACACAGCTATCTGTGGAATACAAACAATGGCAGCCTGATCACAATCTCAGCCGCTTTCTATATATCCCTGCCGTTTTCTATATATAATCTTTCGTTTATGAGTATAATCAGAGGAGACACTTCAGCTGACTTCGAGGGTTCCTCCATGCTGAAGCTTTTGCCCAGCAGCTGACTGATATCTCTGTGAGGGGTTTCCAGTTCATGACCAAGACGGGTTCCTACATTCTTACTTACCAGGTAAAGGGGTTGAATCATCCAGTAGAGGATTTCTTGGCAAAACATACACTTACACCCTAGACATGTAGGTTAGGGGTTTCATAGAAGGAGTATGCTTGATTGTTATATTATTACATATGCTTACATATATATGTTGTCTCAGCAAGATGGTGGGACTTTT
Organism: Calotriton arnoldi; assembly: GCA_963921515.1. NCBI lineage: Eukaryota > Metazoa > Chordata > Amphibia > Caudata > Salamandridae > Calotriton > Calotriton arnoldi. The sequence continues at coordinate 490,064 of CAWUFW010007804.1, read as the reverse complement.
CGTTCTGTTCACTGTCCTGACACTTCTTATAATTTCCGTCTGTTTCTGTTTATTGATCATTGCAGCACATATTTTCCATACAAGAATGACTTTGGTTCAATAAACTTTGAAAACGTTCTTTTGTGTATTCTCTGTATATTTCTCTGAGCAAACGAGAGCACGAGCGCCGGAGTGAAAGGATCTAGGTCTGTCACCATGGTTCTAGAGGGAACTGGGTTGTCATGTTCAGTGGTTGCCAGAACTGTTCGCTCCCTGTCTAGGTTAGGTGGGCTTATGGTGGTACTGTGAGCTAGCTGGTCTAAGGGACAACATATACTGTGTGCATTGAATCAGTCTAGCACCATCCTAAGTTTATGTCCTCCACAAACTCTCAGTTCCTACTGATTAGTGGAAACTACAAGACAGAATAGTAAAACATTTGTAGTAGGAATTTACTTTCTCCCTATTATTGGCTTCCAGATGTAGAGCAGTGTGCAAGAAAGAACAATGTTTGTGCATGCTCTGCTGTGGTCACTGGAAAGCATGGAGCACACTTTCCAAACCCTGAAAGACACATTACACGTCGTACTAGCAACAGTCATTAATGGTATCAAGATAACCACACCATGTAAGCCAGGCACCTAGTTGACTCACAAATATATCTCTATGTTTTTTAACTCCTGGTCTTACTGCAGTGAATAAATGTCGGCCAAATGAAAAATCCAGTATTGATAAACTCTATGGGAGATGCAAGAGTCATGGGTGACAATTTAAAAATCGTGAATGAATCTTCTTCATGTATTTTTCCATAAAGTTCCTGCTCTTGAGAATTATATGTACTGTTAGTATATGATCTGTGGGTGTAAAAACGGTATGGTGCAATCTGCTGTTACAATAAATTAGAAAGGCTAAACATCACCATCTTAACCAGAGGTACTAGGAATATGCATTCTTTGGATGCTAATAATGTTCCTTCTGCCCTACAACATCTGCTGTTGTGACTTTATCTGATGATTATTTGAAGCTATTGCTGGAGAAAAAGATGTCAGGGCATAGGCAGAACTGTTCCAAGTGGAAGCTTAATCCAAGAGAAACTGGGGTGCAGCAAAAACACCTCACAATTTACCAGAGCTTGAGGAGTAGCAGAAGATACATGAAATAAAGGGAAAGTGAATAAGCACTGAAGTAATGGAGAAGATGAAGGCTCACAGAAAACCTAGATTTCTGGAATTAAGCAGCAGCATCCACTTCTGAAGTGAATATGTGTTGTCATTACCAACCATCATCATTGGTTGTCTTACCTCTTGACCAGTCTGTAAAGCTGGTCATCCCAAAAGATAGAAGGATCCAGACAAGATTTTGGCCACAGGGTCTTAGGTTACAATGTATTGCAGGTAGAATATAATTCAAAGGTATCTTAAATTAGACTCTTCGCTGTAAGGTTTTGCTTAATGCACCACAGTGGTGAAAGAAAATTATTCTCAGGCAGACACATTTCACAAACAAATTTACTATTTCTCAATAATTCCATGCAGCTATCACATTCTCCTACTTCATAAGGGGAACATTTTATGTATGTTCTACAGCTTCAGCTGAGTGATTTGCACACATACAAGCACCGGTTGAAGAGTGCTCGCACTGTTTTCTTCTGTTACGGTGAGTGGGGAACCTTGTCTAGTATACTTCTCACGATTTGTTTGATGATTAGGTTCCCATGGCCATTGCACCTGCCTCTGTGTTACCAGCCAAATGGCTATTTAGGCTAAGAGGTTGAAAGACTAACGTGTTACTAATGTCATGTTGATGCTGCCATTTACAAGCAAGATGCTTTCGGTGCCATGTTTGGAAGAGCTGTTGAACGTGTTGCAGAAGACCGGAAGTTGGCTTTGCTTGTCGGTCTAGACCAGAACATAATTTCTGTTATTCATCAAACCTCAAGTAACAAAATCATGATTGCTATTGTTATTATCCAGTGCTCTGGCAAAAGTAATATTAGGGGCCGGATTTAGAGTTTGGTGGATAGGTTACTCTGTCGCAAACGTGACAGATATCCCATCTGGGTTTGAAAATAGTCTACAAGGAACACACAATGAAGTTTGATCATGCCTACGAGATGAGTTGGGTTTCTGGCATCTTCCTGGGATCTAAAATTGATGCTGAAAGTTCTGCAGTGTTATACATGCAAGCAGAAGAAAATGTGATTTTTGAAGGTACTTTCAGCAAAGGCCATATTTTTTGTGCTCTTACCATAGCCTTCACAACTGAAGAAGACGGATGAAAAGTCCATTTGTATGGGCCTCCTTATAGAAAATGTCTTCTAGATGGCTTTGTAGTTTGTCCAGCCCACTGTTGTAGTGAAAATGTTTTCGCTATCTTTGCTTGTGCATTATTTTATGTAAGTTAGCATTCGCTGCACCATTTTATGCTTGGCCGCCATTTTGAACCATGATCGAAACTAATGTCTGTCTCTCTGAAAAATAGTTTCTGGTGAGTTTCATTTCTCCAAGGCCTTGCTTTGCTAATGAATACACTGTTCTTATTAGCGCATACCTTTCTCACCAGATAGAGGCCTTCTCCCACCAGTCTAGTGGCGGGCACGGACAGAGTGACCTTGGGTAGGAGATAGTGTGTGCCCAGCCTCAGAGTCGAAACCTATCCTACTGTACTTCTTTGTTTAGCTGCATCTGCCTGGAAAATTCCATTATGGGCGTGCCTTTATTGGTTCTGCATTATACATAATGTATAACCCTGGGCGTAGTGGGCGAAGCGGGGCTACACGGAGGTCCACGGTGTTGCGAATAAACTCCGTGGAACTCCGCTACGCCACCTGCCTCCACCCCCCTATTAACAAGTAATTCAACATTAATTAAAAATAAATTTAAAACCACTTACCTCTGTACTGCGGCGTCCCCGGGCTGCCCTCCTCCTCTTCCTTGCCATCTCGGTAATCCTTGAGAAAACTGCGCATGATCGCGCGCCCGCGCATGCGCTTTCCTTGCGAGAAATGCGCATGCGCGGGCGCGCGTGCATGCCCAGTTTTCTCATGGATTACCGAGACGGCGAGGAAGAGGAGGAGGGCAGCCCAGGGACGCCACAATACAGAGGTAAGTGGTTTTAAATTTATTTTTAATTAATGTTGAATTACTTGTTAATAGGGGAGGTGGAGGTGGGGGCTGGCCAACTCCGCTCTGCTGCGGAGTGTGCAGAGATTTGCCTTCTTCGCGTTCTCCGCGGGACGTGGAGTAGGCAAATCTCCGAACACTCTGCGGGCAGAGCGGAGGTCTCCGCCCAGGGATAATAATGTATCTCCATGTTTGCTGATGTCAGTCACTCTGCAGCACTCCTAAGAGACTGGGCAGACCGGGCTCCGCTCGAGTGTATCTGAATAAACATATATCGGTTTGTATTCTCTACTGTCTGACCGACTCTTCATTTGGTGTGGAAGGCTGAGAGGTGGTCGTGAGTGACCCGGGTGACCCTAAGTGGGCCACTTCCTTCAGTTGGCGCCCGAACAAGGACTCCTTCGGGTGAGTGACCCATCCCCTCCCGCAGATGGGTGGGGAGGTTGGGGCCATCGTCGGGTCGCACGGAGGATCAGGGATCCCTGCATGAGAGAGTTCCTGTACTCGAAGCTGCCCCTTCTGTCCCGCCGGACTGTGCCTCGCCCAGTGGTCATCCCGACTGGAGTCCTGAACGGCGAAACCCTTGGATCTGACCGTTTGGTCTGAAGAGTCGGCAGTGGAGAATAAATTTGTTTGACCTGCATATATCAGGTGAGTTTGTTTTGGTTCTTTGTGGATATGGTACCATTTTGGTTTGTATTTGATACGGTCTGAGGACCATCTTTGTGATCAAAGCACTTGTAATTGCTTTGCCACCAAAATAACGAATTTGGGTCCTTTTTGAAAATGCCTGGAATTAGTTGATTCTTGGTTTCCTGTTGTCGTTGTTGTTCTGCAGATGCTCAATTGGAAAAAGCTCAGCCGGCGCCTCCAAAAGGCACTCCTAATTTTGATATGTATGTGAAACATGGTATTGGCCCTATTATGTTTAGTACATTATGGCACAAATGTACGAGGGACAATGCCGAGTTGCAGTGGCCGTTACATGAAAAATTGTTTGCGAAATGAAGTAGGCAGTCTATGTTTGATTCTCTTCGAATGTGGCAGAAGGAGGCTAAACAGAGACGAGTAAAGATGGAAAAGGAGGCACGAAAGGGGAGAATGCAAACATTGACTCAGAAAGCTGTAGCACATGATAGAGAGAAACAAGAGATAGGGATTGAACGTGAAGATAGGAGGTTTCGATTACATATTGATAAATCTTATGTGGCCCAAGAAGAAAATGATACTTTAGTGGAAGAGTTATTAGATAATAGACCCCCACCCCCGTACGCCCCACAGAAGATATATCCCCCTGTTCCATCGCCCTCACAGCCGCCTGTTACTGCTGCTTCCTCTGTCTCTGTTCCTGTATCTACTGCTGCCTTTTCGACGGCCGTGGCATCGGCTCCTTCTCTTCTTTCTCTTCCTTCTGCTTCCTTGCCGTCCGCAGCAACTGCGACTGTTAGCACCCCCCTCACGCCCATTGTTTCAGCATCTTTCTCGCCAGTTTTTTCTCCTGTGACGCAGCCCTCAGCATCGTTGGTACCTGTCACTCCGGTTGCCTCTCCTTCTCTGGTTTTTCATCTCTGGTTTCCTTCAGTGATGGGACGCCTGTGCGCGGGTTTGGAGACACAGATTGGGCAAAGTTTAAAGAGCGCATTGGTCCGTATGTGCAATCTGAGGTGGGAGATGCAGAGAAAATGGTAGTGGCTAACCAGGCTGCGCAGTGGGCCCGAAACCCCATTTACAGCGTGAAAGATGTGTGGAATGTGATGAAAGATTATGAGCCCTTTGTACAACAGCATGCCCTTAAGCATATGTCTGCTACTCTGATTAGCCTTTGGGAGAAGTGTTTCAAAGATGCAGCACCACAGATTTTATATGATATTAAAGACTGTGTATATGTTAGTAATATGGAGCCTGGCCAAGTTTTTGGTAGCGTTACGACATTGATTGCTTACCGGGATAGGCAACTTGAGAAGAGCTCCACTTCCGTATCTCAGTATCCGATGAGAGAGGTTCATCCTATATATCACCCTGAGATACCCGAAGTAACAGATGGTCGTGGTAATGTTACTCAAGCGGCAGTGGCGGCCAGGTTTCAGGAGCAATGGGTTTATACTCTGTGGAAAAGAAGTGAAGTATTGTCTCTTAAGACCCAATTACCCGACCCTAGGAAAAATCGTACTGCATATTATAAAGAATTGACTGAAGCTGCCTCTTCAACTGTAATGACACCTCCAGATATTGAAATGTTCCTTGGTTTATTGGTTCCGGTCCATATTTGGAGGCAAGTACACACGCAAGATCATGTTGCAGAACTGGGTGGTACATGGGATCAAATTAAAGTATGGGATCAGGAAAGGAAGCCCGGTGACAAGCCTAAGGCAGAGATACTTGCTTTGCCAGGTCGCATTATCACATATATGCATTCTCTTATTCCACCGAGGAAGGTTGATTGGGATAAGTTATCGGCTTGTCGCCAGAAGAAAGATGAGAGTGTGTCTGATTTTTTCACATGGTTTGAAGATGTGTTTCTGGATTATAGTGGGCAAAATTTGTCGATTGAGGGAGGTGTCCGGTTGTTTGTTAATAGATTTGTTTCAAATTTGCTTCCGGAGATTGCGACTCGATTGCAGGCTTCCGAAAGCACTTGGTCCACCTCTTCCCCTTCTGTTACTTTGAATATGGTGCAGTATGATGAGCACAGGGAAAATGAGGACAAGGAGAAGACAGAGAAGATGCACAAGGATTTAAAGACAAAGGTATTGTTGCAGCAGGCTTCTAGAGGGAATTGTAGAGGACATGGTGGTTTGGCTCAACAGCTTCCACGCGCTAGCAGGCAGCCGAACACTACGCCTTTAGGGCCGAATCAGTATGTGTATTGTAAGGAGAAGGGACACTGGCGTAGCGAGTGTCCCGTGTTGTTGCAGAAGGTGGCGGTCCCTAGAGGACGAGGTTCTCGTGGACGGGGTCGTGGAGCTGGTGGGGCAGACAGGGCTCAACATGCTGCGGCCTCGCAGGGTCGTTCTGATAATAATTACTTTGCTGACCCTCGGGGCGGACAGTACTATCATGATGATTATGACACAGATGAGGTGACAGGAATGTCTTATAGCTAGGACAGCCAGGGACAGAGTGAGGGACCAGTTCCGATACCCGTAGATCAGCGCGGTCCTTACGTCACAGCGGATTTGCATGGTTCGGCTAAGGAATTTTTGGTGAATACAGGTGCAATGAACAGTTCTATTGCTCATTCTTTGGTCCCTGGGGTGGCTCTGTCTGGCCATAATAATGTTTTGGTAGGTTTCTCTGGTGTTCCGGTTTCAAGCCCCATTTCAAGACCTCTTGCATTGACTATTGGTCCTTTTACTGTGGATTCGCCATTCTTATTGACGTCTAATTGTGGAGAAAATTTGATGGGTTTGGATTTGTTGAAGAAATTGCACGCTACGATTTATTGCTCCTTGGCAGGTGTTTACATGACAATATGTCCGGATGTGGCACGTGCTAAACAGTGTCTGTCCAAAGATGCGCCCCTTCCTGTTGAATTTAAAGATGTGCCACCCACTTTCTGGGCAACAGACGACACAGATGTGGTACTGTTACAAATATCGCCGGTTTCGATCCAAGTTAAAGACAATGCTATTTTGCCTTGTATCCCTCAGTACAAAATACCGCAGGCAGGTGAGCGAGCCTTATTGCAAATTGTACAGGATTTGATTGAGAAAGGTGTGGTTGAGGAGACGACTGCTAATATTTGTAATAGTCCTATTCTTCCCATTCTTAAAAGGACGCCTTCGGGTTCCTCTGATGATCATGAAAATGTTTATCGTTTTGTGATTGATTTGCGCGAAGTTAATAAAATAGTAGTTCCCCAGTTTCCTGTGGTCCCTGACATTACTACTCTTTTGACAATGATTCCTTCCACTGCCAAATTCTTTTCTGTCATTGACTTGAAAAATGCATTCTTCAGTGTTCCTATCCATCCAGACAGCAGGTATTTGTTGGGTTTTACACTAGCTGGCAGAAGCTTTAGATTCTGTCGAGCTCCTTAGGGCTACACTCAGAGTCCAAGTATCTATAGTCAAGCTTTAAAGGCCCAATTGGATTCCCTTTTGCTTCCTACAGGTAATGTATTGCTCCAGTACGTTGATGATCTCCTTATCGCTTCTGACACAGAACAAGGTTGTAGGGATAGTGCAGTCAAATTATTGTTGCACTTGGCGTAGCACGGACATAAAGTGTCCCTTTCCAAATTTCATATTGTCGACAGGAGGTCACCTATTTAGGTCACCTACTGTCGAAGAAGGGTAGGAGATTGACTCCTGAGCGCATCAGTACCATTGTTAAAATGCCCATCCCACAGACTCAGAAATATGTGCGCGCTTTTATAGGTATCACTTCCGAATGTCGGCAGTGGATACCTAACTACTCCCTACTAACCAAACCCTTGCTGGCACTAACCACTAAAGATGTGCATGAGCCCTTGCCTTGGACGCCTGAATGTCAGCAGTCTTTTGAGCAATTGAAGGCTGCGCTTTATTTGGCTCCTGTGCTTGGTACACCTAACTATGGGAAGCCGTTTTTGTTGTACGTCCACGAGACGGCTGGTTGTGCGCTTTCTGTTTTAACACAAAAATTTGGCGATAAGCAACGGCTGTGTGCTTATTTCTCTGCTGTTCTAGACCCTGTCGCAAGAGCCCTCCCGAGCTGTCTAAGAGCGGTCGTGGCTGTGGCTGTCTCGATACGAAATTCGGCTGGACTTGTGCTTGATACTGATCTCACAGTCATGGCACCTCATGCTGTGGATACACTTTTGAATAAGACTAAGACACAGCACCTCACCAGTGCACGTCTGACGGGTTATGAACTAACATTGTTCGCCAAACACATCACGATCAAAAGATGTGCCACTCTGAATCCAGCCACGTTACTGCCCCTCCCTTCTGAAAATGATGAAATTAAGAAACATGATTGTATCTTCCGGACGGAAGAAGAGACAAAAGGACGGGTAGACTTGACCGATGATCCCTTATCTGACCCACAAGGGGAATTATATGTTGATGGCTCTTGTTTCAAACTACCAGATGGCACTACAACCGCTGCTTATGCTATCACCACATTGCGCACAGTCGTAGAGACATAACGAGTCCCTTATCAGTCAGCCCAAGCAGCTGAGTTAGCCGCCCTTATTCGAGCTCGTGAATTGAGCGAGGTACTGGTTGTCAATATTTATGCTGACAGCCAGTATGCCTTCGGGGTCGCGCACAATTAGGACAGAGCAAGCTCCACCGCCGGTGCTCAAGGGCGCCAACATATTGATGAACAATAGAAGCCTGTACCAGTGAGGCTCTGACGGACACTGAGAACACTTACCTTTACGATCATTTTTGTTGCATTTCTCTCCATGCTTAATCATGCATCCCTTTGGTCGGCCTATTGCTGAGGAGGAACAGCCATTTGCACCACCACGTTCAATGAGGGGCTGGTCGACAAAGAGTAAAATAGTCTGCATACTAATTGTTGTGATTGCACTAGCGACAATATTTGGAATATCTTGGTTTCTAGAAGAGACATTTCCTGTACATTCCTTGGTAGGTACTACTACTACGCCCCCTGAGCACATTTTTGTTACTCTAGCCCCCCATAAAAAAGCGCATAGACTGTCTTACACTGACAATGTATTTATACAATTTTTTTTATTAATGTTGAATTACTTGTTAATAGGGGGGGTGGAGGTGGGGGCTGGCCAACTCCGCTCCGCTGCGGAGTGTGCAGAGATTTGCCTTCTCCCCGTTCTCCGCGGGACGCGGAGTAGGCAAATCTCCGCACACTCCGCGGGCAGAGCAGAGGTCTCCACCCGGGGTTAATAATGTATCTCCATGTTTGCTGATGTCAGTCCCTCTGCAGCACTCCTAAGAGACTGGGCAGACCGGGCTCCGCTCGAGTGTATCTGAATAAACATATATCGGTTTGTATTCTCTACTGTCTGACCGACTCTTCATTTGGTATGGAAGGCTGAGAGGTGGTCGTGAGTGATCCGGGTGACCCTAAGCGGGCCACTTCCTTCAGTTGGTGCCCGAACAGGGACTCCTTCGGGTGAGTGACCCATCCCCTCCCGCGGACGGGTGGGGAGGTCGGGGCCATCGTCGGGTCGGTCGGACGGATCAGGGATCCCTGCATGAGAGAGTTCCTGTACTCGCAGCTGCCCCTTCTGTCCCGCCAGGCAGTGCTTTGCCCAGTGGTCATTCCGACTGGAGTCCTGAACGGCGAAAACCTTTGGATCTGACCGTTTGGTCTGAAGAGTCGGCAGTGGAGAATAAATTTGTTTGACCTGCATATATCAGGTGAGTTTGTCTTGGTTCTTTGTGGAAATGGTACCATTTTGGTTTGTATTTGATACGGTCTGAGGACCATCTTTGTGATCAAAGCACTTGCAATTGCTTTGCCACCAAAATAACAAATTTGGGCCCTTTTTGAAAATGCCTGGAATTAGTTGATTCTTGGTTTCCTGTTGTCGTTGTTGTTCTGCAGATGCTCAATTGGAAAAAGCTCAGCCGGCGCCTCCAAAAGGCACTCCTAATTTTGATATGTACGTGAAACATGGTATTGGCCCTATTATGTTTAGTACATTATGGCACAAATGTACGAGGGACAATGCTGAGTTGCAGTGGCCGTTACAGGAAAAATTGTTTGCGAAACGAAGTAGGCAGTCTATATTTGATTCTCTTCGAATGTGGCAGAAGGAGGCTAAACAGAGACGAGTAAAGATGGAAAAGGAGGCACGAAAGGGGAGAATGCAAACATTGACTCAGAAAGCTGTAGCACATGATAGAGAGAAACAAGAGATAGGGATTGAACGTGAAGATAGGAGGTTTCGATTACATATTGATAAATCTTATGTGACCCAAGAAGAAAATGATACTTTAGTGGAAGAGTTATTAGATAATAGACCCCCACCCCGTACGCCCCACAGAAGATATATCCCCCTGTTCCATCACCCTCACAGCCGCCTGTTACTGCTGCTTCCTCTGTCTCTGTTCCTGTATCTACTGCTGCCTTTTCGATGGCCGTGGCATAGGCTCCTTCTCTTCTTTCTCTTCCTTCTGCTTCCTTGCCGGCCGCAGCAACTGCGACTGTTGGCACCCCCCTCACGCCCATTGTTTCAGCATCTTTCTCGCCAGTTTTTTCTCCTGTGACGCAGCCCTCAGCATCGTTGGTACCTGTCACTCCGGTTGCCCCTCCTTCCCTGGTTTTTCATCCTCTGGTTTCCTTGAGTGATGGGACGCCTGTGCGCGGGTTTGGAGACACAGATTGGGCAAAGTTTAAAGAGCGCATGGGTCCGTATGTGAAATCTGCGGTGGGAGATGCAGAGAAAACGGTAGTGGCTAACCAGGCTGCGCAGTGGGCCCGAAACCCCATTTACAGCATGGAAGATGTGTGGAATGTGATGAAAGATTATGAGCCCTTTGTACAACAGCATGCCCTTAAGCATATGTCTGCTACTCTGATTAGCCTTTGGGAGAAGTGTTTCAAAGATGCAGCACCACAGATTTTATATGATATTAAAGACCGTGTATATGTTAGTAATATGGAGTTTGGCCACGTTTTTGGTAGCATTACGACATTGATTGCTTACCGGGATAGGCTACTTGAGAAGAGCCCCACTTCCGTATCTCAGTTTCCGATGAGAGAGGTTCATCCTATATATCACCCTGAGATACCCGAAGTAACAGATGGTCGTGGTAATATTACTCGAGCGGCAGTGGCGGCCAGGTTTCAGGGCCAATGGGTTAACTCTGTGGAAAAGAAGTGAAGTATTGTCTCTTAAGACCCAATTACCCGACCCTAGGAAAAATCCTACTGCATATTATAAAGAATTGACTGAAGCTGCCTCTTCAACTGTAATGACACCTCCAGATATTGAAATGTTCTTTGGTTTATTGGTTCCGGTCGATATTTGGAGGCAAGTACACACGCAAGATCATGTTGCAGAACTGGGTGGTACATGGGACCAAATTAAAGTATGGGATCAAGAAAGGAAGCCCGGTGATAAGCCTAAGGCAGAGATACTTGCTTTGCCAGGTCGCATTATCACATATATGCATTCTCTTATTCCACCGAGGAAGGTTGATTGGGATAAGTTATCGGCTTGTCGCCAGAAGAAAGATGAGAGTGTGTCTGATTTTTTCACACGGTTTGAAGATGTGTTTCTGGATTATAGTGGGCAAAATTTGTCGATTGAGGGAGGTGTCTGGTTGTTTGTTAATAGATTTGTTTCAAATTTGCTTCCGGAGATTGCGACTCGATTGCAGGCTTCCGAAAGCACTTGGTCCTCCTCTTCCCCTTCTGTTATTTTGAATATGGCACAGTGTTATGAGCACAGGGAGAATGAGGACAAGGAGAGGACCGAGAAGATGCACAAGGATTTGAAGACAAAGATATTGTTGCAGCAGGCTTCTAGAGGGAATTGTAGAGGACGTGGTGGTTTGGCTCAACAGCTTCCACGCGCTAGCAGGCAGCCGAACACTACGCCTTTAGGGCCAAATCAGTGTGCGTATTGTAAGGAGGAGGAACACTGGCGTAGGGAGTGTCCCGTGTTGTTGCAGAAGGTGGCGGTCCCTAGAGGACGAGGTTCTCGTGGACGGGGTCGTGGAGCTGGTGGGGCGGACAGGGCTCAACATGCTGCGGCCTCGCAGGGTCGTTCTGATAATAATTACTTTGCTGACCCTCGGGCGGACAGTACTATCATGATGATTATGACACAGATGAGGTGACAGGAATGTCTTATAGCTAGGACAGCCAGGGACAGAGTGAGGGACCAGTTCCGATACCTGTAGATCAGCGCGGTCCTTACGTCACAGCAGATTTGCATGGTTCAGCTAAGGAATTTTTGGTGGATACAGGTGCAACGAACAGTTCTATTGCTCAATCTTTGGTCCCTGGGGTGGCTCTGTCTGGCCATAATAATGTTTCGGTAGGTTTCTCTGGTGTCCCGGTTTCAAGCCCCATTTCAAGACCTCTTGCATTGACTATTGGTCCTTTTACTGTGGATTCGCCATTCTTATTGACATCTAATTGTGGAGAAAATTTGATGGGTTTGGATTTGTTGAAAAAATTGCTAGCTACGATTTATTGCTCCCCGGCAGGTGTTTACATGACAATAGGTCCGGATGTGGTACGTGCTAAACAGTGTCTGTCCAAAGATGCGCCCCTTCCTGTTGAATTTAAAGATGTGCCACCCACTTTGTGGGCAACAGGCGACACAGATGTGGGACTGTTACAAATATCGCCGGTTTAGATCCAAGTTAAAGACAATGCTATTTTGCCATGTATCCCTCAGTATAAAATACCGCAGGCAGGTGAGCGAGCCTTCTTGCAAATTGTACAGGATTTGATTGAGAAAGGTGTGGTTGAGGAGACGACTGCTAATATTTGTAATAGTCCTATTCTTCCCATTCTTAAAAGGACGCCTTCGGGTTCCTCTGATGATCATGAAAATGTTTATCGTTTTGTGATTGATTTGCGCGAAGTTAATAAAATAGTAGTTCCCCAGTTTCCTGTGGTCCCTGACATTACTACTCTTTTGACAATGATTCCTTCCACTGCCAAATTCTTTTCTGTCATTGACTTGAAAAATGCATTCTTCAGTGTTCCTATCCATCCAGACAGCAGGTATTTGTTCGGTTTTATACTAGCTGGCAGAAGCTTTAGATTCTGTCGAGCTCCTCAGGGCTATACTGAGAGTCCAAGTATCTGTAGTCAAGCTTTAAAGGCCCAATTGGATTCCCTTTTGCTTCCTACATGTAATGTATTGCTCCAGTACGTTGATGATCTCCTTATCGTTTCTGACACAGAACAAGGTTGTAGGGATAGCGCAGTCAAATTATTGTTGCACTTGGCGCAGCACGGACATAAAGTGTCACTTTCCAAATTTCAGTATTGTCGACAGGAGGTCACCTATTTAGGTCACCTACTGTCGAAGGAGGGTAGGAGATTGACTCCTGAGCGCATCAGTACCATTGTTAAAATGCCCATCCCACAGACTCAGAAAGATGTGCGTGCTTTTATAGGTATCACTTCCTACTGTCGGCAGTGGATACCTAACTACTCCCTACTAACCAAACCCTTCCTGGCACTAACCACTAAAGATGTGCATGAGCCCTTGCCTTGGACGCCTGAATGTCAGCAGTCTTTTGAGCAATTGAAGGCTGCGCTTTGTTTGGCTCCTGTGCTTGGTACACCTAACTGTGGCAAGCCGTTTGTGTTGTACGTCCATGAGACGGCTGGTTGTGCGCTTTCTGTTTTAACACAAAAATTTGGCGATAAGCAACGGCTGTGCTTATTTCTCTGCTGTTCTTGACCATGTCGCAAGAGCCCTCCCGAGCTGTCTAAGAGCGGGTAGACTTGACTGATGTTCCTTTATCTGATCCACAAGGGGAATTATATGTTGATGGCTCTTGTTTCAAACTACCAGATGGCACTACAACTGCTGCTTATGCTATCACCACATTGCGCACAGTCGTAGAGACATCACGAGTCCCTTATCAGTCAGCCCAAGCAGCTGAGTTAGCCGCCCTTATTCGAGCTCGTGAATTGAGCAAGGGACTGGTTGTCAATATTTATACTGACAGCCAGTATGCCTTCGGGGTCGCGCACAATTTTGGGCAACTCTGAGCTGAGAGAGGGTTCCTTACTTCCAATGGTACAAGGATCCAAAATGGTCACCTTATATTGAGGCTTTTGTCTGCTTTGACACTCCCTACGAAGTTGGCAATAGTAAAGTGTAGCGCCCATTGGAAAATTACTGATGATGTAGGTAGGGGAAATGCTTTTGCTGACCAGACGGCTAAGAAAACGGCACAGACTAAAATGAAGAGAATGTTTGTAGCAGGTCCTGCTAGGTGGGTGCCTGAAGCTTACTATGTCTGAGGATACGCTTGAGAGCGTGAAAGAGATACAAAGTGAGGTTACAATAGAAGAATTAGCAATATGGCAAGAAAGTACAGCACAATTGAATGATGAGGGATGTTGGATTGATAAGTGAGGAAAGCAGAGATGGATGTTACCAGACGCATATGTTCTTCCTGTAGTCACAATGGCCCATGGCCCAGCTCATATCAGTGCTAAGGGTATTTGCAAGTTACTAGACCCTGTGTAGGAAAATGACAACATTTCAAAAACAGCTGCGCATTTAGTGCATGATGCACAATCCTGGAAAAGGTACCCCTTCACCACCCGGTAATTTTGCACCACCCACTTTTCCTTTTGAAGTCCTTCAGATGGACTACATAGAACTTGACAGATGCAATAATTTGAAGTATGTTCTAGTGGTTGTTTGTGCGTTCAGTAAATGGGTTGAGGCTTACCCCACTAAAGACAATACAGCCGTTACGACTGCAAAGGTACTCCTGAAGGAGTTCTTTCCTCGTTTCAGTTTGCCCCGTTTGATCTGGAGTGATAACGGAAGTCATTTTAATGCCAAGGTAATACAGCTAATTTGTGATGGCTTGAGTATCAAACAAAAATTTCATGCTGCTAATCACCCAGAGACAGCAGGTTTGGTTGAGAAGTACAATGGTACTCTCAAACTAAAGTTAGCAAAAATTCAGGAGACCACAGGGTTACAATGGCCAGATGCTTTACCATTAGCACTTTTGTCAATAAGAACAACAGCACATTCTAGGACAGGATTGGCACCGTACGAGGTCGTGTTTGGACGCCCGGCAAACGTCTGGGGCGTCCCACGCCCTCGTAGGTTCTCCGATATTGAGTATCCATTGTTGATAGACTATCTTTGTCAGTTAACTGAAAGTTTGCGTTCTATTCACCAACAGGTCCGGGAGGCCCTGCCAGCTACACCAGTGGGGCCCGGACACGATATCCAGCCTGGTGATTACGTGCTCATTAAGAACTTCCAGGGGAAGAAGAGTTTGGAGCGACGCTGGAAGGGACCCGAACAGGTCCTCTTATCCACACATGCCACCGTTAAAATCGCTGGCCGGAAGAACTGGGTGCATGCCAGCCATTGCCGCAAGGTCCCTCTTCCTCTGCCCTATGACGAATGGGTGAAGGAGGGAGTCGGGGACTCCGAATGCGAGCTGGTACCCCAGTTTGTTCCTTTTAGTGACGCGAGGTTGACCTGGACCAAAACAGATGAGGGAAATGATGAAGTATTGAATGCAGCGGTCCCTCCAGAAATAAAAGCTATTAAGGAGCCACTGTTTGTTGATCCAATGGTACCTGGGGCTGCCAGGTAGGATTTGCGTCCTTGGTTGAGGAACGGTGCACACAAGGAGAAGTCAGATTAGATAGGGATGGACAGTGTAAGTCAGGTGTACTTTGCCATAGTACCGACGGAATTAGTCTAGGGTGTTGTGAGACTTGTGCACTGTTTTGAACGATATCCAGGCTGGTGATTACGTGCTCATTAAGAACTTCCAGGGGTAGAAGAGTTTGGAGCGACGCTGGAAGGGACCCGAACAGGTCCTCTTATCCACACGTACCGCCGTTAAAATCGCTGGCCGGAAGAACTGGGTGCATGCCAGCCATTGCCGCAAGGTCCCTCTTCCTCTGCCCTATGACGAATGGGTGGAGGGAGTCGGGGACTCCGAATGCGAGCTGGTACCCCAGTTCATTCCTTTTAGTGACGCGAGGTTGACCTGGACCAAAACAGATGAGGAAAATGATGAAGTATTGAATGCAGCGGTCCCTCCAGAAATAAGAGCTATTAAGGAGCCACTGTTTGTTGAGCCAATGGTACCTGGGGCTGCCAGGTAGGATTTGCGTCCTTGGTTGAGGAACGGTGCACAGAAGGAGAAGTCAGATTAGATAGGGATGGACGGTGTAAGTCAGGTGTACTTTGCCATAATACCGACGGAATTAGTCTAGGGTGTTGTGAGACTTGTGCACTGTTTTGAACATTGGACAGGATAAATCGAAAGGTATCCCTTTGGGGGTATATTATTCTGGTCGCCGTGGGATACATCAAGAGCTTAGGACAGAGCAAGCTCCACCGCCGGTGCTCAAGGGCGCCAACATATTGATGAACAATAGAAGCCTGTACCAGTGAGGCTCTGACAGACACTGGGAACACTTACCTTTACGATCATTTTTGTTGCATTTCTCTCCTTGCTTAATCATGCATCCCTTTGGTCGGCCTATTGCTGAGGAGGAACAGCCATTTGCACCACCACGTTCAATGAGGGGCTGGTCGACAAAGAGTAAAATAGTCTGCATACTAATTGTTGTGATTGCACTAGCGACAATATTTGGAATATCTTGGTTTCTAGAAGAGACATTTCCGGTACATTCCTTGGTAGGTACTACTACCACTCCCCCTGAGCCCATTTTTGTTACTCTAGCCCCCCATAAAAAAGCGCATAGACTGTCTTACACTGACAATGTATTTATACAAATGTTGCATCATGCTCATAAGGTGTTCAATACAACTAATTGTTGGGTTTGTGGGTTGCTCCCTTCGGTCACTCATAAAAGAGATAATTTGTTGTCAATGCCACTGTCGTATATGGGCAGCTGTGAGGGTTGGTATCAATTGTTTCGGCTGGTATACTTCCAATTTCACCTTTCTACTTTGGGTATGACATCCACTGATTCTCATACTGCGCATGAATATGTACGCTTCTATCAAGGGTTTACCCCCTTAGGACCGGCAGGACAAGGGACTCTAGGGACTCTGTCCCCAAAGTCATGTGTGAACACGTACCGTAAAGTGAAGAACAATGCCGGGTTTCGAATGGATATGGCTGATTTCCAATGGTTTAACACATCTGAGTACTTTCAATCCTTCCGAGCTCGAAATATTACCAAAGATAAACCGATACCTGTGTCAGTGGTCAATACGACAGCTAGTTTTTGTGTCCAGGGGACTGGGGAGATAAAGGTGGGGGAGAGTAAATGTAATTTCACCTACAAGCTGAATGCCACTAATAGTCCACCTTTGATCCTGCCCCATAATGTCTGTTTTGTTTGTGGGTCACAAGCTCATGTCTGACTCCCGAGGGGATGGTCAGGTACATGTTATCTCTCTTTCTTCTTCCCCCTGTATATGTTGCCCCGTCTAATTATCTTAAAAATAATCAGCTGCGTAGAAGTACCTTCCAGACTCAGGTCAAAAGGGTTGTTGACACAAAGGATGTAGATCAATCAGACACCACTGCACAGCAATTTAGGGACGCTATAAAGGGCCTTCTACCTTTTTGGGGCCCCATGGCTAATAGCCTTCAAATTCGTCAGTTAACAAGAGTTGTTGAGGGGTTATCAATACAACTGCTGGGATAATGACAAATATCACTGCTGAGCTCTAGGCTACGAGATTAGACACTTTGCCGAACAGGATGGTGCTAGACGTCATACTTGCAGATAGGGGAGGGGCCTGTCCCGTCATTGGCAGCAGCTGTTGTGTTTACATACCTGATAACGCTCCCAATGTGTATGCAGCTATACAAAAATTACATAGACTCTCGTCTGACATACACCAGGAAAAAGGTACTTGGACACTGTCGGGGTGGTTGTAACACACTCACATCTTGGGGTTGGAAGACTCTCACCTTCTTGACTGTGGTTGCTGGTATCTTCTTTACATGTTGCCTCTGCATACAATGTCTCCCAGCTTGTTGCTCCTATTGTGTCAATATTCTCACCCCCAAACAGAAAGTGTCAATTCATGATACTAATGCCTCAATTATGATACAAAAGGATATTGATGATTTGATGCAGATTGATGAAGGTATTTTTGAGACTCCATCTTTCCTTGCAGCCTCTATTTCTGACACTAATATATGGATTGTCCGAATACTGATGTTCCTTTGTCCATAAAAATGTTTTATTTTCTTTGATCATTTCCTGAAAATAGTTAGCTCATGCTAAAAGGAGGGTCTGTTGTAGTGAAAATGTTTTCGCTATCTTTGCTTGTGCATTATTCTATGTAAGTTGGAATTCGCGGCACCATTTTATGTTTGGCCGCCATTTTGGAACATGATCGAAACTAATGTCTGTCTCTCTGAAAAACGGTTTCTGGTGAGTTTCATTTCTCCAAGGCCTTGCTTTGCTAATGAATACACTGTTCTTATTAGCTCATACCTTGTTCACCAGATAGAGGCCTTCTCCCACCAGTCTAGTGGCGGGCACGGACAGAGTGACCTTGGGTAGGAGATAGTGTGTGCCCGGCCTCAGAGTCGAAATCTATCCTACTGTACTTCTTTGTTTAGCTGCACCTGCCTGGAAAATTCCATTATGGGCGTGCCTTTATTGGTTCTGCATTGTACATAATGTATCTCCATGTTTGCTGCTGTCAGTCCCTCTGCAGCACTCCTAAGAGACTGGGCAGACCGGGCTCCGCTCGAGTGTATCTGAATAAACATATATTGGTTTGTATTCTCTACTGTCTGACTGACTCTTCATTTGGTATGGAAGGCTGAGAGGTGGTCGTGAGTGACCCGGGTGACCCTAAGCGGGCCACTTCCTTCACCACCTGTTTGTTGCTAAGATAATACTGGACTTTCACCTGGAAGAATACTTTGCCCTTGACCACTCGGTTATGATCCATCTTCAGAGGAAGAAAATTGTCTCTGTTCACAAGATGTGCATAGTGCAAACAGAGCCCATTTGAACCGTATTGCTGACTTCAGGAAATGGCATCAACATTTGTATCCTTTGGTAATTCTCTGAGTTAATGTATGAGCAGCAGACAGCACAGCTCGGAAACAGGGCAAGGCAACCACTGTTACCTGTCTATGAAATGTGCACTAAAGTGGAGAAATTCTGAGCTAAGTGAATGCATTTTAAGCAGCATTTTTGTCCCAGTGCACACATTCATGATACAGTCCCTTGTCAAATAAAGGAATGAGATGTGGATGAGGGCCAAAGAAGTATTGCTTTGATTTCTTACTGGTAATCTCCATTGAAGCAAATCCCTTACAGCATTGAACTAAAGCTGAACACATATTTTACTTCCTCTCTCGCAATCAGAGATAATCTTCACTCACTGGTTGGTGGTATCTTCCTCTGAAATCCTGTACATACTTTTTGCCCGATCACCCCCATTTTTTGACTGATGCTGGTGGTAACTGACTCTTACTGTGCCCTGGGCCCTGCTAACCAGGCCTAGGGCCAGTGCTCTAATGAAAAGGTATATGGTAATTAGGTGTAATTACAATTGGCACGGACAACCTACCTGTTATTCCCAAGTATATGGTAGGGAATGTAGGTTTTGAGGCCCAGCAGCTTTGAGGCACTTAAGAGTGCACTGCTGTGTTGCCTGCTGTCATTTTAAAAGCCAGCCCTGATTTGCAAGCTGCTTTTAAATTTAAATTAGATGCAAATTCGACCAAAATATTAAACTACCTTATTTTTACATATAAGTCACCCCTAAAATACTCTAGGTGTCCCCAGGTTAGGGTGCCATGTAAAACTAAGCAGAGACATTTTAAAAGATGTTTTATATGCCTTGGTGAGGGAAAAACTACCAATTTCGTGATCCCCCATTGTAGCCTTTCAGCTCCATAGGCTAACAGGGGAATACTGTAATACAGTGTAACTATTGATAGGAGTGAGCTAAAATAATATTTCAAGGACTTAAAAGATTGGTAATGATAAATCCAACAACGTGCCACTGTTGAAATTATCATAACTAATACAGAAAAGGAGTTATAAAACTTTTGGTTCTGTGAACCAAAATCCAGCCTTCAAGCAGCCTCTCCTGACAGGCCAGCCCTTAACAGGCTTAGCCAAATCACATTGATGAGGTGATAAGTGGCCTCTGGTGGGGGGAGCTCTGCAGCTGCAGAGAACAGGACAGGAACAGGGCTGGGTAAATAAACTAGGCTTTAAAGAGCGCAGGACAATAAGGAATGCCAGCCAGGCCTACCCCCTCTTCCTGTACCCCCCAGCCAGATGGGAGCCCCAAGAATGGAATTTGCAGGTCTGGCTGGGGAGTGTTAAGGGAAATGAGCCACACCAGTGGGTAGGCTTAGCCAGGTCTTACTACTAAGGAGAGAAATTCTCCATATTGAATTTTAAAGTGCAGTGCTTTGTAGGACAAGAATATGCCACACTTTGGAGGAAGCTGTTATGCTTTTGGGTTGCACCGTGTACCCCATTGGTCAGGGGTGCCCCCCTAATTGTCGCCCCAGAACATTGAATAAATATGTGAGAGCTGCCCCCATCATGGCCGCTCGGAGCTGATGCTCCGTGGTGAACCCTCCTTCCAGCTTCCTGAGCGGCGTTTCGCTGCACTGTTCTCCCAGCCAAAACAACTATTCCGCCACCGGAATGCAGGCGGATCACCTGGAGAGCAATATCACCCTTCTCAGATAGAGCATCGCTGAGATATCAGCTGTGACGTCTCCGCCGGTGAATATTCTAAGATGGCGCCCGGGGAGCTGTGAGAACGCGCCCGGTGCCGATTGTAGTGCACCGTGATACCGCCGACCTCCGTTCTATCCTACAAACAACGCCCCCACCCCTCGGCCCTCATCTTGAAGTCCCTTCTGACCCCGCTGAGGAGATTTCGCCGCATTGTGTAATTTCGCTTACCCGCTCTGCTTCTGAGGTCCGGTTGCGGCTGACAGCTGCTGATCGCTGCGGAGAAACCGTGTTGGTACACGGCTAGCGCTTGGGGAGAGATGAACTTGTGAGTCAGTAGTGAAGAGAGAAGAACTGATTGCGCCTGATCGCGAAGAAACGGGAGCGGCCTGGTTGAGGCGCGGAGAGATTCCCGCGGCTTTGGCGGTTAGACCGGGGCGGATTCCAACGAGAGGCGCCCTGAACAGGGCCAGGAGCCGGGTACGCGAGAGCCTCCACTCCCGCACAAAGACTAACAGAAAATAGTGTGGGCCCATCCCGCCGGGACGGAGGTGAGTGCGAGCCGCACGCTGCGCACCACGCAGAGGCCATAAGGCGCCCGCATAAAGGATAAAGCAGGGGAACCAGCCCGAGAGCCAGGCGACGACCCTGGGTCAGCCCACACTGAAGCTGGCACAAAATACCTGATCGGAGCGAGGGAATCCGGCAGGGGGGCCCAAGTAGTAGAGGTCCGACGCGGAGAAGCCAGTTGCCTGACCCCAAGATGGCGCCCGGTCGTGACGCTCCTACAGTTCACGGGCCCAATTACAGCAAGTGAGGGGATGAAGCAATAAATTAATAGGTGATGCAGACGCAACCTTAACCTGTCCCCACACGGAGCCAGCAATCCTTGGCACAGGGATAATACACATCAGATGTAGAGTAACTGGAAAAGGAAAAACGGCCTGACCAGGGAGGAGCTCAGCACTGTAGGGGAATAACCCTCAGATAATCAAAAAGGATGCAAGAACCTCTCAATCACTCAGAGAGACATAGATAGTTCTCGCTGAGTGGGCTCAAAATTAAGACTTCAGGAAAACCAGGCCCGGGCTTGCCTGACTCTAAAATGGCGCCCAGAACAAATCCACAATGTCGCGGTGGGGGGCTACTGAGGACTAAAGTCAGATGAGGACCAGGTCTCTAGGCACAACCCCTCTTCAGCTTCACCCCCGCCAATGAGGTTTGAAGGCAAGCACGATGGGTTGTCCTACAATCTGCCGACCCTGGAATCTGTCCCTTCCACCTCTCCTCTCACCATTTTTGCCCTGGGGGCCAGCTGGAGAACGTAGCGGACGTCGCTTCCCAGTAACACCAGGACCGGTGCCTTTCGATGGAACTTTGACGATGCCCCTGGGCGGATACCATAACTGTTGTGTTCTTACCTCGGAGCCCGAGCAACCCTGGCCGATGCCCGGTGGAGCTGTCTCATGCAGCTATAGAGGAGTATTGGCTCTGGTTCACCCCCTTGGCCGACACCTACCCAGCCGGACATCTGACATTGTTTTCCTCGTTGCCCGTTGTGTTTCCTTCCCTCCCCCGCATCTCATGTTTTTTTGTTTTCTCCTATGTCTTTACTTGAAGCCTGCAATTGATGTAACTATGTAACCTGTAACGCTCTGATCCTCATGTAAAGCGCTCTGATACCTCCGGGTCTAGCCAGCGCTATATAAAACTTCGCAAATAAATTGCAACTGAGATGTGCTGCCTGGAACTACAAGAAGAAGAAGGACTGCCCTGCTGGAACCCTGGCCTGTACCAAGAGGACTGATCTCTGAATGACTGCGCCTGCTGCACACTAAGGAACTACAGTCCTAAGGACTTTGCCTTTCTTCAAAAAGAAAAGGAGTAGACTCCCTGAAAGCAACAGATTAAAAGAGCTCCACCTGCATCATCTCCTGCAAGAAGAGCCCAACTGACTACCTTCAGCTGGACTTTTAAGGATTTGGCCAGGTGCTTTGTGGGAACGGTAGTCCCAACTTACAAAGAGCAACTCAGAGACTCTGGAACCTTGGATTTGTGTTTGGTACACTTTGAACCCTCAGAGGAACTTCAGCAAGAAGTTCCAGAAGTTTGGAGAAGTTAGGAGCAACATTTGGATAAAGCTCCATAGGGTGACCAACCCGACATCGAGAGTCAAGCCGACTACGTTGCACTGCAACCCGGCTAGGATTTCAGGTTCGTCCCACTGAAAGTCCTGGAGCTCAAGAGTTCCAGGAATTGACTGGGGCCTTCCGCTGAACCAAGCCAATGAAGCCACTGTGAATCCGGCCTGCTGGAGAGGCCCAATCAACGCCAAGAGAAAATCTTCCACAAAGGTTTCTAAGTGTGAAGGTAAACTTTTGGCTGATGCCTCCCGCTTAGTGTATTCAACCAGGGCTTCATCGTGGTCGGCCTCAAATTTTGATTTTGACCCGGTCAAACATAACCAGATGTCCCAATTTGGCGCTATTGGTTTTTAAGCATTAGAAAGTGTTTATTCTTTAAAAATTCATATCTCCTGTTCCCTGAATTGGATTTTTGTCATTCTGGTATCATCTTAAAGATAAAAATATTTCTTATTTTTATAAATTGATGCTGGATTTTTATTGTGTGTTGTGTCTAACTTATTCAATATATTTGTATTTTTAAATGCTTTACTCACCTGTCTCCTAAGTTAAGCCTGCCTGCTCATTGCCAGCTACCAAGGGTTGAACAAGCGAATAATTAATTGAGACCTTGACTGGGCCTTATATTGCGCTGGTTGCCGTATTGCTATTGGTAGGGGCAAACTTACCCCTACTAATAAACAACCTTCCAACATCCTGTCGACCTCTTGCCTCACAAATGTGGGTGAAGTCAGGCATTGAAGAGCATGATACAGTTCAGGTCAAAGGAGAATAAACACTTTTTGGAGTGTGATATAGATTTGAAAAGCAGGTGACTCCATTAAAGTCTATGGAGGAATTTTGTCTGTCAGGCGGGCGAATAGAAATAAAAAGCTGGTGACATTGAGTTGACAGGTAAGCCTGTGCGGTGCCCTACTGACTTTCGGCTAGGTTTGCGCTAAGCGAATATCACAAACATAAGCAGATTGTGTCCTGAGAATTAACATCAACACAATATACATATTACTAACATTTACCTCTCAAACTGCAGAAAATCAACAGTGTCAAGCCAAGTTGATCTTCCTGTAATAACGTAGCCGACCTCTGTGCTACACAAACCTTAAGTATATTGGGGCAGATCTACAAGGAAGTGCCGCAGCGCGGCAACGCAAGCCCTTTGGCTGCGCCACGCTGCAGCACTTCCGAAGCACAGGAATGCGACATATTTACAATAATATGTTGCATTCCTGTGCTCTCCCCTGCGCTGGCGCACAAACTGCAGCCATGCGCCGGCGCAGGCACCCTTGCACCAAGGTGCAAGGATGCCTGCGTCATGGGGAGATTGTTTTTGTGCAGGAAGGGGCACCTTCCTGCACAAAAACAATCACTACAGGCATTTTCCTCTTTCAATGCGTGCTGTAGAATGCAGCACGCTTTGAAAGAGGAAAAAACGAGGAGAAATGTTTTCTCCTCGTTGCGCCTCGCTAGCATTGACACGCATTTCTAGATTTACGATTCTTCGTAAATCTGAAAATGTGTCTCGTTCCATGGGTGTTGTGTGGGAACACCCACAGCAACACCCATGGAACGCCCCTTCCACGCAAAGTGCTGCGTGTGAAGGGGCCATATTTACAAGGAGAGGAAAAGTCACGCAGGGTGGCTTTTCCTCTCCTCGTAAATATGGAGAAGTGAAATGCGCCACCAGTACGTCACAAAAAGTGACGTACTGGTGGCGCAGGGGGCTTGTAAATCTGCCCCATTATGTTCTTGGATTTGCATGTAAATACGATTTTTTTTGTGCTTCTAAACTGAAATCAAGCTGCGTTGCTTTCGCAGCGAACATTTGTTTTCCTCCCAAAGCTTCATTTTATGATGCTCACGTGCACTCCCCTGGGAGGGTTTATTCTGTGGGACAGTGACGCAGAGGCTTTGCCAGTGACATTTCCGACAGCACAGCATCCGTCGAGTTGACTGTGGGTCACAATATACAAGGCGGCGGCGAGGTGTACGTGAATCCAGCCCACAAGCTTTATTAAAGAATGAACAGTCAACATTTCAAGCAATCTCAACTGGCTTTGATGTTTTTTTTTATGTCGTGTATATATTATTGTATTGATCATGGAGGGTACTAGTCAGGTTGACATCAAATCAAATTAGCTCTTTGCTCGTATGAAAAGTAAATAAAATATGTGCGATGAAAGCCACGTTGATTTTTGTAATTAATACCACCTGAGTGTGAATCAGGTGCTCTGCGAGGCTTTTTATTGCGTAGTATCTGGTCTTTTCTTCAACAGACACACACGCACCAAAGTTGTAAGCCATGCTTAAACGTGGTAATTCCCTGCTATAAATAACGCCATTGGTATTTTCCCCTTTCCCCCAGTGATTTCTGAGAATCAATCTCCTTATAAATAACACTAGGTAAGGCGGCCATGTTGTGTTGCTCTTCATAGAATTCTGGGGGATATTACCAAGGAATAGCGATAATTATCACTAAGCGCGCTTAGCGCTGTTTTTTTTATCGCCGGCTATCGCTGGATTTCATCGCGGAGATAACGCGTTATTATCAACGCTTATCTCCAAGGCGATAAAAAATCCAGCGATAGCGGCGAAACTCAGCAATAGCGCGAGGAATCCAGCGATAAATTCCCAGCGCTAATGAAAAGCTTGCTAATAGGCAGGTGAGGTCTTAACCTTACAATCCACCTCCCATTGACAAGAATGGTTAAGTCAAGTTTTTAGCAGGTGTTAAAATCCAGCGATAATCGCGGTTAGCGCGACTTTTTATATTCCTTCGCGGGCATTGCAAATAGGGGGAAGTTGTGTTTGCGACTGTTTCCAGTCGCTTTTAGTTGGGAACGCCTACTTTGCATGTCATTAGCGATAATTATCGCTGACATGCAAAGCGGCACCAAAACGGTCGCTTTCGCCATAAAGCTGTCGCTAACAGCTGTTAGCGACAGCTTGCTAATAGGGCGATAGAAATATCGCCGCTTTAGCGGCAAAAAGTGCCGCTAAAGCGGCGATACCGCCCTTACTAATATGCCCCTCTGTCTTTGGTGACAAAATGCAGATCTTCCTGGAATGAATTAATTCAATCGATCTTCGGACTGTTGTCAGTTTTTTTCTATCGTTTTCTTCTGAAATTGTGCACAGTCCAGTGTCTGCTTACACCTGCCACAATACATCAGAGCCTCATAGCTTCTCGAGTTCCGGAGGAAGCTGAAGACCTGGCTTTTCGAATAAGATCACCAGTGAGACAGCGCCTTGTCACCTGCAGTGTCTGAAATACCCTCAAGGGTGATTCTCGCGCTACACAAATAGTCATAAACATACCAAACCTTTGTGTCTTTAGCTTAAACAAGTGACTCAGACCATTGTCTTATCCAAGGCTGATAAATAAGAAACCAGTTGGGGTATATTCACAAGAGCGTGTGATAACTACCGCAAGAGTAGCGTAACGCAACTTTCAATAACGCAGCCTATCACGGGAAAATAACCCCGTGTCAACGTGGAATTCACAACAAGGCGGTAGCATGCGATAGTCACCAGATAACGTGTCAAATGTCAGCATGTAAATCAACACCACGCCCAAAAAATGCGAAACGCGAACGCGAGAAATCATGCGATGAGGCCAATCGCGGTACAAAATGCTGCGAAAAGCAGCCTCAGGCCTGCAACTCCCACGCGTCTGGCGGGCAATTGCACCATAAAAACCACAGGCACAACACACCAGAAACAAGCCAAAGCACGTAGCAACATCCATGCACCCTGACCCAGCGCAGAGGGCAACGCGAACACCACAACCCCCACAGACCACCAGCAAGGAACAAGTGGGTCGGGGAAGGCCAAGGAGAAAAGGGAGAGGAAGATGGGGTGCAGACCGCAGGAAAACAAGACCAAGGCCACGGAGGCGACAGAACACTACCAGCAAATGACCCACAAGCAGACCGCCTGGAATGCAGTCGCAGAGCCCAGGAGGCCAATCCAGGAGGCCAAGAGGCGCCGGCAGGACCTGACAACCTAAACCAGGTACAAACCCGCTGCCAACAGGAAGGCAGCAACGGCGACAGGAGGTGGCAGTCCAGTGCCACAGGAAGAGCAGGAGGAAACCCAGGCCACAGTCATCAGTGTGGAGAGGGTGCAAGGGGTAGGGAGTACGGACACAGCCCGACAGCACCTGACACAACAACAACTGGGTGAGGATCCAACAGGGACTAGGGGGACGGTGGGTGATGGGCACAATGCCACACATGCACAATGAGGTGTAACACACTGCATACCCACAATTACCCAGGGACATGTCCCCCATCCCCGTGGCACACTGCAGCACACACACATAGCAATCACATCACATACCATGACAATGTGGCACAAAGTGCAACACCCACACTGCAGAACAGGGGACACAACTGGGTCCAACCAGGCACAGTAACAGAACAATCACATCGGACAGAGCAGGGAACTGTGAGATGCACATCTACCCCTACAACCCCACATCAGCCATGTAGGCCAAATCAACACTGTCCCAACTCAAATAGCCACCACCGCCAAAACAGTCACAATGTACATTGTCACACAGTCTGCATGTCGACAAGAACAAGGCGCCAACACAATGCCAACATGCACCTCCCCTTCACAATGCAGAGGGACAAACAACACCTCCAGCAGGTCAGAACAGACAACCCATCAGTGATGCCCGAGATGAACACCACAGCCCAGACACCGACGCCCTACAACAGCCCATGGACATCCCACACAACCCACCACCAGGACCAGGGCAGACAAGCCACTCAGAGGAGAACCCAGCCCCTGCAACAGACCACACAGCATGAAGCACCCGCAATCCCGGCTGGCTCACAACACTTCACCCACCCACACATGGCATCCCAATGCCAGGTGGCAGAACGCCAAAATGATTTGGCCCAACAGGTGAGGGTGTTGCCGAACCCATGGAATGCGAACTAGAACACATACGTGGGTGTCCAATACCCTTCAGGGACCCCCCACACCCCACAAAGGAGACCCACACCTCCACAGAGACACATGCACATATCATGTTGAACTGGCCACGGGCACGTGCGCCCGGCCCCTTTATTGGCAGGGCCACATGTACAGTGACACCTGTGCTGGATGTGTGTGGGGTGAGTATAAGCCAGCCCACACGGAGTGCTTGGTGCTGCCAACAACCTGAACAGTGGACAGCAGTGCAATGGAAACAGAAAACACCAGCATAACAGAGTCAACTGCAGAGCAACATGGAGGGATCCGGAGTAAGGACAGAGGTCACCCAATATTCAGTCTGGACGTTCCTTGAGTTGCAGTGCACTGAGGCAGGGGCACTAGAGAAGAGCGCGCTCATGTGAAGAAATTGCTAGGATTATGTCCCTTCGGATCAGTCCTGATGCAGATGCAGTGGGGTGTGTTACACCTGCATCAACTTCCTCATCAACGTCCCAGGTCTCCCACACTGCCTGAGGTGACAGTTGCGTCCGCAGTCCACAGCGCAATACCCAGCAATAGATACGGGTGTGTAGCTTGACTACCACCACCAGTCTGCATTCCTGCCGTGGGGCTGTTGCCTCCTGCCCTCCCATTGTCTGTGCCCTCTCCCTTCCGCACACTTGACACATCTTCCTCATCATAGTCCCAGGTCTTCCCCACTGCATGAGGTGACATTGCTGCGCAACCTCACAACAGCACAAAACTCAATCAGTAACGGACAATGGCTTGCGGTGCACTGAGTCACTGGCACCTGGAGTGCTGAGCAGGGTATCAGTCCGATGATGGCATCCACGACAGGTCTGAGCAACTCCTTAGGTCTGTCAGGACCACCGTTTGGACTCTGGCAGATGGCGGTTGAAGCTGGTCCTTGCGGTGGTGGCGTGTGCCTCCTGCGGTGATGCGACATCCGAGCCGGTCAAGACTCGATGCCATGTGTGGGCCCTGGTGGACCGCAGTTGGGGCCGGAGGAGGCGGACAGCGCAGGGCCACAGACACATGGCGTTGATGCCCCCAAGACCATCGCTACAGAGGCCATTCAATGACTCAGAAGAAGGGGTCCCAGGCCTGAGCAGCACAGAGTTTGTGGCCCCGGATGCACTGCGGCCTGCACAGGCACCCAGCCACGGGACGGTGACTTGCGGTGCAGTCAGATGGGCCATGCGACCTGAGCGGGTCCCCATCAATGTCTGAGGTGTATGTTGCGGAGGGTTTCGGGGGACAGTGGAAGGTGTCCTCCAGGGCATGATGCGGAAGGTCTGATGTTATCTGGAAGCAGCAAATGGAGGAGTGGAAAGCGCAACCCTCATCCTCACCAACAATTCGGGATCAGCTACATGAGGATGAAAACTAGCCCCTAGTCCATGGACTCAAACGCCACCAATGTCCGACCAGTGAGTGTCCATGAATGACGGGGAACAAACTTAGTGGCACAGGTGCTGTGAGGGGGTGCAGTCTGTGATGATGCCCGTACACAGATGTGAACTCCAAGAATGCCAAATCAAGGCTCTGTGACCTACTGGACCGCAGTGTAGGCCGGAGGCAACGGTCAGCAGTGGCCCACAGCCACGGGTCGTTGGCTCGCGAGGCACAGAATTGGTGACACAGTGGCAGTTGTCGGTAGTGTTCAATCACCTCTGTGACGCTGATCCTGTTCCCTCCGGACTGCAACGTGTCATCCTCTTACGCCCCTCCGTGCGTACGAGGAAATGTATTCTGCCTTCTGAATTACCGATGTTCAGTTACAAATCAGTGATCCCACTCGTGCGCAGCGTAGGCCGAGGGCAGTGGTCCTCGTAGGCCCACAGACACGTGTGGTTGTGATGCCATGCACAGACTTGTTGCCACCACATCGGAGGGTGTACAGTGTATTGTTCTCTGCCTTAAATGATGTCCACTGCCATAGTGTAATCAAGACTCAGTTCCAAATGTGTGACCTACCTGACCGTGGTGTAGGCCTGAGGCAGCGGTCAGCACGGCCCATTCACCGAGTGTCGCCGGCATAGGTTGGATGGCCCCACCGGCCTGCGTAGTTCAGGTTCAGTGGCACCACGTGTAGCAGCCTGGCGTTGAACAGGGTTAGTGGCACCACGTGTAGCAGCCTGGCGTTGAACAGGGTTAGTGGCACCACGTGTCGCAAGATGCCCATATGGAACTATGCCTCACTGAACTGGGGGGGTCTGGTGCTGTGGCCGCTGGCCGGGATATGGGGTCACTGCCATTCATGACTCAAGACACAGTTCCACATGTGGGACCTACTGGTCTGAAGAGTAGGCCGGGGGCGGCAGTGGAGTACGTCAACGAAAAAGGAATATAGCGGGCCGGTGTCGTGGCAGCCGTGATGGTCTGAGGTGGCTGCCAAGGTCTCGGGCCTCGGGCTTGTGGCTGCGCCGGCACGTGGTGGGCCCTCCTTGACACACGCCGGTGTCGGAAGGTGATCAGTGTGGCCTGGCTGCGCAGGGGCTGGCCTGACGGGTTCGTGGACCAGCGTGCCGGGGTCCGGCAGGCGCTCGGCATCTCAGGCAACTCCGCTCACGGGGATGGCGTCGGCCTCGTGGCGAGGTGGGAGGTGCCGCCCTGGCAGAGACGTGGGTCTTTCCGGAAGTGGACCACGCCCAGGCCTACGTGGTTTTTATTCACACCGATACGCTGGTGTGGCGTACGCCGGGCCATCCCACTCCGCTGACGCTTAGGGGGGGCGTAACAGGCAACATTTCCGCGAGGTCCCCCACTGGCTGTGGTGACATGGTGGCGTCCACTGTCCACTACACTCCATACGCAAGCGGTGTATGTCGCCATGGATATGGGTGTGTTCTGCATACCCCGAGGTGTCCAGCACATCTCCGGCACTCTTGGCATTGTGTACTTTCCCAATCATGGTTCTACTGCATCCTTCACACATGCCTGGTTGCCACCTCTCCCCACATTCGGCTAGTATGTGGCTGAGGTGCCATGCCGTTGCTGGCTCATTTTCAGGGCTTGCCCATGTGGACATTGTAAGTTGTTCTGTCGTGTCTGGTGGGTGGGCATATTGTTGTGCCTGTTGTATGTGATTTTGTGACGTGTGTATTGCCAGAGTTGTGAGTTGCATGGTTGTGGTGTTGAGGTGTGTGGGGTGTTCATTTGTATATTGCCAAGGGGATGTACATTTCCCTTGTTGCCATCCTGGGAACGCTGGTTGATGATGGACAGTCGGAGGATGGAGGTATCAGGCCTGGCTCTTCGATCAGTAGCAGCACCACCCCCCTCTTCCCCCAGCGCCTTGAGACCCTCGCGGGTATGTAGTGCGCTTTATAAGTGACATGATTGATTGATTGATTATCATGCACACTGGCTGTGTATTTGAAGGCGACATTGTTGGGTGTTCCATGGTGTTCTGTTGTTGCCTGCACATTGGTGTGAGACGTGTGCTTCCTGTTGCGGTGATTGTGTGCTGTGTCACCAGGGGGCACAGGAAGTACATGTGTGCTGTGTGTTGCCCCCAACACGTGCGTGCATCCTGCTATGGCTTATGGTCCTTGCTTGGTCTCCAGCGGATCCTGCGCATTGTGTTGTACGTATGGGGACTGGGGTACCAGGGTGATGGTGATGTCCAGGACAGGTGTGGGGGACTTGGATGTGGCTGGCTGTGGGACTCCTCCGACTCTGGTGGGTGTTGGATGGGGGGTCTCAGGGGCCAACAGGTGCAGCCACGCCATCAGCTTTGTGTGGGGTGGAATGTTGGTTGTCCGCTGTGTTGTTGCCGTAGGCCTGTTAGGCAATGATGGTCAGGATGCGTAGGTTGGTTGTCCCTTTCAGCCTGGAGTGGAAGGTGACATTGTCAGATGTTGGGTCTGTGCGGCTGGTACGTTTCCTGGGGTTCCGCTGTCTTTGTCTGTGCTGCGTCTGTGTTGGTCCGGGGGGGGGGGGTGTTCCGGGTGTGGGATGGGGTTCTGGGGTGGTGGGGCTGGGTGTTGTGGCCCTCTTGGGTGTCCGGGCTGCATGATGTTTGGCTCCATGGCATCTGTTGCCCTTTGGTTGTGGCCCTGGGCTGTGCTCCCTTTTGTGGTGCTGGCTGCCGTCCGACTTTACACCAGGTCAGAGCAGGTGTAGATTTCCTGGTGCTAACGCGCCTTATCTCCTGTTTTGTGTTTTTATCGCGGATGTGGCTGGTCGTTGTGAATGTTGAGGTGTGCTGTTGTCTCTGCTTTTGTCACGGGAACGCCTACTCTGCATCTCATTAGCGATATTTGCGAGGGTTCTCTGTGGCGATGTTTTTTGCGGCTGCTATCGCGGGTAAAGTGGTGCTGTGGGCTGTTAACACCGGCTTGTGAATGGGTGGGTAAATTTATCACGACTTTGGCTGCGATAAAGTGCCGTTAATTCAGCGATAGCTCCTTGTGAGTATGCCCCTAGTTGTTTTTTAAGAGTTGTTTCGTTTGTTCTGACACCAAAACACTGTCACCTGGTTCAATGTCAGGAGGGTGTGACTTCAACACGGCTGCGTCTTTCTGCAAGCACACAAACCTAAGCATGGTAGCACGTAGGCCCTTTATTTCCCTAAAAAGGTACGGTCCAAAAGGCCATAGGGTGCCTAGTATTGCTCAATACAGCAACACTTTATCAGTTTCAATTGAAGCCATTAAGATAAGCTGTGACTACTAACAGTGGCTGTGAGTGTAACCTGCTTACGGACCCTGTAAGCTTGTTGTAGATGAGGAGAAGGCGACATATGTTGCTGCCCGGACATGCATATTTAATTTGAATACCACACCATTGATTGCAGATGCTATTAATCATTTTGATGTCACATTTAAAATTTCATCAGTGTCTATGGAGTGCAGATATTAGGACTGTATTCGGTAGACAAAGGCAGAAGCTGAAGGGTAATTAAAAAAAAACACAACGCAGAATATGCATTGCTCGTCTGCAGATTGCAAAGACTGAAGCTTAAATTGCTTTTTTTGCACATCCATAAGAGAACAGTTTTGTGCATGATCTAATGCAGTGGTGTGCTGCATGTCCCATTCTGCTTGCCTAATTGCTTATTGGGGAAGCATTGCCAATTTCTCATGTGGCTCCCGGCTCATAATGTATGCCGTTATTCAAAGAGGGACACAAAAATGGCATGAAACCAAAGTGATATCAACATTTCCAATTTCTCTCAGAATGGATTTGGACAACGAAGGCAACATACATTACAGATTTTAAGTTTTCAATGTACTTCATGTGAATTTATTCTTTATGGACATTCCAAAAATCTTGCCTGAATCTGGGACTTGTGGACAGCACTGTCCACTCCATGGCCACTGCTGTCTAGCAAGATATGTTCAACCAAAGGCATTTTACATTTGTGGACAGTGATGTGGCCTGATTGTTAGATTAGCCGCTATAAATATAGAAGCAACCCTTCAATCAGTAACATGCATTTGGAAAACTCCTTCTGGCTATATTATATATGTAGCTATATTTGGCACCTATTTTCCATAGGAAAAGCGTTTTTTTTGTTGCCAATAACTTTGGTGTCGCTTGACGAATCTCCATGAAATTTTCAAAACTAGTATGCATGTATCTTCTCTCTCCTCCTCTATATATTTTTCACTGATTATCATTTTTCATTTTTCATTTTCCATCCATTCCTCTTTCTCTCTTTCTCTTTGATTCCTCCATCTTATCTCCTCTTGGTTATATTATCAGCTAGTGAACAAATAGAATGTATAATATATGTCTTTGCTGATATGTAGAGGAGTACATTATGTAGAGTCTAGTTATTTAATGAGATCTATAATGTTGTTTGCACATATGCGTAACAAGAATGGCGACTGAGATGCTGAATTAGAGCTCAAGACGTGTTAGACCATTTTGGGCAACTCTACTTTAGATGAATTTAAACGATGTGTTTCTGCACTGACACTCTGATAGTGCTGTGATTAACCATGATGATATCTGGGTACATTGGCAATTGGATCTCAGGATGAGAATGCTGTAAATGATGAAATCTTCGACAGTGCCTAGGTCCTATCTTGTCCTCTTACTCCTTTAATATTTTTACAGGTATGCATTGCACTTGCACTTTATATTGATTTGAGCATCTTTTGCAATTTTTGCACAGCCTTTAATAGCACATTCCATTTGCACTTTCATTATAACGAAACATATTTGGCAGCTTATGCACAACGTACAGCACCTTAAATAATCTGGGGCATATTTACAAGCCCCTTGCACCACTTTTGCGCCGCCGTTGCGTCACGCATATGACGCAGCGGCGACGCAAACCATGCACCGCGTTGCGCTATATTTACAACGTGACGCATCTAGGGAGATGCGTCACGTAGTAAACCCTGCGCCACATGAAACCTGCGTCAGGTTTCATGTGGGCGTACTCAGCGCAGGGGGCGTTCGGCGCAGGAACGCCTCGGAAAAGTGACGTAGTGAAATCTACAAGATTTCACGCAGTCACTTTTCCGGCAGCTGGTGCGTCAAATCCTTACGCCTGCTTCAAGCAGGGGTAAGGATTGACGCACCATGTTAGGGATAGGGAAGGTTGGAACAGTGCTGGAGTTGCGTCGCGCTTGCGACACAACTTCAGCACTGCGCCAACCTTCCGCCCGGCAGATGCGTCACGCATCTGCTTATCCTGCGCCACGATGCGCCGCATTGTAAATGCGGCGCATCGGACGTGGCGCAAAGGTAAACTTGCGTGAAGCATTTTCCCTGGCGCATCCCTGCTGATATGCAGGGATGCGCCAGGGAACGTAAATATGCCCCAGTGTATTTAAACTTTGCGAGTATTGCACAATGAAATCAATTGATGATATATTACAACTGTATGTTAAGTATTTAATACTTTTCTCTGTAGGTTTTGCACAATTGATAGTAATTAAATGGTGCAATTAGAAGTCCTGCTGTTTGTATCGAAAGTCAGGACTTTTGAATTATGTGCGTATTTATAATCTTATAAAGTCTGGGAATTATGATAATTGAGCAAGATGCTACCGTAAAAGTTACATGAGGTGACAACTTATAGTCTTAGGGGGATGATATTTGGGTACTTCGCCATGCTCACACCAATATAGCATGAATCGCCAACACACCTTTAATCAGAGCAGGTTTGGTACACAATGTAAATAATTCGGTACTCTACCATGCTTTAAACATTGCCTGATATCTTGTTTATGTTCCAACACTAGAGATGATTACAAACATACTGCTGAGGTTTACGTACTACAAATGTAAAGTAATGTGGACTGTTTCCTTTAAATCTTATGTCACAGGTTGAGGGAGGGACTGATCTGTTCCTTTTAAATAGACACTCTGCACTTTAAACTCTGTGACCCAGACGAAGGCCTCTGGCCGAAATGCATAGGTCTATCTGTTTTCTAAATGCACATGCACTTTGCTGTTGAAAATAAAAAGAAGATAAAACTACTAACCTTGATTTCATGGCTGCGTCTGTGCCGTCTTCCTAAGTTTGCCTGCAGATAATGCAGAGACGAGTGTGGAGTGCAGTAATCTGGAACTGAGTAGCATATATATATATATATTTAGCAAAAAGAATAAACGCAAAGAAACTCTAAAGTCTAGCCCCTGTGTCGGTGTCTAATTTCTCTTGGGGAATTGGAACTGGTGTTCATATATATATATATTTATATATATATATCCACAAGAAAAACGCTCAACGATTGAGGCACCACACACGTACGTGTTTGAACCTTTTAATTGGCAGGTTGCAGGGGGACCAGCATCACCTCCACAGCAGAGGTAATAACCAAACGCGTTTCGGGCTTCCAAGCCCTTGTTCACTGGTGTCTGAAAGGAGGCACAGCTGCAAACTCTCACGCCGCACTCGCAGCGATTGGATATAGTCCCGCCCTCTGGGCGTGCACCACAACTGCATTATGGTCTTTGTAGTGTGCATATTTATCTAGTCCGTAGTGAAATGCAGCAATGCCTCCCAATTTACTTAAAATCCTTTAGTAGGTTTTGCTGTAAAGAGCATGACTGGATCCCTGCGCGAAGATCGCAGCGTCAATGGAACGACGTGACCATTTGGTGAGGCAATATGAGCAGGGATCCAGTCATGCTCTTTACAGCAAAACCTACTAAAGGATTTTAAGTAAATTGGGAGGCATTGCTGCATTTCACTACGGACTAGATAAATATGCACACTACAAAGACCATAATGCAGTTGTGGTGCACGCCCAGAGGGCGGGACTATATCCAATCGCTGCGAGTGCGGCGTGAGACTTTGCAGCTGTGCCTCCTTTCAGACACCAGTGAACAAGGGCTTGGAAGCCCGAGGTTATTACCTCTGCTGTGGAGGTGATGCTGGTCCCCCTGCAACCTGCCAATTAAAAGGTTCAAACACGTACGTGTGTGGCGCCTCAATCGTTGAGCGTTTTTCTTGTGGATTTGTGGCGGCCCTGCTCGGGTCGCGAGGTACCCCGCTGCGGAAGAGCAGCTCCGGCACGCTGCGAAGATCGCAGCATCAATGGAACGACGTGACCATTTGGTGAGGCAATATGAGCAGGGATCCAGTCATGCTCTTTACAGCAAAACCTACTAAAGGATTTTAAGTAAATTGGGAGGCATTGCTGCATTTCACTACGGACTAGATAAATATGCACACTACAAAGACCATAATGCAGTTGTGGTGCACGCCCAGAGGGCGGGACTATATCCAATCGCTGCGAGTGCGGCGTGAGACTTTGCAGCTGTGCCTCCTTTCAGACACCAGTGAACAAGGGCTTGGAAGCCCGAAACGCGTTTGGTTATTACCTCTGCTGTGGAGGTGATGCTGGTCCCCCTGCAACCTGCCAATTAAAAGGTTCAAACACGTACGTGTGTGGCGCCTCAATCGTTGAGCGTTTTTCTTGTGGATTTGTGGCGGCCCTGCTCGGGTCGCGAGGTACCCCGCTGCGGAAGAGCAGCTCCGGCACGCTGCGAAGATCGCAGCGTCAATGGAACGACGTGACCATTTGGTGAGGCAATATGAGCAGGGATCCAGTCATGCTCTTTACAGCAAAACCTACTAAAGGATTTTAAGTAAATTGGGAGGCATTGCTGCATTTCACTACGGACTAGATAAATATGCACACTACAAAGACCATAATGTAGTTGTGGTGCACACCCAGAGGGCGGGACTATATCCAATCGCTGCGAGTGCGGCGTGAGACTTTGCAGCTGTGCCTCCTTTCAGACACCAGTGAACAAGGGCTTGGAAGCCCGAAACGCGTTTGGTTATTACCTCTGCTGTGGAGGTGATGCTGGTCCCCCTGCAACCTGCCAATTAAAGGTTCAAACACGTACGTGTGTGGCGCCTCAATCGTTGAGCGTTTTCTTGTGGATTTGTGGCGGCCCTGCTCGGGTCGCGAGGTACCCCGCTGCGGAAGAGCAGCTCCGGCACGCTGCGAAGATCGCAGTGTCAATGGAACGACGTGACCATTTGGTGAGGCAATATGAGCAGGGATCCAGTCATGCTCTTTACAGAAAAACCTACTAAAGGATTTTAAGTAAATTGGGAGGCATTGCTGCATTTCACTACGGACTAGATAAATATGCACACTACAAAGACCATAATGCAGTTGTGGTGCACGCCCAGAGGGCGGGACTATATCCAATCGCTGCGAGTGCGGCGTGAGACTTTGCAGCTGTGCCTCCTTTCAGACACCAGTGAACAAGGGCTTGGAAGCCCGAAACGCGTTTGGTTATTACCTCTGCTGTGGAGGTGATGCTGGTCCCCCTGCAACCTGCCAATTAAAAGGTTCAAACACGTACGTGTGTGGCGCCTCAATCGTTGAGCGTTTTTCTTATATATATATATATATATATATATATATCCGGAATTTCACAACAACTATCAAACCTTTTGTTGCTGAAAATAAACCCGTAATATTTGCAACCTCAATACCGGAGTGGCTCGCTTTTTCCTGCCAGTATTGCAGGGATCGTAACCTTACAATGGAAGATATTGATCCACTAAGAGCCTTGCCAAGCCTTGAAACTGATGGGAACATTTGTGACACAGAGTTGGACAATATACATCAAATATAGAATACTGTAAAATGATGGGAATTGAAACCAATAAGTCTGCGAGCAGCAAATGCAAGGTAAAATCAAAATTTTGCCCCCAACTTCCACCAGGAAATAGAGTAGACATATTTCGGGAACTTGTGGCAGAAGATCTGAGAGATATCTACATCAAGGAGAAAAAACATACGAATCGTAAGTATTAGAATATGAGAACAGATGACTGGTGGGCACTCACAGACTTACGTGGGGATGAGAATATTGTAATCAAACCATCAGATAAAGGGGGCAATATTGTTGTAATGTATTGTCGCAAGTACCATCAAGAAGTTAGGAGACAATTGGGAGACTCCACCAATTATGAAAAGCTAAAAACCAATCCAACTAATCAAATCATGTTGACATTCCATACAAAATTACAGACATGGTATGATCAAGGTCTACTTGATGATGACGAATTGAAATATCTAAAGGTTACTCATCCAATTGTCCCAACACAGCTACCAAAAGTGCACAAAAATCTGGAAAATCCTCCAGGACATCCTATTGTCCATGTGGCTCCCTCCTGGAATACACCTCCAGGTTTGTGGATATTTTCTTGTTCCCATATGTAGTAAATTTACCATCTTACATACGTGATTCAATGGACTTCCTTAACCGTATTAATGGTATTCCTTGGAAATCTGGATACATCATGGCGACAGCGGACGTGGTCACACTTTATACTTCGATTGTTCATTGTGATGGTCTTATGGCATGTGAACATTTTATGAGGTCTCGCTCTCTGAGCCTAATCAGCCATACACAAATGCTTCATGAGATGATGTCCTTCTGCCTCACGAATAATGTTTTTATCTTTGATGGCAAATTCTATAAACAAAAGCCTGGAACAGCCATGAGCACCTCATTCGCCCCAACATATGTGAACCTGACAATGGGCTTTTGGGAGGCAGAATGTTTGTGGTCAGAAAGCAACAGAATGAATCTGGAAAAGGTGATTTTATAGGTCAGTTATATTGATGATCTTTTTCTAATATGGGAGGGAGATGAAAATGAATGGGAAATATTTTTATCATCTCTGAACAATAACTCCTCGAATTTACAATTTACCCATACAATCAGCAAGACCTCAATTGACTTTCTAGATATATGGATTTACATTGAGAATGGAAAAATATGTACCACCTTATTTCGTGAATCTACTGCGGGTAACAGCATTCTGGCTGCAAACAGTGCACACCCGAGCTCTTAAGTGGAGTATACCATACAGGGAGTTCTTAAGAGCTTGAAGAAACTGATCTGAAGATAAAGAATACGAAGAACAGATAAATGAAATGTATAACAGGTTCAGCCGACGAGGATATCCAGCAATCGTGCTGGAAGATGCACGGATGAGAGCAACCAAACAAAAGAGAGAAAATCTATTGATGTCTAAAGAGACCACGACATTGACACAATCGAATAAGGAAATAATTAGATTCATTACATATTTCAATATGTCAAATGGAGCCATTAGACAAGCAATGGGAAGTCACTGGAATATACTCAAGAGAGATGAAGAACTCAAAAACTTAACATCTGAACACATTAACATCACATATAGAAAGGTACCATCATTGGGAGATCTGTTAACCCAAAGCTACTTTACAAAAGGAAATGCACAGAAAGGAAATTGGCTAAAAAGCAGTGGTTTCTTTAAATGCCAAAAATGCAAGGCATACCGTTATGGGCGAAACAGGGTGGACAGCAGAACCATACAAGGTATGAAAAAGAAGATCAAAGAAAGGATCTTTTGTGAGACCACACATGTAGTGTATGTCCTAGAGTGTGGCTGTGGAAAACAATACATCGGTAGCACAGTCAACAAGTTAAAGCTATGTATACTCCAACACATAAGGGCTATTGTAAATCAAGATTTTACATACGTGATGGCTAAACACATTTGGAAGGATCATGGAGGTCAATTGGAGAACAACTTCTCATTCTCCGGTATAGAACATATTC
The DNA here is from genome assembly GCA_963921515.1 of Calotriton arnoldi. NCBI lineage: Eukaryota > Metazoa > Chordata > Amphibia > Caudata > Salamandridae > Calotriton > Calotriton arnoldi. The sequence goes on along the minus strand of CAWUFW010007804.1, from coordinate 450,517 downwards.
CGATCAAAATAGGAGGAGGAGATAGAGAAGTAGCCCTGAGAAGAGCAGAATCAAAGTGGATAATCACGATGGGGATGGAGATTCCATGGGGACTTAATGCAGATGCTGAACTGTATACATACTTATGATGTTTTGGGAGAGCAAGCAATTGATAAGAATCTTTTAAATAGTTGTTGCCAGGGTGAGGCTGACTGAAAATAAGTACAATTGGATTTAAAGATATATATTTTTACAATCTCTTATAAAGGTTAATCCTAAAATGTATTTATATTGGGGTTGTGCAATTTAAGAATAATCTTCTTTTTGCACTTTAATACATCTCTAGATACCACCTTGCACTTTAATTTCTTTGCAATGGAAGTAATGGCACGTTGCACTTTATGTTTCATCATTCACTACAGAGGTAAACAGTCAGATGTACATAGCTTGGGGTTGTGCAATTCGAAGACAGCACTTTAGCACTTTAATTTAGCGATGTTTTGGAATAATACCACTATATTGTTATATATGTACTAGATAGAAGTAGCACTTGGCACTTTATATCTTATATATCTCCAACAGAACGTTTTTGTGAGGTCTGTATACTTAAGGCAGATGCAAATGATCCAAATACGACTGTCAGGGACCTAGTACTTTACTGTGATCGGAATGACAAATCCCCAAAATGCATACATTAGACTAGACATCATGGTACTGGTACTCTAGGGAAAGCATTACAAGGGATGGTACCTGGTGATGAATTTAAGAATGTAACTATTGAATCTGAATTTAATTACTGAATATCCCGCTCATTGCATTTTGTCAATATATATTTCTTCTGTCTCAATTATGTCTAAATGTGTACTTTACATTTACGTCTGCAAAATAAGAATGTAGATAGGATGAATTTGCCAAACCAATGTTTAATTGTCCTTCCCCTTTAAAATAATCATTTGCAATTTTAATAGGTGATGGGATGAGGGGCTGCTGCCCCTTTAAAAAAGACACTCGTTGAACTTAACACTATGACCCAGTCGAAGGCTGCGGCCGAAATGCGTAGGTCTGTTGGTGATGTACATGCACCGTGCACTTTGCGATATTAGGGATGAAATACTGAAAAATGAAATAAAAAACAAGCTCAACAATCAATCGGTTGTGGATTCCTGTGCAGTGCCGTCTCTCTGTGTCGCCCTGGAGGATATGTGGCTGTAAGGAAGGGCGGTATCCAGAAATACATGCTATATATATATATATATATATGTCACGAAGAAATCCCAATGCACGACATTCACTCCGGCGTAACACACGGGCACATACTCCGAAAGCTGGTGTGAAAAAGGATGATAGTTTATTCACACATCAAAAGAAGGTCCAACATGACGCGTTTCGGCTGCCAAACATGCAGCCTTGATCACATGTATATATATTTATATATATAATGCAAAAAGAGTTGCCTCTAGGTGGGATGCACTCCCAGGTGGAAATTACGCCAAAGCAAGGGCACATGCCATGAACAAAGTCCTTTTCTGGTTTCCTGCCAGACGCGTTTCGGGCCAACGCCCTCTTCAGTGGCAGACCATGTGACGTGATGGCGTGCGGCAGCCACCAGTAAATCCCCGTAATAATTATGCTCAGGTGAACCACCTGAAGCAATGCTTCCTGGGACTGGTGGTTCAGTAAAACCCAAGTGGGTTGCCGCCGTCACTCACATTAAAAAATGTCTTTAAAAGGATTGCCGATGTTCGCGCCGGCACCCCTGCATATAACAGGCACCTCCTGTTCCACAGTTAGCTGCCCCAATAAAGCAGCCGCGGACCCGCAAGTGTTTCGCGGTGGTGCAATCCCGCGACCAGACAGGCCGCTATACAAAATGCAAAAAGAGTTGCCTCTAGGTGGGATGCACTCCCAGGTGGAAATTACGCCAAAGCAAGGGCACACGCCATGAACAAAGTCCTTTTCTGGTTTCCTGCCAGACGCGTTTCGGGCCAACGCACTCTTCAGTGGCAGACCATGTGACGTGAAGGCGTGCGGCAGCCACCAGTAAATCCCCGTAATAATTATGCTCAGGTGAACCACCTGAAGCAATGCTTCCTGGGACTGGTGGTTCAGTAAAACCCAAGTGGGTCGCCGCCGTCACTCACATTAAAAAATGTCTTTAAAAGGATTGCCGATGTTCGCGCCGGCACCCCTGAATATAACAGGCACCTCCTGTTCCACAGTTAGCTGCCCCAATAAAGCAGCCGCGGACCCGCAAGTGTTTCGCGGTGGTGCAATCCCGCGACCAGGCAGGCCGCTATACAAAATGCAAAAAGAGTTGCCTCTAGGTGGGATGCACTCCCAGGTGGAAATTACGCCAAAGCAAGGACACACGCCATGAACAAAGTCCTTTTCTGGTTTCCTGCCAGACGCGTTTCGGGCCAACGCCCTCTTCAGTGGCAGACCATGTGACGTGACGGCGTGCGGCAGCCACCAGTAAATCCCCGTAATAATTATGCTCAGGTGAACCACCTGAAGCAATGCTTCCTGGGACTGGTGGTTCAGTAAAACTCAAGTGGGTCGCCGTCGTCACTCACATTCAAAAATGTCTTTAAAAGGATTGCCTATGTTCGCGCCGGCACCCATGCATATAACAGGCACCTCCTGTTCCACAGTTAGCTGCCCCAATAAAGCAGCCGCGGACCCTCAAGTGTTTCGCGGTGGTGCAATCCCGCGACCAGGCAGGCCGCTATACAAAATGCAAAAAGAGTTGCCTCTAGGTGGGATGCACTCCCAGGTGTAAATTACGCCAAAGCAAGGGCACACGCCATGAACAAAGTCCTTTTCTGGTTTCCTGCCAGACGCGTTTCGGGCCAACGCCCTCTTCAGTGGCAGACCATGTGACGTGACGGCTTGCGGCAGCCACCAGTAAATCCCCGTAATAATTATGCTGAGGTGAACCACCTGAAGCAATGCTTCCTGGGACTGGTGGTTCAGTAAAACCCAAGTGGGTCGCCGCCGTCACTCACATTCAAAAATGTCTTTAAAAGGATTGCCGATGTTCGCGCCGACACCCCTGCATATAACAGGCACCTCCTGTTCCACAGTTAGCTGCCCCAATAAAGCAGCCGCGGACCCGCAAGTGTTTCGCAGTGGTGCAATCCCGCGACCAGGCAGGCCGCTATACAAAATGCAAAAAGAGTTGCCTCTAGGTGGGATGCACTCCCAGGTGGAAATTACGCCAAAGCAAGGGCACACGCCATGAACAAAGTCCTTTTCTGGTTTCCTGCCAGACACGTTTCGGACCAACGCCCTCTTCAGTGGCAGACCATGTGACGGCGTGCGGCAGCCACCAGTAAATCCCCGTAATAATTATGCTCAGGTGAACCACCTGAAGCAATGCTTCCTGGGACTGGTGGTTCAGTAAAACCCAAGTGGGTCGCCGCCGTCACTCACATTCAAAAATGTCTTTAAAAGGATTGCCGATGTTCACGCCGGCACCCCTGCATATAACAGGCACCTCCTGTTCCACAGTTAGCTGCCCCAATTAAGCAGCCGCCGACCCGCAAGTGTTTCGCGGTGGTGCAATCCCGCGACCAGGCAGGCCGCTATACAAAATGCAAAAAGAGTTGCCTCTAGGTGGGATGCACTCCCAGGTGGAAACTACGCCAAAGCAAGGGCACACGCCATGAACAAAGTCCTTTTCTGGTTTCCTGCCAGATGCGTTTCGGGCCAATGCCCTGTTCAGTGGCAGACCATGTGACGTGACGGCGTGCGGCAGCCACCAGTAAATCCCGGTAATAATTATGCTCAGGTGAACCACCTGACGCAATGCTTCCTGGGACTGGTGGTTCAGTAAAACCCAAGTGGGTCGCCGCTGTCACTCACATTCAAAAATGTCTTTAAAAGGATTGCCGATGTTCGTGCCGGCACCCCTGCATATAACAGGCACCTCCTGTTCCACAGTTAGCTGCCCCAATAAAGCAGCCGCGGACCCGCAAGTGTTTTGCGGTGGTGCAATCCCGCGACCAGGCAGGCCGCTATACAAAATGCAAAAAGAGTTGCCTCTAGGTGGGATGCACTCCCAGGTGGAAATTACGCCAAAGCAAGGGCACACGCCATGAACAAAGTCCTTTTCTGGTTTCCTGCCAGATGCCTTTCGGGCCAACGCCCTCTTCAGTGGCAGACCATGTGACGTGAAGGTGTGCGGCAGCCACCAGTAAATCCCCGTAATAATTATGCTCAGGTGAACCACCTGAAGCAATGCTTCCTGGGACTGGTGGTTCAGTAAAACCCACGTGGGTCGCCGCCGTCACTCACATTCAAAAATGTCTTTAAAAGGATTGCCGATGTTCGCGCCGGCACCCCTGCATATAACAGGCACCTCCTGTTCCACAGTTAGCTGCCCCAATAAAGCAGCCGTGGACCCCCAAGTGTTTCGCGGTGGTGCAATCCCGCGACCAGGCAGGCCGCTATACAAAATGCAAAAAGAGTTGCCTCTAGGTGGGATGCACTCCCAGGTGGAAATTACGACAAAGCAAGGACACACGCCATGAACAAAGTCCTTTTCTGGTTTCCTGCCAGACGCGTTTCGGGCCAACGCCCTCTTCAGTGGCAGACCATGTGACGTGACGGCGTGCGGCAGCCACCAGTAAATCCCCGTAATAATTATGCTCAGGTGAAGCACCTGAAGCAATGCTTCCTGGGACTGGTGGTTCAGTAAAACTCAAGTGGGTCGCCGCCGTCACTCACATTCAAAAATGTCTTTAAAAGGATTGCCGATGTTCGCGCCGACACCCCTGCATATAACAGGCACCTCCTGTTCCACAGTTAGCTGCCCCAATAAAGCAGCCGCGGACCCGCAAGTGTTTCGCAGTGGTGCAATCCCGCGACCAGGCAGGCCGCTATACAAAATGCAAAAAGAGTTGCCTCTAGGTGGGATGCACTCCCAGGTGGAAATTACGCCAAAGCAAGGGAACACGCCATGAACAAAGTCCTTTTCTGGTTTCCTGCCAGACACGTTTCGGGCCAACGCCCTCTTCAGTGGCAGACCATGTGACGGCGTGCGGCAGCCACCAGTAAATCCCCGTAATAATTATGCTCAGGTGAACCACCTGAAGCAATGCTTCCTGGGACTGGTGGTTCAGTAAAACCCAAGTGGGTCGCCGCCGTCACTCACATTCAAAAATGTCTTTAAAAGGATTGCCGATGTTCACGCCGGCACCCCTGCATATAACAGGCACCTCCTGTTCTACAGTTAGCTGCCCCAATTAAGCAGCCGCGGACCCGCAAGTGTTTCGCGGTGGTGCAATCCCGCGACCAGGCAGGCCGCTATACAAAATGCAAAAAGAGTTGACTTTAGGTGGGATGCACTCCCAGGTGGAAACTACGCCAAAGCAAGGGCACACGCCATGAACAAAGTCCTTTTCTGGTTTCCTGCCAGATGCGTTTCGGGCCAATGCCCTGTTCAGTGGCAGACCATGTGACGTGACGGCGTGCGGCAGCCACCAGTAAATCCCGGTAATAATTATGCTCAGGTGAACCACCTGACGCAATGCTTCCTGGGACTGGTGGTTCAGTAAAACCCAAGTGGGTCGCCGCTGTCACTCACATTCAAAAATGTCTTTAAAAGGATTGCCGATGTTCGTGCCGGCACCCCTGCATATAACAGGCACCTCCTGTTCCACAGTTAGCTGCCCCAATAAAGCAGCCGCGGACCCGCAAGTGTTTCGCGGTGGTGCAATCCCGCGACCAGGCAGGCCGCTATACAAAATGCAAAAAGAGTTGCCTCTAGGTGGGATGCACTCCCAGGTGGAAATTACGCCAAAGCAAGGGCACACGCCATGAACAAAGTCCTTTTCTGGTTTCCTGCCAGATGCCTTTCGGGCCAACGCCCTCTTCAGTGGCAGACCATGTGACGTGAAGGCGTGCGGCAGCCACCAGTAAATCCCCGTAATAATTATGCTCAGGTGAACCACCTGAAGCAATGCTTCCTGGGACTGGTGGTTCAGTAAAACCCACGTGGGTCGCCGCCGTCACTCACATTCAAAAATGTCTTTAAAAGGATTGCCGATGTTCGCGCCGGCACCCCTGCATATAACAGGCACCTCCTGTTCCACAGTTAGCTGCCCCAATAAAGCAGCCGTGGACCCCCAAGTGTTTCGCGGTGGTGCAATCCCGCGACCAGGCAGGCCGCTATACAAAATGCAAAAAGAGTTGCCTCTAGGTGGGATGCACTCCCAGGTGGAAATTACGACAAAGCAAGGACACACGCCATGAACAAAGTCCTTTTCTGGTTTCCTGCCAGACGCGTTTCGGGCCAACGCCCTCTTCAGTGGCAGACCATGTGACGTGACGGCGTGCGGCAGCCACCAGTAAATCCCCGTAATAATTATGCTCAGGTGAAGCACCTGAAGCAATGCTTCCTAGGACTGGTGGTTAAGTAAAACCCAAGTGGGTCGCCGCCATCACTCACATTCAAAAATGTCTTTAAAAGGATTGCCGATGTTCGCGCCGGCACCCCTGCTTATAACAGGCACCTCCTGTTCCACAGTTAGCTGCCCCAATAAAGCAGCCGCGGACCCGCAAGTGTTTCGCAGTGGTGCAATCCCGCGACCAGGCAGGCCGCTTTACAAAATGCAAAAAGAGTTGCCTCTAGGTGGGATGCACTCCCAGGTGGAAATTACGCCAAAGCAAGGACACACGCCATGAACAAAGTCCTTTTCTGGTTTCCTGCCAGACGCGTTTCGGGCCAACGCCCTCTTCAGTGGCAGACCATGTGACGTGACGGCGTGCGGCAGCCACCAGTAAATCCCCGTAATAATTATGCTCAGGTGAACCACCTGAAGCAATGCTTCCTGGGACTGGTGGTTCAGTAAAACTCAAGTGGGTCGCCGCCGTCACTCACATTCAAAAATGTCTTTAAAAGGATTGCCGATGTTCGCGCCGGTACCCCTGCATATAACAGGCACCTCCTGTTCCACAGTTAGCTGCCCCAATAAAGCAGCCGCGGACCCGCAAGTGTTTCACGGTGGTGCAATCCCGCGACCAGGCAGGCCGCTATACAAAATGCAAAAAGAGTTGCCTCTAGGTGGGATGCACTCCCAGGTGGAAATTACGCCAAAGCAAGGGCACACGCCATGAACAAAGTCCTTTTCTGGTTTCCTGCCAGATGCGTTTCGGGCCAACGCCCTCTTCAGTGGCAGACCATGTGACGTGACGGCGTGCGGCAGCCACCAGTACATCCCTGTAATAATTATGCTCAGGTGAACCACCTGAAGCAATGCTTCCTGGGACTGGTGGTTCAGTAAAACCCAAGTGGGTCGCCGCCGTCACTCACATTCAAAAATGTCTTTAAAAGGATTGCCGATGTTCGCGCCGGCACCCCTGCATATAACAGGCACCTCCTGTTCCACAGTTAGCTGCCCCAATAAAGCAGCCGCGTACCCGCAAGTCTTTCGCGGTGGTGCAATCCCGCGACCAGGCAGGCCGCTATACAAAATGCAAAAAGAGTTGCCTCTAGGTGGGATGCACTCCCAGGTGGAAATTACGCCAAAGCAAGGGCACACGCCATGAACAAAGTCCTTTTCTGGTTTCCTGCCAGATGCGTTTCGGGCCAACGCCCTCTTCAGTGGCAGACCATGTGACGTGACGGCGTGCGGCAGCCACCAGTACATCCCTGTAATAATTATGCTCAGGTGAACCACCTGAAGCAATGCTTCCTGGGACTGGTGGTTCAGTAAAACCCAAGTGGGTCGCCGCCGTCACTCACATTCAAAAATGTCTTTAAAAGGATTGCCGATGTTCGCGCCGGCACCCCTGCATATAACAGGCACCTCCTGTTCCACAGTTAGCTGCCCCAATAAAGCAGCCGCGGACCCGCAAGTGTTTCGCGGTGGTGCAATCCCGCGACCAGGCAGGCTGCTATACAAAATGCAAAAAGAGTTGCCTCTAGGTGGGATGCACTCCCAGGTGGAAATTACGCCAAAGCAAGGGCACACGCCATGAACAAAGTCCTTTTCTGGTTTCCTGCCAGATGCGTTTCGGGCCAACGCCCTGTTCAGTGGCAGACCATGTGAGGTGAAGGCGTGCGGCAGCCACCAGTAAATCCCGGTAATAATTATGCTCAGGTGAACCACCTGAAGCAATGCTTCCTGGGACTGGTGGTTCAGTAAAACCCAAGTGGGTCGCCGCCGTCACTCACATTCAAAAATGTCTTTAAAAGTATTGCCGATGTTCGCGCCGGCACCCCTGCATATAACAGGCACCTCCTGTTCCACAGTTAGCTGCCCCAATAAAGCAGCCGCGGACCCGCAAGTGTTTCGCGGTGGTGCAATCCCGCGACCAGGCAGGCCGCTATACAAAATGCAAAAAGAGTTGCCTCTAGGTGGGATGCACTCCCAGGTGGAAATTACGCCAAAGCAAGGGCACACGCCAAGAACAAAGTCCTTTTCTGGTTTCCTGCCAGATGCCTTTCGGGCCAACACCCTCTTCAGTGGCAGACCATGTGACGTGACGGCATGCGGCAGCCACCAGTAAATCCCCGTAATAATTATGCTCAGGTGAACCACCTGAAGCAATGCTTCCTGGGACTGGTGGTTCAGTAAAACCCAAGTGGGTCGCCGCCGTCACTCACATTCAAAAATGTCTTTAAAAGGATTGCCGATGTTCGCGCCGGCACCCCTGAATATAACAGGCACCCCCTGTTCCACAGTTAGCTGCCCCAATAAAGCAGCCGCGGACCCGCAAGTGTTTCGCTGTGGTGCAATCCCGCGACCAGGCAGGCCGCTATACAAAATGCAAAAAGAGTTGCCTCTAGATGGGATGCACTCCCAGGTGGAAATTGCGCCAAAGCAAGGGCACACGCCACGAACAAAGTCCTTTTCTGGTTTCCTGCCAGACGCGTTTCGGGCCAACGCCCTCTTCAGTGGCAGACCATGTGATGTGACGGCGTGCGGCAGCCACCAGTAAATCCCCGTAATAATTATGCTCAGGTGAACCACCTGAAGCAATGCTTCCTGGGACTGGTGGTTCAGTAAAATCCAAGTGGGTCGCCGCCGTCACTCACATTCAAAAATGTCTTTAAAAGGACTGCCGATGTTCGCGCCGGCACCCCTGCATATAACAGGCACCTCCTGTTCCACAGTTAGCTGCCCCAATAAAGCAGCCGCGGACCCGCAAGTGTTTCGCGGTGGTGCAATCCCGCGACCAGGCAGCCCGCTATACAAAATGCAAAAAGAGTTGCCTTTAGGTGGGATGCACTCCCAGGTGGAAATTACGCCCAAGCAAGGGCACACGCCATGAACAAAGTCCTTTTCTGGTTTCCTGCCAGACGCGTTTCGGGCCAACGCCCTCTTCAGTGGCAGACCATGTGACGGCGTGCGTCAGCCACCTGTAAATCCCCGTAATAATTATGCTCAGGTGAACCACCTGAAGCAATGCTTCCTGGGACTGGTGGTTAAGTAAAACCCAAGTGGGTCGCCGCCGTCACTCACATTCAAAAATTTCTTTAAAAGGATTGCCGATGTTCGCACCGGCACCCTTGCATATAACAGGCACCTCCTGTTTCACAGTTAGCTGCCCCAATAAAGCAGCCGCGGACCCGCAAGTGTTTCGCGGTGGTGCAATCCCGCGACCAGGCAGGCCGCTATACAAAATGCAAAAAGTGTTGCCTCTAGGTGGGATGCACTCCCAGGTGGAAATTACGCCAAAGCAAGGGCACATGCCATGAACAAAGTCCTTTTCTGGTTTCCTGCCAGATGCGTTTCGGGCCAACGCCCTCTTCAGTGGCAGACCATGTGACGTGACGGCGTGCGGCAGCCACCAGTACATCCCCGTAATAATTATGCTCAGGTGAACCACCTGAAGCAATGCTTCCTGGGACTGGTGGTTCAGTAAAACCCAAGTGGGTCGCCGCCGTCACTCACATTAAAAAATGTCTTTAAAAGGATTGCCGATGTTCGCGCCGGCACCCCTGCATATAACAGGCACCTCCTGTTCCACAGTTAGCTGCCCCAATAAAGCAGCCGCGGACCCGCAAGTGTTTCGCGGTGGTGCAATCCCGCGACCAGGCAGGCCGCTATACAAAATGCAAAAAGAGTTGCCTCTAGGTGGGATGCACTCCCAGGTGGAAATTACGCCAAAGCAAGGGCACACGCCATGAACAAAGTCCTTTTCTGGTTTCCTGCCAGATGCGTTTCGGGCCAACGCCCTGTTCAGTGGCAGACCATGTGACGTGACGGCGTGCGGCAGCCACCAGTAAATCCCGGTAATAATTATGCTCAGGTGAACCACCTGACGCAATGCTTCCTGGGACTGGTGGTTCAGTAAAACCCAAGTGGGTCGCCGCTGTCACTCACATTCAAAAATGTCTTTAAAAGGATTGCCGATGTTCGCGCCGGCACCCCTGCATATAACAGGCACCTCCTGTTCCACAGTTAGCTGCCCCAATAAAGCAGCCGCGGACCCGCAAGTGTTTCGTGGTGGTGCAATCCCGCGACCAGGCAGGCCGCTATACAAAATGCAAAAAGAGTTGCCTCTAGGTGGGATGCACTCCCAGGTGGAAATTACGCCAAAGCAAGGGCACACGCCATGAACAAAGTCCTTTTCTGGTTTCCTGCCAGATGCCTTTCGAGCCAACGCCCTCTTCAGTGGCAGACCATGTGACGTGAAGGCGTGCGGCAGCCACCAGTAAATCCCCGTAATAATTATGCTCAGGTGAACCACCTGAAGCAATGCTTCCTGGGACTGGTGGTTCAGTAAAACCCAAGTGGGTCGCCGCCGTCACTCACATTCAAAAATGTCTTTAAAAGGATTGCCGATGTTCGCGCCGGCACCCCTGCATATAACAGGCACCTCCTGTTCCACAGTTAGCTGCCCCAATAAAGCAGCCGCGGACCCGCAAGTGTTTCGCGGTGGTGCAATCCCGCGACCAGGCAGGCCGCTATACAAAATGCAAAAAGAGTTGCCTCTAGGTGGGATGCACTCCCAGGTGGAAATTACGCCAAAGCAAGGGCACACGCCATGAACAAAGTCCTTTTCTGGTTTCCTGCCAGATGCCTTTCGGGCCAACGCCCTCTTCAGTGGCAGACCATGTGACGTGACGGCATGCGGCAGCCACCAGTAAATCCCCGTAATAATTATGCTCAGGTGAACCACCTGAAGCAATGCTTCCTGGGACTGGTGGTTCAGTAAAACCCAAGTGGGTCGCCGCCGTCACTCACATTCAAAAATGTCTTTAAAAGGATTGCCGATGTTCGCGCCGGCACCCCTGAATATAACAGGCACCCCCTGTTCCACAGTTAGCTGCCCCAATAAAGCATCCGCGGACCCGCAAGTGTTTCGCTGTGGTGCAATCCCGCGACCAGGCAGGCCGCTATACAAAATGCAAAAAGAGTTGCCTCTAGGTGGGATGCACTCCCAGGTGGAAATTACGCCAAAGCAAGGGCACACGCCATGAACAAAGTCCTTTTCTGGTTTCCTGCCAGATGCGTTTCGGGCCAACGCCCTGTTCAGTGGCAGACCATGTGACGTGACGGCGTGCGGCAGCCACCAGTAAATCCCGGTAATAATTATGCTCAGGTGAACCACCTGAAGCAATGCTTCCTGGGACTGGTGGTTCAGTAAAAACCAAGTGGGTCGCCGCCGTCACTCACATTCAAAAATGTCTTTAAAAGGATTGCCGATGTTCGCGCCGGCACCCCTGCATATAACAGGCACCTCCTGTTCCACAGTTAGCTGCCCCAATAAAGCAGCCGCGGACCTCCAAGTGTTTCGCGGTGGTGCAATCCCGCGACCAGGCAGGCCGCTATACAAAATGCAAAAAGAGTTGCCTCTAGGTGGGATGCACTCTCAGGTGGAAATTCCGCCAAAGCAAGGGCACACGCCATGAACAAAGTCCTTTTCTGGTTTCCTGCCAGACGCGTTTCGGGTCAACGCCCTCTTCAGTGGCAGACCATGTGACGGGACGTGACGGCGTGCGGCAGCCACCAGTAAATCCCCGTAATAATTATGCTCAGGTGAACCAGGACTTTGTTCATGGCGTGTGCCCTTGCTTTGGCGTAATTTCCACCTGGGAGTGCATCCCACCTAGAGGCAACTCTTTTTGCATTTTGTATAGCGGCCTGCCTGGTCGCGGGATTGCACCACCACGAAACACTTGCGGGTCCGCGGCTGCTTTATTGGGGCAGCTAACTGTGGAACAGGAGGTGCCTGTTATATGCAGGGGTGCCGGCGTGAACATCGGCAATTCTTTTAAAGACATTTATGAATGTGAGTGCCGGCGGCGACCCACTTGGGTTTTACTGAACCACCAGTCCCAGGAAGCATTGCTTCAGGTGGTTCACCTGAGCATAATTATTACGGGGATTTACTGGTGGTTGCCACACGCCGTCACGTCACATGGTCTGCCACTGAAGAGGGCGTTGGCCCGAAACGCGTCTGGCAGGAAACCAGAAAAGGACTTTGTTCATGGCGTGTGCCCTTGCTTTGGCGTAATTTCCACCTGGGAGTGCATCCCACCTAGAGGCAACTCTTTTTGCATATTTATATATATATATATATATATATATATATATGTATATATATATATATATATATGTATATATATATATATATATATATATATATATAGCTATCTTTGGCACCTAGTTTCCATACGAAAGAGGTTTTTTTTTGCCAATAACTTTGGTGTCGTTTGACGAATCTCCATGAAAGTTTTCAAAACTAGTATGCACCTGAGTCCAGCTGCTGTTTAATAAGATTTTGGGTGATCCGTCAGGCGGGGGCTGAGAAAAAGGGGGGGTCCCAAAACCCTTTTTCCCCATGCAATTTCCCATAGGGATTTTGAACACAACTACAGCCCGAACTGCTGCACGGAATTACACCAAATTTGGCAGTAAGCTATCTCTTGGACCAGAAAGAGCTCTTTTTGTGATTTGGTGTAAATCCATTTAGTACTTGCAGAGTTTAAAAAAAAAAAAATGAATTATATATCTAGGGACGCGGATCCTCCGTGGATCCAAAGGAACTAGGATGTGTTGGCAGCCATTTTGCGACTCGAACTCAGGTGAGTCCACGGACCGCCAGTAGTCGCGGTTTTCCGACCTCCCCATTATGACCAGGGCAGTCGGGCCGCACTGCGACCACCACAACCACCAGGGACCAGAGATCCCTGGCAATGTTGCGGTGATATTGAGGCTGCAAAATGCTTGGCAGGACTGCTGCGGTCCCGGCAAGTGTAATACGAGTTTCCTCACCGCCACACTTTTCATGGCGGTGCGATCACCATGAAAAGTGTAGTGGTGAGGAAACAAAACGGGCCCTACAGGGCCCCCTTGTGCCTCACATCATGTGGATGCACACAGGGGGGCACAACATGTGCCCCCTGCGTGAATGCACACCAGTACCTGAACGGCATGGACTGCAGCTGTCCATTCCGTGCAGGTACTGCCTTTGACGTTCCCATTGCGGTGCCTATTTCATAGGCACCGCCCTGATAACGCCAAAGACCTGCCTGCCATACAGGAGAAAACCCTAATCTGGCGGTCGGTTTGTACATGGGTTTGGCGGTGCAGGAGTGGGGCGGTCCTGCTCCCGCACCACCAAACTTATGATGAGGCCCTTAGTCTGTAATGCAACAACTTAATATAACATGCGATGTAGCTTTAGTAAATAAAAGCAGACATATTGAAAGGGGCTGATAAATGTGGATATTTGCAGTTTAAATTTACTCATGCCTAAAGTTACCTCTGTGAATAAGCTGCAGTGACTTTGCCAATGCTTGCTATTATTGCTCTAACTTTGACTCTATAACCTATTTTCGTTTTTGTGGCATTTAACAGATTATATTTTTTCTATTTTTAGCTAAATTGTACTTTTTTCTTGTATTATGCTTTTGCTTAGTTCCTGCACACGTACTCCATGAATTTCTATGTGAATAGCCATGCTGCCTGAGCCAAGTTACCAAAAATGTGAGGGAGGTACTCCTCACAGAAACCATTTTGCCTTTTAGGGCTCAGATTATTTTGCCTTTGATGGTTCAATCGCAGTTTGTATCTAAACTGTGACCTCTCTCCCTCATGCATAATAATCTAATTTGAAACAAATAAAAGACTTAGCACTCTGTCTATTAAATCGCACAGCCTGTAACGCAGCAACCTAATATAACATGCCTTTTGGCTGTAGTAAATGTTGGCAGACATATAGAAAGGGGATGATAAATATGGAGATGTAACAAGGGCTCAGAAGACTTAAATCATAATTTAATGCAGCATTTTGTTATTGTTCATACAAAAAAGCCGAGCAAGGCAAAACGGTGTAGTCTTGTGCACACCTGCTAGATTTCTAATTAACAATCCTAATAAGTGACATATTGAAAACTTTGGGTGCAACCTGGCAACTCACCCTGTTGCCACTAGGTGAGCAAAGGGAATAATCACTTGAGCCAAAATACATTTAAACACAAGCCCAGATGTGCACCACAGCATGATCAGAGTGTTGAACTCAAGTGATAATAACAATAAATTTATAATAAATGTCTTATTCGTCTTTATATTTTATTGTGACTCTTCAGGGTCCAGGCAAAAGCATCAAATAGGGCTGTCGCTTTTTAGCAGTAAAGGAATTTGCTGGCTTCGGCATGATTAGTTTTTCCATTCTTTCTTAATGCGCCAGATCCCCCTAAGTAATCTATTTGTCAAAACTTTGGCTAGCAGTTTAGAGTTTATGTAAGGCACTTTTGTCTAGCATGTGGTCTGCTTTAAGTATGATCGTGATAGTTGCCTAAATCAAGGCCTGTGGTAGGAACCCATTTCCTTACATTCATTCATCATTCTTACATGGAGACACTAGCTCTTTTCATGAACTTTTTTGAAAAGTTCCAGTGGGAGGTCCTAGTATCTTTACTGTTTGGAGTTGTTCCATAGCTGACATAATTTCCTCCAAAGTGATCTCCTCTTTCAACAGTTTGAAGTGGACCGAAGAGCGGTCTGGGATAAATTTTGCGAGCTCCTATCTGTCGCAATGTCAGTTTCAGAGAGCAGATTTTCATAATAATCTGCACGATTCCCGACACATTGGTGGTCAATGACCCTTCAGAATTACTCATACTAGCATGATCAATACCTAATGGCTATTGATGCTGTATCTCAAGAAGGAGAGACTCCAATTTAACCATAACGTTAAGTATGTCATGATCTACTTGCCCAGGTAATGCCCTGGCTTTCCCCCTTAATGCAGATTGCACACTTCCCATACAGTTCAACATAAAGTCCACCAATCCAGCATTTAGCTGTACGTAAGGTTCACTGTCAGTTCTCTAAAATATGCCAAACTAATTTTTGTCAGACTTTCATCGGCCTGTTCCCTATATTTGCTTGCCTGGCCTATTTAGAGTTTGACCTTGGAAATGGCACTATTATTTTATATGCCTTAAACAAACTAGAAATCTGTTCTAGGTAGGAAAAAGAGTGATCTAGCCTGGAGAAAGTGGAATGTGCATAATAAAAAAGGTGAATGCAAGCTTGGTTGGTGCACCTGCGATCTATGGCACTGAGTCATAGAAAACTAATACATTCCAGTAACATCCATTTTTTCAGGGGTTTAGAAGTCCCCCACCCACTCCGTTTGTCCAGTTTCCCCATAAATAATACATACAATAATCCAATGAGTGAGACCTCTGAGGAGACGAGTGCTAGAAGTCTGCACAAGGATTCGAGCGCCTCTTTTCCCATTGAAGGTGATGCATAGACATTTTGGATAGTCGTTGTGCTGCCGCTCAGCACTGATGTGGTGCTCAGGTAGTGCCCATAGTTATCAGCTCAGATGTGATACTTTTGGAAAGGAAAACAGTTTTACAAAGAATTGCGACACTCCTGGATCCCATAGCAATAACCTGCATGCTGAACCCGACAGAAACCACATCTTCCACGGTATTCAATTTGCTCTCATGTCAGCATAATGTGATGCTCCTGCAGGGTGTCCTTCAGCCTCTGTATCTGTGTTGCTCGCATTGCAGTAAGTTTATGACACATCAATGCCAACCACACTGATTTTTCCTTCAAGGAAGGTCCGGCGGTAGTTTATGTACACTTCATAGCCAGGCTAGGCCCAGCTGTGTCAGAGGCTGGGAGTCTTGTCTTACTTATTGTCAGGAATTAGAGGGGGTATCCGTTTCAGAGCGAATTACGATAACAAGATGTAGATAAATACAATTAACAAGACATACAATACATCATCACCAAATATTCGCAACAACTATTGAGAACAAACTGATTCTTACTCAACTTGGAGAGTGCCTTTACCTTCAAGCAGAATGGCCCCTGACGTATCCCACAGAGCATCAGTCCATCAAGTAATCAAAGCCCTCACAGGGAATAAAACAAGCAAAACCCATGAGACTTCTCATCTCTCTGATGGGTCCGCTTCAGTCTAATGCACTTCCTCTGTCTCTTCTTGTGGGGGTTCCTACTCCATCAAGAGGTTAACATTGGGCAGTGCCAAGGGATTAAAGACCAGGGCTAGGCCTGAACTGTCACTTTCACAATCCAACAGTGATTCAAGATGGACAAGCAACTTGTTCTCTCCACTTAGAGACTGCCTGTGCAGTTTACTTGCTTCACTGTGACCCAGTGTGAAACTTGGCAGCCCAACCCAGCATGAGAACTCAATGCAACACAGAGGTAAATCTAGACTTTGGTGAGAGTTTACAAAATGAGCACTGGGGAGACAGTAGAGAGTGACAAGTTTGAGTAGGTTTTCATTGTTCTCTTTATGCTTTTTTTTTACAGTGGTAATTTGTAAAAAAAAAAAAGTGCCAGGGCTCTCGTCAGGAGGCAGCATGCACTAGCCCATTTCTCCTATTAGTGCCGCCTAAAATAGAACCAACTACTAATCATGAAAGTTGGGAGAGAATGTAGCGTAATGACCAGAGCTGCCAAGTTCGAAGCTGGGGAGCCAGGTTCGAGTCTTGGCGTCGGCTTGATTCTGGGCAAATCACTTATTCTGCCCATAAATTAATGTATCCTTAACTGGTGCTCATAAAAAGCACCGGTGTTGAAGATTAAGTGCCGGTGCTGGGCACCGGAAACCGCCGGCTCAAATTAAGCACTGCTTTTTCATTCCATAAAGGTGTCAAAGAATTAACAGGGGAGTGACAAGCAGAGAATAATGGCAACATAAAATGTATCAAGTGGTAGGGGGTGGTGAACAGGACAATGGATGGCAGGAACAGTGTTAGCTGTGCTGTTCTAGCCTTTTGTGTGCTTTTTCCAACAGACAGACAACAGACAGCAAGAAAACGGTGATACTGTGGTCCCTATGCAAACCACTGCCCATTCCTCTTTCTCTTGGTTTCAGTACTCCAGGTTTCTGTCTACCTGAGATCAGGGAGGTGAGTGTAAGAGAATGTGTGAGTACTTCTGGATTCTGAACATCACTGCAGTGGATAGCAGATACCCGTGTAACATTCAACTATGTTACTCTCATGTGACATTTCTCCCTCTTTATCATGCACTATTTTGGTCATGAGGGCTGGACTAGTACATGGAGTATATCAGCATTGGAAAGTGTCAGATGATACATTTTGGCATGTCTGCTGGGTATCTGTGTTTTAGTCTTTGCTGCCTGATATCTTTAGGTCCCTGACAACAATTTGTTTATGACGGGCCACTGTAATTGGATGCCCCACATTACCTAGAAGCCTGGCCTCTGTGATCTCACACTCCTTTACAGATTTCCACTTTGGGCTTAGTCCATGCACAGATATATATGAAGACAGTACTATCTCCTTCTCCTGGGCCAAACCTGGTTGAGATAGCCCTCATCAGACCTTGTCTGACAAGCAATAGACTAGAAGTCAGGGGGGGAGAAGAGAGCAAACCCTATGTTCACTGTTTCAGATCAATCCACAATTCAACACTGACTCAGCTGTGGGAACAAGTATCCTAGGCACACAAATTTCTTGTCAGTGGGCAGCCAATCCACATGGGCCGTGGAAAATATGACTCTGCCAGCGGGCAAGCATCCAGACTGTGTGTCAAAATCAAAAGTACAGGTTGAGCATTTGTGCTAAAAGGTTCCTGCGACGGAGTGCAGGACTGGGCACAGAACCAAGTTTGGCCCTCTGAGGATTGTATCTTATTTCCTTGGCACGTGATCTATGTGGCATTGTTTTGCAAGGCTTTGTATCATCCGGTGGCAGATCCATGAGCTGTATGGTGAGGTTATGTTGCTCAGCGTCGGTTCTGAAAAGCTTCCAGCTGTATGGCGTGGCTTCGCGGAATTTGCATCACTCATGGTCTGATCTAATGAAGCTTTCAGCTCTGCAGCAAGGCTTTGCTGGGCTTCGCAATGCTTTGTGCCGGATTTGATGGAACCTTCATTTAGGCCAGGAGGAATTATCTCTGATGCCAGCCAAGGTTGCAGGACCCAGAAAGACACACCTTGGGGATAGGGAACACATCCAGCAGAGACAGGCAGGGCTTAGGCAGATCCTGTTGCAGCAGGTCAACTGGGCATATGAAGGGAGGCCTCAGGAGCTTGTTATGTCCCTGTAGCTCTGAACAAAAGGTCAGTCAGCTGACCCTTGGAGGGACTTCAGGTATCCTGGGATGAAGGGAGCAGGTCTATTCTTCCTTCTCATACATCAGGGCAAGCCTCAGGCAACAGGGCTGTCCTCCGGCAGCAGAGCAGTCCTTCTTCTGCACTATCCACCGGTCCAAAAGTGTACTGAAGAGTGGGTCTGAGGGTCTTATTTTCTATACCTGGTGTCAGCTTTGAAGTGGAAGAAACTCCTGGAGTTTTCCCACCACAGATGGTTCTGGAATATCCTTTCCCTGTGCCGTGGTCCCAGGATGTCTGGGGTGACAAAAGATTAATGTGAAGTTCTTTGTGAATGCAGGAGGCAACCCCTATTGAATTGCAAGTGTGGTAGGTAACAATTACGCCCCTTCCCATCCTATCAGGATGGGCCATCCTGCTAACACCCAGTCCAGTGACACTGTCTGGGAGGAATACACAAAGGCCAACTGCCAACTACACCTAGTCATGTGACCCAAGATAAGGGCTTCAGGCACTAAGTGGTTAGGACAAGAAAATGCCAACTTTCTAACAGTACCAAAAAGAACAGATGGTGGACGGAATGCTGAACAAATTAAACATTCAGCCTCAGTCACAGATCTGGGTTTAATCCATAGTTTGCACACCATGCCACCCCAGTTTGTACTTCCTAACAGTGGCATTTTCAAAATTGTGACTTAAAATTCGAAGATGGTTTTAAATTACAATTTATTAGAACATACCCGTGATATTCCTACCTGCTCGCAATCAAAAGTTATCACTTATTAAATGTAATAAGGTATCCCAATGTTATCCTATGGGAGAGGCAGGCCTGGAAGTAATGAAAAATGAGTTTAAGAGTTTTTCACTACCAGGACATGTAAAGCTTAAAAGTTCAACCTTTTAAATACAATGCTCCCAGACCTACGGGCTGTTTAGGGCCTACCCAAGGGGTGACTTATATATATTAAAAAGGAAGGTTTGGGCCTGGCTAAAAGGTTTATTATAAAGTGTGCAGAGTACTATGCCCAACAAAAACAAATTCAGAGAAAAAGGAGGAGGGAAGGCAAAACGTATGGGGGATAACCACACCAAGGATGACAGGTCTAACAGCAGCCTAATGTGCCAAACCCCATCCAAGGTGGAAGAGACAGGGGTAGGTCGTAGAGAATCATGCACCAGAAACTGTTTTCAGCCCGCTAATAAACCTCTACATGATGGGGTTTGACACTTGTAGAAAACAACAGGAGAGCGAGGAATAGGTAGGGGAAACAACATGGACGGACCCACAGGTAAGTGTTTACCTTTGTGAAGACTCAATATGATGTAACAGAGTACAGACATCCAATGGATTTGAAAAAAGACCCCTCACCCACCAACCTAGTTGGTGGCATGCTTCATCATTTTGACACTTACCACAATAGAGTTGGTTGACAAAATGGTACTAACAAATAATTCTCGTTTAAATTCTGAAAATTTCAAACCTCCGTAATTATTTATTTTCTCTGTTCTTTTTCTTCTTACCCTAGTTGGCTTATTGTATTTCTTCATTATAATATGATTATTGTTCAGATTCATTTGTAAATATGCAATATCACGTATTATTCAATTGTAAGAGTTGACCCTATTTCCCCCTTGTCTCCCTTCCTCCCCCTTGTCTCCCTTCCTTGCTTCCTTTAAAATTTAAACAGCTTTCTTCTTTGCTCTTGCGCTAGCCATTTATTACTGATGTACCTATTTTAATGTGTTCTTCTTTATATTGCTGGCCTTCTGTATTTCCTGTTATTATCTAAATAAAGCTTTTTAAACTTAAAATAAATCAATAGAGTTGGTTTCTTAAAAACTGAGTGTTAGAAATGGGGTCTCTAGTTGACAGTGATTTGCACCCTGTCCAAGTAGGGTAAGGGAATCACACAGCTAAGATAACCCCTGCTCACCCCCTTGGTAGCTTGGCACGAGCAGTCAGGCTTATCTCAGAGGCAATGTGTAAAGTATTTGTACACACACATATACACACAGTAACACAGTGAAAACACTACAAAAGGAGTCCACACCAGTTTAGAATTATCTGAATAAAACAAGACCAAAATGACAAAAATCCAACATACACAAGTCAAAATATCACTTTTAAAAGATTAAGCAAGTTTAGGCCATAGAAATCAATAGATGTGCTTGTTTTAGCACAAAGTACCTTAGATGCATCATAAATCAAAGGCAGTGTGAGGTGCAGTGGAGGTGAGGTGTAGGAAAAGCATAGCAATGCGTTGGTTCCTTACTACGCAAGGGAGGTGATGCGTCGGTTCCTTACTGGCAGAGGAGGTAATGCATTGTTTCCTTACTGGCAGGGGAGGTGATGCGCCGGTTTCCAGACATGAGGCCTTGGTTTCTTACTGCCGTGTGGTGTAGTTGAAGAATCGGCGCCCAGGGACGATGCATCAAAAATCCAGACCCGCTGTGTTTATGTGACAGTGGCGAAGGAGGTTCTGCGTCAATTCCACAACCGCAAAGCAGGTGCTGCATAGGAGTCAAAGCGGGCGTTACAGACATCGGTAACATGGGGCTCGAAACTCATGCTGCGGCTATTTTGCTGACATGCTTCAATGGCAAGCTGGGGCCTGCAGTGAAAGCCGTGGTCAATGCGTCAAACGGGAACCACACTTCAGGGCAGGCAGCAGCAATGTGTTGATCTTTTACAGCGGTGCATCAATAAAACAGACGCTGGGAGACGATGCATGGACTTTCTCCTTAAGATCACCAGGTTGCATTTCCAAGGGCCCAGGAACTGGATTTGGCACAGCTTGGCAAGTCAGGACTCTCAGCCAAAGGTCCTGGCAGGTGAAGTATTTGATGGCCCTGAGACGTCTTAACAGGAGGCAAGCTCAACTCAAGCCCTTGGAGAACCTTGGAAGCAGGATACAGAAATCAAAGTCCAGTCCTTTCACTCCCAGGACAGAAGCAGCAAAGCAGCAGGCCAACACAGCAAAGCAAACAGCAAAGTGGCAGTCCCTCCCAACAACTTCTCCAGCTCTTCTTCCTGGCAGAATGTCCTCAGTCCAGAGGTGTTCTGGTTCTGGGGTGTCTGAGGTCCAATACTTATACCCTTTTCTGCCTTTGAAGTAGGCAAACTTCAAAGGAAAGTCTTTGTAGTGCACAAGATCTTGCCTTTCCCTACCCTGGCTCATGACACACTACAGGGGGGTGGAGACTGCTTTGAGTGAGGACAGGCACAGCCCTATTCAGGTGTCAGTGATAAACTCCTTCCACCACTCTCGCTCAGTAAGGCCCATCAGCCTGACGATGGGCCATCAGGATATGGAGGGCACACCTCAACACCCTTTGTGTGACTGTAAATGCACAAGAGCCCAACTGTCAGCCAACCCAGACGTGTATTCTACAGACAGGCAGAGGCACAGAATGGTTAAGCAAGAAAAAGCCCACTTTCTAAAAGTGGCATTTTCAAACTTACAATTCAAAAACCAATTTCTCAAAAAGATGTATTTTTAAATTGTGAGTTCAGAGGCCCCCAAACTCCAAACTCTATCTGTTCCCAATGGGAAATTATACTTAAAAGATATTTTAAGGCATTCCCATGTTACCTTATCGGCGAGATAGGCCTTGTAATAGTGAAAAACAAAGTTAGCAGTATTTCACTATCAGGACATGTAAAACACACTGGTACATGTCCTACCTTTTAAATACACTGAACCCTGCCAGTGGGGCTGTCTTAGGCCTACCTTAGGGGTGACTTACATGTAATTAAAGGGAAGGCTTGGGATCTGCAAGTGGGTGCACTTGCCAGATCAAAATGGCAGTTTAGAAATGCACTCACAGACACGGTAGTGGCAGGCCTGAGACATGTTTGCAGGGCTGCTCATTTGGGTGGCACAATCAGTGCTGCAGGCCCACTGGTAGCATTTGATTTGCAGGCCCTGGGCATACCTGGTGCACTTTACTAGGGACTTACTAGTTAATCAAATAAGCCAATCATAGACAAACCAATCACCAATGCAATTTAGATAGGGAGCACTTGCACTTAGTGACTTGTCAGCAGTGGTAAAGGGCCCAGAGTCCTAAAACCAGCAGAAACGAAATGCAGCACACAATCAAAAACAGAAGGTCTGAAGCAAAACAACAGGGGGAATCACACCAAAAGATGCCAGGTCTAACTATATACATTTGTGATTGTAATTGGGTATGATCCACACACATATCTACATTTAATAACCCAATGCTTTGTAGATTAGGTTCCCAGTCCTGATGAATTGCTGTGATCGACAGCAACAGTAAATTGGCAAGAAACATGTCAACCCTTTTTCACACTACCTGTTGAGCTGGATTGGACCATTGCATTCACTTCCAGCCACTTTTTGTTTTAACCATATAAAGGGGACCCACATAGTAAACACATCAGGGTACCCCTTAGTTATTTTTAGACTCACATTACATCAATCTACATCTGATCATTACAGCACTGGCCCAACGAGGAGCTGCCCTATGATGAAGCAGAACGTCGATTTGGGGGTGTGAGGGTCACTGCTCCTGAGCAATCAGGTCATCCAATCTGGTTCCTCAGTTGTTTTCTGACCTCCTCCCTGCTACATCTTTTCTGATAGGAACTGCATGCTTTTTGGATTCTCTTCTTGACCTTGATGCCAATTAACACCTCAGGATCTCTGGCCTCAAAAGCTTTCTGCATCAGAGAAAAATGTGATGTTTGTTGTTGCTGATTGATGCCTACAAATTTTGTTTTGAATATTTTTGCTATAAAACAGTTTGCACTCTAAAACAATAATTGTGCCATCTATTGCTGTTTTGTACATAATCTCCAGACAGGATTGGGTTTTGCTTTTATTATAGATATGGAAGGAAGTACTATCCATCCCAGAGCCATCTTTTAAGTACAATTAATAATTTGTGTTTTCATCAATGGAATATACAGACTGCTGGGTACTGAACAATTAGGCAGTTTTATGTATACCTGTACTTATTTCCATTCTGAAGATGTCACCAAGATTCAGGACTTCAATCTTATGGGAAAGGAAGGGGATCCAGTGAATTTATACAATGTTGAATGTCCTGATGATTGCAGATGGGTCATACTCGTTTAATCTATATTTGTTTGTTTTTTATTTTATGAGGTGTTGTCAATAACATAAATGCAAACTTCTTTCGCATAAGCACTTCTAGTAAAGAAAGTAGATATAAGACTTCCCTGAGTGTCTAATTAAATATAATTCTTATCTAATGATACTAAAGAAGGTTGGGCAAATTGATTAAAAATACATCCACTTAGCGTGTGATTTCTTTTTTAGCTCAGAATTCCTCCACTTAGATCCCTTTCCTCCCTCATTCTAGCACTCTTCACCTGCTATCAAGAATGTTTAGATGTTGTTTCTCTTAAAATAAAGTTCTTTGAAGTTCAGAGTTTTCTGCTCAATACCAAGTTGCCGCTCTTAGATGACGATTCCCCTGTAAACCAAGGACTAGTTCCCCTGAGTATTCACTCTTACTGGTAGATGTGATTTTTGCACTTGAAGCAAATATTCTCCCCCTTGGGTCTTAATCATTGGGTCATTAATCAATCCTTGTCTTTACTTCGAAATAGATCAAAAGTTTCTTCTATTACTCCTCATTCTTGCAACCGGAAAATGGCTTTTTATTATGTACTATACCCATTTTGAGATTCAGTAGCATGTTTCTTTTAAAGAAAATGGGCTGCATTTAAAATAAAAGTTTACTTTATTCAAATGCAAACACAGCCCCAGCAGGCCACCATTCCTGCGATGGCATTCAATTGTAGTGAGTTGAGATTTCCAACCTTCCTCATGAATATGGATGTGGTAGGTTGAATTGCGACCCTTGACAATATTAGTACATACGTCAGTTCGAAAAATTATTTTCCATTTGCAAAAAGGCAGTGTGCAAGTTGCGACCACTTTCTGCAAATGGAGATTTCATGCATCAGGCCCTTGATTTCCTCATTGGATCAGGATCAAACCTCTTTGACTAGGACTCTGTCCCATCAACCTGCATTTCCTCTACCTTAGAATATGATCACCTCCCTTCTGAGTAAAGAAGTAGTCATGCATCTGAATTTGCAGACATGTGACTTAGTCCTGAAGGACCTTGTGAGTCCCTTTCTAAACTGTCCTATTTGGAGAAGGACCCAAAGAGGGTGAGGGCGAAGTCAGTTGAGGACCCAGTGGCCTCCTCCTACTAACATTTGTGAATGATTCTTAACACTAAAGGCATATTCAATATTAATAAATTGGGAGCAGTTAGGCCTTGGTCTTTCTTCTGGAACGCTGAACCCTAGGTGTTGTAGCATGTTAGCTAAAGTATATGTAAAGTGAACAATTATCATATGTAGAAGCCTCACATGTCTATGACTCACTTTGACAAATTTGCCTTTGTCCCTCTTTACAAGTCTGATGTGCAATTCCTCTGTACCTACTCATTTGATATTAAACGCTACCAGCCTGTGACCGCTCTCAGAAGCTCCACCCCATAGAACATGCTAGACAACACCGAAAACCTCAGTGAGTGTAACCTTTTAAACACCTTGCCTCCCTCACATGAAAATCACAGCTTAAAACAGGGCATAGCTTGCTAGCAGTGCCAGCTCTAGGGCGTTGCGACCGGTGGAGCCGAGCCTGGTGCTGACCTCAGGGGGACGCTGTGTTTAGAAATAACTTATAGTTTTAAAAGCACCTGCTGCAGAGTTCCATGTGCGTCCAGCAGTTTTCAGGCTGCAATAAAAATGTCAAGATAAGTCTGGTGATTAATGTTCCTGCTAGAGAGAGATGGAATTTTGTCTAGTGGCAGCTTAGATTAATCATAAAGTAGCACAGAGGGTTAATATGCGTGCTGCAAAAAACGTGTAACATGCAGACCACAGAGTTGTATTTTATGTGGATAGCTCAGTGGATTACTGCTTTTTAGGTCTCGCCTAGGCAGCGCGCATGCGCAGTCTCTCCGAGACATCTAGTAATCTATATGGGTGGTGAAACTCCGCCTATTGCTGGGTAATTTCCCGCCGCTTTTCATTAGTTAACTTGTGCATTTTTTTGTTATCAGCCTTATTATTGGCTCTTCATCCCACACGTAACTTCCATTCATTCCGGAAGCAGCACCCCCTAACTTCAGTATCCTTACGCTTACACAGCGTAATTGTTTTTCTTAAAAATAGTGCGCATTAACATGCACGCGCATCCCGGCCGCGGAACGCACGTATGCCTGTATGCCTTCGAGCATTGTTCCGTCCCGGACTCACCCCTCCCCGCCCCCACTGCTCAGCAGCAGACCCCAGGAGCAGCGATGCATGAAGAAGAGCGGTCGGCAACAGCAAGCAAGGTAAATGGCACTGGGAAATGTTTTCTTTTAATTATTTATAAATCTATGAATAGTATTTTTATTTGGCAGCATGGCACGCTTTTAGTATAGTCTCCGCGCAACTTTATTTTCTTCCGAACTTTTTTTTTTCAGGCGCTGTGTGCGAACGTGGGGTGTGTGCAGTCGTTGGCCTCACAGAGCAGTCTGCCCCGCCCCTTCTCACTTGTTTTGGGGGGTGGGAGGTTTATATTACTGGGCGCTGGGCTACGGTTTCAGCACAGCGCCCGCTTTTAAATTTTTCCGTGTGAGACGGTCTGTTTTTTCTCACCAGTCTTTTTCTTTCTTTCAGTCTCCATCTCTTCCTTTTCTCATTCTTTCCCTTTTTCACATTCCTGGCTGGTACAGAAGGCTTAGTGGGGGATTAGGTTTCATCCGTGTGCTAGCCCCTGAAGTTGGGTTTACAGTAAGAGCTGCTCTGCTTGGCCCAGAGGCCACTTTCGTCACTGCGGTACATGACGGAAAACTCCCTGGAAATCCATGCTTGGAGTGAGGCGTGCGGAATACGGTCAGCCTGGCACAGATAGTCATATGATGCCCGTGTGTTCAGGGGCACCTCCAGGCCATTATGTCTTCTCCCTGGACTCTCTGCCACTCATTGGCCTCCATTCTGGCTTTCCGGGGATCCCCAAGGCGCTGGTGGCTCACCTCAGCAGTGTGAGCCCGCTGCTGTGTTTTAAAGACATGGGGGCATATTTACAAGGCCCTTGAGCCACTTTTGCGTCATTTTTAACATGGGAAAAGTGACGCAAAAGTGGCGCAAGGGGCTTGTAAATCTGCCCCATGGCTGTCAAAGGCAGAGTGTTCCGGGCCGGAAGTCCATCCGTGACATGGCACGCTGAGCACAGAGTTAAAACACCGCCCTCTGCCTATACAGATAATCTTTGTGTTTGTATAAAAGTTCAGCACCTCGTATGGGGCAGTAAGCGCTCTATAAATGTAACCACAGTAGCATAATATCCATAAAACTGCAATGTATGGATAGGGCGCCGTTCTTGGGGCTATGGATTGGCGCTGTTAATATTTCCTGGCTCCTTGGTATTCCTTTATGGCAGGAGGGTGCATTAACCATCTGAGCATTATTACTCACTTTATATCTACTAGGCGCTATAATGTGGGCCGACAGAGGGATACCCCGAACGCAAGTTGGATTGTCTTCGTGATGTCACATTTGAGCTTGAATGATTCCCCCCCGGCTTCAGAATGACAATCTTAAACTGAAAGCCCTCTTCCCCTCCCCGCTCAGCCCCTCGCTCCTAGCGCCCGGAACAGCAGAATAACACAGGCCCTGGCGTGGAACCCATCGGGGCTTTCACCATATGCGCCGCAGTTACATCAGAGCTGAATATACGGGTGCCTAGATCGGTGATCCGCGACTGTAGGTACACATATGCATTTTATGTCCTCTGCAATTGTGGAGGCTAAACGCCTGCT
Source organism: Calotriton arnoldi (assembly GCA_963921515.1). Classification (NCBI taxonomy): domain Eukaryota; kingdom Metazoa; phylum Chordata; class Amphibia; order Caudata; family Salamandridae; genus Calotriton; species Calotriton arnoldi. The sequence goes on along the minus strand of CAWUFW010007804.1, from coordinate 423,184 downwards.
CCTGTTCAGGGCGGACAAAGGTGTGTAAATAGCTAAATGTGTGTGCGTATGTATTATTCATAACAAGTGATCGTGTACTGTCACTTTATTGTGCCACCAGCGTTTGTAAAATGTCAGCAGAACCCTGATGTGGCAGTGTAGGAACGTAACAAACACTACCAGTTTATTTTTATATTTAATGTTTTTACAGGTCGTACGCTTGAATGCCTTTTATTTATGTGTTGGTTTTCAAAACACATAAATAAAAGGCATTGTCATTTACAATGCCAATAGCTTAAACACTCGCCGCAAATGCGAGACCTATTGCATTGCAAATGCTTGTTGTTACAGCAGTTCATAAGTTACAATCCAAATATAGAACAGTGACTTTTGAACTGGCATCAAAGAGCTGCATGCAAACTGCATAGGTTAGGACATCATGTTTTCCCCCCATGTTTTTCATTATGTGTTCCTAATGTTGCTAAAAAAGGGTTCATTTGAGTAGATATACATTCTTATTAGTAAAGCAAACCCCAACCAGCGATTTAAAAAAAAAAAATGTATGTGGTAGGGGGCTAGAGGTAATATGGAGAGGCGAGGGGCACTGTTGGAGTGTAGCAACGAGGGAATCCCTGGAGGAGGTCATTGGTGGGGGTGGGCAAAAACGATTGTCGCAGCGAGCGCCACCAGAGCAAAATCCGGCCTTTCTTGCCAGACCACACAAACACCCTTATTCCAAAAGTACGTTCCTGCAAAACAACACATTTCCAAACAGTTTGCATAGTCCAACACTCTTAGTTCCCCATACAGTTTAGTTTGCATTATTAATAGTTCCCATAGCTCTCCCATTAGTTTTTTTCCCCTTCAAACCTGCACTGAGGCCTGGTTATTACGACACGCCTAATGTTACCTGTTCAAGACAGGTATAGTTATATTGTAAAATTAATAATGCTTCCCTTTAGAAAAATCGTTATTTGTTAAGCACTTACCTTAAGTTGATGTGTTTAGTAACAACTTTGCTCGTGTTTGCAGAAACTGAAACATTTTACTGTTAAAATATGTCGAGGGTTGTGTTATGATAAGAAATTTTATTAAAGAATATATTCTGCACTATTTTCCACTAACAAATTATGAAAATCTTCTTTTGCAAATATTGGCCATATACACCTACTTAGTTTACCGCTTCACCTGCTCAAAAGCAGACACATTCTGTGCTATTAGGACTGCACATGGATTAGCAGCACATGAGCAGCACATGAACTATAAGTGATTCTGGAAAAGCCCAGCCTTACTGCTAGTTCTAGTGAATCAATATGTCTCAGTGAGTCGCCTGTAATTTTGCATTAATCAATATCCTGACCAATACATTTTCAAACAACATAGTCCATTGCAAAACCACCAATTCTGAAAAAATGAAAAGGTTTACACTAATTGTAAGATCTGGGATTCTGTATTGCCGAATAGAAGATATTGGGATGCAGCAAAAAGGTAGATTAATTGAATACGTGTGGGGGGGTGAGGGGGGGGGGGGAGATTAAAGGTTGGTTAACTTCTTTGGCTCTTTCCGCCTTTTCTATATAGTTACATGTCCTATTTGTTTTGTGGAGCATTACCCAAGAGATAGTGGATGGAGTACCTGAAAACAAGACATTCAGCTGGAGAACCGCAAATGTCCTGAAAAGACCAGAGCCTGGATTAAAAAGTGCCCTGAGAGTGCAGTGGGGCCTGCTTTTTGCCCTCCTTGGTGTAGGGTGGATGTCTAATACGCCTCATGGACCCTTTCAGCTGGATTGTCTCCTTGATTAAGAAAAGGTCTAATCTGGGTGTCGGAAATACTGACGATCCTCATACATTGTCTAAATTCAGCAGCAGGATTCAGGCTAAATATGCTGCTTCACAAAAAGTGTGTTGATAGTATCAGAACGAGGGAACCCTCGCTCTTAGTGATCCAGATAGGAGCCAGGACCGAAGGTTAAGTAGCACATTGCTTCGAGTGAGGGTGCACTGGCTGACCCTTGCCTCATTCATGTGGCATGGTGCCCTCAAGGATAGGTCAGGGCTTGTTAGGGAGTGGTGTCAAACATCAGTATCTATTGTACAGAATATTTCAGACACATATTGTGTGGAAGAACTGGAGCCTTTATTCTGTGACAGCCTCCGTCAGCCACATTAGCTGTTTTCTGTCAAGAATTCACCACGTTCCAAACTGCCATTCCAACGACCATGGAATGTTGTCATGTACTAAGGGCCCGATTCCGATGTTGTTCGAAAGGCCTCCGAATCGGATTTGGCTTTCCCAGATCCGATTCGTAGCCCTTGTTTACGACCGAATCGTACACAGGTCCGAATGACCAAGTACAATGCGAAGATTGCATACGCGCCGACGGAATCGTTTCAGGGACACAAACCTGTCCGTACGACTCGTTCGTAGCTGAATCGTACCGCGCAATGGAGCCTTATTCCGACCGAGCGAATACGATGCACGATTCGGACAGCCACTTCGCCTCGGTCTCAGCGAGACTAAACAGCTGTCGGAAGCGTACTTCAGGGAGCCGTAGCAGACCCCCTTCACCTGGGGCACTCTGAATCTGTCACGGGGTGTGCCCATGGGTCCCCCCGATTCAGGCATGCACAGTGTGGCAGGCACCATTGGGTGCCCACTACAGGGTGTACCCTTTTCCCCACCCACCCCTTTTCTGCTATGGGAGCCTGTGTACGCGTCTGTACACCGGCTCCCATAGAGTTCAATGGGAGTCCGAGCGAACCGAGTCCATAAGCATACGGCAGCATCGTGCTCGCTCGTGCGGACTCGTGGAGCACGTCTTGCTTGGAAAGCCCTCCAGATCCGAGTCGTACGGAGGGCTTTCCTAGCGAGATCGGAATCGGGCCCTAAGTCAGGAAAAACACGGGGGAACTAAGGGCAAGGGAAAGGTTGCACAGATGGGACAAATACATTGTAAATACAAAATCTGATCAATTGTAGATTACAGCAGTATCCTTTCTCACTCTCCTACCTCACAATAAGTAATGATCTCATCCCCTCCTATCTCTTCTAGCTGCTGACCGACCAGGAAAGCGGACAGTCAGTGAAGAGAACAAAGATAGAATACATATATGCAATACTGAATGTATACTTAAGATTGTTTACCTTACGGCAGTGCTATATTTGTTAAAAACGTAAGTGCCGGGGCCAAAAGTTTTGCTCAGAAGCACGCGGTCAGCGCTATTGAAGGTGCTGAATACTAAGGGACAGTTTACAAACATTTTGCACAGTGTTTGCATCACAGAAGTGACGCAAACCAGCAAAAATATATATTTTTCGTTATTTACTTTTGCTCTGGAAGGTTGCCTAAAAGTAACGCAAAGCAGGGCAAAGCACTGCTTTATATTACTTAGCGTTAAGGAGGCATTACATCAATCAATCATCATTTCTATAAAGCAGCATTGTCACCCCTGGGGTGTCTGGGCGCTGAGGTGGCTATGTCTCAGTCGAAAATCCAGGTCTTTAGTTTCTTTTTGAAGTCCGTCAGGGAGGGTGCTGTTCAGAGATGGAGTGGTAGGTCTTTCCAGGTCTTGGCGGCGATGTAGGAGAAGGAGCAGCCCCTGCTGTGGCTGCGACGGATGCGGGGGGTGTGCACGTGGGTAAGTGAGGAGGAGCGCAGGTGTCTTGTGGGTGGATGGAAGTTAAGTCGATAGTTGATTTAGGACGGTCCTTGATCGAGTAGAGCTTTGTAGGCGTGCTTCGGGATCTTGAACTGGCATCTCTTCTGAATGGAGAGCCAATGGAGGTTTCTGAGGTGGGGGATGTGGGTCCATTTGGGAAGGTCCAGGATGAATCTGGCTGCAGCGTTCTGTATGGTCTGGAGTCTTCTGAGGAGCTGGTTGGAGATTCTGGCATAGAGAGAGTTGCCATAGTCGAGACGGCTGGTGACGAAGGCCTCAGTAATGGTCTTTCTGGTGTTGACTGGGATCCATCTGAAGATTCAGCAGAGCATGCGAAGGGAGTGGAAACAGGAGGAGGCGACCACGTTGACTTGTCATTTCATGGTCAGTTTGCTGTTGAGGATGATGCCTAGGTTGCGTGAATGGTCTGTTGGTGTGGATTTAGGTCCAAGTTCTGCTGGCCACCACCTGAGGTCCCAGACGGAAGTGTTCTTCTCAAAGATTAGTACTTCTGTCTTGTCGGAGTTGAGTTTGAAGCAGTTTTCTCTCATCCATTTGGCTACATTGGTCATGGCGATGCAGAAGTTGGTTTTGGTGTTTGAGGGGTCCTTGGTGAGTGAGATGACTAGTTGAGTGTCGTTTGCATAGGAGATTATGATGAGGCCGTGGGATCTGACGACTTCAGCAAAGGGGGTCATGAAGGGGTTGAACAGGGTGGGGCTGAGGGATGATCCTTGGGGTATGCCACATATGATGTCCTTGGGTTCAGAGGTGAAGGGAGGCAGCTGGATGCTCTGTGTGTGTCCTGTAAGGAAAGAGGCAATCCACTTGAGGGCGCTTTGCTGTATGACGATGATGTAGAGTCTGTCGAGGAGGGTGTGGTGGGAGACGGTGTCGAAAGAAGCAGAGAGGTTGAGGAGGATCAGGGCCACAGTTTCTCCATGGTTGAGGAAAGTTCTGATGTCGTCGTTGGTGGCGATCAGCACAGTCTCAGTGCTGTGGTTGGCATGGAATCCTGATTGTGAGGCGTCGAGTAGGTGGTTTTGTTCCAGGTATTCGGTGAGCTGTTGGTTGATGGTTTTCTCGAATACTTTGGTGGGGTAGGGGAGCAGGGAAATTGGTCGATAATTTTTGAGATCGCTGGGGTTGGCGGAGGGTTTCTTTAGGAGGGGTTTGACCTCTGCGTGTTTCCATCTGTCCGAGAAGGCTACTGTGGAGATGGAAGTGTTGATGATGCTGGTGAGTTCCATGCTGATAGGGTTGGTTCTGAGGTTGAAGAGACAGTGGGGGCAGGGTTCGGTGAGTGCCCCAGAGTGAATGGAAGACATGATGGCTGTGGTGGTCTGAGTGGTGAGAGGCGACCAGGTGATGATCAATCGGCTGGTGTGTGCTGGTTGGTTGAGGTTGAGGATGAGAGCAGTGGGTTGGGGGGTCGAAGTTTCTGCAGATGGTGGCAATCTTGCTGTGGGAGTAGTCCGAGAGGGTGTGGCAGAGTTCTTGGGAGGGGTGGATGGTGTTCTCTGTGGCTGTCGGGTTGGAGAGATCTTTAACTATTTTGAAGAGTTCCTTCATATGTAAGTCCGTTTTTATATAGCGCAGCTACTCACCCTTACGGGTCTCAAGGCGCTGGGGGCCGGAGTGGAAATTAAGTGAGCTATTGCCCAGAGTCACATGGTGCTGAGCTGAGCTGCCGCCAGAGCCGGGGATCGAACCGTGAACCCTGTGCTCCAAAGTCAGCTGCCCTGGCCGCTGCACCACACCTCTCAACTCTTCATATGGCTGGCTACAGTGTTGATGCGGGCTGTGATGGCTGCTTTCTTGGCTTCCTTGATGCGCAGGTGGTAGTTGTTGAGGGCTGCTTTGTGAGTGGCTCTGTTGGAGGGGTTCCTTGTGATGTGCCATCTTTCTTGAGTCGGTAGCAGTTGCACTTGGTGGTTCTGAGCTCTGAGGTGTGCATGCTTGTTTTGAGGTTTTGTTGATTTTTGCTGGTTTCAGTGGGGCGACTCTGTAGGCGCATCTGGTGATCCATGAGGAGAAGTTCTGGACAGCCTGGTCAAGGTCTGATGAAGCTTCAGGTTGGATTGTGCTGAGGGCCCGTGTCCACTGTGTGCCAGTTACCGTGCTGCAGTGGGAGGAGCTGTAATGCTTGGTGATGATGTGCTGAGCGTCTGCAATAGCTATGTTATATGGATTTATTAGGCGCATGAATCATCCCTGAGGGGATTTCTCGGCGCTAGAGCATCCAACACAGCTTGCAGTTCATATTATTTGAGGTCAAACAGCCATGTTTTTAAGGATTTCTTAAATTAAGGTATGTGTGGACAAGAGCGTAGCTGCACGGGTAGCTGGTTTCAGCATTTTGGGGGCCAGGAAAGAGAAAGAGCGCCCCCCATGCCTGGCCGCACGAATGCGTGAAGTGAACAATGGTGTGGTAGTTCCAGGAGAGTTCTGTGACGTGGCTGAATTTGATTCTGTCGCTGGATGTGAAGATGGAGTCCAGTGTGTGTATAACTTTGTGAGCGGGTTCAGGGACCAGTTGTGTGAGGCCAATGTTGTTCAGGTTCTCCAGGAGGGTGATGGAGTTGGCATTGTTGGGGTCATTGATGTGGAAATTGAGGTCGCCAAGTAGGGTGTAGTGGTAGGAGTCAATGGCTAGGGGGGGCAATGAGGTTGGAGATGGCATCGCAGAAATTCAATCAGGGTCCTGGGGGTCTGTAAACGAGGGTGCCTCTAATCGTGGTCTTGGCGTCGGTCTGTAATTGGAAGTTGAGGTGTTCCATGAGAGGCGTGGGGTCGTTGTTGGTGGCTGTGCATCAGATGGTTTACTTGAAGATGATGACGATGCCCCCACTGTGTTTGTTGGTGCAGTCTCGGTGTATCATCTTGTAGACGTTGGGGGTTGCAGTGGCGATGTCGGGGTTCGAGGAGGGGTTGAGCCACGTTTGGGTGATGAAGGCAACGTCCGGTGAGAGGGTGGTGAAAGTATCCCAGATTTCTGTGGCATGTTTGCAGAAGGAACGGGCGTTGAGTGGGATACATTGGAGCGGTTCCGGGTTTTTTTTTATCTTCTGGGCGGACACTGTGTGGGATCCAGTGCGGGCTGGCGGTCCTGTGCTGCATGAGAAGCAGCAGTGGTGGCAGGTGAAGGGTCCTTTGGTTGATCGCAGCAGTTTTTCTAGTGACCGGATTCCAGGACCAGGAGCTCCTTAGCGGTGTAGCGGCGGATGGTGGTAGGGCCAGGGGTCCTGCCCCTGGACGTGGTCCAGGCGCAGGCCGGCGCAAACGGTCCTGCCTTTGGCACACCAGCTGTGCGCATCCACTGCGCAGCCATGCAACAGCCTCCATAAGTAGTCCTGGGAGGTGGGAGGGGCTTGCAGGGAAGTGGGAGGGCAGAAACAAGCGGGTAGTGGGAAAAATGGCGAGAGCAGGCGTGGGCAGAAAACCGCAACAGAAAGCAACTTGACCTACACAGAAATGGGCCAAAGTTACCATGCAACCACCCATACTTTTTTATGCAAAACCCTATCTACCAAAAATATGCGACAGGGTTTTGTGTAAAAAATGAACGCCAACTGGTATTAAAACAAGAAATGTTTTCATTTCTCCTTTCTTTTCCTACTTTGTATGTGTGCTGCACCATACAGCGCACATACAAAGTAGGAAAAGTTTTAAAAGTTGTCTAGGCATAGTATTTGGCATAGTATAGGGGAACCCTTCTAGTACAATACCTATGCTAGACTCACACAACACACCCTTGTACTATGGCGCAAAGGTGTCTGCGTGGTGCTCGAGAGCAAAATTCTGCACCAGCACTATGGAGAAGGGAGGAGAGAGCCATATCTTTGTAGATGCGGAGCTCTCCTGGTCTCTCCTTCTCATGCAACGCAGCACAGCATTTTTAGTTCCTGCAGTGCATTGCATGAGAATTTAATAAATCTGGACCCAACTCTACCTAGTCTTGATTCCACCTCATGCCTCTTTAATCCACCACCAGACACCCTCTGCCTCTTTATTTCAGTCTTTCAGGGTCTTTTTCATCCACGCTTCCCTCTGTAATGGCTTTCCCTCTTGTGTGTTTTTCTCTCTCTTCTTGCTGTAGGTGAAAGTCTGATGATGAAAAAAAGGCACCTTTCCGGAAAATTAGTGTCGGTCGTCCCCACCTACAACCACTGTCTCAAATTAAGCATTGCCTTAAGGTGCCTCCCAAACTGAATATCCTTATTCACATAAATTATAAACTGTATCACTGTAGTATAAATTGTGATGAGGAAAACGCCCTATAAAAGCGCCATGCCTAGTGTCATTACCTATAGAAACTATGGGCCCGATTCACAGAACTAACTTAAGACAAAATCCTAAACTTACCACCATTTTGGTATTCACAGAAGGCACTTACTCATTTTGGTATTCACAGAAGGCACTTACTTACTCATTTTGAGTAACTTACTCATTTGGTATTCACAGAAGGCAGTTACTCATCAATGAGTAAGTGCCTTCTGTGAATACTAAAATTAGTAAGTTACTCAAAATGAGTAAGTTACTCAAAATGAGTAAGTAAGTGCCTTCTGTGAATACCAAAATGAGTAAGTGCCTTCTGTGAATACCAAAATGAGTAAGTGCCTTCTGTGAATACCAAAATGGAAGTAAGTTTAGGATTTTGTCTTAAGTTAGTTCTGTGAATCGGGCCCTACGATACAGCTATGTCTGTTAATTTTCAAGTGTTTGAGGCGTGCAGTCTCAGTAAACACTTTTGATCATATCCAGAATACGATGCCACTTGGCATGGTTTAAGTGAGAAAATCAAACACAATCTAACCACTCCAAATAAGCTCCAAGTGTTTGATAATTTGCCTCCAATAAATAAGTACAAAATCATGCTCGTCAGTTTTCACTCTGTCAAGCGTGGACGTGTCTTTCACCAAAAATGAGTAAATATTTGAAGCTCTTGCAAGAAACTTGAGACACAGGTCTGCAAAGTTAAGCTGGAATAGGAAGGACCCAGCACATCTGAGATGATGTATCTCTGTTTACTCCACGAGTTCTATCAGACAGAGCAGCCATAATTTATTCATGTTGTGCCAGCAGCTCTTTCAGACCGCTTGTACATTGATGGCCAGTAGGCGCTGTTCTATGTAAACAAACAAGATATTCCTGCTGCATTTGTTTGAAAGTTCATTATTCAGTCAGTCAGACTAAACACAGAAGTCTTCAATAGACTAGAGAATGGGTTTCTTGTTCTAAAACATTTCTGAATTTGTAGATAAATAAAATGGTGCAGGGACTAAGGGGCTGATTACGATGGCGGGCGGACTTGGTCCGCCCGCCACCGTAGCGGTGATTGGGACCGCTCGCCAGACATGCGGCGGTTCCACCACTGCAATTAGGATGCGGCCTTTAACATTGCTGGCTGCAGCACCGTCCGCAATGTTAAAGGTGCTTGCACCGCATTTCCCTGCACCACGTGGCAGGCACCACCCGGTGCCTGCCACTTGGTGCATGGAAATGCAGGGGGGTACCATGGGTACCCCCCAGTGAGGCGACCCCCCCCACAATAGGATAACTGCGATCTACTCTTAAGGGGTCGACATGTTTCTTGCCTAATTGTCTGGAGGATCAAGCAGCAATTCATCAGGACCTAAAATAAAACTATCTACACATCGTGGTAAAAGTGAACTGACCTACCTACCACATTGTATCTCTGCAGGTAAAGTATCCACAGATGCAGAGGACGACCTAATAGCTGTAGTAGCCACGCCTCAACAGTATCCGGCAGGCTGAGACACATTTAATTATTGTGTCCTCAAATCCGTGTTACTCGAATGGACGACCTACCCCTCGCCGCCGGAACCGGGGTAGGTAGGTCAGTTCACTTTTACCATGAAGTGTAGATAGTTTTTTTTTAGGTCCTGATTAATTGTCGCTTGATCCTCCAGACAATTAGGCAAGAAACATGTCGACCCCTTAAGAGTAGAGCGCAGTTATCCTGAACCATCACTTCAGATAGCCGCCACTCTTACTTTCATTTTAATCAGGTGGGGAGCCAGCCAGAATAAATTGCTCATTTGGACTTCCCAACCTGTTTTATTCTTTCACCTTCACCGCACCACAACAACACCTTTTTAGGCCCTTCACCCCCACTGCACCATACGGCAAGGAACAAAAGATCTCCGCCTAAGAGCCCCACATTGGGTGCCCGTTGGGTATTGCAGCGCCAACCTGACGAGGAGCAGGCCCAATGATGAAGCATGACACCTAGCTAGCTGGGTGTGTGAGGACCCTAGTTCCGAAGGGAGGAATCCCCCCTCCCGCCCATCACTTTAGGACTTCCTTCAGCCCTTGTGACAGCATCCTGCAACTTTCTCCCCTTTTCCGTACCCGTTAAGGAACTGCATACCTCTTTCTCTAGTACCATAAGGAGTTGCACATTTCTTTTGACAAGTCCCTTCTGATCCCAGTACAGAATCTCCAGTTTATTGCAGCTCTTTTCATGATAAACTCTAGGGTGGTGTTTCTTATGCCTGAGAGTCAGGATAAGCTGAAATCGCACTCTTTTACAATACACCAAAGCCCCTGCCAGACCATGGTTCAGAGTCCAGGGAGACATAAGTGCCTCTATTTGGGGCATATTTAAAAAAACAACGTTGGAGCGCGGTGCTATGCCAAATTAGGCAACACCGCACTTCGACATTTTCAAAACGCAGGGATGCGCTGTATTCACAAGAATACTGCACACACACCTGTGTTTCCCCTAGCACTGGCACAAAAAAAACTGCGTAGCGCCAGCACAGGCACCCTGCCGCCAAGTTGCAAGGGTGCCTGTGCTGCAGGAGTGATTGCTGAAGGGACACCTTCCTGCACATAAACAATGAATAATGGTGATTTGCTCTTTCTATGTGTGCTGCAGAATGCAGCACACATAGAAAGAGCAAAAAATGAGGAGAAATTAATAACTTCTCCTCGTATCACCATCCTAAGACCAGGTATTCTCTGGCATTAGTTTTTGGCACTGCCCCAGCCTTGTAAATCTTAGGCAGAGTCAAAAAGCAATGAGTGTTGCGGTGGAATGCCCACTGCAACACCGATTGCACGCCCCTTTGCCGCAGAGGACTTCGTCGGAAAGGGGCACATCTACAAGGTGGTGTTAAGCCATGTTAAATTGCTCAGCGCCACCTTATAAATATGGGAAATGCCACTATGCCACCGAAGCGCCACAAAATGTGACGCTCCGGTGGTGATAGGGGCTTGTATATATGCCCCACTGTCTCCTTCCTTGGATGCGCCTGCATCTTTACCCCGGTGAACCTTCTGTTGTTTTTTATTGTGATCAGAAGTCAGAGAAATACACATTGATGGTCCCTGTCACACCAGAAGTTTCCAAGAAACTGTAATGGTCGTTTGATCCAGCTCATCCAACCAAAGGGATCCTGCTTGCTCTTCCTCAGTTTCTGGCTTTGATGACAGATGCCAGTGGCATAGGGTGGGATGTCACTCTAGGGGATTAGATTGTGCTGGTTCTTTGGATGGAGGAGGAGGAGGTGGAAAGTTGGAAACCTCTTTTTGCCTAGAGGGAGCCTTCTGTAGTCTTCAAAGCTCGTCCGTCCTTTGTCCCCTGTTTCAGAACCGGGCGCTTCAGTTATGAAAAAATAATCAAGTCACCCAATCATTTGTACATCATCCTGGCAGCCTTAGAGTTCTAAGAGTATTCCATCTAGCAGAGTTGACAAGAACTTAGGTGGAAAAGAATCTCCCTTTCTAAGACACATTGTGCCACCAAGTGGGCCTGCGACCATTGTCAACCATTGCAAAGCCAAAGGATATCGACAGTGAGTCCCTGGGTAGCAGATTCACAGCTGATACGTCCAAGACCAGAGCTGGAGTGCTGATGTACTTACAGGCAGCATGTGTTTCTCTAGGAAGATTGAGGAGGAACCTGATGCATGCAATGGGTCAAACGCAGCAAATAGAGGACTAAGGACTTGCATTGTTGATAATTACATTGCGAATAAAGACTGTGAAACTGAGTGCAAAGATCCTGAATTGTAGAGTGATAATACATCACTGGTGCCAGACAATGCCAAAATTAGACTCTGCACCAAGTTAAGTTGAAGGTGAGGAAAAGAGGGACCCTGGACCCTGAGTCCACACGTCCTGGTGCCAGGGAATTAGTATCTGTACATTGAAGTGTGTTGTCATTTTTTTAAGTGTATACAAGTTTTGATTTATTATGAAAGACAGGCAATGGGTTTGAAAAGCAGTGTCTGGTAAATGTTGAGTGCTGAGCATGATGCACCCTCATACTACCTCCTTGAGAAGCCTGTGACCTTTTGTTATCGCTACCACTGATAGTCAGGTGCTGAAAGGGATGAACTCTGGATAGTTTCCAGAGTCGTATCAGGACATCATAGGCAAACAATACCAGCCCCAACAGCTGAGGGTCAGTAGTCCCTGCTGGGCCCATGGACCCCCGAAACAGGCCTAACAGTAACGCAGGCAGTGCATTGTCTATCACATTTTAAATGGAGAAACATTTTTTAAAATTACATTATCTAAAACTTTGGTACATAATACATATATCAAAAACAACACACTGCCTTTGTTAAAGAAATAGGTTTATTTCCAAAATTTAATATTTCTTATGACAAAATTCTTGTATTTTCTTTGTACTGTAATAAAAAAACAATTGTGTTCATTCACAAGACGATAACAAATGAATAAGGTATTGCATGCATGGTTATACTGCAGTCATTGAAACCTACAGCTAGATTGGTAAGAGTATTTTTAAACAATAAAAGTGTATGCTTAGTGTGTTAATCTTCATCTTCTCTTACTCAACCCATGTTTGATGACTCTTGCCGGCTTCCAAGACAGGGGTAGCGTGGTAAAGTTTCATGCTGTTCTAACAGTATTTCAGATCTACATTAATATTGTGTCACCCTCAACAATCATTGTGGCGCTTTACCGGGGTACTCATATACAAAGGAATTCTGGAATATGGGTTTATATCTCGACTGGGTGAGAATATCTTTTTATCGGGCTCTGGCTGTGAAACTCTTTCCCCATTTGTGTTACGTACATGAATGTTGGTATGCTGACATAGTGGTTTGCCTATCTACTGCCTATGTACTGGTGTAAGAAGCTCAGTAGTTTTTCCCTCTTGTAAGCTTGTTGTATACTTTGAAGTTGATGGTTGCGCAATATAGCCTTCCTTTTGATTTACTAGTCTAGGGGTGACCTGGCTGGTGGCGGATGTATCAGTAGATGTTTGCATGCTAGATGAACTTGGATGTTCTGACACTGTGTGGGAAATGTCTTCCTCATTACCAATGTCCTCAGTAAGGTCAGGAGTCACTAATGCTTCTCTGGTACTTCTGCAGAGGACTGGGACACAAGTTCTTCTTCAATGGAAGTAGGTTCTGGGCTTTGAATTCACATGCAAACTCTATTGCGTTGGGGTAGTGCAGGCTCCTGTCTATTTGTTCCAATCTGCACATCAGGATCCTGAAACCTCGCAGCAGATATCAGCGTTAGAATATCAGGTGTTCTAGCTGTTGGCATGGCTACAAAAATATATGTGATAATTCGAAAATGTAAAAATATTATAGTTTATTTCCTATGAATTACAATATTGGGCAATATACATGATAACTCAATACACATTCATGCAAAAACATATTTTTGTAAAACAAAAATAAAAAATATGTTCTAAATAATAGTTATTATCACTTATGCTATAACCTGTGCCATATTTGTGGTAACCTGCATAATACACATTAGAAAATTGGAATACTGGATGTATCAAACATACACACAAACCCTTATGAAAAAATGCAATGGAAATTTGACCTCACAAGCATTGTACAAACTACAGCATTTGGACTTAGATATGTTCTCCATTAATTGAGATTTTGGCACATCATCAAGAAAGGAAGAATACAGCAAGATATATAATGGTCAGACAGGAGGCAGCCCTGCCCTGGCACAGAAATATATGAGCACATACAGCAGCCTTCCTTTGCCTATATTTTTAGTTAGTAATCCGTGTCAACTACTGACTGATGAGACAACCTCTTTGACGTGGCTGTAGATATGTAATATTATTATTTCAATGTTTACAAAATATTTTTAGAAAATGGCCTTTACTCATATATATTTGTGACACTCCTAACATGCCTAATCTGTGTTTTGCTATTTAATACACAGAGCTAACAAGGTGCACAACTGGACTGATTGCATTTGTGCAAGGCTGATTTGGCAGGTGCAATTTTAATGTCACATGCTGAATATATATTAGTTTTATTAAAATATATTTTGTAACAAATTATTTTCTTCTTTGCAACACTAATTGTTAGTTATGTAAAGTTAGATTGCACATTTTGTGGCATTATTAATTTAATGTACACATGCTAGGTAACAAATGTTTTGAAAACCACACTAGTTTGACTGTGAAAAGTACCTTACAGACACAAACGTTTAACAATTAATAGTTATATAAAGTACTTAGATGGAGGTATCAGTAGTAGGTTTTCCTCCAGTAGCTTGCCATGAAAGTCTGGGTAGTTAACTTTTAGAGCATTTACATGGAGTGCTGTCACCTCGCTCCGGTGTGTTCCTGAACTTGAAAATGTACCTACTCTTCAGCATACCACTTAGGGCCTAATTACGATGTCGGTCAGAGTTGCCTCCGACCGACACCGTTTCGGGGAAGGAACCGCCCGACCATAGGTCGGCGGTTCCGACAACCCCATTAGGATGCTACCACACAAGGTGCTGTTGCAAACTTCCATTTTCAATGGGGGCTCGTGTGGCGGGCCGAAATCGCCCGCAGCGGAAGCTCCCATTGAAAAATGGAAGTTTGTAAACATCCCTGCACCGTGTGGCAGGCACTGTTAATGTTTAGGGGGGCACATGCCCAAATGCAGAGGGCCAGGGGGGGGGGAAACCCTGCTAGGGGCCCCTAAAGTCAGTTTTCAACAGCTAATCCATGTCAGAAAGGCCGACATGGATTGGCTGTCAGAAACCAACATCATAATCCCGACGGCGGAAACGGCGTCCTTAAGGGATTATGAGCACTGTCCGACTGGCCGACAGGCTCCTTGAGCCCATCGGAACAGTGTCATATTCCCCTGCCGGTTTAAACTCCGAACGCCATCATCATAATGCAGTGGTCAGGTTTTAAACCTACCATGTCGGTCGGAAAGCCTCCGACCAGCGGTCGGAGGATTTCCGACCGACATCGTAATTAGGCCCATAATCTTTATGGTCATCCCGTTGCTTTTTCGTTTCCTTTCTGGGGATCCTATGGTGCAACATTTGAGGCAATGATAGCCAACTTTTCTTTTCATTGTACGCATGCACTCATGCAATATGCAAGCTTGTACATTTAGCAAGCAAACACATTTATTTAAATATAAAATATGTAAACAATTTTTTTATTACATCCATAATAAATAGTATTTTTTTGACTGATGTATACTGAAAGATTGAAAAGCTATTAGCATTTAACATACATAGATATCTTGTTAAAAAATGTATTTAATATTTGTCACAGAAGTTACGCAATGATGCATAAATTATGCATTTTCTTACAACTAGTCACACAACTTAAAGTAGGCACTTACAAGCTTTTATGAATCTCACACCATGTAAAAAAAATTAACTTAAGAACTTTTTCAGACTTAAGACACTCTTAAGACTGCTCTTAAGTTTATTAAGTCAACTCCTATATGTTTAATTCATTTAAAATATTTAAACATTTCTTTTGATAAAAGTTTAAATGGTTAATTTTTTAATTATATTTATACTAAATTTGAAATTGATAAAATAATTATTTAAGAACTATATATTATTATTAACATTTATTTTAAATGTTGAAATAATGTAATTATTTTAACATATTGTCCCCTGGAGCGGCATTCTATTTCTCTGCCTCCATTCTTTTCTACGCAAGTGTGTTGTAGTAACTGCAAGTGACCATGTGATGTGTGGTACCTGACTTACTCTTACATTTACACTGGTGGTGAAACCTTTAGGGCTGTAGCATCTTTAGAAGTGTAGTTTGTGAATATCAGTGGCCTTACTCTTTTGTGGGTGTGTGGTTGTATTAGCATGCCCCTCCTTAAACCCCTCCTTAAATTTCTCTAACCCGTTCCCATTTAGTTGTAAGTATTCCCTATTTTCCTGTGACTTTCCCCATGATGGAGATTTCTGCACACAAAAGATAGGAGAGGTGGTGGAGGAGGTTTGTGTTTTAGTATATGAATCGTACTATTGTAGTACTACTTTACACAATACAAAATGTAGTATGTGAATAGGCCCCCAAGTGCAGACTTATACTTCTATACCCCTGGTAAAACTTCCTACAGACAGATTAGTAATTTTTCAGACATATGTACAGATCTCCATCACTGTGACAGAAGTCTCCCTGTGGGAAAGTATAGTGATAAATATTGAAGTTTATTAATCTTTAAAAATATTTTATTATAAATATAAAATATTTACAAATATGTAATATTAAACTAGTTTTAATAAAATAACCTTTTACGGCACATTAACTAATCAAATTCCATTTTTATGAAATAATTAATAAAAATATTTAATTTATAAATGATATTTCTTCAAGAACGATTAAAAAAGAAATCCCACCGACATTAACTTATATTTGCCTTTAGTTTCTAATATGCTTTATTCTTTGTTATCTACGGCAGTGTTCTGCAATATCTGTGAGTGCCCATGTTTGGAACTTGGCTTACTCCAAGGCAGCGCTGGAATACATTTGCTACTATTTTTGCATTCATAGGGTTATAATAGCTTGCGAATAGCAATGGGCTTACTCTTCTGTGGGCGGGTGTTTGTAGTAGCCCCTCCCTCCCTAAAATCCTCCTCAAACTTCTCCAAACTCCTCCCATTTTGCAGTAAGTATTCCCAATTTTACAGCAACTCCCCCTTGTCCCTCCCACATTTGGTACTAAAACGTAGGTGTACACGTGCAGAGATTTATGCAACTGTGGAAGAGATCTGCCTGCAGGTAAGTTAATGTGTTTAAACAAAAACAAGGGGACCCGAAAAGGTAAGCAAGGACCTTGGGCGTCAGTATTTTGAGAGAACAGTGGTCCTTGTTAAGGAGCTAATGTAAGTATACAATCGATATAGACTAGAATCAGTGCTATATTGCTTCTGTCCAGCCAGACAGTGAATTTTAATGAATAACAAAGTAGGAATCTTAACACAAAACAATAAAGTGGGACACAGTCCTGCGTCCTACATAGTCACAAAACATATACATTTAAACAAAACATTCAGGCAGGGCAAGGAAAGCTTGTATGTAATGCAAATGGTAAAAACAAGCATGAAAACGACAACCGTTGCACTTAAATATCAAATAGATTTGTGTGCACGGTGTTCCAGCAAGTCGACGTTTCGATCCTTTAAAACAATACTTGGATCATCATCAGGACAATTTAATACAATCCTGAAGTATATGGTGCCTGTAAAACATTTAGAAAGAGGGGGGGAGGAAGACAGGCAGAAAGAGAAGGGTAGAATTTAGATAGGGGTAATGAATTCACAATCCTTATGCAATAACGTGCACATAGCGACGTGTAACTAGAATTAAACAGGTCTGTGCACAGTGAAAGTGCTCTTTGAGACTAAGGAGGAGGGTTTACGCTCAGTCAGAGATTGCAATTGCGTCGATGCGTGGTCTAAAAGACTTAATAGATTGATGAGTGCTAATTGAGAAAAGGATCAATATTTGTGAAGTTTACGCGTTGGGGGTCACGGCGCCGAATCGTGTTGTGCAAGGGTGCTCGACAAGAGTGCACTTACGTGTGAGCCTGATACGACGATAATGACGATTAAAAGAGCGTGCATGCGCTGGTACCCGGGCAGAGGCCACAATGGGCTCATCAATGTTCCATGATGAGAGGACTGCGGGAGATGCAACATCTATGAGGGTGGCAGGCGGGCAAGGAAAGGGACCAGGTAGCGCGTGAAACAAAGGTGGCGCTTACCTGATTGAGAGGCCGGGAGGGAATAGAGGGTCCGTGGTGGCAATGCACATCACGAATACACGGACAGTTGGAAGTATGAATGAGCTGGTCGTGGCTCCACGATAGGAGGACTACGGGAGAGAAACATTCTAAGAGTGTGGCTGGTATGCGAGATAAGGAACTGGTAGCGCACGGAGCAAAGGTGGCGCTTACCTGATTGGGAAGCCGGGAGGGAATAGAGGGTCCGGGGTGGAAATGCACGTCACGAGTGCACGTACAGTGAGAGGTCTAGGGAAAAAGGGATATAAGGGGTATAATTAAGGTTGAGACAATGAAGGCGCAAAGCAGGGGGGGCACGTGGGACAGCACAACCGCTTACCTCAAAGCAATGGTAGAGGAGAAATGAATGGCCGGTCTTCAGTGGCAATGCTGATACGACCTGTGGATGGTCGAAGGGAAATTAGGGTCGGGAAGAGTGGAGTAACCAGGGCGGGAGCAAAAGGGGTTGGGAGGTCTGCGGACCTTACCTGGGCGGTGTTGATTCAGTCCGGAGCTCGATGGCTGCAATACTGGACGATGGGCAGAGGCGCATATAGTGGCTAAATAGCATTAAGGAAGTGACGTCGGCACGTAGAACGTGAAGTTATGGCGGCCATATTAGGTGAGGGGAATTGCGATAAGTAGGTTAAAGGAGGATTTAAAACAGCTGCACAATAAAGTATAGAAAAGTAAGGAGGAATCTATGCAATCCGTGAAGTTATTGATAGAGGCAACAATTGAAAGCATGTAGCCAAAAACGGAATTCAAGCTGTTAAACTAGTGCATGAAGTTGTTAAGACAGTGCACTAAACTTGTGGAAAACATTAAAAACTGACATTCAGAATTAAGGGGGGAACATAAAGCAGTGCATAAAGGACTTTTATAGTGAAGTGGTCCAGTCTTCATTTCTGTTCAGTCCATTCTTGATACTCCCAGTGCGCAGGATCCATTTAAGTTCCTCGTTATTTAAAAGTTGAGCAATGTCTGCGCCTCTTGGTGGTGGTTTCACCACGCTGATTATTGTCCATTTAATGTCTTCTTCGCTGTGACCAACAGTGGTAAAATGTTCTACAAGAGGAGCATTTGGGGTATTGCAGCGGATTCTACTGCGGTGTTCACTCTTGCCTTTGACAAAACCTCTATCCCTTTCCTTGATCTTACCATTCACCATTCCAATGGTGAATTAATCACAAGGTTATATAGCAAGGCTACAGAGCGTAACACCTTACTCCGTTATGAGAGTAATCACCCGCGCGCATTGCGTGACTCTCTACCCTATTCTCAATTTTTACGGATTAGATGCAATTGCTTTCTTAAAGAGGACTACTTCCATGAAGCCTCAACTCTGTCCGCAAAGTTACGGGCTCGTGGGTACCCTAAACGACTTGTGCACAATGCCCTTAAAAGAGCATGGTATTGTCCAAGAGAGATTCTTCTATCCCCTAAACCCAAGTCCAACACAAACCGAATGGTGTGCGTCACAACATTTTCACCGGTCTCACACACTATTCGGAAATGCATTCTCAAACATTGGACTATTTTGAATGCTGGCACCATGAGTATTGAACGCCCACTTTTTGCATTCCGCAAAAGCCGTAATATAAAAGACCATTTAGTCAGAGCAGCTCTTCCCAATTCCAGACCTGTTTCAACTCTTGACGCACATTGGGGCCTTGAACCTTTAACTGGACATGCCAAATACGGCAATTGCAGTGTTTGTGAACTTACCATTGAAGGCAAAGAATTTACCTTTAACAATGTTTTGATTAAGTCTAAATTTTTCACCAACTGTAACACATGTAATGTGATTTATGTGATCCAATGCCCATGTCCAAAGATCTACATTGGTCAGACAACGCAAAAAGTAAAAACTCAGATTTGTCAACACCGCAGTAGAATCCGCTGCAATACCCCAAATGCTCCTCTTGTAGAACATTTTACCACTGTTGGTCACAGCGAAGAAGACATTAAATGGACAATAATCAGCGTGGTGAAACCACCACCAAGAGGCGCAGACATTGCTCAACTTTTAAATAAAGAGGAACTTAAATGGATCCAGCGCACTGGGAGTATCAAGAATGGACTGAACAGAAATGAAGACTGGACCACTTTACTGTAAAAGTCCTTTATGCACTGCTTTATGTTCCCCCTTAATTCTGAATGTCAGTTTTTAATGTTTTCCACAAGTTTAATGCACTGTCTTAACAACTTCATGCACTAGTTTAACAGCTTGAATTCCGTTTTTGGCTACATGCTTTCAATTGTTGCCTCTATCAATAACTTCACGGATTGCATAAACTCCTCCTTACTTTTCTATACTTTATTGTGCGGCTGTTTTAAATCCTCCTTTAACCTACTTATCGCAATTCCTCTCATCTAATAAGGCCGCCATAACTTCACGTTCTACGCGCCGACGTCACTTCCTTAATGCTACTTAGCCACTACATGCGCCTCTGCCCATCGTCCAGTATTGCAGCCATCGAGCTCCGGACTGAATCAACACCGCCCAGGTAAGGTCCGCAGACCTCCCAACCCCTTTTGCTCCCGCTCTGGTTACTCCACTCTACCCGACCCTAATTTCCCTTCGACCATCCACAGGTCGTATCGGCATTGCCACCGAAGACCGGCCATTCATTTCTCCTCTACCATTGCTTTGAGGTAAGCGGTTGTGCTGGCCCACGCGCCCCTCCTGCTTTGCGCCTTCATTGTCTCAACCTTAATTATACCCCTTATACCCCTTTTTCCCTAGACCTCTCACTGTCCGTGCACTCGTGACGTGCATTGCCACCTCGGACCCTCTATTCCCTCCCGGCCTCCCAATCAGGTAAGCGCCACCTTTGCTCCGTGCGCTACCAGTTCCTTATCTCGCATACCAGCCACACTCTTAGAATGATTCTCTCCCGTAGTCCGCCTATCGTGGAGCCACGACCAGCTCATTCATACTTCCAACTGTCCGTGTATTCTTGATGTGCATTGCCACCACAGACCCTCTATTCCCTCCTGGCCTCTCAATCAGGTAAGCGCCACCTTTGTTTCACGCGCTACCTGGTCCCTTTCCTTGGCCACCTGCCACCCTCATAGATGTTGCGTCTCCCGCAGTCCTCTCATCATGGAACATTGATTAGCTCATTGTGGCCTCTGCCCGGGTACCAGTGCATGCACGCTCGTTCAATCGTCATTATCGTTGTATCAGGCTCACACGTAAGTGCACCCTTGTCGAGCACCCGTGCACAACACGATTCGGCGCCGTGACCCCCAACACGTAAACTTCACAAATATTGATCCTTTTCTCAATTAGCACTCATCAATCTATTAAGTCTTTTTGACCACGCATCGACGCAATTGCAATCTCTGACTGAGCGTAAACCCTCCTCCTTAGTCTCACAGAGCACTTTCACTGTGCACAGACCTGTTTAATTCTAGTTACACGTCGCTATGTGCACGTTATTGCATAAGGATTGTGAATTCATTTCCCCTATCTAAATTCTACCCTTCTCTTTCTGCCTGTCTTCCTCCCCCCTCTCTCTTAATGTTTTACAGGCACCATATACTTCAGGCTTGTATTAAATTGTCCTGATGATGATCCTAGTATTGTTTTAAAGGATCGAAACGTCGTCGACTTGCTGGAGCACCGTGCACACAAATCTATTTGATATTTACGTGCAACGGTTGTCGTTTTCATGCTTGTTTTTACCATTTGCATTACATACAAGCTTTTCTTGCCCTGCCTGAATGTTTTGTTTAAATGTATATGTTTTGTGACTATGTAGGACGCAGGACTGTGTCCCACTTTATTGTTTTGTGTTATGATTCCTACTTTGTTATTCATTAAAATTCACTGTCCGGCTGGACAGAAGCAATATAGCACTGATTCTAGTCTATGATTGTATACTTACATTAGCTCCTTAACAAGGACCACTGTTCTCTCAAAATGCAGGTAAGTTAATAACATTTTGTTGTACATCAGTAGTGCTACTATAGTACTACTTTACATACCAAAAAGTGCAGTTTGTGAATATGCCTCTCAGAGAGAGTATAAACACAAACAACGCAGAAAAATCTGCAAACTATAGAAAGATAAGTAATTGAGATCTAAGCAATTAAAAGGTTTGCACACCTCTACTTTTAATCAGGCCTTTTGATTCCGTGGCTCCATTTGGGTTCAACTTGAAAATCTGTGCATCATACGAATAAGAAGCAACTTGTATTAAAGGAAAGAATTTTTTCACATAGAAACAAGTGAGCATGCTCTTGCTGCAGAGGATTTAGGTACAGTCATTTCTAAGGATCTGATGTCACAGATTTTATGGCAAAAATGAGGACTGTTTTTCTGAAGGAGTAGAGGTTTGGCCACTGAAGCTGGGAGGCAAGACTGCATCTCTAGTAGGGGATGAAATGCAAATCACACCTTCAAACTTTTGACAAGTTTACTAATTTTGCAGTTTACAAAATCTGCAAAATTTGTTAACTTTGAAAACTTTGACTACAAGTAAAAATATTGCTTATTGACCACTAAAAGTGGGGTTTGCGGGATTTTTTTGTACAAAATCTACTTGCACATAATTGTTCCAACATGTTTTTTAGGTTTGCAACATTTATCACATCTGCAAAAGCTTGCAGAGTTTTGAAAGTTTGCAGAGGAAAATCTTTGCCTTTTTGCACACCGATGGCCAACACCTGAGGTATAGCAGCAAAAGAGGCAGACCAATGGCAAACAGCACATGGAGGGCCTTGGTAGTGACTGTGGATGTGCTAAGTCTGTTGACAGTCTAAAACCCCAATATGGGGAGGTAGCCGAAGGCCGGTTGTCAACTGATAACAACAGGTAAAATTCAACAACAACGTTTTCTTCCATTTGATGGTCTTGTTTTGCTCAGTCTGCCAGGTTCTATGATGCCCTTGCCTGGCATCTTAGGATCATGATAAATAATTACAACTCATTACTTTTTTCACTGATTGCCTCTACAGTCCTCCTACTCATTTGAGTCATTATTCATGAAGTGGTTATCACCTCAAGACAGGAAATACTTCAGAATTATGCAAAAAACTGTAGACATGCCTCGCCCCAAAGAGTAATATTAAAGTGAGTCAGCATTCCCATCATCCACCAGTTTTTTTCCTGTCTCAGACTAAGATGAGGATTTCAGAAGTGGCTTTGGCCCTTGCTGGCCATTTCGCACCACTTATCATCCCTGTCCCTTGTCAGGCTTGGCGGCATGCTATGTGGGAGCACCTGATACTACTTTTTGTCAGCTTGGGAGGTATCAACTTTAAAAACTTGGGTTCAGCGATGGTGAAGGGGGGCAACCACATTGAATTCTTAGCTCTGCCTCCTGCTTCTCTCCAGGCATAAGAGTGATTTTTACTCTTGGCTTTGATGTCCTTACAAGAGGCTGTCAATATTTCAGGCTGTTCAGACACTAATGGACCAGAGAGCTATGGTAACTGTGCCTTTGGATGAATGTGGGATCAAGGTTTACTTAATTGTGTTCCTGGTCCCCAGTACAGCAGATGTTTATCACATGGTCCCTGATCTGAAAAGCATCATAAGAAGGGTTCAAACCATCCCATTGAAGAAGGAGATACTGCACAGAATTGTTCCTCTGATGGCATCTCGGGCCTTCATGATGATTGATCTTATGGATGCATATTTGCACATTCCTTTGGCAATACCACAACAGCTGTTTCTTCGCTTTGCATCTAAGTCAGCAAAATTAGTTCTTGGAGCCGCCGTTTGGGTTCAGGCATGTCCTATGCACATTAACCAAGAAGGTGGCTCTCTTGGTGGCTCTTCTTCGCCTGCAGGAGAAGCTGTTATAGGCGGCAGGAATTTATCATTAATTTCCTGAAATATTGTGCCAATAATTCCTGGTTAATCATTCCTGTAATAAATGGTAATATTGTGCACTTCAAGATTTATATTGTGTTGAAGGTATTAGCTTTATATTGTGTTAAAGGTATTAGTTTTAGTGTGAAATACGAATAGCACATTATAAACTTGCAATACAGAACTTTCTTGAAGTTTCCAGGATGACTCAGTACACGTTGTCTCTGGCACATGCAAAAGAACTCAACCAGCATTATTCAAACACATGTAAACTGACAGAAACGTGCACACGTGCTTAAGAGAAAGAAGCGGAGTGCAAGGGTATTTAAACCACGCCCGCTAACAAGGAAATGCTTAGCCTCGTTGACGATCCCGGCACTTACCTGTCCTCGGCCAAGCTCCAGTGCTGCTCCGACGCGTCTTCCGGCTCCGTCCTCTTCCTGCATCCTGCTTCACCGCAGCGAGTTCCGGTTTCCTTCTGGTGCTCCCGAGTCCTGCTCCGACGCGTTTTCCGGCTCCCAAAAACCTGAAAATGGAAGAAAGAAACAAGTTAAAGAAATCGTTGCTAGGCAACAATCAGAACTCAACAGTAACACGTTTCCTTATTCCCTGGATAACGCGGTAAGACTTATTATCGCTAAAACTGATCGCAGTAAGACTTATATCGCTAAAAGTATCACTTTTATCATTTGTGTAACTTTCCTGCAAAAAATCAAGAACGTTCAATCAAGGAGTTATTATTACAGCAAAAACTGTGCTACAGTCATGTATTTTCACGCATTGCAAATGAACGCGCTTATTAAAAAGACAATCAAGAGAACATTTTTGATGCCAAGAATTAAACCATTGTATTTCAGGCAATATTACAAGGTGTTGTTAGATATTACTAAAAACAAAACGGACAGTATTATCTGATATGTATTTATGTTATACAATGGTTATTGCTTTTTGTTTTAGATGGGCATCATATTAACGCAAATGGAAAACCACAATCAGGTATGCTAATGTCAAAGTTTTACTAGATAAGAATACCAAGAGAGACAATGTTGATTTGATCTAAAGACTGCAGTGTTTATTTTATAGATAAAACCCCATGTCAGAGAAGCCAGATTTAAACGTCCATAATTTGAAGCTCACCATCTCAAAAGAGTGCATACTTCTTTTGAAGCTAACCTTGGTAGGACATTATCTAAAGTATCTAAGTGATATAAAGACTACCTGTAGAATAAGCATATGGTAATTGCTGTATTTTGTATTTTTAGCAACATCTCATCATGCACTCGATTAAAGGCTATAGGACAAGATCAAGGTCCACAGCGTTCAGACACTGACATTCCCCAGAGACAAGACTCCTGTTAAAGAAGAGGTTCGGCAGAATCCCGTTTCTCTGTTTCTCTTGTCTCTTGTCTCTCCATCCAATCCCCCTTCCCCCAGGAAGTTACAGGATTGGCAATTGTAAGTGGCTCCTTGCCACATCCTTTAGCTTTCAGAGGGATTGGGGAACAGTCAACATCAGCAGAGGAACAATCAGGAGTACAGGTGAGTGGCCGGGCATAACAGAAGGCTAAGCCACACACACACACTATTGTTCCTCTCCTGATTTGGACTACCATGGAGTTTGATCAGACTAATACTGACACTTCCCAGTTGACAGAAATAATTCAAAAGTTAGCAGAGGAAATGCAGCAACTACGGCAAGAAAATCATACACTTAGGGAAGAAGTAACTAGAACCAAAACTGAATTCACACATTGGAGAGATCCTAGAATGTCTGATACTCGACCCATTTTAGCCCTTCCTAAATTTGGCCCTACAACCTTTTCCCCTCCTAGTACTTCTAGTCAACGTCCAGACCAAAATCTTCAGATTACGGTAGTTTCACCAAATCCAGTTCCTTTGGCAAATCCTGAACGATTTACTGGTGACAGTAGTCACTTAGCATCATTCATGAGTCAATGTCAATTGCATTTCTTATGTAAACCACAGATTTTCAACACAGACACTTCCAAAATTGCCTTCATTATTTCCTATCTGGGAGGTGTAGCTGCTAACTGGGCAATGAATGAATGAATGAATGAAATTTGTACTTGTAAAGCACACTGCTACCCCAGCTGGGGTTTCCTGGCGCTGGACGCATACCGCTGTGGAACCCTTCCTGGCTTTTACCTGTGAAATGTCCACTCCTGGGCACCCCCAAGGTGAAGCCAGGCATCCCAGCGCTGGTGGGGCCATTGTGGAGATTAAGCAAGCTATTGCCCAGAGTTGCAGAGTGGGACCCATGATTAGAATAGGCACCAAGGCGAGAATTATCAGGTCCGAGGAAATTGAGCCCAAGACCCGCCGAGGCGGGAATTGAACCCTGGTCCCGGGCCTGATCTCTGCATCAGAGTCTGCCGCTCTAACCATTGAGCCACACTTCTCCACTTAGCATCATTCATGAGTCAATGTCAATTGCATTTCTTATGTAAACCACAGATTTTCAACACAGACACTTCCAAAATTGCCTTCATTATTTCCTATCTGGGAGGTGTAGCTGCTAACTGGGCAATACTATTGGTAGATAACAATGACCCTTTGTTACATAACTTTGTTGCCTTTAAAGGAGCCATGTCACGCCTTTTTGCTAAACACGTTTTTATTCAGTCAAGTGATAGCGAATTGTTGAATTTGCGTCAAGGATCCAAAGACTTGTTAACTTACATAACAAATTTCAATAGATTGCTTTCCGAAACTCATTGGCCTGAAGAAAAAAGAACTTCTCTATTTTATCGTGGTCTCAGGGATGAGTTAAAAGACTCCCTAGCTCATATTGTTGATTTGCCCGAAGATTATGCGGAATTTTTAGACCTCGGTTCCAAACTTGACCATAGGTTAGGAGAAAGGAAAAGTAAAAGACCTTGAGGGAACCCAAGGTTAGTAATTGTTAAAACAGACAAAAAGGATATCGATGATGAACAGAATAGTGTAGAACCTATGCAAATCGGGGGAATTAAGGGCCCCTTATCAGCAGAAGAAAAGGAAAGGCGACGTAAAGCAAACTTATGTTTATACTGTGGCAATTCGCTAAAGAATGCCCAATTAAGCCCAAAAAGAAGAAATCTATCGCCTGCACTGAAAAAATTACATCTGAGTCAGAAAACTAATTCTCTCGAAGGGTTGTGAGGTCGTCCCTCCGAGAGTAGACAAAATACAAATCTCACAGTACGCCACTAATGTAATTAACCATATTCCTAAACATATGACGATTAGAATAACTTTTATTATTTCTACTCAACAAAGGCATAGTCTTTCAGTCTTGATTGATTCAGGCGCAACCGGTAATTTTTTTGATTTAGGATTAGCTAAAAAACTGGGAGTTCCACAAGTAACTAAATCAGAACCTGAACCTGTTAGAGCTGTTGATGGGTCAGCTCTTTCGTCTGGACTAATTAAATTCCACACTGCACCATTAACTTTGGTTAGTGAGAATGGTCATACTGAGGAAACTGTTTTTGACTTAATTGACACACCCACGTTTGGAGTTATACTCGGGGTCCCCTGGTTAGAATTACATAATCCGAAAATAGACTGGGTAAAAAGAACTATCACACTAGATTCATCTTATTGCAAAACCCATTGTTATCAAGAAGTGCAGGACCCATTTATTCCATTGTTTTGTGCCAGCACTCAGAATGAGCAAAAATCTCCTTTGGATGTGTTCCCACAATTAACCAAGAAATATAAAGATTTTACTGCTGTTTTTGACCCCGTTCAAGCCACACAATTACCATCACACAGGGTGTATGATTGTAGAATAGATTTGATACCTGGTGCTGTTCTGCCATGCAGCAGAATTTATGCGCTGACTGAACCAGAGACCCAGTATTTAAAAAAATATCTGGATGTATTATTGGAGAAAAGATTTATCAGGCATTCAAGATCCCTTCTTTCATCTCCACTTTTTTTTGTAGCCAAAAAATCTGGCGATCTTAGGGCCTGTATAGATTATCGCGCGATTAATAAAGCCACCATAAAGAATCGCTATCCTCTACCCTTGATTCCAGTTCTCCTAAATCAAATCAAAGGTTCCACCATTTATACTAAATTAGATTTACACGGTGCGTACCACCTCATTCGCATTAAAGAAGGAGACGAATGGAAATCTGCATTCCGTACTGAATTCGGCCTTTTTGAATAAACTGTTATGCCGTTTGGGCTTTGTAATGCCCCAGCGGCATTCCAGTATTTTATAAATGAAGTTATTCACGATTTCCTAGACATTTGCGTCATCATCTATATTGATGATATATTAATCTTTTCAAGGACAGAAGAGGAACACATACATCATGTTCGCTCTGTTCTACAAAGATTAAGGGAAAATTGATCGCAAAATTAGAAAAATGTGTTTTTCATGTAAAATCAGTGGAGTTTTTAGGATACTGGCTTTCACCTGAAGGAATTACCATGGACCCAAAGAAGGTTGAAGCCATTCTGAATTGGCCTTCACCCACGTCTGTAAAAGAGATTCAACGGGTACTTGAATTTGCCAATTTTTACAGGTGATTTATTGCTAAATTCTCTGAAATAGTAACCCCCATTACACAGTTACTACGAAAAGGTCAGAATTTTCATTGGAATTCTGATGCTGAAGAGGCATTTCAAATTTTAAAAAAGGCTTTCACTACAGCACCCATTCTAATCCATCCAGATCCCGATCAACCGTTTTTTGTAGAAGCCGACGCTTCTCAAAATGCTTTGGGAGGTGTTTTAATGCAGAAAGACTCAAGTACAGGTCATTTACATCCTATTGCGTACTATTCACGTAAATTATTGCCTGCAGAACAAAATTACACAGTGGCTGAACGTGAACTGTTGGCTATTAAAGCAGTATTTTTGGAATGGAGACATCACCTTCTAGGCGCCAAACATACCATAACTATATTCACAGACCACAAAAACCTTTAATTCTTCATTTCAGTAAAGGCACTTACCCCTACACAAATGCGATTGTTGCATTTCTTTAGTGAATTTGATTTCTTAATTACCTATCGTCCTGGTCAGAAACAGATTCTGTCTGATACTCTATCTAGGTTAAAAACCAATGACCACAAGGAGGAACAATTCACACTTCAAAGCATTATTCCACCTGAGAAAGTAATAGCAGTAACCCAAGCAGATGTCTTTCTATCAGAAGTTAAAAAGAATTCCCCAAAAATTGATCAGCAGCAATGGCTGCATAATAAAAAGATTTTTATTCATGATGGATTCTTCTTTCATGATAATAAACTCTTTATTCCACTAGAATCCCTAAGACAACAAGCAATCAAATGGAATCATGATTCAAGTATAGTAGGTCATCCTGGCATGAATAAAACACTTGAGTTATGTCTACGAAACTTCTGGTGGAACAACATTAGAAATAATGTACAAAATCATATCAAAACATGTCCAGTCTGTGCGCTAAATAAGTCTCAACACATAGCCCCGGCAGGGTTATTACAACCCTCACCAGTTCCTATAACACCATGGCATACCATTAGTTTAGATTTCATTACTGACTTGCCTAATTCAAATAATTATACCACAATACTAGTAGTAGTTGATAAGCTTTCTAAGATGAGTCACTTCATTCCCCTAAGGAAGTTACCCACTGCATCTGAATTCAGTGATATTTTCCTAAACAATATTGTAAAACTTCATGGTCTCCCAAGCAAAATAATTTCAGACCGCAGCCCTCAAATCATTTCAAAATGTTGGAAAACTTTATGCACACACTTAGGAATCGGGGTAGCCTTATCATCAGCCTTTCATCCACAAACTGACGGTCAGACCGAAAAAATAAACCAATATCTTGAGCAAAGTTTACGTTGTTTAACGTCTACAACAACATCACAATGGGACCTAGCTCTACCATTAGCTGAATTTTCGTATAATAATAGTATTCATTCAGCTTTGGGTTGTTCTCCCTTTTTCTTTCTAACTGGGTTCCATCCATGTTCCCTTCCAACCACATTACCCAATGAACCAGAAACTATGCCGGCAGTTTCAGAAAGGTTAAAACTACTACATGATTTACAGGAAAAAGCCAAAGTTAGTTTAGCAAAAAATAGAATTTGCACGAAAATGACTGTGGACAAGCATCGAACACCAGAACCATGCTATAAAGTTGGAGACTTAGTTTGGTTATCCACTCAGAACATTCAATTGGAAGGTCCCAAGCAATTAAAACCAAAATATATTGGTCCTTACCCTATTTTCAAAATTTGGAACCCAGTCTCAGTTGAATTAAACTTACCAGATGAGTATGCCATACATCCAGTCTTTCATGTATCCCTTCTTAAGCCCTATCTCCCATTGACAAGGAAGGATAACGCACCACCACCAGTAGTTGTAGGAGGTCACCTAGAGTATGAGGTACAACGCATACTGGATGCTAAAAGAATACGTGGTCGATTATACTATTTAATTGACTGGAAAGGTTATGATGCCTGCGAAAGAACCTGGGAACCTGAAAATCATGTACATGCCCCTAGACTGATTTGAAATTTTCATGCTCTACATCCAGACAAACCTCATCCCATTAGAAGACCTTTGGGGGGGACTGTTATAGGCAGCAGGAATATATCATTAATTTCCTGAAATATTGTGCCAATAATTCCTGGTTAATCATTCCTGTAATAAATGCATAAATCTTGTGCACTTCAAGATTTATATTGTGTTGAAGGTATTAGCTTTATATTGTGTTAAAGGTATTAGTTTTAGTGTGAAATACGAATAGCACATTATAAACTTGCAATACAGAACTTTCTTGAAGTTTCCAGGATGACTCAGTACAAGTTGTCTCTGGCACATGCAAAAGAACTCAACCGGCATTATTCAAACACGTGTAAACTGACAGAAACGTGCACACGTGCTTAAGAGAAAGAAGCGGAGTGCAAGGGTATTTAAACCACGCCCGCTAACAAGGAAATGCTTAGCCTCGTTGACGATCCCGGCACTTACCTGTCCTCGGCCAAGCTCCAGTGCTGCTCCGACGCGTCTTCCGGCTCCGTCCTCTTCCTGTATCCTGCTTCACCGCAGCGAGTTCCGGTTTCCTTCTGGTGCTCCCGAGTCCTGCTCCGACGCGTTTTCCAGCTCCCAAAAACCTGAAAATGGAAGAAAGAAACAAGTTAAAGAAATCGTTGCTAGGCAACAATCAGAACTCAACAGTAACACGTTTCCTTATTCCCTGGATAACGCGGTAAGACTTATTATCGCTAAAACTGATCGCGGTAAAACTTATTATCGCTAAAATTATCACTTTTATCATTTGTGTAACTTTCCTGCAAAAAATCAAGAATGTTCAATCAAGGAGTTATTATTACAGCAAAAACTGTGCTACAGTCATGTATTTTCACGCATTGCAAATGAACGCGCTTATTAAAAAGACAATCAAGAGAACATTTTTGATGCCAAGAATTAAACCATTGTATTTCAGGCAATATTACAAGGTGTTGTTAGATATTACTAAAAACAAAACGGACAGTATTATCTGATATGTATTTATGTTATGCAATGGTTATTGCTTTTTATTTTAGATGGGCAACATATTAACGCAAATGGAAAACCACAATCAGGTATGCTAATGTCAAAGTTTTACTAGATAAGAATACCAAGAGAGACAATGTTGATTTGATCTAAAGACTGCAGTGTTTATTTTATAGATAAAACCCCATGTCAGAGAAGCCAGATTTAAACGTCCATAATTTGAAGCTCACCATCTCAAAAGAGTGCATACTTCTTTTGAAGCTAACCTTGGTAGGACATTATCTAAAGTATCTAAGTGATATAAAGACTACCTGTAGAATAAGCATATGGTAATTGCTGTATTTTGTATTTTTAGCAACATCTCATCATGCACTCGATTAAAGGCTATAGGACAAGATCAAGGTCCACAGCGTTCAGACACTGACATTCCCCAGAGACAAGACTCCTGTTAAAGAAGAGGTTCGGCAGAATCCCGTTTCTCTGTTTCTCTTGTCTCTTGTCTCTCCATCCAATCCCCCTTCCCCCAGGAAGTTACAGGATTGGCAATTGTGAGTGGCTCCTTGCCCCATCCTTTAGCTTTCAGAGGGATTGGGGAACAGTCAACATCAGCAGAGGAACAATCAGGAGTACAGGTGAGTGGCCGGGCATAACAGAAGGCTAAGCCACACACACACACTATTGTTCCTCTCCTGATTTGGACTTCCATAGAGTTTGATCAGACTAATACTGACACTTCCCAGTTGACAGAAATAATTCAAAAGTTAGCAGAGGAAATGCAGCAACTACGGCAAGAAAATCATACACTTAGGGAAGAAGTAACTAGAACCAAAACTGAATTCACACATTGGAGAGATCCTAGAATGTCTGATACTCGACCCATTTTAGCCCCTCCTAAATTTGGCCCTACAACATTTTCCCCTCCTAGTACTTCTAGTCAACGTCCAGACCAAAATCTTCAGATTACGGTAGTTTCACCAAATCCAGTTCCTTTGGCAAATCCTGAACGATTTACTGGTGACAGTAGTCACTTAGCATCATTCATGAGTCAATGTCAATTGCATTTCTTATGTAAACCACAGATTTTCAACACAGACACTTCCAAAATTGCCTTCATTATTTCCTATCTGGGAGGTGTAGCTGCTAACTGGGCAATACTATTGGTAGATAACAATGACCCTTTGTTACATAACTTTGTTGCCTTTAAAGGAGCCATGTCACGCCTTTTTGCTAAACACGTTTTTATTCAGTCAAGTGATAACGAATTGTTGAATTTGCGTCAAGGATCCAAAGACTTGTTAACTTACATAACAAATTTCAATAGATTGCTTTCCGAAACTCATTGGCCTGAAGAAAAAGAACTTCTCTATTTTATCGTGGTCTCAGGGATGAGTTAAAAGACTCCCTAGCTCATATTGTTGATTTGCCCGAAGATTATGCGGAATTTTTAGACCTCGTGGTCAAACTTGACCATAGGTTAGGAGAAAGGAAAAGTAAAAGACCTCGAGGGAACTCAAGGTTAGTAATTGTTAAAACAGACAAAAAGGATATCGATGATAAACAGAATAGTGTAGAACCTATGCAAATCGGGGGAATTAAGGGCCCCTTATCAGCAGAAGAAAAGGAAAGGTGACGTAAAGCAAACTTATGTTTATACTGTGGCAAGGCTGGGCATTTCGCTAAAGAATGCCCAATTAAGCCCAAAAAGAAGAAAACTAACGCCTGCACTGAAAAAATTACATCTGAGTCAGAAAACTAATTCTCTCGAAGGGTTGTGAGGTCGTCCCTCCGAGAGTAGACAAAATACAAATCTCACAGTACGCCACTAATGTAATTAACCATATTCCTAAACATATGACGATTAGAATAACTTTTATTATTTCTACTCAACAAAGGCATAGTCTTTCAGTCTTGATTGATTCAGGCGCAACCGGTAATTTTTTTGACTTAGGATTAGCTAAAAAACTGGGAGTTCCACAAGTAACTAAATCAGAACCTGAACCTGTTAGAGCTGTTGATGGGTCAGCTCTTTCGTCTGGACTAATTAAATTCCACACTGCACCATTAACTTTGGTTAGTGAGAATGGTCATACTGAGGAAACTGTTTTTGACTTAATTGACACACCCACGTTTGGAGTTATACTCGGGGTCCCCTGGTTAGAATTACATAATCCGAAAATAGACTGGGTAAAAAGAACTATCACACTAGATTCATCTTATTGCAAAACCCATTGTTATCAAGAAGTGCAGGACCCATTTATTCCATTGTTTTGTGCCAGCACTCAGAATGAGCAAAAATCTCCTTTGGATGTGTTCCCACAATTAGCCAAGAAATATAAAGATTTTACTGCTGTTTTTGACCCCGTTCAAGCCACACAATTACCATCACACAGGGTGTATGATTGTAGAATAGATTTGATACCTGGTGCTGTTCTGCCGTGCAGCAGAATTTATGCGCTGACTGAACCAGAGACCCAGTATTTAAAAAAATATCTGGATGAATTATTGGAGAAAAGATTTATCAGGCATTCAACATCCCTTCTTTCATCGCCACTTTTTTTGTAGCCAAAAAATCTGGCGATCTTAGAGCCTGTATAGATTATCGCGTGATTAATAAAGCCACCATAAAGAATCGCTATCCTCTACCCTTGATTCCAGTTCTCCTAAATCAAATCAAAGGTTCCACCATTTATACTAAATTAGATTTACGCGGTGCGTACCACCTCATTCGCATTAAAGAAGGAGACGAATGGAAATCTGCATTCCGTACTGAATTCGGCCTTTTTGAATATACTGTTATGCCGTTTGGGCTTTGTAATGCCCCAGCGGCATTCCAGTATTTTATAAATGAAGTTATTCACGATTTCCTAGACATTTGCGTCATCATCTATATTGATGATATATTAATCTTTTCAAGGACAGAAGAGGAACACATACATCATGTTCGCTCTGTTCTACAAAGATTAAGGGAAAATTGATCGTAAAATTAGAAAAATTTGTTTTTCATGTAAAATCAGTGGAGTTTTTAGGATACTGGCTTTCACCTGAAGGAATTACCATGGACCCAAAGAAGGTTGAAGCCATTCTGAATTGGCCTTCACCCACGTCTGTAAAAGAGATTCAACTGGTACTTGAATTTGCCAATTTTTACAGATGATTTATTGCTAAATTCTCTGAAATAGTAACCCCCATTACACAGTCACTACGAAAAGGTCAGAATTTTCATTGGAATTCTGATGCTGAAGAGGCATTTCAAATTTTAAAAAAGGCTTTCACTACAGCACCCATTCTAATCCATCCAGATCCCGATCAACCGTTGTTTGTAGAAGCCGACGCTTCTCAAAATGCTTTGGGAGGTGTTTTAATGCAGAAAGACTCAAGTACAGGTCATTTACATCCTATTGCGTACTATTCACGTAAATTATTGCCTGCAGAACAAAATTACACAGTGGCTGAACGTGAACTGTTGGCTATTAAAGCAGTATTTTTGGAATGGAGACATCACCTTCTAGGCGCCAAACATACCATAACTATATTCACAGACCACAAAAACCTTTAATTCTTCATTTCAGTAAAGGCACTTACCCCTAGACAATTGCGATGGTTGCATTTCTTTAGTGAATTTGATTTCTTAATTACCTATCGTCCTGGTCAGAAACAGATTCTGTCTGATACTCTATCTAGGTTAAAAACCAATGACCACAAGGAGGAACAATTCACACTTCAAAGCATTATTCCACCTGAGAAAGTAATAGCAGTAACCCAAGCAGATGTCTTTCTATCAGAAGTTAAAAAGAATTCCCCAAAAATTGATCAGCAGCAATGGCTGCATAATAAAAAGATTTTTATTCATGATGGATACTTCTTTCATGATAATAAACTCTTTATTCCACTAGAATCCCTAAGACAACAAGCAATCAAATGGAATCATGATTCAAGTATAGTAGGTCATCCTGGCATGAATAAAACACTTGAGTTATGTCTACGAAACTTCTGGTGGAACAACATTAGAAATGATGTACAAAATCATATCAAAACATGTCCAGTCTGTGCGCTAAATAAGTCTCAACACATAGCCCCGGCAGGAGTTATTACAACCCTCACCAGTTCCTATAACACCATGGCATACCATTAGTTTAGATTTCATTACTGACTTGCCTAATTCAAATAATTATACCACAATACTAGTAGTAGTTGATAAGCTTTCTAAGATGAGTCACTTCATTCCCCTAAGGAAGGTACCCACTGCATCTGAATTAAGTGATATTTTCCTAAACAATATTGTAAAACTTCATGGTCTCCCAAGCAAAATAATTTCAGACCGCAGCCCTCAAATCATTTCAAAATGTTGGAAAACTTTATGCACACACTTAGGAATCGGGGTAGCCTTATCATCAGCCTTTCATCCACAAACTGACGGCCAGACGAAAAAATAAACCAATATCTTGAGCAAAGTTTACGTTGTTTAACGTCTACAACAACATCACAATGGGACCTAGCTCTACCATTAGCTGAATTTTCGTATAATAATAGTATTCATTCAGCTTTGGGTTGTTCTCCCTTTTTCTTTCTAACTGGGTTCCATCCATGTTCCCTTCCAACCACATTACCCAATGAACCAGAAACTATGCCGGCAGTTTCAGAAAGGTTAAAACTACTACATGATTTACAGGAAAAAGCCAAAGTTAGGTTAGCAAAAATAAAATTTGCACGAAAATGACTGTGGACAAGCATCGAACACCAGAACCATGCTATAAAGTTGGAGACTTAGTTTGGTTATCCACTCAGAACATTCAATTGGAAGGTCCCAAGCAATTAAAACCAAAATATATTGGTCCTTACCCTATTTTCAAAATTTGGAACCCAGTCTCAGTTGAATTAAACTTACCAGATGAGTATGCCATACATCCAGTCTTTCATGTATCCCTTCTTAAGCCCTATCTCCCATTGACAAGGAAGGATAACCCACCACCACCAGTAGTTGTAGGAGGTCACCTAGAGTATGAGGTACAACGCATACTGGATGCTAAAAGAATACGTGGTTGATTATAAATCCGTATTTGTAAAGCGCGAACTACTCACCCTTACGGGTCTCAAGGCGCTGGGGGCCGTCGTGGAAATTAAGTGAGCTATTGCCCAGAGTCACAGGTGCTGAGCTGAACTGCCGCCGGAGCCAGGGATCGAACCGTGAAACCTGTGCTCCGAAGTCAGCTGCCCTGGCCGCTGCACCACACCTCTCCACTTGACTGGAAAGGTTATGATGCCTGCGAAAGAACCTGGGAACCTGAAAATCATGTACATGCCCCTCGACTGATTTGAAATTTTCATGCTCTACATCCAGACAAACCTCGTCCCATTAGAAGACCTTTGGGGGGGGACTGTTATAGGCGGCAGGAATATATCATTAATTTCCTGAAATATTGTGCCAATAATTCCTGGTTAATCATTCCTGTAATAAATGCATAAATCTTGTGCACTTCAAGATTTATATTGTGTTGAAGGTATTAGCTTTATATTGTGTTAAAGGTATTAGTTTTAGTGTGAAATACGAATAGCACATTATAAACTTGCAATACAGAACTTTCTTGAAGTTTCCAGGATGACTCAGTACACGTTGTCTCTGGCACATGCAAAAGAACTCAACCGGCATTATTCAAACACGTGTAAACTGACAGAAACGTGCACACGTGCTTAAGAGAAAGAAGCGGAGTGCAAGGGTATTTAAACTGCACCCGCTAACAAGGAAATGCTTAGCCTCGTTGACGATCCCGGCACTTACCTGTCCTCGGCCAAGCTCCAGTGCTGCTCCGACGCGTCCTCCGGCTCCGTCCTCTTCCTGCATCCTGCTTCACCGCGGCGAGTTCCGGTTTCCTTCTGGAGCTCCCGAGTCCTGCTCCGACGCGTTTTTCGGCTCCCAAAAACCTGAAAATGGAAGAAAGAAACAAGTTAAAGAAATCGTTGCTAGGCAACAATCTGAACTCAACGGTAACACGTTTCCTTATTCCCTGGATAACGCGGTAAGACTTATTATCGCTAAAACTGATCGCGGTAAGACTTATTATCGCTAAAATTATCATTTTTATCATTTGTGTAACTTTCCTGCAAAAAATCAAGAACGTTCAATCAAGGAGTTATTATTACAGCAAAAACTGTGCTACAGTCACGTATTTTCACGCATTGCAAGTGAATGCGCTTATTAAAAAGACAATCAAGAGAACATTTTTGATGCCAAGAATTAAACCATTGTATTTCAGGCAATATTACAAGGTGTTGTTAGATATTACTAAAAACAAAATGGACAGTATTATCTGATATGTATTTATGTTATGCAATGGTTATTGCTTTTTGTTTTAGATGGGAAATGGAAAACCACAATCAGGTATGCTAATGTCAAAGTTTTACTAGATAAGAATACCAAGAGAGGCAATTGTTGATTTGATCTAAAGACTGCAGTGTTTATTTTATAGATAAAACCCCATGTCAGAGAAGCCAGATTTAAACGTCCATAATTTGAAGCTCACCATCTCAAAAGAGTGCATACTTCTTTTGAAGCTAACCTTGGTAGGACATTATCTAAAGTATCTAAGCGATATAAAGACTACCAGTAGAATAAGCATATGGTAATTGCTGTATTTTGCATTTTTAGCAACATCTCATCATGCACTCGATTAAAGGCTATAGGACAAGATCAAGGTCCACAGCGTTCAGACACTGACATTCCCCAGAGACAAGACTCCTGTTAAAGAAGAGGTTCGGCAGAATCCGGTTTCTCTGTTTCTCTTGTCTCTTGTCTCTCCATCCAATCCCCCTTCCCCCGGGAAGTTATTGGATTGGCAATTGTGAGTTGCTCCTTGCCACATCTTTTAGCTTTCAGAGGGTTTGGGGAACAGTCAACATCAGCAGAGGAACAATCAGGAGTACAGGTGAGTGGCTGGGCATAACAGTAGCCACTTTTCCCATACTTGGATGACAAAGATGCACCCTCTCTGGAGCAGAACTTGCTGAGTTTTAGAAGGCCTGTCCTCTTGTTTATCTCATGTCTTTCTAACCAACATTCCAAAGGGGTAGTTGGTCCTCTTCAAGGACACAGTATTCACTGAGACCCCTATAAGGACAGACTTGCTCATAGTATTCCTTCCCATTGCACTAGTGAAAAGAATGCATGTGTCATTTGGTGCTCTGCTAGCCCATCATCAGGCACCAGCTCACCTCTGGTTGCAAGTGCAGGGTCACTTGGCTCCTCACCTCTTAATGGTGCCCTGGGTCCAGTTACATCTTCCACCCTTGTTGTCTCATCAGCACTCAAACTGGGTGCTGATGTCTTAGGACGTCAACGCATTCACAACAAACACCCAGTTTATCAACTTCAGCTCATTTGGGTGACTGGACCCTGTCTACCTGGTCAGAGTACTTTCCCTGTATATCTGGTATCCCCGGATAGTGACCCTTAATGCAAGTGCTTTTTACTTAGCTGAGACACCAGGGGGCCTTTCGAGACAAAGCAAGTGATCCTTGGCTAATGATAGGCACTCCTCAGACAAGGAGGAGCTGTTAGCAGTTCTCCAGGCCCTTGTCCCTTTCTGCTTCAGCTTTTGTCATTCCATCCTGACCACACAGAAAACACACTAAATGAGGTGTATATCAACTGCCAGGTGGGAGGAGTCTACATCTAAGTGTTATGACTTGGTAGCTTTAAAGCTTGGGGCTTGTGCAGAAAGTCTTCTTCTGTTGCTGTCGACAGTTAACATCAAGGGCCTGAACATTGTTCATTCAGGATGAGGAACGGAGTGTTTCTGACCTCTAAGGAATTTCTCCCATAGTCAACATGCTAATGAGATCTGAACCCAGGTCGGAATACTCTTTCTTTTTTTACTTCTCTTCAGAATACGCAACTGCCCAGTTTTGCTCCCATAACCCTGCTCAGGGAGCATGTGACATGGATGCATAGGTGATGATTTGGCCCTTGGCTACTCCTTTATGTATTTGCACCATTTCATCTGCTCTCCAAATTTGCTGTCTCCAGTGTGAGAGGAAGTGGCAGAGATAAATGTATAAGCTCCCTTCTGGCCACACTGATCATAGTTCCCAACTAAGGGCCTGATTCACAAAGGAAAACTTATAATTTTGTGTAAGTTTACTCTTGTTTTGGTAATCACAAACTATGAGTTTATAGTAAGTTTATGACTGTGGAGACTTCGCAGTCGAGGCGGAGAACTCCACACATAAAAAGGTAGGCTTGTCCTATCTTTTTATGTGTGAAGTTCTCGTAGTTTGTAAATACCAAAACAGGAGTAAACTTACACAAAAGTGAAAATTTACCTTTTTGTATCAGGCCCCTGTCTCTCTGGCCATATGGCTAACTAGGAAACTCTAGCTGGCTCTCTCCTCTCTGAACTCCCTGGGGTGTCTTACGCTGAGCATCTCTCCTAGGCCTGGGCGTAGCTCGCGGAGTTTCACTCTGCGGAATTCCCCAGAGTTGCCGAAAAACTGAGTTCAGTGAGCGAGTGGAGTATTGCTTGGCCTCCCCTAATGAAGTCCCCTTGGCTGCTGAGGGTCGTTGGGGGCATGAGCATCACTGCACCCTTGATCTCTTTTGCGGGGGTAAAGCAAAAGATATCTGCAGGTCTTGGCCCTGA
The DNA here is from genome assembly GCA_963921515.1 of Calotriton arnoldi. Classification (NCBI taxonomy): domain Eukaryota; kingdom Metazoa; phylum Chordata; class Amphibia; order Caudata; family Salamandridae; genus Calotriton; species Calotriton arnoldi. The sequence continues at coordinate 383,549 of CAWUFW010007804.1, read as the reverse complement.
AGAAAGTTTTAAGAGTGCTCGCCGGCATGCAACAGTGGCCATGTTTGCCATGGAGAAATCACATATAGCTGTAAACATCTTCAAGGAATTTAACAACAAGGCGTATAAATGGCTGCGACCCAGAAGTCTCAGAATTGTTGCCACAGAGAATGGCAGTAACATAGTCTAGGCCATGACAGACGGAGGCTATTTCAGGGTCCTATGTTTGTCCCATTGCATCAACCTGGTGGTGCAAGACTTCCTCAAGAAAGAAGACATAGTCAGCAACAGCTGGGTTAAAGAAGTTTAAAATGTGCATGTCAGCTGGCTGTCGCAAGACGGCTGGCCAAAGAGACATGCGCACTTTAAACCTAAGTGCACAACCAGCTCACCACTCCTCTTTGCTGCAGCAATGGCCCCGCCATTGTCCTGTGTCTCGGTCGGGGCGGGTTGGTGAAAAATAAAATGGTAATAAATTAAGTTTATTACAATTTTATTTTTCATCTCTGGGGCTTTTCTGTGAGGCATTTTTGACAGTGGGGCGATGCACCTCCGCCCTAATGGAGGAGCCGTGACTGGTATTTCACTGGGAGACTCTGTATCCTCAAAGCTGGTGGACTATTTGTATGTAATATTGTTAGACTTGGCATCTTTTGGCGTGTCTCCCCTGACTTTTTGCTTTTTGACCTCCCGGTTTTGACTCTGTTTTTGCTGGTGTAATGATTCTGCGCACTTTCCTCACTGCGGTCCAGTGGGAAAGTGCAAGTGCTCCTGTCTAAAATGTGTTATGGATTGGTGTTTCCATGATTGGCCTATTTGGTTTATCTGTCAGTCCCTTGTAAAGTGCACTGCGAGTGCCAGGGCCTATAGACCAAATGCTGTTGGTGGGCTGCAGCACTGGATTGTGCCACCCACGCAAACAGCCCGTAAAATGTAACTCGGGCCTGCCATCGCAGAGCCTGTGCGCAGCCTGGGGCTGCCATGTCGACTTGGCAAGTGCACACACTTGCAAGTCCCTAAACCTTCCCTTTGCTACATGTTAGTCACCCCTAAGGTAGGCCCAAGGTACCCCTGTGGGCAGGGTGCGTTGTACGCGAAAGGTAGGACATGCCCTGGTGTGTGCGGCATGTCCTGATAGTGAATTACAGCCTAGTTCGTTTTTCACTATTGCAAGGCTACCTGTTCCCCCTAGGCCAGAACGGGCAGTTTTGATTATTACAGTTTATAATCCTAACTGACCCCGGGAACGTGGTAGAAATTCGAGTTTAGTATGCCTGGACTCAGAATGTTAAAATGCATCTTTTAGGGAAGTTGGTTTTAACATTCTGTGTTTGAAAAATACCACTTTTAGAAAGTGGGTATTTTCTTGTCTAACCATCCAAGCCTGCCTCTGCGGGTTGTGTATTCCTTGTCTGGAATGTGAGTGACAGGGGCTGGGGGATGCCAGGAGACAGGGTGAGTCAGCACAGGGCTGAATAGCAAGATCTACATGTAGATGGGTGGGAGGGGTCGCACCTGGGCCCTGAATAGGACAGTGCCTTCCCTCCACAATGCTGGCTCCACCTCCTGTGGTGCGTCTGATGTCCCTGGCCTACTCACTGAAAGAAGGGACGGAGACTTGTCAACAAAGTGCTCCAGAACTGGTTTGGACTAGGCCAAGGCCTCTCTGCCTTCAGAGAACAAAGGAATTTGGGATATAAATATTGGGGCCCTGACCCCATGAATTTAGATCTCGCTGGAATCAAGGAACCTGCCAAGACGAAGAGCTGGAAGAGCTGCCAGGAGGAGTACTGCCCCTTTGCTGTGTTGTTGCTTTGTTGGGTTGGCCTGCAGCTGCTGCTTCTGCCTTGGGCAGTGAAAGGACTGGACTGAACTTTCTACAATCTTGTGCTGAGTATCTCCAAGGGCCTGGAACCGAGCTGGCCTCCTGTTAAGAAGTCTCAGGGACTACAAAGACTTCACAAGCCTCTGGGTACCGCTTCTGGAACGCTGTTTCAGTCGCCACAGAGGAAGGGAACTGCAACCGACTCCGTCAACCGAATCCATCCTGGCCGGTGACCTGTTTGCACCGCAGACCGCATCGCCCCGCTTCACATCGCAACCCTGGTCTCACCGTGGCGGCGTCCGACGCCGCCAACATCGAGCCGCTGCTTGCACCGTGACCTGTGGGCACCGCAGTTCGCATCGCATCGCTTCACTGAACCAACCGGACCCGACCGACGAGGTCGCTGCAACTGGCTCAAGAGTCTTGACCGCATCGCATTTGGGGCACCTCTCGCACGTCTGCGACGCACCGCTCCGACTCGCACCGCTGTCCGACGCCAGCTCCCGCACTCCGGCTTGGTCGCCTGCATCGCAACCTGTCAGCACCGCATCGAGCACGTTTCACCCTGCATCGCACGCCTTGGACTCACCGACTCCGTCTGCACGACGCTCATCGAGCCGCTGCCTGCACCGCATCGAGGGACACCGCACCTTGCATCGCTCCGTCTTGCACCTCAACCGCGACGAACGCCGACCGGCTCGTACACTCCGTACCAGCCACAACGAGAAAGGTACTGTGACCGAGTCTGTTCACGACTCTGCTGGCCCGTATCAACGCGGTCGGCTGGAACTGTTAGACTCTGTGGTTTTCAGCATCACGGTAGACCCGGACGGGGCTACCGACTCGTACGAACTTTGCTTTTGTGTTATTCCGGCAAAGAAGAAGTTACCTTATCAAGTATTCGTTTTTAAAGTATAGTATTGTGGATTTTTGTCGTAATTGGTCTTGTCTTGAGTATATAAAATATTGGTTATTTTCCTAAACTGGTGTGGTGTCCGTTTGTAGTGCTTACACTGTATTACTGTTGGTTATGTGCAAATGCTTTACACACTCCCTCTGAATTAAGCCTGACTGCTCGTGCCAAGCTACCACGAGGGTGAGCAGGGGTTACTTCACGAGTGTAACACCCTTACCCTGACTAGGAAGAAGGGTCCCTACTTGGACAAAGGTGCAAGCCCTTGCCAACTAGAGATCCCATTTCTAACAAATATGGAGAAGCGTGAAAGTGTTAAGGAAAAACCAGGAGAATTAGTGCAGAATTGATCATTCTCCAGATTATTCCACGTTTTAAGGAGGCCCTCTGATATCTCCACACCCAGAACCCCTGAGTTACTAATGCTTCCCTTTTTGATAACTCCAGGGTATCAGTAACTTGAGGAGGCAGAGTTACAAGGCCAAACTCCTTGACATCAAGCAAGAAGCCTGCGGTCGACGGGGAAAGCAAACTTTCTGTGAGCATATATAGGCCTAGCTGGTGAATAATTAACTAAACAACCATTCAATATACAAAATTGTTTTTTTCGCAGCAATTCTTTTCAATTTCTCTACCTCTTCTGCATGACGCTGGGATTATGAAGTTGACATAAGAGGTACAAAATCTGTCCTTTAGCATACGTTCGTACTCTTTCTCCATCTCTCTCCACTAGCTCAATTTATGCGTTTTTATATAGCGCGTACTTTCCCCCAGACGTGTCAGAGCGCTTTACAATAGAGCAAAGTAAATTTCATAAGGAATTCAGAGTAACATGGCAGTAGGTGACAATACTTGCATCTACTGCAGTTACTTGTGATGAGTTACATATTAACAAGTTAGATATTCACTCAAGATAACACATTAAGAAAAGGTGGAACGATTTGGGTAGCGCAAGTACATATTACATAGTCACAAAATTGAGACATAGGGTCGTAGTCGCTCTAGCGAGTGTCATGTAACAATCAGGGTCACGACCTGGAATGAGGGGGCTTAAGCCCTGCAAGGGGCTTGGCGAGGAGAATTATTGATAGAAGTGTCTTTGGAAGAGAAGAGTTTTAAGGTCAGTTTTGAAAAGCGGAAAGAGATGGTGGTGCGAAGGTTTGGAGGTAGCGAGTTCCAAATTCTAGTCGCATTACCTGAGAAGGATTGCTTCATGAGTTTTTCCCTTTTAAAAGTTGGAGGTATGAGTGGTAGATTTTCCACATTGCTTGAAGGTCTGGAGCTGCCCGATATTTTGAGTTTGTTAGCCAGGTAGTGAGGGGTGGAAGTGTGTATGACTTTATAGGTGATGCACGCAGTCTTATATATTGACCTAGCTTCTATGGGAAGTCAGCGAAGAGAATTCAGTATGGGCATCATTAGGTCATTTCTTTTGGCCCCATAGACGAAACGCGTCGCTGAATGGAGGATGGATTTTAGAGGAGATGGGTGGGTTGTGGGGAGGCCTGCAAGGAGAGAGTTACAGTAGTCCACTCCCAAATAACAAAATGTTCAGTTCTGCTTCCACCTGCCACTTGTCATGCATTTACCGATTTTACTCTTCAGTAGAAATATTAATGACTGAAGAGGGCGTTGCCTAGAATTCAAAATGGAGGATGGCAAAGATACTAAAACCAAATGAGGGCGAGGTAGTTACCACACCCGGGAAATACCATTACCCCAGGGTGAAGTATTTTTTGGTTCAGCAAATACATTCTATTCCACGTTTTGCAGTTGGAAATGAGACCGAACAGGCGGAATCTATCTTTAAACCACCAAATCCCACGTTTTGCCTTTTTTTTCTGAGACTTTTCACGGACATCTGCCAAGGGAAAACGGCAGGTGTGCGATAGGAATCGCAGAGCTCGGTATTTCGATCAAAATATACCACCAGCTTGTAATCCGGGCCTGAAACACGAGCATTAAAAATCACAAATGCTAAACTGATTTAAGTGTGAATGCATATGTCATTATTGCTTAGGTGTCTACGGATTTACTGATGTTAATATATAGCATCCTGCCATGCCAACTGCAATGTTTCTGCCATATTTAGTGACAGGCAGCAGCCTTTTGGGTTAATAACTGCAAACGAACTGAGATGTATATTTGCAACCTTCCTCCTCCTCTTGTCGACAAACTGTCACTGGACAGTTGCAGAAGCAGCCCCTACTATGAGGCGTGACCTTTTACATCTGTGCGCACATCTGGTTTGTCTTCAGGCCTTTTGATCTGTTTTCATCAGTTGGCAGCAGCATTCGTTGTAACTCATCTTTACGGCGATGTATATCTGGTTTGCTGTCCCAAAAATGTGGGGGCGTCGGACACAGCTGCCACGGAGCTTTCTGGAGACAGTGAAAGTAACCTCTCTACTTTAGCCCCTGACACGTCTCTGCCCTTTACATTTTTTCCCATATATGTGGGCGTTCGGCAGAGAAATGAAAGCAGGCCGTGGGCAGATTTCAACAAGGTTACAGCTCTGATATTTTAGACAGAGTCTGGTCTAAATATTCTTGAAATGCTTTCTCACAGTGAGGACAGCACCGGATTTCGGCCAGTTCCTATGCACGACGGGGCGGGTCACTGTGTGATCTGCACAGCATCAGGCCAGACGCCTCTAGGATGATTTCAGCAGGGCTGCAGGGGCGTGGCAAGGGGGTCATGGGACCCAATGAAAGCAAGAAAGAAATGGGCCATCATGTTCCCAGTTAGATAGTAAGGGGCAGATTTATCAAAGTGTAACGCAGTGCAGCGCAGTGCAGCGCAGCAAAGCCACCTTGCTGCGCTGCGTGAAAGGGAAAGGGCAGGAATGCGCCGTATTAAACATTATACGGCGCATTCCTGTCTTTTCCTTGCTCTGGCGCACAATATGCTTCCTAGCGCCAGTGCAGGCACCCTTGCGCCGTGGTGCCAGGCTGCCTGCATTTGCAGACAGGATTTTTTTTGTGCAGTAAAGGGCACCTTCCTGCACAAATAAAATCCTCTGAGGCATTTTGTTCTTTCTATGTGTGCTGAATAATGCAGCACACAAGGAAAGAGGAGAAATAAAGACATTTTTCCTTGTTACACCTCCCCTGGGGATGCGTAACATTTTGACGAATTCTAAGGTCCACCAATAATTGTAAATCTGGGAATGCGCTGAACTCCGTGGGTGGATGCGAGGAAACACCCACACTCCAACCATAGAACGCTTCCCTGGGGCTGAGTAACGCAACGCAGCAATTTGCGCTGCGTTGCGTTACTCTAGATTTATCAATCCACTCAGGGCCATGCAAGGTGTCCTTGCGTGGCTTGATCAATCTACCTTTAGTGTTGTAAGGGCGGCGCAACAGTATAATTTTGCCCCTAAATATCAGACCATTGCGCTGCTACATACTGCCATAGTATTAGGGCTGGGAGCCAAACGCAAACCCGGCAAATTTTGTCACACCAGCCCTCATAGTGCTCAGAGACAGCAAGAGTGTCCAGGGGCATGACTACCACTGTTGCAGCAGCTGCAGTGACACCAGGGTCCGGAGCAACAAGGAGTCCATTAAACCCTTATAAATGGTATATTTTACTACCACATCAAAGGGACATTTATTCTTGCGTGCACTAGGGTCCATGGCATCCCTGCTACCATACTGAGGGGCTTATTTATGAGTCCTTGAGACACTTTTACGCAGCAGGTGAGTCACTTTTTGTGATGCACCGGCAGCGTAAAAAATGCACCCGGATGCGCCCTATTTACAAATTGATGCATCTAGGTTTATGTGTCACTTTGTCAACCCCTGTGCCACATTATACCTGCCCCAGGTATAATGTAAGCAGGGTGGGCGTTCCCCTGCATAAAAGCCTCGTAGAAATGGCACATTGAAATCTATAAGATTTCAGTGCGCCACTTCTAGGACGCCATTGTGTCAAAACCTTACGCATGCCTCATGGCAGGCGTAAGGGTTACGCCATGCATTAAGGATAGGCCACCCCATGTGTTGCTGAAGTTGCGTCATGCTCGCGACACAACTCTAGCAATGCGTTACTTTTGCACCGACAGATACGTCAGAAATACTGACGTATCTGTCTTTCCTTGTGACATGGAGCGCCATCCATCGTGTCGCAAGGAGGGCGCAGTGAAAACTGTTGCATCGCTATTTTGTCGCAGCGATGTGACAGTTTTCATAAATGAAAATAAAGCTAATATCCTGAGCAAATGTCCAATATAGAGCATAAGTCAACACAAGTATTTCCGTAGCGATCTTCTTCAATTTTCAACCTTGTTTATTCCAAATTCAGCTTAGTTACAGTAATTTCCATCAATGTGCAACTTCAGCCTTCAGATAACAACTTCAACCCAGCCAACACGTGGTTCGTCTTGTGGAGGTATCTACTGACTTCCTCAGGGCTACAAATAAACAGGTAAATCCAAATTATCCCAACTATAATCTCAAGCTAATATTAGTGCGGTGTCACTCCAAGCGTGGCAGAAACAGAGAAAAAGCAAGAGCAAGTAAGTCACCCAAATGTGAAAATCGTTAATAATAAGATAAATATGGGTAGAAATGGGGGAAAGGGGCGAGAGGTAAGACATGCATATGTCAACCCTGGCGATGGTCCATACAAAGCAAACCCGAGTGTGAAAAGAAAGTAAGAAAAGAAATAGCTAATCATGCCATAATGATCCCCTGAAAACGAGGGGTCAGTTGTCGCCTCACCAAAAGCATCATAATACACGGAAACGCGTAGGTAAATTCATATCCTTTTAGTCCTAAAATTTGTGTTCAGTAGCAGTAAAGAAAGAAGTTTGTGCTTCCTGAAAGATAAGTAAGCACTAAGGTCACCAAGCAATACATACCAGGCCAGACCATAATATTGTAATTCACGTTCAAAACTTGGGGTTTACTACTAAATTACCATTATTCCTAATTCAAGCCACGAGACATACTCTGGAACTGAAGCCATCATCCCAAATGCTTGCAGAACATTATTCCCTGCCCAAACAGAAGCACACTAATGCCGTTAGTACCCTTTCTTTGTTCTAGTAATTCCATAGAGATTACTTGTATTGATAAACAGAACTACTATTAATAAAATAAAGTAAATCAGTGGGTTAATGTGCCGGGGGCTGAGTAATTTTTGTAACATGCAGATCCAACAAGCAGTGGCGTAACGCGAAGTGATGGGGCTCCCCTTTAGAATGTGAAGAGAGCCCCCTGAGTCTCCCATATCTCACAGATATTCACTGGCCTTGGTGTCGAAGGGGCCCCCCACAGAAGGATTTTGGGGCCCCCCAAAGGGTCGGGGAGCTCCTGCCCTGCAGGGGGTACAGAGGCTTGCTGTATGCCCCTGCCAACAAGTTAAAACATCGACAGTGTGAACTTAGCCATTCATGCTTCTTAAGTTGATAAAATGAGCAGCATTGAATTGGTAATGGTAAAAACGAGCATTGATTGTGATGGGAATCTGGAAATCCTTTGGCGCCAAGGCTCCCTGAGTTAAATAGCAGTTTAAATACGCAGGGGCAGATTTACAAGCCTCTTGCGGCACTTTTGTGTCATTTTTAACATGGGAAAAGTGACGTACGGGTGGCGCAAGGGACTTGTAAATAAGCCCGCAGTATTTTGGGTGCAAAATGTGGCAGCTCATATTTATCAAGGACCCCATTTGGAGGTTTCAACTAGAATCTTATTCTAAAATAAATCAAGAGTTTCCAGGTCTAGCCCTCCACATTCTTTAATGGTTGTAAGGAAAGCTCAATTTACAAGGAATTGAATTTACAATAACAGCATGCACCTTTCCAAACAATACATTGGTACTAAAGGGCCCAATGGATAGCAGTATTTCGTAAGTAAAACAGCATTTGATATATTAGATTGCAAAGTTACAATTTACAAAGGCACAATTATGACATGACTCTCGTTTGGAATATTAATTACTAATGTTTCTATTAAAAAACCAAGTGCTAAATTTAGTGCTCCAAAATAGCACAATACGTTTTAATTGAAAGTCCAATAAGCGTTTCAATGCCAAAGGGCGTTCGTTTCAGTTGTGACAGGCTCAGCAAAGCATGGGTCGTCAGTGGAAACCGTGATAAAGTGGCTTCATTCAGGGTTGTCGGTCTCACCTAGAAAAAAGATAAAGGCGCAATATTCCTGACATCAGTCCATCACACAACCTTTGGCTCTGATAATGTCAGAGGAAGCAGTGTGGTATAACATATAAAAACAATATCGTGATAGGAAACGAGTAATGGAAGGAGAAACCATAGGAAGTGACGTCATTGAAATAAACTAGAAAAGCCTGGAGTAAATGTACCATTAAATAAATAACATCAACATTTTTTCCAAAATAGATGTATTGATGATGTCAATGCCACTCATAAATTCAAATGTCAGCATGGCTTACTCCGTGCTTCGCCCTTTTGATGTTGATAAATTGAGTGCCATTGTTATGTTATGTTATGTTAACATCATTTGCTATAGCGCTCGACTCACCCGGGAGCATCTCGGCGCTGTTTCGGATCCTAACAGGAGGTGTGAATTCAGACTAAATATGCTTTTAGTAATTTCCTAAATTTACAGTATGTGGGGATGAATCGCAGGGTTAGTGGAAGTTTGTTCCAGTACCTTGGAGCAAGATATGAGAAGGCCTTACCCCCCATGCGTGTTTGGCGGATACGGGGGACACACAGTAAGGCTTTGTCGCTGGATCTGAGATTGCGACTCGGGCGTATGCCGTTATCTTTTTTTGAAGATAAAATGGACCTTTGCCTTTTAAGGCATTGTAAGTGAGGCAACAGATCTTAAAATGGGAACGTTTAAACATTAAACTGGATAGCAGTAATACCTGTGATTTACATCGCTTTGAAACAGTAGCACTAAGGTAATAAATACTGTGAAAAATTAATATCTTATTGCATGGAATGGCAACCATGTACCTCAATTTGAACAAGGGCCGCAGAAGGATAGATCATTGCCATATGACCACACGTGCACACCTAGACACACACATTTACTGTTGAGTTTTTTTACGTTATCACAGCTTGCCGCATGCGCGTGTAATAATGTTTACTCCAGGTCCAATCCAAGTGTCAGCTACAGAGCTACAGCTCACATTTACTGGGCTTGGCAGGGGGTGACGTCACACGTTCATTGTGATTGAGAATAACATTTTGTGTGACAGGGGACTCTGCCATTGCTTAAGAGTTTTTTGCTGCAGTTTCATCTTCTCTTAAACACAGTTCTGCCATTGGCGCTTTAGGTAGCACGTCATCCTAGCTGACATGCTCAATTTGTATTTTTTAACCTGCTACTCTCAGACACTGCAGCTGCAAAGCTCTAACGTCAGAAAGCCCAGCGGCTGCTCCTCCGTTAAGGAGGAGGAGCGTTGCCCCACTGCTCTTTCAGCAGTGCACACAGGAAAATAAAATGATAATAAAACAAGTTTATTATCATTTTATTTTTCCTCGCTGTCACTGAGCCGAGTCTTGGTGGCAGGGCCATCCTGACAGAGGGTCAGGAACATGGAGGAGCAATGGTGCGTACTAGTGCACATGTGGGTTTGGCCGGCTGTCTCAGCCCATTCAAACCGACATGCGCACTTAGTCTTTCTCCAACCCGAGCTGTGTTGTACAGCCAGGTGGAGAAGAGACATTGGCTCCCAATCCCTGTCTGAGCACCAAACCAGCCCACTCAGACTAATCCTGGTGCTGCTCTCATGCTGATAATAGCATTACCAGCTTGAGAGCAGAGTCTGGATTGGCCATGGGGTGTCTGGGAGCCTGTGCATTTGCTGCTGGGAGTCAACAGAACAAGACGAGCAGAAGACCACCAAGGCGGCTGCCAGCAGGTAAGTAATATTTTCTTTTCCCTATTTTTCTCCCCGTGATGCCCCCTGTGATGCCCTCCATTTGCCTTCACAGTAGCCGCCACTGGCAATGCCTGCATCCACTTAGTGGAATGGGGTCTAAAGAGAGTGACAGAGGTGAACCCAGGCCAAGATAAAACTGGCCAACATGGGTTTTTCCAATGCCCTCTGTGGCTAGTCAGGCATGTATAGTTTGTGTGTAATAGTTGCATTATCAGCTATTTCATGTGTATCAATATGGGCTGCTATTGATTCAATGCATCTCTTTTTGTCTTTCCTCTGTTGAAAGTCTTCTCAGGTGCTTACTTTATCAGATGAATATTATGCAGATATGCATTCTAATGATTCATAATTCATGTTTTAAATTCTGTATTTCTAAAGCATACAGTCATACAACCCTTAGCTTCGAAGGCAAATAATGCACATCCTTTACATTTACCTTCAGACACTGCATACCCTAAACATTTGCTCAGTGATGACAGACAATTTTCACTTTGGTGCACCAGTGGCACACATTCCTCACATTTGTGGACAGATTTTGAACTTTATATATTTAAGCAGCATTGTTTGGTAATGAAAAACATGACAACCATACAGTTAAATATATGAATTTAGATAAGAACACTAACAAACTGCATACCAACTGCATTATAAGCAGCATGACAAACTAAACAGCATACACAACCAAATCACTAACACTTGGGGGCGAGTACGAGTTTGGCGGTGTGGAAGTGAGCCTCCACGCCGCCGCCCTGCTCCCACACCGCCAAACATCTGATCCCTGGTGGTTGCGGCGATGCCATGCGGTCCAACTGCCCAAGTTGTAATCTGGCGGTCGGACCGCTGGTGCAGCAGTGACATGACCGCCACCACTGTGCCACCATGAGTTTGGCGGTACGAGGACCGCCAAACCCATAATTAGGCCCTAGGTGCCAACAGAGTAGCATGCTACTCATCAACAAAGTGCTTTGATACCTCACTTGGGTAGTAAGTGCTATATGAATACCCATACTAAACGTACCATAGCAAATTTGCTTTATGCGTGTGTTTAAAGAGATGTATTTACCCCTCGTACAGTGGAGAGCCACGCACAGTCTTAATACCTTAGATAGAGCACTGAAACATATTTAAATATCTTTGGGGAATATGATGACATTTTACAGAGTACATCATATTAGTAATGCATGTCCCCATTTATTTTTTATCACAAGTGCTGTACAGCTCTCATGTTTGTAGGTAGATGCTGCACACCACTCACTGATGCATTGGATTACTGTCATAATATCGATGCATACAATATTGAAATAAAAAAATATCAGAAATTAAATATCGGTAACAAAAATATCAACTTCCTATACTTAACTAGTAAAACCACAAATATCGAGAACACAAACCTCAATGTTAAAAATATTGCTTTTACCTATATCGAAAACAAAATTCAGAAACAAAAATATTGTTACCTTTAAATAAACATACTTGTCAAAAATATTGATGCACACAATATCAGCTACAAAAATTAATTAATCATTAATAAATATTTAAAAAAACACTTTTTACATATAACATTTACTTCAAATAAACCCAAAACATTTCATAAACTTATTTAAATTAAATAAAAATATATTACATCAACAAAATATTTACCAAACACTTCAATACATTATTTAATTAAATTATTGACAATTCAACTCCCCTACAAAATGTGCATTAACTACAAACATTTAAACACAACCTAAATATTAATAAATATATGTATAGAAATACATTTATATTCAGAACTATCAAACTATTTATCATACACCAGAAATAAAACAATAATTAGCATTATGCTGATGAAAAATATTTTACCTAAAAACTAAACTAAACAATGAAATAAAACTATAATCAACTTTAACCACTAAAATCAAACAAACAATTAAATCAACAATATAAAAGGCACACTAATTTAAACAACTAAATACTTCAAAAACGACAAATGCTGCAAAATGAGGAAACTCTGCCGGATTCTCTCACCAGACCATCAAAGGAGAAATATATACATCTAAACAACTACGTAACCAAGTAAGTAAAACTTATTTTTTAAAAACATTTTATTGATCTTTTATAATATGAAGGATGACAGTGAACATGACTTATGATTACAGTACACGATAAGGGGTAAGCCTTTCTCATTGCATGGTAATATGGCAGTATTTGCCGCTGGTACGTTAATAAAAACTTTACATCAGTTGTAGCACATTGCAAAGCATTACAGTGAAATACGTTTAGTCTCGTCACACACCCATTAATCACTGTCAGCAGGGATCGATTCTTCCCGTGGGGGTTCACATATGTTGCCTCTAAATACATTCCATCTACCCCACACCCCGACCACTTCTTGGGGCACCCCCTATGCATATAGACTGCTCTTTCCGCCACCATTGCACTGTCCATATCACAGCTCCATTGTTGGTATGTGGGAAGCAGCCCCATGGCCCAATTCTGGGCTATATTACGTTTCGCAATTATGATCCCTAGCGCCGCCCAGTCCTGCATCCTCAAGTTCAGGTCCGTAGGTTCCCAAATATTGAGGAGACACCTTTTCGGTTCTGGCGGGACATCAGCTCCACCTACCCGTGAGATCGTGTTCATAATCGTCTCCCAGTAGGGTGTGATCTGCGGGCATTCCCATAAAATGTGGTAAAATGTACCTGGCAAGCCACATTGCCATAGGCATAGGGGCATGGGCGTTCGGCCTAGTCGGTGCATTGTGATACGTGTGTAATACATGCGATGGAGGACTTTTAGCTGTACCAATTTGAGTTTGGAGGAAATCGCCACCTCTCGCGGAGACGCGAGTGCCTCCTGCCAGTTGTTTCGTCCAACTCCCCTACGTCCGCTTGCCATCATTCCCTTAGGGTCGCTGTGGGGTCTGGTTGATTGTTTATTAATTTGCGATAGGTTTGGGAGATGGCCTTCTTGCGCATGTGATCTGTAAGGAGTCTGTCCTCTAACGGCGAGGCCTCTGGTAGCTGTGTTCCTGGTGGAATAGTGCTTGTTAGTGCGTGTCTGACCTGTATATATCGGAACATTTCAGTTGGTGCCAGGCCATACGCTTCTCGTAATTGAGCAAAAGCAATGACCTCCCCCTTTTTCCACAGGTCTCCTATCGTGGAGATACCGATGAGGTCCCACTGTCTAAACCCCTTGGTGTTGCATAGTTTACCTAGCCGTCGAGTTTCCCAGAGTGGTGTAGCCTGTGTTAGTGTTCCATCCCATCCCAGTGCTCGCTGCGCGCTGTGCCAGACTTGAACAGTGTGTGCTGTCGGACCCGTGAGGGTATTTTTCCCCCTTGACTTATTGTACAGGGCACCCATAATGCGCTCAGTCGGAAGGACATATCTATCCATGCGGTAAGCTGGCTCCTCCTGTGAAGTATGTAACCATTGGTTTATAACCATAAGTTGCGAGGCCCAGTAGTACAATTTTATGTTAGGCAAAGCAATCCCTCCATCGTACCACCCCCGAACCAGTTTGTGCATTGCTATGCGGGCATGTTTCCCATCCCATAGGAGAGTAGTGATTTCAGAGTCAATCGCCTTGAAATATGTGGGGGGGACCGGGTATGGGGTGTTCTGCAGGGCATATAAGAATCTGGGTAATGCCATCATTTTAAAGAGGGATGCTCTTCCCAGTAATGCCAGCGGTAGTGACCTCCAATGTTTCACATCCCGGCGAAATCTTTTTAATGGTTCCATGAGGTTTTCCTCGATAAAATGCGCAGGTTGGGGCGTGATGTACAGCCCGATATATCTAAACCCCCTGGTCGCAATTTGTAGTTCACAGCCCGGCGGAAGTCTCGGAGCGGGGCCGTGCAAGACATATAGGAGTGATTTTGCCCAATTGACAGTGTATCCAGAAACCTTCCCGTACGCAGCGCAAATGTCGAGTAGTCTAACAATAGAACGCGCCGGGGATGCCATATACAGTAGCACATCATCCGCATACAATGAAATGCGGTCTTCCCATCCCATTGCCCACCTCAGCCCACGGATCACCGGATCTTGCCGTATCCATGTCGCCAGCGGCTCCAGTATTAATGCAAAGAGGAGCGGCGACAGGGGGCAGCCCTGTCGTGTACCCCTTCCCAGTGAGAAGTCTCTCGTTATGTGCCCATTCGCCACCACCTGTGCCAGGGGTTTGGTGTATAGTAGTTGGATCCACGTGCAAAATTTGGGGCCAAAACCTGCCCGTTGCAGGACCGCGAATAGAAATGGCCATTCGACGAGGTCGAACGCCATACGAGCGTCTAAGGAAAGGATTACGGCATTCTCCTGTATGGTGGGTATGCGTGCCATGATGCCGCACAAGCATCTTAGATTGAGCGCCGTATTACGGCCCGGCATGAATCCGGATTGGTCCGGATGTATCAGCGTGGCCAGGTGTGGCTGCAGACGGAGTGCTAATGCTTTAGCCAAGATTTTAGCCTCTGCATTCATTAGTGAAATCGGCCGATATGACGTGCAGTCTTGTGGTGGTTTGCCTGGTTTGTGTATTGTGACAATCGTTGCTAGGCGCTGATGTATTGGTAGCTCTCCTTTGTCTAGGCTATCATTGTACATGTTAAGCAAATGGGGAAGGAGAGGTGTGGCTACCTTTTTGTAAAGTTCTACAGGTATTCCGTTGGGTCCCATAGCCTTCCCTGTGTGTAGTGCGCCCAGCGCTAGAGCCAGCTCATCTGTCGTTAGGTCATTCTCTAAAGCTTGTACTGCAGTATGCAGCAGCATGGGAAGTCGGACGTCGTGGAGAAAGGCCAGGTTGTCTTCTATGGTCGATGTGTTTGTGGGTGTATATATTTTCTCATAATGTTCCGCTAGTGTGTTTACTATCTGCTGTGGGTCTGTGGTGGTAGTTCCATCATTTAATTGTAGTTGCGTGACCCATCGACTGGACTTCTCCCGCCTTTCTAACCAAGCAAGGAGCTTGCCCGTCTTGTCCCCTGCTTCATATATCGTGTGCTGTGTTGCTGTGTTCCTGGCTTTGGCTGCTTCCCATGCATACACCCTGTACTCCTGTTGCGCTAGATGTAAATCATGTGCCGTGTTGTCCTTGGTATTTGTGGCATTTTCGCTCTCAGCCCGGGACACTCCCTGTTCCAGGGTGTCCAAGTGCTGTAGTCGCTCCTGCTTATGTCTAGCGATTAACGATATTGCGTGGCCTCGTATCACTGTTATGCATGCCTCCCATAGGGTAGTTGGAGATGTAACTGAGTGTTCGTTCTCTACGAAATATTGCCCCGTGGCCTTACGGAGGCCCTTACATATCTCAGGAATTTTAAGATATCCGGGGTAAAGGGGAAAGACTCGTCTCCGTCCCTGGACGTGCGATGTGAATTTGATTTGGACCGGCGAGTGGTCCGAGATACCTCTGGGTAAGTGTAGTACCTCAAGTACTCTCCCCAGGCCCGATGCAAGTATGAAAATATAGTCTATCCTTGAGAGGCTGTTATGAGCCCCTGAGTGCAAAGTATATTGTCGTGCAAGTGGGTTCCTGGTGCGCCAGGCATCTATAAGTCCCAGCGCGTCTACGAACTCCTTCAATTTAGTATTCATGCTGTGGAGGTCTCTGGGGTTTTTTCGATCTATAGTAGCGTCAATCGTGGCGTTAAAGTCGCCACCCAGGATCAATTCTCCTTGTGGTAGTGTCAATAAAAATTTACCCAAGGCAGGGAAGGTCGTCTGATGGAGTGCAGGTGGAATGTAAACCGAGACCAAATTGTACTTACACCCCTCCCACTGACATGCTACTGCTGCAAAACAGCCCTGGCCATCTGTCCAGGACCAATTTATAACAAGGGGAAAACTCTTTTGGATCAGTATCCCCACCCCTCGGGAGCCAGAGGTAAATTCAGAGTGGGCCACCATTTTGAAGCCCCATCTATCTAGGGCTTTACACGCCGAGCCCGTCAAATGGGATTCCTGGATCAGTGCCACCGCCGGGGACTTACGCTTAAGATATTGTAGGACCAGCCCTCTCTTAATCTTATCACCTAGACCATTCACATTCCAAGGTATAATGGGTAGGGGGGGCCTAGTGCATTGAGAGTATGAGATTGGCCCCCTGTCCCGTCAGGTAGTGGTATCATTTGTGCCATTTGTAATGTTATTAGCGGTCAAGTGCAATGTGTCACATTTCAATACGGTATTCTGCTGTCGCTTATAGTGTCCCCTAACGTATCGTGCGTCTGAAACTACAAAGACAAACATATAACCATGAACTGTTCCCCATCCCCCTCCCCCCTCCCTGCCTCCCTGCCCGGCGGACCCAGAACTACCCGCCACCCCAACTGAGCAGAGTGCTTTTGCCCCGTAACTTGTACTTGCGTAAGGGGTGAGTCCTCCAGTGACCCTCGGAAGTCCCTCCCATGGATATCAATACTGCAACGGCTAACACTTTATATGAGTAGTTCATGTCTGCAGGGGGCGGCTTTTCACGCCCTTATAGTCTATGCCGATCAAGCGCACACTGTAGGTCAGACCATTATGACAATCGCCTTTTTCTGTGGCCCTCTGTGGTCTCAGCAGCCTCCCATTGTTAGCCGGTGCTAATGTCATATATCGTAGTATCAACTGTGTTTTCCATCGCTGATTTATTCTCGTTCTCCCGATTCACTGTGGTCTCTGGATCTGGACAGTGGTGATTCATTCAGTCTGTGCTGTTGTTGGTTCCCCGTCTTTCTGGATCTCGCAGCCGGGCACCATCCCTCCAGCCATTCACAGGTTTCTTCTGGTATCGTGAAGAACCAGATTTTTCCCTCCGCCTCTACTCTCAATTTCGCCTGGAAGAGCATCGAATATTTGAGTTCTCTGGCGCGGAGGTCTTTCTTCACTTCCAGGAAGCTTCGCCTTTGTTTGGTGACCGCATTTGTATAGTCTGGGTATAGCGTGACCGTGCAGTTTTCAATCCGGATAGGGGGAGCTATTCTTGCTGCCTGCAAGATTGCGTCGTGATCGCGGAAATTGAATATACGCGCCAGTATTGGTCTGGGGGGGCACCAGGTTGTGGTCTGCCACCCGGTACGCGGTGTGCCCTTTCCACGGAGAAGAAGCTGGACAGTCCCCGTGGCTGCAGCTGGTTCTTAATTAAATCTTCCACAAAGAGATCTAAGGCTGGTCCCCCTACATTTTCCGGCACACCGATGAGTCGTACATTGTTACGGCGTGAGCGGCCTTCCTGGTCATCCAATTTGGGCATTATTAGTTTGTTGTCTGCTTCCAGGCGGCATACTTGGCGTTGCAGTGTAGCCGTATCTGTGGAGAGTGCTGCCGTTGTGGTTTCGATCTCCATCATTCTTTCTGTCATTTTAGAGAAGTCTGCCCGTATTAGGGAAATGTCCGTGGAGATCGTGCCAATGAAAGATTGGACCTTCTGCAGGGCGGCCATAATGTCCACCAGTGTGACTTCATCTGGTTTACTAGCCACAGGAGTTGCTGTATGGGCAGCGTCTATTTGCGATTTCTCTGGGGGCTCTTTGCTGTAAGCATACTTGTCCAATTTAGTGGTCGACGGACCTTTCTGGCCCCGACTTCCCATCTTGTCCAGTGCACCAAGGGTTCCACCAAGTTCACGGGCGGGGGGCAGTAATCGCCGTTGCCTGCCGCGTGCTGTTCCATCACGCGCGGCCTTCCGGGTTTCCTACCTCCCCTTCCCACGGTTTTCAATGCAAGTGGTGGCAAGGTGAGCCTATGACCCGGCTGTGGTGCTTCTGCAGAGCGTCGGTTCTGAGGCCAATGGATTACAGTAACATGTGCCCCGGCCTGGGAGTACGCAATCTACAGTACCCCCGACTCACCGTCCCAGTACCGCCAGTTGATGTCTGCTCAGTTGCTTGTGGCAGCAGGGGGTGGTCCACGCATTGGATGTGCCAGTAACGTGGGTCTGTATGCGAGTACCCAGGCTTGTCAATGGTGAACAGCATAGGATCCCCACCATATGTTCATGGGATCCAGGGCCACAGTGTCCCTCTCGTGGGCCTCAAGGTCGTCAATGCCAGTCTCTGAGGTATTCAAACGACCGCTTACATTCCTTCCCCGGCGGTCTCAATCTCGTAGTCAGCCCCGGCGTGCGCAGTATAGGCTTCACTCCCCTCGGGGGTTTCAGACCGCACTGCCTCGTCTTCTCTCCTCAGTGCAGGTCTGCGTTTTCCGTCTCCCCGGGGGCCACTATGCGCTCTCTGATCGGCCGCGTTAGGCCGCCGTATATGCCAGCTCCAGGCCCAGAAGCAGTTGCGTGTGTATTGCGCCGCTCACCTTCTTTGTTGCCGCGGCACAGCGTGTGGTCGCAGCTGCGCTCCGCGCCACACTGCCGCGATCGGGTTCTCGGCAGTGCCCTTGCGGGAGGTTTTTTTCCTTTTCGTTTCACCTGAGCGCGTCTCGCGCCACCCCTCTCTGCACTGCCGCGGGCCCAGAAATCACGCGAGGTCCCGGCTCCGTTGTGGTTGGTAGGCCTCAGCCTCGCCGCATCTCGGGGATCGGATGTCGCTAATCCTCCAGAGCTCCGGAGCGGCTCATTCGGGTCTGTGGGAGAACCGGATTCAGTTCCACCTTCTTTTAGCCGTGCAGACACAGGATAGCTGGCCGTATTTATAAGGAAAAACCTCCGTGGTCCCGGAGCTCTCTGAGGCTGTGGCCATTTTACTCGGCTGCTAGCCACGCCCCCCTGAAGTAAAACTTATTTAAACTAAAACGCAATTGTTATTAAACTAAAAAATTTAAAATAGCAAATATATATTAAAACACTCTCCAACTTCTATCTTTTTCCATAGACTTCCTAAAAGAAAAAACTACAATGTGAAAAACCGATAAAATGCCTGAAAATACCTATCACAAACCAGCAAAAAGGTATGAGAAAGCAAGTATACATAAATTAATAAAAAATTATAAACTCATCCAAATAGGAAGCAAAAATAAATCTAACGACCTTAGACTCTAGAAACAACCAACAAATTAACATTTAAAATGAAACTTACTGTCTTTTTTCAACCAACAGAAAAGAAAGTCCCTGCTCCACACTAGAACACAGCCAACGGAAAAGCTGCAAAACAGTGTGAAAACAAATCTAAACAGAACATAATTGTAAATATATAAAATAGAAGTAGTTGCATATTTTTGCATGTAAATAACAAACGCACAAACTTAAAATTATTACATATATGTATACTATTACACTACTTTCAGATACAATGACAGAAGCTGCAAAATATGTTGTTTCACAGAAAGGAAAGTAGTTACTAAGGTCCATATGTATCAAGTTAAATTGCGATCGCAAACGCTGAAATTCGCAGAATTTCAGCGTTTGCGATCGCAATTTAGCTGTGTGCAATGTATGAAAGGAAAACCCACTCGCAAAATAAGGAATCGCAAAATTTGCGATTCTCTATTTTGCGAATGCATTTAAGGAATCGCAAATTGCGATTCCTTAAATGCAATGTAGGAAGCACCCAAGTTGTGCGATTTTGGCTTAAGGAATCGCAAATTACCTCCAACTTCAGGTTGGTGCTAATTTGCGATTTCTTTGAAAAATGCACTTTTTTGCATTTTTCAAAGTGCCATGTGGCGCACATACATGCCCTTAGGGCATGTATGTGCGCCACATCTGCACCCATGCTTATTTCAGGGGTGCAACAGCGTGTCCCTTTGACACCCTTGCATCCTTGAAATTGCATTCGCAATTTGCGAGTACCTAATGGGTACTCGCAAATTGCGAATGTCTCCCCATTCATTCCTATGGGCCTCTAGGCCCATAGGAATGAATGGGGAGATATTCCTTAATTGCGAATCGCAATTTGCGATTCGCAATTAAGGAACATGTGGGATTTGCAAAAGTTTTTTCAAATCCTACATACATCGCGTTTTGCCATTCTCAAATAGCGATTCGCAAAAAATCGCTATTTGAGATTCGCAAAACAACATTTTGATACATATGGCTCCTGATCACATGGGCTACACCTACAGCCAAGAAAGTGCATCTTCCGAACATATAAACTAGAAATGTACTAAATATTATTCTAATGCATGCTACGGGAGGGCAACTACAAAAGATGATGTTGTATTTCATGTAAGAGAGCACAACCACCCACCAAATGTGACACATAAGAGGGCAACTACAACCTATCGGCACTTTAAAACACTTAATTGCACAAACTAAAAAAGCCACAAGCGATACCCTACCTGCCCCTAGAAAGTACCAAGATATACATATACCTGAACATTTAACAATTACATATAGTGAGGAACCTTTCCTTTTACATGGCAACCTAAATAATGAGAAAGAAACCCTAATATTCTCCAGAGCAGATAACGTAATAAAACATAGCCAATATCAATGTCAAAAATGGATGATGGATAGAGCCTTCAAAATGTGTCCCAAACCATTCACTCAGATATACACCATAGGTAGTGTTAGACCTGCCATCCTTAGGGTGGTCTTCCCCCTAACATTGTGCCTGCTTAATTCCTCTTTTTGCTGTATCTTTCTGTTGGCCATAGGACTCTGAGCACTTTACCACTGCTGACCACTGTTAAAGTGCATGTGCTTCTCCCCTAAACATGGTGACATTGGTGTATATCCAATTGACATATTTGGTTTACTTGAAAGTCCCTTGTAAAGCGGTGTTCCATATACCCAGGGCCTGTAACCCAAATGCTACTAGTGGTTCTGCAGCACTGATTGTGCCTCCCATACAAGCAGCCTTTCAAACCTGTCTCAGGCCTGCCATTGCAAGGCCTGTGTGTGTGTGCAGTCTACCGCCACTTTTACTTGGCATTTAATCACTTACCAAGCCATAAACACCCCTTGCATTATACATAAGTAACTGCTAAGGTAGGCCTTAGGTATCCCTAAGGGCAGGGTGCTGTGTAAGTAAAAGGTAGGACATATACTTTTAAGTTTCACATGTCCTGGTTGTGAAAAACACCCTAATTCATTTTTCACTACTGTCAGACCTACTGCTCTTGTAGTGTGGTTTGTGGCCTCTTGGTCTGCATTGCTAAGTTAGCTTAGGCCTGGCTGCCATGATGCCTCTTTGCGCACGTTACTTTGTGCCTTTGTTTTTCCAGCTTCTGCTATTTTAGAACTGTTTGCCTTTCACCTTTCCTCCTGTTCCCTTTGGGTTGCGTCTGCACATCATGTACAAGGTCGAAAAACAATGTCCTTTGTTCTTGCTGATCTGGTCAGCCCCTCGCACTTAGACATAACACTGAATGCAGCTGCACTGGAGAAATTTGTGTGCTTTTAATATTGTGTTTTCACTGTTAGAGACACTTGGAGAAAAACCTTTCCAGAGAGAAGAGCTGTGCTTGTCTGATGATGTAAATCTTGCATCTAGATATTGAGGTATGGGGGTCCGCCAGCCAAAGCCCAGAGGTCTTCTATTTTTATAATAAACTAGCTAATAGCACGGGGAGGGTGGTATGGTCATTTAGCCCTAGATCCACTGCTTTATGAAATGCTTTCCCCGTTTGTATTCTATGGAATTGTAACTATGCTTATTATTTTATTCTTATGCATTATGCTGATAGTACTGGCACGTGTACTGTACCTTAGAGCACGATAGTTAAAATAAATATTTTAAACTATACAGTGTCTCTTATTACGCACGTTGTGGACAAGTATGAGTGAGTTATGAAAGGGTGTTCTTGCTCCCGCGAGCCCTGAGAGAGAGAGAGACCGTGTTCTGGGTTGTCTAATCATTGGTAGTATTGTTGCTAATGAGACGCTAATGCTAGTCGGGTTGGGATTGTGGGTACTAAGGTGTATGGTTGGCTCACCACTATACTCCAAGGTCCTATTATCCTGTGCATAGCTCTGTGTATGTGCAGAATCCCTACAACATGGCGCCACCAACGAAGTGGGCTGCTTATCTGCGAGACGCTTGAGTAGTTCTTGTGCTTGTCCACAACTCCCTTCACGGACGCTTCCGGAGGCGTGTGTGAGGGCGATACCTCCTATATTGACGTTTTTATAGGTTCTTTCAAGCTTGAAGTTGTTAAAAGGTGTTTAAATAAAACCCTATATTGTGCAGCCTCCTACTAGGTTGTAGGATATTTTTAGCCTTAAATGGCTGTCCAAATTGCGGCACATAGCCGCGCAGCGCTCCGGGCTCACTTGACTGCGTATGGAGTGCCTGATGCGATTGTCGATCTGATCTTTGTGGTACAAGCAGATCCTGCTTACCACTTTGAGGTATTTTACTTTTGGATCACCTTTCCGGCGGTGGATGGGAATGATAATTTGTTCCATGAATATACAGCCACCGCACTTCCTAATATCTATAGGCCTTATAGGAATCTTGAAGTACCACTCACGGCATGGCAACACCGTGTTTGGTTTGATGGCTCCCTCCCCCAACCGATTACGTCGGTTCGTTTAGGCCCCTTATCGATTGAAGGGGCCACTTGGCCTGTTTTGGCCAGGTATACCCCACATCTGCGTTATATGACGCTGCTGGTCGCTGACCTGCGTAATTTGCATTCGTCTTTGATACGTGTGCATAGAGCTTTAGTACAGTATGTTACAGGCAACATCCAGGGAGCCCCGCCTGGAGTTGCAGCGCATCCAGCTGGACCGGGCGGTGTAACCATAAGTCCCGTCATGGTTAATTCGGTGATGGGCAAACGCCCACAAAATAAGGACGATATGCCTTATTGGCTTGCAGAAAAATTTGACCAGCTGGAGGCAGTTTTTCCGAATACTTCTCCTGTGGAAAAACACAGGATTCTGACGATTAGTTTGCCAAAAGACTTGATCCCCGAGTTGGCAGAATGCAACAACTGGGGTAAGGTATTCGCAGCAGTATATGCGAAGTGTTTCGGCATTCCTTCCATGACAGTTCTCCCCTCTGTAATTAAACGAGTGCAGGATGAGCATGGCCCTGAAGCGGCTGTGGAATTAGGGATGAGACTGGTGGGAGTGTTCGATATAGTGGCTGATTTAATCCTTGCGAATGTCAAGGGCGATGCAGTTAACTTCCAAGTAGCTAATGCTTTGGCTTTGATCCCAGAGCCGGACAAGCCGCGCAAATTACCGAAAATTATTGCACAGGCTTACAAAACCATTGGCCGCAATAGCCTGGGAGTCAAGCCTTTTGCTAAAACGCAAACACAATCGCAACCACAACCAAAAACTCAATCTGAGAAAGATGAGAAACCGTTCTTTACTAAAAAGAACTGGAGGTTGAAAAAACAGGGTAAGCAACAGAAGAAGCCAGGGTCGCGAGGTGCATCCCCGGTTTCCGTATCTTCTGAACGCACATATGATTTGCACGATAGAGCAAGAATTAAATCTCCAGAGAGATTCCAAGTCCCTGATCCGCGTTCTCCTCGTACTTCACAGGCACCGTCGACCTCCCAGACAGGTGGAGGAGATCGCCAGGATAGAGGAAGGGGTCGAGAGGCTCCACAGGGACGAGACCAACCTCGACAACAAGTCAGAGGGATATCAGAAGAAATTCAACGTTCTCGCCCACAGTTTCAGAAGAAAAAAGTTGCAGCTGTAACAGCGAGGTATGCCACAGACGGTGAGAACGCGACTCCTGAATTGGACATGGGCAGTGACACTCCTAGACAGCGCCGCGGAAGTTACCATAGTGCGGGAGGCACTACGTCCTCATGTGGAGGCGACAGCACCTGATACATTCATTACAGTTGAGACAGCTGACACCAGAGTGGCACCCCCTGACAGACTATATAATATTGTCATTCAAATTGAAGGTGACATACAGCGTGTTATTAAAGGGATTTTTTGGGAGAATCTGACCTCTTCGTACGACATTTTGTTGGCAGAGGCGGATTGGCCGCCCCCATTCGTACTTGCTGCGCGTAAAGGGGAGGAGGTAATCCTTCCGAGCTTTTCTCGTCATGTCCCCAAGGACAAATCGGAGGCTCTCGCAGCTGAATGGGCGGTGTCTCTGGCTCCGGCGTTATACCACAACCACGTGGGCTGGGATGAAGACTCTCCCCCCCATGATATTCCTTTGCGGTCGCTGCCACGGCCACAACCCCAATATCCCATCAAGCGGGAAGCTAAAGGTCCCGTTTCCGAAATTCTGACACAGTTAGAATATCAAGGAGTAATTGAAACATGCGTGGCACCCATGAATAATCCCCTTTTCGCGGTTTCTAAACCCGATGGATCATACCGTTTAGTTTTGGATTACCGGCATTTGAACTCTCATTGTCGGACCTTTGCGGTGCAAAATACCCATAGTTCTGCGCTTGTAGACAGTCTTGTTCGTAAAAAATATAAAACGACACTTGACCTATCCAATGGATTTTACACGCACAACTTAGCCCCGGAGTGTAGCCAATGGAGCGCTTTCACTTCCAGTGGTAAACAATTCAAATTCCGGCGTTTACCCATGGGCTACAAAACAGTCCTGGTGTATTCGTCGCCCGTGTTGTCTCTTTGTTGGACAGCATAGACCCAGATGCGTGTTCGTACGTCGACGATATCTATCTGACAGACGACGAATTATGGCCGCATCTTTCCCGAGTGGACCGCATTATTCTAGAATTTGCGGTCTTAGGATACAAATTTAATTTTGCCAAATCACACATTGCTGAATTTACCGTTTTGTTTTTGGGCTATGAGCTCAATAATGAAGGTAAGGGACTAGCACCCCATTTTCTGGAGAAATGCGCACTTTTGTGCCCTCCCACCACTCTGAAGAAACTTCAGTCTTTACTGGGTTTTCTAAACTTTGGGCGTACTTATATTCCCGAATATGCCCAGCGTATCAAGCCTCTTTATGCCTTGATACAACCTAACTTTTCGAAGTCATGCTGGCTTCCCGAGCATAGCTCTATACTGCAGTCTTTGCAGTCCGATCTACTTGAATCTAAATTCTTGTTGACTCGTGACAACCACACAAACCTGGTGATTAGAATCGTTCCAGGGGCAGTGGGTTTCACGTACTTAACCTTTAACGAAGGTGACACAGTACCCATTGCATACAAGTCACATCTTTACACTTCTGCAGAAATGCGATTTTCCTCTGTGGAGAAAGTTTTGACTGCAGTGCAAATGGCGATTCTAAAGGAACGCGCACTGGCACAGGGAAAACGCATTCTGGTGGTAACACCAAATCCTGCCCTTGAGGCAGTGACGAAAGCAAGTGTACCGAACTCTAAGGCTTTGCACCCCCGTTGGATACAATGGGCAACATCTTTGACGTCCCCGGATGTCACTTTTATCTTTGATTCTTCACTTCAGACACAGGAGTTTTTACAGTATGAATTTGTTCATCCTCCTCCTCTGTCTTTGCTACCGCTTGAGGAGTACGAATGTATTATCTATACCGATGGTTCGGCAAAACCGGCCACGGGTTCCAAGCATGCCTATTCAGCAGCATGTGCTATTGTTGCAGGTGTTATGGTGAACGGAGAGTTCAAACAGACTGTAGTGCACACTCAGGCACTAGGAGACAGTACTGCACAATTGGCCGAGCTGCGTGCTTTGGTGCTCGCACTTGAGTTCGCGAATCCAGATGTGACCACTCTTATTGTATGTGATTCGTACTACTGTGTTCAGTCTTTCAATGACAATCTATTCTTTTGGTCACAAAATGACTATAGAGATGCAAAAGGCAGCACAATTAAGCATAAAATGCTTTGGGTTCGAGTGGCAGATTTGAAACAACGTCTGCCTCTCACACAGGTGATTCACACCCTTGGCCACTAGCGTGTGGGCGCACACGCTGTCGGTAACGGTTTGGCGGATGAAGCTGCCAAATCAGCAGTAGCCACGTGCTCAGTCGCAGCAGTTACAAGATCCATGACTAAAATAGATAATGATATTTTGGCAGCTATTGCTGCGACCAAGGAAGGTGCTAATTACCCACGGGGTTTCCCTTCCAAATACTCTTATCAATTTGGTCCCGAACAGGCTCCTTACGTAAGAATTCCTGACGTTGGTGATCGGCTGATTCCCAACGCGGACCGCAGACTTTCCTTGATAACTGCCGCACACGAAGGCATGGCTTCGGCTCATGCTGGCGTATCTGCGACAGTTTCCATCTTGCAGCAGCGTTACTGGTGGCGTGGTTTATATAAACAAACCTGTACTTATGTGCTTTCGTGTGACGTTTGTCAGCAGATTAAGCCATCCACGGTTACACGGCCACCACAGACACCGCTCTGCATTTCAAACAGACCTTTTGGGTGTGTTTACCTGGATCACTGCGGTCCATTTTCTTCTGACACTGCATATAAGTACATCTTGGTTGCAGTGGATTCGTGCACACGTTTCATCTGGGTCTGGCCACAACGGAGTGATGACGCTCGAAATGTCATCAGGGATTTGCATGTCTTTGTGGGAATTTTTGCCTGTGGCACCTTCCATTCTGACCAAGGTCCGGCGTTCGCCTCAAAGGCTTACAAGGACGCAATGGGGTCACTGGGGGTGCGGGTGAAATTTTCGTCTCCATATCGGCCTGAGGGCAATTCGATTGTTGAACGAATGAACCGTGACTTAAAGCAATCCTTGACAGCTAGAGTCTTAGGTACTGGCAGGAACTGGCTGGCCCACTTGTATATCGTACAACGTGCACTTAATAATCTCCCTAGAAGACCTCTGGGTGGGCGGACCCCATACGAAATGCTCTTTGGCATAAGAATGTTTGTGCCCGACCTTGATGGTCTAGACATGGCGGCGCAATCCGCAATCTTTGATGTAGATAACCATTCTACTATGTTGCAGGACTTACAAGAAGCCCGTGACAAACTTGAAATCGAAAATTTACCTTCAGCCACAGACGCTGCGCTGCAGATTCCGGTTGCCGGCTGGCTTCCGAAAGTTGGAGACCTGGTTCGAGAAAAGGTGGAGAACAAAAAAGAATTTGGCCCCTCTTATCGTGCACCGGTTCCAGTTCTTGGCTTGAAGGGTACTCGTACAGTCATCTTACCACCGCTTCCTGGTCGCAAGGAAAACAGATACATCTCAGTGGAAAATGTCAAGCTACAACATCTGGCCGATCCTGAATAGTGTAACACCAGCGATCTCTTATCCAGTCATTTCCCGGACAAATGTGTGTGGCCCTCCAGCCAGCACAGTTACTGATGTTGCTATCGAGATGGTAGATTTGCCTGATCGCTTACTCGACTACCCGGATTCCCCCTGCAATGAGGAGACCGAGTTTACCTATCCCGCCACCGAGTTCGTGGCTCACCTACCAACAACGCCACTGAGCCCAACACGTAATTCCTTTGACTCGGATTCCACCTCAGCACTTATTCCGTCCAGATTCAGTATTTTTGTATCCTGGTTCAGAGACAATTTTTTGATCCCACCATGGACATACATCTGGTTGGTACTATTCCTGATTTTTCTGTTCATGTCCATTGGCTTTGTGACAGTTTTTTCTTACTCATCAATGGTCACTATTTACCAGAACTCTCTGCTGTGAACTGTGTCGCTGGAACTTTGGCTCCGCATTCTTCATCTCACATCATGAAGCGTGACCACACATTTGTGAACATTTCAGCTTTTCCAGTCGCTGATGGCATCGTATGAGATGCAGTAAATTTCCAAATTCATGGACCAACTGAGATTATTAATGTACCAAATGTCCTCCGTGTTTCCATGGGTGATGTTGTTAAAAGTAATATTCATTCTGACGATTGGGATGTGCATGCAGTTGAATCGTTATTTACTGATTTGAAATATTATGCTGCTTTTAACGCTGAAGATTTGTACATGAATTCTGCAAGTTATGCCGATTTGTATTGTTACCAGCATTGGGGCAACCACTTTCTCCATAAACCCAGTGCCCTTCGGGGTCCTTTTAATTATACCCAATGGGAACATTGTCCTACCCCTTTGCCAGGTAGCTCCCAGACTCTTAGAGATAAGTTTACTTATTTTACAGACTTTGATAGATCGAACCCTGGGTCCTATTATTTTAAATTAAACACTACGGCTACTCAGAAGATCATGTTAACCCACACCAAATTGCTGTATTCGGGTTCCTTTTTGAAAGCCTTAGCTGTGGGTGGGTATGAACATTGGCGTGACACCATTGATTTAAAATCTATTTGGGGCTCCAAAGCATGGCAGGTGCAAGGCACAGAAGCCTTGCACCGTGCTTGCCTCATCCCGGCCCAAATTTTATTTTTAAATCAGACCATCTATCAAACGACATGTTGGGGTTTGGCTACGTCCAAACAATTAAATGCCCCATCCATTCCTGTATTGTCTTCCACTCCCAACGAAAGCTTGCGCTTCAATATGTCCCTTACAGATTTGCAGGTTTTGTTTCAGAACAATTGGTTTAATGTCTCTGCGTTTGTTCAGTCACCCTGGTTGGCTTGGCCCATAGCATCTAATGCCTGCCAACTGCGTTTCCATGACACGGATCCTGGCTACAAACAGGATAGGCCGGACCCCAGGTTTTCTGACTCTCGCACTGTTACAACATATTCTGTTGGTAAATTGTGTAAACAGTGGTTGCAGCACTCTTCCTTAGATTCTGTTAAACAACATTTATCCCTCCTATCAGGCAACATTGATCTGTCCGATTTTGTTCTGGGGCCTCGTGGTCCTCGACCTAAGAGATACATTTATGAAACTTACAATGAACTCTGGAAGCTTTCGCAAATTGAAGCTGCTTCCCGCCTTCGGGAAATCGATCAAGCTAATTTAGAGAAAGTGCTTGCTGTTGTTGACAATAGTATTAATACCCTGTCTTCCCGCATTTACACATTAGAGAATATTATTTCCTCTGTTGTTGATATTGTACAAGATGATGTTTCTGTGTTATATCATGGTCAAAATCAATTGCGTTCAGTAATGCAGTTTGCATGGACTTTACAGACACTTAAAATGGGGAAAGTTCCTTGGCACTTTTTGAACACATCTGCCTTATTCTTACCTTTTAATTTGACTGAGAAACAGCGGTTCATGTCCATGAAAGATGCAGCATACACTCTGTTACATATCGAAAAAATAGAGCCCTTACCAATCTCTGTGGCAGAATTAGATTCTGCTGTGTGGCTAGTACACGGGGTTATCGCTTTGCCTTTTTCTTTATTTGAGTTCAGTTCCTGCGTGAAACATTATCCTGTTGGCCGCTTTCAGCTTTTAGGCAGTGCTTTCCTGCATGAACTTTGGTCCCTGCCTTTCATGTATAAATGTCTTAGGGACGGGAAGGAAGTTTTTCTCACGGGGGAGTCGTGTGATTCTACTGTAGGTCATTCCCTTGTTTGCAAACACATTACATTGCACGGAGCTTGTAATGTTTCGGCTCCAAATCTTGCTTGTGTTTTAAGAGGCATTCCTGCTCCCGCTATATCTGCTTGCCGGCATACCGTATATTGTAACGGTTTCCCACAGGGTTGTCTGCTGCAAAAATGTGCTTTTTCCTCCCCCGCACGACATCATAGATAGTTCCATTTGGCCTTCCATTCCGACTTTGAAGGCGGATTTCAATAAATTGAGCAGAATAAAGGCACTATTATTGAACCAGGATATTATGCTCACATCCGCCCGGGAGACATTCATTCTCCAGGTGGCGAGTACCCACAGTGAAATACAGGCCCTGTTGAACACAAACCTCCCACAACATTTCGGTGAACTGATTCACCGTGTTTTCAATGCTTCACGCACCGAAGGTCTTGTGCACTTTTTTAAAGTTGTGGGCTCTGGCCTTGTTACCTCCTTTCAAACAATATTTGGTGTAATACCAGCTTTTATTCATTCCATTTTTTCCAGCGTCTTTGGAGGCTTTCCGTTGATCCTCACCTTAGCGGCTGGTATATTGCTTTTGGTCTGTGTGCTACGCAATGGCTGCACTTCCTGGGGCCCTCCTCGACCACGGTCGACTCCGGATGCTCCGTGAGCGCATCCTCGCCGGCTTCGGCGTCCTGCCGTTGGCGACACTTGGTGTGTCATATAGACTTTCTTTTCGCTTTGCGTGCAACCTGTGATGTCTTGCATCCGATGTCCTTTCTCAAGGTCCTTGGATTACTGCCTCTCCAATACGTCTCTGTCTCGCCCAGATTTTGTCCAGTTGGTGGGTCCCTTAGAGGTCCATGAACGGGACTGTTCCGGACCTGGCTACATGGCGCGTGCGGCTGCACTTGGAATTTTGGCACAATTGGATGTCTGGGCGGCTGCTCAGACTCTCCTACAGCAAAGTTATATTGAGTATCACGCAAGTTGTCCCGCAATGCTGTTCGCTGCTCCCTCTTGGGAGGAACATGAATGCAGTTTTGATTTATTGGACTGGATGGCGTCTCTTTTTTCTGGCGATTCCAACGAAGTCCTCTTGGAAGGTGTGGCGTTTTTCTGCACTCACACTCTTTTTGATTAGGGGTCCTCCACGTTCAGCGTCCTGCCTCCCTGGATTTTTTGTTCTGTGATTTAAATTCTTTTTCTGTCCCAATCGTTGTCCTTCATTGGGGACTTTTCCGAAACAGACGTTGCCGTTCTGCTCCATCTATTTGAACTCTGTCTTCGTCCTATGTCTTCGCCAATGGACTGACCAGGGGAGGGTGTAGTGTGGTTTGTGGCCTCTTGGTCTGCATTGCTAAGTTAGCTTAGGCCTGGCTGCCATGATGCCTCTTTGCGCACGTTACTTTGTGCCTTTGTTTTTCCAGCTTCTGCTATTTTAGAACTGTTTGCCTTTCACCTTTCCTCCTGTTCCCTTTGGGTTGCGTCTGCACATCATGTACAAGGTCGAAAAACAATGTCCCTTGTTCTTGCTGATCTGGTCAGCCCCTCGCACTTAGACATAACACTGAATGCAGCTGCACTGGAGAAATTCGTGTGCTTTTAATATTGTGTTTTCACTGTTAGAGACACTTGGAGAAAAACCTTTCCAGAGAGAAGAGCTGTGCTTGTCTGATGATGTAAACCTTGCTTCTAGATATTGAGGTATGGGGGTCCGCCAGCCAAAGCCCAGAGGTCTTCTATTTTTATAATAAACTAGCTAATAGCACGGGGAGGGTGGTATGGTCATTTAGCCCTATATCCACTGCTTTATGAAATGCTTTCCCCGTTTGTATTCTATGGAATTGTAACTATGCTTATTATTTTATTCTTATGCATTATGCTGATAGTACTGGCACGTGTACTGTACCTTAGAGCACGATAGTTAAAATAAATATTTTAAACTATACAGTGTCTCTTATTACGCACATTGTGGACAAGTATGAGTGAG
This sequence comes from Calotriton arnoldi, assembly GCA_963921515.1. NCBI lineage: Eukaryota > Metazoa > Chordata > Amphibia > Caudata > Salamandridae > Calotriton > Calotriton arnoldi. Next base: position 351,761 of record CAWUFW010007804.1, on the reverse strand, counting down.
TTATGAAAGGGTGTTCTTGCTCCCGAGAGCCCTGAGAGAGAGAGAGACCGTGTTCTGGGTTGTCTAATCATTGGTAGTATTGTTGCTAATGAGACGCTAATGCTAGTCGGGTTGGGATTGTGGGTACTAAGGTGTATGGTTGGCTCACCACTATACTCCGAGGTCCTATTATCCTGTGCATAGCTCTGTGTATGTGCAGAATCCCTACAACACTCTCAGAGGCTTGTATTGGGCATTCCTTAATACACTTTTAAGCTGTAATTCCTGATTAGAAAGGAGTAGCTACATCATATTTCATATATTTGAAATGGTAATGATAATCACTCTTTACTGGTAAAGTTGGATCTAACATTACTCTTTTAGCAATACCACTTTTAGAAAGTGGACATTTCTCTGTTCTTACAGCTCTGTGTGCCTTGCCATCTGCCTCCAATACACGTCTGGGTGGGTGACAGCTACACTTTGTGCATTCACTCTAGACAGCCACCAGCACAGGAAGGGTGGGTGTGATATAGAACTCGTCTGCATTCATCTGCATTCTGATAGCTCTTCATGGGCAGGAAGAGAGGGGGAGCTGACAATTACACCTGAATAGGCAGTGTCCTGTTTGCCACACAAAGAACTGATTATACCCTACTGATAGTATGGAGCCAGGGCTGGGAAGAAAGGGGGACCTGTGCACTTCCAGGGCCTGCTGTGAAGTCACCCCCACTTCAAAGGCACAACAGGGTATAAGTACTGGGCCTCTGACTCTACCAAGACAGTACACTACTGGACCTGTGAAGAATTCTCTAAGGAGTAAACGCTGCTGTGCTACAAAGATTTCCACTCGGCTTGACTGCTGCTCTGGAAGAACTGCTTTTTTGCTTTTCGCTGCTGCCCTCCTTCCTGCTGATTACTGCCCTGCTGAGGACAAGGACTGGACCCATTTCACCCAGAGTGACTCCAAGGGCTTTTTGGCTGGCCCCCTGTTCTGACGTCTCAGGGCCATCAAAGACTTCCTTCAGCCCAGCAGCACGTGGACTCTGCCATCTGTGAGTCCTGCCAAATGGTGCCAATCTAGTCCTGGGCCCTTGAAAAGTGACTTCTGCTGTCCAGAACCATCTAAATCGACGTAGTGACGACTTTGCGCCGATTGGAACCGGCGCATTGCATTTTGATGCCAATGCAAGAGCGGATCCACGACATTGCTTCGACCGTGACGCAGTGCCTGCATCATAAGGGGGTTTGTCGACGATGCCTTCACCGCCTGCATGGGTCGGAACCGACGCTGGCTCCATCCAAGGTACTTTATCAGCAGGACTTGCGCGAGTCCTGCAGCCGACGTGCCCTCTATAGCGATTCGCCTGAAATTTGGTTTACTCCGGTCCAGCTTGACCTCAAGTAAGCCACAAGCGCTATTTGCTTCTAAGCACTACTTTTTGATTTATACTTTAAAAGTTTATAACTCTGGTTCTAACTATTGAATTTTGGTCTTTTTGGTCTTGCTTTACTCATACAATTATTATCTATTTTTCTAACCCTGTATGGGGTATTTCTGTGGTGTTTCATTGGATTACTGTGTTTGTGTGTGTATGTGTGTGTGTGTGTTGCACAAATACTTTACACATTGCCTCTTTAGATAAGTCTGACTGCTCTGTGACAAGCTACCAGAGGGTGAGCACAGGTTATCTTTCAGTGTGTATCTAGCTTACCTTGACTAGAGTGGTGGTTCCTGCTTGCACAGGGTGTACACTCTGAAAATCAAAAACCCTAGTTCTATCACATGGTGAATATCAAACACAAATATCCCTTTAACATATGTCCTACTACCAAATAAACAAAACAGCACTTGCTACGACCTCTAAAACCATATAATACATGAAACAAATAACTACTACCCCCAAAAAATAATCATAGATTTTAAGCAAGCCATTATTCAAACCAATCTAAAAATGTAACCCCACACAGCCATACAAGCCTGTTACTATCATTTCAATCAAAGTATATGGAGGCATCTCCAAAACTCTGCACTAAGTATATATTATTCTACAAACAGCTAATTTGCCTTTGAAATAAAAAATAAAAAAAGGATAGCACTAGCCTGTCACAAGGGTAGCCAACTACTAAAACTTACTAATAGAAAGTCCTTTCTGCTGTTATAAAATGAACCCTATAAAATTCCCTTGAAGCAATCCAAAATATCTAGGAATGATAAAAAACAGAAAAAGTCCTTGAAAAAAGAACGCTCCAGGAAACCCAAAAATATGGGAAATCAAATTAAAAAGCATTGGTTATAGGACACTCTTGTAGACAAAAACTTGTAAAGTAAATGAAAAAACCCACCCGCAAAACACATTACATTTCCAAAAATACATTTACATAACAGTTAATCATAAAATATAGCTTACATAACACAATTTAACAGAACATAACAATACATTACTCAAATAGTGTACGAAAGGCCAAAATGACAAACTAGTGAAAACCAGTAACGCTAATACATCTAAATATACACAAAAAAAACAGGAACAACACTCTAAATAACTTTTAGACCTCCCCCCAAAGCCCTCTCCACCTTCAAAACCCTAACAAAATCCTTAAAAAAGGTCTTAGACGAAAATAGACTCAAAATAACACAAATAGGTACAAAATAGAGGGTAGCGGTAAAACAAAATGACCACTGCCCCAATTCAAGAAGGACCTCAAGACCTGGCTCTTCGACTGAACCACAGTGCAGAGCAACAGATCTGCAATCCCCCATCCCTCCAGCGCCTTGAAACACTTACGGGTGAATTTTTTTTAAATAAATGTATAGAAAATGTAAACAATTATTAAATATGGAAAACGTACAAAATGTGAGAAAATGTAAACAAATTGTAAAGTATAAATTAAACAATAATATAAAATATATACAATTATTTAATATACACTGAAAAAATGTATGTTAAAATAATGTTGAAATAATCTGTATAGAAAAGGTTAGGAAATGTTACAAATCTGTTAAACAATGGAAAGAAAACGTTAAAAATATACAACATAAAATAGTATTGAAGTATAATTTTCACTTTATATAAGTGTTTATTTGTAACTTGACGTATATATGATTAAAAATGTAAAAATATACAATAAGTAAACTTTGGAAACATAAAAAAAATTAGAAAAAGGTGTCACGTCGTTATTATACCAAAGACTGTAATTAATACTACTATTGGTTGCAAACATAACAGCAAACAATTTTTTTAAATTATATTTCTAATCACCAACAATACTACTAAAATAATATAAACTATTTCTACTACATTCAAATAAAAGTAAAATAAAATATTTCAGAAAAAAATCTAAACTTAAATAATCACACTCCAACATAAATCATTTAAGAAATTGTTAGGCACTAAAGGGGTGACATTTACTATTCCCACTCCAAGATAGCCATATTGGGGGAAGCAGTTGGACACTAAGGGGTCGATTCCGATCTCGGCCGGAAGCGCACCTAACACTATTCGTCCAGAAAAAAACCAAGCCGAACGCGTGTTTCCCGACCGATTCGAACATTCGTCCGAACGAGCAAGTACGATGCGCATAACTGCCCAGATCCCGACCCAGCCGTACGTACCCATTCCAGCTCCTGTTCCCCGCCCAAGCCTGATCCGTAAACGCCGATTCGAGTCGCACGGAAGTAAAGATACAGCACCTTCCGGCCGGACTAGTACGATGCGCCTTCCGTACGCGCCGAACCCGTCGCTACGTCCGGCACGTCAGAGCATCCGGGAGAGCCGCACATAAGCTCCAATTCGCGCCACAAGACGATCCACGTCTACAAGACGAACAAGCCAGCGACGAGTACGAGTCGAAGCAACGAGAAACACGAACGAGACGAACCAACCATGAATCCCATCGCGCAGGTCCTACCAATACTCTACATCTATTACCGGAACCGGTACGGACGTGTACGGCGCAGACGGTAAGTCAAACACCCACAACACAAACAAACGACACGTACCCGACATATGTCACACACACATAGGGATGCAGAAATGACGTACACTAGCAACAGCAGAACCATAGGGGCGGGATGGCTATCACCAATGCCATACACACCCATAGGGGCCTGGATGCCTACCACTACCACCACCCCTACTCATGGGGGGCTGGATGCCTACCACCAACACCCCCCTACCCATGGGGGGCTGGATGCCTACCACTACCACCACCCCTACTCAGGGAGGGCTGGATGCCTACCACTACCACCACCCCTACTCAGGGGGGGCTGGATGCCTACCACTACCACCACCCCTACTCAGGGGGGGCTGGATGCCTACCACTACTACCATCCCCACCCATAGGGGCCTGGATGCCTACCACTACCACTACCCCTACTCAGGGGGGGCTGGATGCCTACCACCAACACCCCCATACCCATGGGGGGCTGGATGCCTACCACTACCACCACCCTAACTCGGGGGGGCTGGATGCCTACCACCAACACCCCCCTACCCATGGGGGGCTGGATGCCTACCACTACCACCACCCCTACGCGGGGGGCTGGATGCCTACCACCAACACCCCCCTACCCATGGGGGGCTGGATGCCTACCACTACCACCACCCCTACTCAGGTGGGGCTGGATGCCTACCACCAACACCCCCCTACCCATGGGGGGCTGGATGCCTACCACTACCACCACCCCTACTCAGGGGGGCTGGATGCCTACCACTACCACCACCCCTACTCAGGGGGGCTGGATGCCTACCACTACCACCGCCCCTACTCATAGGACGGGTAATGCATGACACAACCAGCATACTCCAACATAAGGAATGTCAGAAAAAGACATCCCCCCCAACACCATGACAAGCGTGCGTAGTCTGTGTCAAATGCCTACAACACTGAACATGACATTGAACATACAATGTGACCCCCTATCACATGTGTCACACATAAATGTGTGTGGCATCCACAATGCAAGCAGACCATGACCACTGTGGCAATGGGGTCTAACCCCCATCATCACAGTGACCAAAAGGTAAGTGTGGGGTCCATAGCTGAAGCACATTTTGAACATTGTGGCAATGGGGTCCAAACCCCCATCATCACAGTGACCAAAAGGTAAGTGTGGGGTCCATAGCTGAAGCACATTTTGAACATTGTGGCAATGGGGTCCAAACCCCCATCATCACAGTGACCAAAATGTAAGTGTGGGGTCCATAGCTGAAGCACATTTTGAACATTGTGGCAATGGGGTCTAAACCCCCATCATCACAGTGACCAAAAGGTAAGTGTGGGGTCCATAGCTGAAGCACATTTTGAACATTGTGGCAATGGGGTCCAAACCCCCATCATCACAGTGACCAAAAGGTAAGTGTGGGGTCCATAGCTGAAGCACATTTTGAACATTGTGGCAATGGGGTCCAAACCCCCATCATCACAGTGACCAAAAGGTAAGTGTGGGGTCCATAGCTGAAGCACATTTTGAACATTGTGGCAATGGGGTCCAAACCCCCATCATCACAGTGACCAAAATGTAAGTGTGGGGTCCATAGCTGAAGCACATTTTGAACATTGTGGCAATGGGGTCTAAACCCCCATCATCACAGTGACCAAAAGGTAAGTGTTGTCATGGAAAAATCTGCAAATGCCAAACAGCATGGATGATTCCTGGTCACAGAACAACAAACACATCAGTGGCAAAGTAGTGCTTGTGTCCCATACCAACATAGATTGGGTGAGGCAAACAGTGCAGTGCAAATAAGACATACCTTTGGCCATGTGCAGACAAACATCACCCATGGGGGCTGACATTGTCAACATTCATCAATTACACAATGACAGAAGTGACCATCATAATGCAGACCCACATATCTGCACCAATGGACACACAAATGTAGATATCCTGTGGAGACTGTAGATGTGAGGTGAACAAATACCATACCATGGCAGCAATGGGACATACAAACCATGATCATTGTGCTGACTGATGACCTAGGAGTCCCAGGGACAGCAGGGGAAACCCACCAAACAACATACAGCCAATGGCACACTAAAGATATGCCAATGCAGTGGTGCAGATGCACAAACACAAACAGGCAGCCTCACACTGCATATCAAACACAACAGGTGATGGGGGTGTGCCAGTGTCCCCAGGCAACCACACAACACATGAGGAGGCCTGAATCCCAATTACACAGATGTGTATACAGTGCCACACAAAAGTAACTCATGGATCGGATTCCCCTATGTGGGCAATCAGGCATTGTTAGATGAGAGGGAGCCCAAATTACACATGCCACACAAGCTTGTAGGAACAGCAACTAACACAGCAAGAGACAGACCCACCACAGCACTACCCCCAGGGACCCCACATTGTGGTGACACTGGCCTGCATGATAATCCCACTGTGATGACAAAGCTAGATGTCGTTCACACTGTGAACCACAGTCATGTGTCCTGAGCAACAAACTACCATCACACCTACACAAGCACAAATCAATCAGCACGGCCTGTCAGCCAAGGCCAATATGGAGGTAGGGGTCTAGCCGTGCAACAACTCACATTTGCACACACTCAACACCACACACCTTGATCTCCACCAATGTGCAGCAGTGAAGCTCACATGGACTGGTGACATTGCACATGCACCCATGACAATCCCAGGGGTGGTGGTGGGAACTAAAGTGCAGAAACCCATCACACATGGCCAGTCAACAAGACTCGTGAATGTCTGACACACTGCACAGTACGCCGTACATGGGCATGACGTCAAATCCACCCCAACCAATGGGATCCCGGCCGCAGTCACACACCAATGAAGAAGCCAAGGTCACCCACAAAGAACACACATAGACAACTTCCAACATTGCAGCTCTGACCCTGAGGAGTGGCAGCAGTCACACACACAACGTGTCACAATCACTGAAAGCTAACACAAACTGTAAATTACATGACTTGTGTAACCAACAAGTGCCAAGGGGAATCCTGACTGTGTCTCATCTGCGTTTGCCCACAATCTCAGCCCTGACAGCAAACACACCTATGGATGACACCCTGATGACCAGTAATGTGCCATGCACCCGCATCCCAGAGAACCCAGGGCGAAGATTTTGGGGGAACATAGGTCAACTCAGCAAGCATCACAAACAGGAACATCACTAGGGATCCCAGCCTGTGTAGCAAAATGGAAGTGAACACACACAGACATGCTCACACAACACACACCTTGGGCTCAGGCAATGTCACGGAATTACACACTGCCATGAGGGGACTCCACTCCTGTGTAAGGAAAGCTGTGCCATACGTTGTCTCTGCAGGGCTCCATCATGTCAGCAGAACACTTGGTCACTCAGTCAACAATTAGCACAAAACGAAGGCTCCCGTCACATCAGCCTGGTCATGGGAGTGTCACCGAAATCATCTGCACAGATCCAACACACATGTATAGCAAGTTGCACTGATAACACAGATGAGTCCTTCCCCATTGATGCCCAAACTTGCATGTCCAGTGGAGATGGTCACACGGTCAGGGAAATAGACAAATTGAACAATGGCAAGCACAACAGATGTGCAGGGGTGTAAGCCACAGATGTGATATTGCAAATAAAAGTAGGAAATCCCATTGCCAAATCTTGAAAACATGACACCCTCATATTGCTGCAAAGGATGACATGGATACACACCAGGATAGGACACATTCCCCCTGGACCACATGGGGTCCTGCACAGTAACACTTCATTTTCCTGAGATCAAAAATCACCATCACTGCAGCAAGGGCATGGTTAGCATCATCAACATCATGTACATCTGAAGCAAAACCACTAGAGAACAGAAAGTAGCTTTATTCAGCATATGTGGGTTTAAAATTGAAAGTCCAGAAAAAACACAAAGGCCAATGGCCAGTCCATTAGTAAAGTCCGAACAGGGTGACAGTGGCAGATGTCACCCTTTGCTTGCCTGCACTGGTACGGACCAGGGACATTCCCCTCGGAGGGGCATACGGGGGGGCAGGCCAGGCACCGCAGGGACAGGATCAGGGCTCACCAGAAGGATCCAGGGAAGGGGTGGTGGGTGCTGGAGAGTCACTGACAACTGCAGTGGAGGTGTCTGACATGGTGTGTGCCAGCACAACTGGGGGGCATGAGTCAGATGGTGTGGGTGCCGGCACGACTGCAGTGGGCTGGGCAGATGGAGTGGACAGGTTCCCCACTGCAGTGCCCAAGTCAGACGGGGTGGTAGGGGACTCAACTGCAGTGCCTATCTCCAGGGGAGTAGAATGGGGTTCAGCTAAGGTGGGCAGGACAGAGGGGGAGGACACGGTCTCCACACCAGTGGCATAAACATGCGCAGCGGGGGGTGTGGGGCTGGAAGAGCAAGTGGTAGGGGGAGAAGGCCGGATCATTTTGGGGATGGTGTATCTATGGGTGGGAGAACCTGGGGCAGGGTGTGGTGGGGGAACCTGTGTAGTGGGGGCCTGAGGGATGGAGGAAGGAGACTGTGTGGTTGAGCTGCAGGGCGGTGGCGGGGTCTTGCTCTTCCGGGTCCGGGAGGACTTGCGGGTGGGGGCCTCAGTTTGTCTGTGCCTGGGGGAGGGTGTATGGGGGTGAGGGGCACTCCCCTCTGTGTGGGTGGACTTCCTCTTCCCCCTGTATGCTGGATCAGCTGGATCGGAGGGGAAGAGGCCGAGGTCACAGAGGAAGAGCTGCTTTGTGGGTGGGGTTGCAGGTGAGGCAAGGGAAGGGGTCTTGGAGGGAGAGGTATCGGAGGACTGCGGAGTGACTGTGGATGCCTGTGTGTGTGTCTGTTCCCCATCCCCTGTGGGTGTGCTATCAGTCCCCTGAGGATGCTTGCGTGCACGTTTTGACTTTGTTTTGGGTGTTTCTGTGCTGCTCGTGTCTGTGTGTTTGCGTGATTGTGCAGGTGTGCATGTGCTTGGGACAGGTAGGGTGCTAGGAAGTGTGGATGGGGCAGAGGTAGGAGGGGTGAGGGACTGTTGGAGGAGGGACACTGCTGCCGTCAGGGAGGAGGCCATGGACTGATTGCTCCTCTGTAGGGCAGACATGCCCGATGAGATGCCCTCCATGAACGACACCAGCTGTGTCAACAGAGTGGTGTGTGCATGGAGGACACTCAGCATTGCTGTCTGCCCTACATGGAGCTGGCGAAGTAAGTACACAGACTCCTCACTCAGGGCAGCAGGGGACACAGGGGCAGGGGGTGCGGTGCCTGGCACGAAGGAGACACGCTCCCGAACACGGGAGCCTCCACGGACCTCTGGAATGGGAGCCGATTGGAGGGCGGTGGTGGTGGTGGTGGCGGGCCAGCCATACTAGCTGGGGTGTGGTGGCTGCTGACACCCGCCTCCACAAGGGAGTCATCCTCCGAGCTGCTGTGGTCCTCAGCTGAGGTGGATGGTGCTGAGGACTCCTCGGTGTGGCTCCCCTCGCCCTCCGTGCCACTGGCTCCCTCCGACCACTCATCGGCTGCTGACCCAGTCTGGCTCTGCAGCTCCTCCTGGTCCGTGGAGCTGTCCCCTCCTGTGGCCGTGGATGTATCTGCAAACAATTAGGGAAACAGACAAACATCAGTCACCTGCACTGACAGCACACACCACAGTAAGTACAGCACATTACAGAGCAAGCCCTGGCATCCTTAGTTGAACATTGCCAAAAGTGCTCACACAGATTAGGAGAAGCCAATTGTCAGTCTGATGGTCAACCATGGCACTCACATACCTCCTGGCCTTGCACCCATCTGTCTGGTGCCTGTCGGCACATGCACCACCTACACAGTTGTTGGACATTGCAGAGAACACGGTGAAGTATGTGAACATGCACACATCACATCTCTTGCCACTGAGTCAGTACAGGTGTCCGGATAAAGGGATGGCCAGAGTCTAATTTGAAATGCATGTGATGCATACCAGCACCAGACACCATGATGCACCCATGTCCTGATAGTCAATGCCACAATGGGGTGCATGTAGCACATGTCACTCCCCTGCAGGATCACTCTTACGAAGTTTAATGCCATGGCACAGGCATGCCTGCAAAGTCATACATCACTGTCTCCAGTCACATGGGCAGGGCAGCCAGCCAACAACAGTCTGCACTGTGTCACAATCCTAGGTCATGGGGAATGCAAGTTCTGTAGCTGACAAGTGCACATGTCCATCCCCCACAAACCACATCATCTGAACTCTTATTTGTCCACGTCATACCAATTGGACATATGGGAGACATGAAACACAACTCTCTGAGCCTGAGCACCTCACAGTCTGCTGTGAATGAAAAACAGCTGCCTGAACTTCACAGTCGCATACACCAGTCTGCACAGTCAAGTGATCAAACACCTATATGTCACACAAGTATCGTCTCCTATGGTCACATCTCAGATGGCATGCTGAGCCCTAACCGATAAACACCCCAGTAGTCCTGACAATGAAGCCACAGCACAATGACACAGAGGCAGACACCTGAGGGAACATTTCACTGAGCACAACGTGTCAGCTGATATACGGGAGTGGGAGTACAGAGTGTATTGTATGCCCTGGAGTAGGCATGTCTGTCCTGCTCCACGTGAAAGAGGGATGAGCCCTGGACAGTAGGCAGGTGGCTAAGCATATGTGACACACTTGATATACATACTCCTGAGGCCCAAACATTGTTCCCACCCACAACATGGGTGTGTGCCAAATACCCCAGGCACATGTGGTGAGTCAGATCAGCAATTCGACCACACATCAAAGTTACACGCAGATTACATGTCAAAACTCAGGCATTGTGTAAGCAATTGACCCACCCATGAAGCCCACCACAAAGTTACGGGAACAAATGCTGTCCCCCACCTTGAGCTAAGCAAAATGCAAGGACACAGTACCCAAGTGACACAATTTCCTGACTGCAAGGGCCACACCTGGGTATCAGATGAGGAGTGGGCATGTCACAATTGAGGGACATGGGTCCTGGACCACAAGACTGATGTACTGTGGAAGTTTAACCAGGCCAGAGGAGGGCACATAGCATGTCAGACAAAGTTCACAGTGCAGTCATGGACTCTCCCCTCCTTGCTGCTGTCTGGCCTTCAGCTGCCCATCCAGGTCCGGGAAGACCACCGCCAGAATCCTGAGCATGTGGGGGGTCAGGGTCCGGTGTCCACCCCTCCTGCGAGGAGGCGACAGCTTCAGCTGGACCCGTGCGATCCTCCGGGTCCAGCCCCGAAGGTCCTGCCACCTCTTCTGGCAGTTGCGGATCCGGCGCTTGTAGACCCCCACGGATCTTACTGCCCGGGCGATGGTCAGCCAGATTTCCTGCTTCTGGTGGGCATCAACCTGTGAGGATGACAAAGTGAAAAGGCCATTACTACACATGCAACATTTCCGTGCATCACACAGTTGGATATACATGTCTCAATCACAGGGGCATATGATGTACACAGGCAGTGCAACTATGGCTATGGACAGTTTGCCAGCAGTTACCACATGGTATCATTGCCTGGGAAGTCAAACCTTGTTGGAATGCACTGTTACTGCACTATACCTGTTCAGTGCATGTAACTACACACTTTGGGGGCTGACAACTACTCAGTGAGCATGCTAGCCAGTGGTGTGCACACTGTAAGTCTTGCTAGTCAGACAACATGCACAATTAGTAAGGCAGTGGACAGCACACTCACCTGCTCCCCTGGTTTCCCATACAGCTTGCTGTACTCTGGAAGGAGGCTGTCCAGCAGGGCCTGGTTCTCCTCAGTGCTGAAGGCTGGGGCTCTCTCCACAGTACGTGCCATTGCAGTAGCCAGAGGATGCAGAGACAGCAGCAGTGGTGGTGGCAGATGTCGTCCTGGAGCATGTAGTGCAGGCAAGTGCGCTCTCAGGGGAACAGCCAGCATTATATGTGTGCTGCAGAGGCAGATACTGTCCCATGTGTCCAAAGTGATAGGTCCAACTCGTTTGCATCTTCTGAATCTGGCCAATCCATGGAATTGCATCACTTATACACGCCCACAGCATCCTTCAAAAGTTCAACTTCATGACACCCATGAATTTGCAACATTGTTGTGGGTGGCCAACTGAATTCACTGCATCAGACTCGTAAAAGCTTCGAAAACACGTCCGTTACCATGTCAGTCCATAGCCAATGCGTGCGCACCGATCGGTCCATTGCTGTACAACGCGTATTTCGAAAAACGACACGCATCCGTCCACATCATATGCAATGGCCAATGCGTGCGCACCGATCGGTCCATTGCTGTACAACGCGCATTTCTGTCCACATCATATGCAATGGCCAATGCGAGCGCACCGATCGGTCCATTGCTGTACAACGCGTATTTCTGTCCACATCATATGCAATGGCCAATGCGTGCGCACCGATCGGTCCATTGCTGTACAACGCGTATTTCTGTCCACATCATATGCAATGGCCAATGCGTGCGCACCGATCGGTCCATTGCTGTACAACGCGTATATCTGTCCACATCATATGCAATGGCCAATGCGTGCGCACCGATCGGTCCATTGCTGTACAACGCGTATTTCTGTCCACATCATATGCAATGGCCAATGCATGCGCACCGATCGGACCATTGCTGTACAACGCGTATTTCGAAAAACACGCATCCGTCCACATCATATGCAATGGCCAATGCGTGCGCACCGATCGGTCCATTGCTGTCCAACGCGTATTTCTGTCCACATCATATGCAATGGCCAATGCGTGCGCACCGATCGGTCCACTGCTGTACAACGCGTCCCTGTACAAATCACTCGCATATGTCACCATGGTTGTCACTGGTGAACGTATGCCAGCCACAATTACTTGCCAGGGAGTCAGGGGCACATCTACAACACCACAGCCTGTCCACACTGTATCCTAAGGCATGTAAGGCTGCATTACCTGTGTGTGTATGGGGGTCAACATGTGGTTTTTTTGCTGGCACTTGGGGGCAGCCACTCCCAGGCTGTGCACGTGTTCATGGGGACAGAATCCTTTGTGTGTTGTGCACATGACCACTGTGATGTGCAACTGTTCAGTTCAGGGCATGTGGCATGGTCACATTTCCAGGTTGTGTATGTGTATGTCATGTCACATACACCCTGAGTCCCATGTGGGAAGGTATGTACGTCACAGGGTGACCCATTGCCACAATAGTGATGGCCCTCCACAGTCTGTGTGCATGTTGTGTTTCAGATGTCTCTGATTCAATGTGCACAATGTGAGACAGTCTCCACATCCACGTTGTTTGTGCATCTACTTTGATGTTGTGCGTTTGTGTCACAGACGTCCATGTCTGTCCTGCAGAGGCAACAGGGGCCACTACCTGTGGGAGTCATGGTTGTTTTGCTGACGTGTACATGATACGCCATGTCATGCCAGTGTCCATGTGGCAATACAGGGTCCCTGGGAATCTACCTGTCAATGAGCTGTGATGCCTGTGGCACATCTGTCCTCACTTGTCACTGTGGTGTGTGTTTGGAACGTGACAGCAGTACATGGGTACTGTGACACAGCCTAATGATTTCCCATAGCACGACCTGGAACTTGTTGTCAACACATGTTGAACTGTGATGTTAGATGTTGGCCATGTAGGTGCCATATATGTCCATACAGAACGGCACACACATCAAGTACTTGTGTCTTGTAATGATGTATCATGTGATATTGAGTATGGTCAATGCCACATATGTGGGGTGACTGACAATCTTTCTTTGTTCACCTATGCACTGCAGGGCACCAGCTGTCCATAGACCATTCCTTGACCTTGCAACCATGGTTGAACATGACTGCATCTGACGGTACCGCTTCAACAGGCCGCTTATTGAGGTATTGGCGGGGCAGTTGGCCCCACATTTGCAACCTGGCCGGCCATACCCTGCAGCGCTGACCCCCAAGGTGAAGGTGATGGCAGCCCTACACTTCTTTGCCACCTGTACCTTTCAACACACTGTGGCGTCTGCTGGTGGGATGTCACAGACCATGTTCAGCCGTGTGCTACGCGATGTTTTGGAGGCTATGTTGAGATACTTGAACCAGTACATCTATTTCCCTAAACGTCAACAACTCACTGACGTCAAGAGTGACTTCTATGCCCTGGGGAGGATGCCACATGTCATCGGCTCCATTGATGGGACACATGTGGCTTTGGTACCACCACAGGCACATGAGCAGGCATACAGGAACAGGAAACATTACCATTCTATCAATGCCCTGGTGGTATGTCTTGCAGATATGTGCATCTCACATGTGTGTGCACGTTTCCCCGGTTCTGCACACGATGCCTACATGATGAGGAGTAGTCGCATCCCGAGGATGATGTCACAGATGCAGAACCAGCGTGCCTGGCTTGTCGGAGTGTACTGACTTTGTACCATTGTGTGTGTTCTGCAATGTTGTATTCCACCCTCTTTTCCAACTCAGCTAATGTGCAATTGTCTGTATGTAGGTGACTCCGGATACCCCAACATGCCGTGGTTGCTGACACCCCTCAGGAAACCTGTGACACCAGCCCAGATGCGCTACAATGAGGCACATGGTCGGACCAGGAGAGTGATCGAGCGGACATTTGGTCTCCTGAAGAGCCGCTTTCGCTGCCTGGACAAGACAGGGGGGGCCCTCCCATATGCCCCTGCAAAGGTGTGCAAGATTGTCATCATCTGCTGCATGCTACACAACCTGGCAGTGCGGAAGGAGTTGCCTCTCATCCTTGATGACGAAACCAACATCCGCCACCTGTGGAGGATCCTGGCCTGGGCCACGATGCCAGTGATGATGATGATGATGAGGGTGATGTCCGCACACAGCTCATCACCAACTTCTTCAGCTGAATGTGAGTATTCAGAGTTGGTATGTCGATGATTTGAGTTTGCATGATATGTGTTGGTGGTGCTCTGTTGCTGTTTGAGTGTGGCCATGTGCTACTTGACTGGATGCGTGCAGCGATGTGTCCTTACAGGTAGTCTGTACTCCCCAACAGTGTTGATATGCTAACTTGGTTTTGTGTAGGTATCTTGTGACATGTATTGGGCATGAGTATTGCAGTTCTGTCCTGTTCTTCAGTGCTTTTGACTGTGTGTCATGTCTGTCCTTCACAGGGTACTTTCAGAGTTGTTTGGTAAACTCGGATCCCCCGACACCATGATTCAACTTCCAGGGTGGAAGCAGTCGTTTCCCTGCAGGTGATGTGCCACACACCCCTGGACTTTATTTCTTATATACCTGGTGACTGTGTGGCCACTGCCACGTGGGATTACCTTGCATCTGTAGTGGAAACAACATGTTGCAAATGTGTAATAAACCTGTGCTTCAGTTTGGGATGTGCGTTGTCTGTGGTCACACATCTGACTGACATTTGCTTACTGCACCTGTGGGCTAGTTAGCACAGACTCTGAATAGGTGTGGTGTCTGTGCATTCCACTGTATTTCCTGGCAACATCAGTGTAGGCAATGAGTCAGATGGCCCTGGTGTGTATGTGCTATGTAGCCCTAGTGGTGTGTCTCCCTCATATGTGTCACGTCGCCATGACTCACATGACGGTGTTGAACTTGCTGTAGCAGTTAGCATGCACAGTGTCATTTAGCAGATCATCATCTCCATGACACAAACAACGTTGGAATCACAACAGAGGCAAGTATGGTGTATTAGTGAGTTTATTTACATACATGTGTGAGGATAGTGCACAGGATGGTGGGTGCTGTACATTGGGATTGGAATCCAAAGTTCCCAGATGAGTTGGAAGTGTTGGTAGCAGAAATGTCCTGAGTAGAGTCCACAGTCATCTGATACATTGGTCCAACTTAAACTCCCCATGTCATGTGGGAGAGTTGGGTTGCATTCGACAGGGTGAACAGTTTGCACACAAAGGAAACTTTCCAGAACAGGTGTTGGGTTCCTGGGGGATGTGCATGGCCATCGGCCTCTCAGTTTTCCTTCCTCGGACGACCCCTCTTCTTTGGGGGGGGACCCTCACGTGCAGGCTGCTGCGGTGCAGAGGACTCTCCGCCAGAGTCATCCTCCCTCCCTGTGGCAGTTGCAGTTGTTGCAGCAGCAGATGTTGTGGGCACACAGGGAGGTGTGGCCATGTTGGTGCTAATCTGGCGGAGGCATGTCAATATGTCCCTATGCACCGCTGTCAGTTCTTGCAATGTGTCCCACTTGGACTCCATGCGAGACATGTGTGTCTCCACACGGGACATGTGGGAGTCCACACGGGACATGTGGGAGTCCAAGCGGGCATGATGGGCAGCCTGCTGCTGTTGAATGTCCTTGAGGATCCCCACTACCTAGCTGACCTCTCCGGTGCTATTCTGGTATGCATCAGCAATGCGTACCAGTTGTGGGTCATCATGCAGTCCAGACCCCTCTGCAAACAGCGACCTCTGCCTACCACCCCTCCCACCACCCCTGGCCACACGTGCGGGACCTGCGGTGACACGCACAGGTGACCCTCGGCCCCCTTGGGCGTTGGTACTGGGGTTGTTGTCCGTTGCTCCACGGGGGGCCAGGGTCCCTGTGCTGTTGTCATCGGTGGTCCTTGGTCTGTCCGTGTCGGCGGGGGTGGTCTGTGTGTTGGCAGTTGTTGGAGGGGTGGGTGCAGGGGGTGCAGATGTTGATCCTGCTGGTGCTGCATGATGACTCACACCGGAGGTGCCAGGTAGGTCTTCGCCATCCGAGGAGGGCAGAGGCTGTTCCACACCAGTGAGCTCAGTGTCCCCCGGAGCCTGGGACAGGGACTCCTCATCATCTGCTGCTGTGTCCCCATCATCACCTGTTTTTGGAAGAGACACACAATGTATGTTATGTTTCTACAGGCATCAATGGTTCAAACACCTGACAGTTGTGACTGTACCTCTGGATGCGGGCCTGTACATTGCATTGTCCTAAGTTGTCAGAGTCAGAGGTTGATATTGGTGTAGCACATTGTCCTGCCAACCTGAAGCATTTCAATGTGAATGTTGAGGTGTGTGCATGGCCAGCATTGGTGGTATTTGGTTGACATCCGGCCCTCCTTCTCCCCCCAGCCCAGTTATCCCACCATGAAGCATGCCACCCTTGCAGTGTGTGCAGGTTAACTCTCAGGATGTCAGTCAGTGGTGTCCGGCTGTTGGTTGGTGCCCAGTTCCCAGCAGGGCCTTGTGCTCCCCACAACAGAGCACCATTGTCAGACATCTTTGAAGTGGCTTTTCACTCCCTGTGAGGTGTGCATGCTTCAGTGTGAGCTTGCTGGGCCATGTGGGTGGGGGATGTTGAGCTGTGACTACCACTCCCATCATGCTATTGCCTACACCCCCTTCCCAGCATGCCCATACTTCCTTCCTTTTGACTCTGCTTCCCTGTGGGGTAGTGTGCCTGTGCTGACAGGATGGCTGACAGTGTTGTCCTGGCGTTTGTTTGGCTACAAGTCCCAAAAGTGTCCCTGTGCTTCACACAGCATGACCCAGTGTGGTTGTTCTTTGTGGGATATTTAATTAGAGTGTGAGGCATTGCATTCTCCCAGGTGAGTTGTGTAGAGTTTGTGTTGAGGGGGTGTGTGAGAAAAGCTGCTGGTGACTATGGTCAGAGCTGTCAGTCCTCCTTCCCACCCAGCCAGATATCCCACCATGGAACGTGCTTCCATTGCAAGGGAGTGCAAGTTGTCTTTCAGGATGTCAGTCAGTGGTGTCCTGCTGTTGGTTGGTGCACAGTTCCCAGCAGGGCCTTGTGCTACCCACAGCAGTACCCAGTGTCAGCCATCTTGTCAGTTTTTTTCCACTCCATGTGATGTGAGCATGGTTCAGAGTGGTGTTGATGGGCCAATTGTGAGGGTGACCAATATCTGTGACTACAACTCCCATCATGCTATTTGCTACACTGACTTCACCAGCATACACAGAATTCCTCCCTTTCAGTGAGCTTCCCTGTGAGGTGGTGTTCTAGTGGTGGCAAAATATCTGACAGTGTTTGTTGGTTAGATTTGTGCCACTGCCTAGCTCTATTTGTTGTTAGGTTTGTACATGTCATGACACAGTTACATATCACTATGAGATGGCATGTATTGTGTTTATCTAACTGACATACACATCTTGGGATGATTATCTTTTGGTTGCTGTGGATTTGCTAAGGGTGCATGGTTTGACTATCCCCTTGACAGTGAGGTATACTGGTTTGGCAGGAGGGCCCCTGCCGGTGCGATGACTCAAGGCGTAATCCTTCTTTAGTAGTTCCTTGACCCTCCTGCGCACATCATACCACCTGTTCTGGATGTGTTCCTTTGTGCGCAAACATGGTTATTGTGTGTTCACCCTGTCGACGATCCTCTCCCACATCTTGGTTTTCTGCGACATGGGGGTCTGTTGGACCAATGTACCAAACAAGTGTGGCTCTACCCTGAGGATTTCATCTACCAGCACTTCCAATTCACTGTCTAGGAACTTTGGATTCTTCTTTGGGGGCATGGTGATGGGTGGTGGTGGGGATTGATGTGTGTGTGAGTGTGCAAGTGAGGGTGGGTGAGTGTCGGTTTTGCTGGGTGTATGTGAGGGTGCTATTTGTGAGGTGCTAATGGTGTGTGGCTTGTGTGATGGATGAGTTGTGAGTGTGTCTGTGGTTGCTGTCTGATGGTGTTCTGTGCTGGCAAGTCAGTTGAATTTGCAAAGGATCATGGTAGGAATTTGTGGCCTTTATATGGGTGGAGTTGGGGGTGTGTCCTTGTTCCATGTTTTTTCCCCCAGTATTTATTGACTTTGTCATTGCTTGTTTGGCCCTTTTTTTGTATTTTTCCCTTTGTGTTTTTTATGCATGTAGGAGACGTTCTTCGGACCGAGTTGGACGCTGCAGTTGGCTCGTGCGGGCTTCTCCGAGTCTTTCAAGCTGTGTTCCTGATGCGTTTCATGTGCGGCGTACGCGTCGGACGCGGAGTATTGGGTTGCTTCGGCTGGGTTTTGTATGCGTGTCGGTCGTACGGCTTGGGCTCCGTGCGACTCGGTCTGGTTTTCCACGCATTGCATCGTACTGCGCGGGTCGGTGTTCGCGAGTACGTTTAGGTCGGGTTCATTCCTGGTGCGTGTCGGTCGGTTCGATTCGCGTGGTTTCCCGGCCGGATAGCTGGTTTCCATGCGGGTCGGTCGTTCGGCTTCTGTTCCGTACGAGTCGGTTGTGATTCACATGCATTGCATCGTACTGCGCGGATCGGGCAGCACCGGTACGTGTCGGTCGGACTAAATTCCCGTACTGAGTCGGTCAGTACGTTTTCCGGCCTGAATCGGAATCGGCCCCTAAATGGGTGACATGTACTATTCCCATTCCAATCTAAACCAATTTGGGAAAGGCACTGGAGACTGAAGGAGGCGACATTTACTTTTCACCCCCTAATCTAACCATATTAGGAGATGGTGTTGGCCACTGAAGGGTTGATATTTAACTATTCCCATTCCAATCTAAAACAATTTGGGGAAAACGTTGGACACTAAAGGGTTGACATTTACTATTCCCACTTTAATCTAAATCAATTTGGCGAAGGTGTTGGGCATAAAGGGGCGACATGTACTATTCCCACTCCAAGCTAAACCATGTTAAGTAAGGTGTTGGACACTAAAGGGGAGACCTTTCTATTCCCACTCCAATCTAAACCCATTTGGGAAGGCGTTGGACATGGAACGGTTGACATTTACTATTCCCACTCCAAACTAAACCAATTTGGGGAAGGTGTGGGACACTAAAGGGGTGACATTTACTATAATCACTCCAATCATAACCAATTTAAGGAAGGACACTTACTATTTCCATTTCAATCTAAACCAATTCTAGGAAGGTGTTGGACACTAAAGGGGTGATATTTACTATTCCCACTCCAATCTAAAACAATTTTGGGAAGGTGTTGGCCACTAAAGGGGTCACATTTAGCATTCCCACTCCAATCTAAAACAAATTGGGGGAGGTGTTAGACACTAAAGAGGTGACAAATTTCTATTCCCACTCCAATCTAAACCATATTAGGGTAAAGTGTTGGATACTAAGCGGCCAATTATGATGTCGGTCGGAGTTGCCTCCGACCGACATCATTGTGGAATTGGGACCGACCAACCTTCGGTCGGCGGTTCCGACCGTATAATTACGATGCATTCGTACACAGTGCGGTCTCCTATGGGAGCTTGTGCTATGGCTGTAACTGGCCGTAGCACAACCTCCCATAGTGAAATGGGAGATTGTGTTCATCCCTGCACCGCGTGGCAGGCACCTCATGGTGTCTGCCACATGGTGCAGGGATCAACTGGATCGCACCATCGGTGCCCCCTCGGCTCCCAACCGGAGGCTGCAGTGAGAAAGGTGCCCTGCTAGGGGCCACCAAACTCACTTTCCAACAGTCTTTCCATGTCAGAAAGCCCGGCATGGAAAGCCTGTTGTAAACCAAGCATCGTAATCTCAATGGCGGAAACGCCATCCATTGGGATTACGTGATGGTCTACGACTAGCTGACGGACTCCTTAATCCTATCGGAATCCAGCCGGAATGATGGCCGGTTTCAAAAATGACCGCCTACATTGTAATTAGGCGGTCAGAATTGAAATTGATGATGTCGTCGGAAAGCCTCCGACCTGCGGTCAGATGCTTTCCAACCGACATCGTAATAGGTCCCCTAAGGGTTAAATTGACAATATCCACTTAAAAATATAACATTTTACACAAGATAATACAAATTAAACATTTAAAATATTCAATCAATATTCCATACTTGAACACACATTTTTTCACTACAATTATTTTTTTATTCAAACAAACACTAAACAAAATGACCGCCTACATTGTAATTAGGCGGTCAGAATTGAAATTGATGATGTCGTCGGAAAGCCTCCGACCTGCGGTCAGATGCTTTCCAACCGACATCGTAATAGGTCCCCTAAGGGTTAAATTGACAATATCCACTTAAAAATATAACATTTTACACAAGATAATACAAATTAAACATTTAAAATATTCAATCAATATTCCATACTTGAACACACATTTTTTCACTATAATTATTTTTTTATTCAAACAAACACTAAACAAAACTTATATATATATGAACAAGGGCTTTTGGAGCCTGAAACGCGTCATCGTTCGTGAGGAGAAGGTCTAAATAAAACATCTTGCCTGACACTGTGGGGTCTGTTTCTCCTTCATCGCCGCCTGGAGGTTGCGGGAGTTCGAGTCCTTTGGATATATATATATATATATATACATATATTTAAATATTGCAATGATATAAAAATAATTTCTATTCATAGTTAATATATTTTTCTAAATATTTACTGCCATTTATAAAGTTTAGATCATACAATGACATATAAAATCATAACATAAAATTAACAATCATAAAGCTAAAAATATTTAAATAAAGTTTATAATTTAAATAAATTTAAAAAATGTAAATAAAATTACAATTTTAAAAACAAACAAATGTAAAATATTTCAAAAATTTAAAAACTTTGTTACAAAATATTTAAGATTTAACAATGTAACATAAAAATATTTATAAATGTTTAACTTTTACAAGTTTTGTTATATATTTTTTAAATGTTATATTGTTTAATTTTTCTAAATGTATTTAATATCATAAATATATATATATTTACTAATATGAATTAGAATGTATTAACCATATTAAAATAACAAAATACATTTCAGAAATTTTAAATATTAATTTGCATATTTTGCATATCTTTAAAATTATTACCTTAATTTTTTTTTCAAGTATACATTTATTGAAACTCTCCCTACCCTTATCCTCTAAAAACCCAATATCCTAACTAAAAATACAAATGTCAACACTTTCCTAACTAAAAAAAATCATATTAGTAAAAGCACAAATAATTAAAAATAATAAACATATAAATCAAACACAGTACAATAAATTATATACTAATTAACACTTAAAAACTACAATAAAAATGATATTGTTACCTTCGATATTTGTGTCAATGGTATTTTTGATATCCTGATATTCTTGACACAATATATTTGTATCACAATATTTGTTTCCGATATTTTGTCCAAATATCGCTGCATTCAAGTGATTATTGACACTGCTGCATACAAATGATGCACACCCCTTCAGTGTGCATACTGATGAAGTACAGTGCTGACTATAAACAAACACAAACATCTAATGATGTGCATGTCTCATATTTTTATACTGTTATGGACAACCCCGTCTTTGCAGACAGATGTTGGTTAACCCTTCACCCTTCATATTTGATTACTACTGTTGGACACCCATCCTTACAATACATAATGTGCTGTTCAATCTTTGTCAACCACATGTAGGTGTTGCATCCCATTCTACTGCATACAAGTGCTACAGACTCTCCACCGCTTCACTCAGGTGTTGCACACACAGCCTGCAGTGTACACTGTTTACTGAGGGCAAATTGTGCCCCTGCCTCCTACATAAAAGTGCTCCCCATCTGTCACTTTTTATACTGAATGATCTAAAGAATGTGATTTGGTTACATGTGGATGTCTGCTCATTTTAGTTAGAACTGCTCAATTCTGCTTTAGTTACTCTCCCTATGGGATAGCCTTTGCCCTTGCTGTGGCAGGTAACCCGTGGTCCAACATGATTATCAGTGGCTGAGGTTAATGTAAGCATTCCACTTTTCCTATTTATGGTCTAGCTTGACAGTCCAGCTGTTGCCAGACAATTATGTGAGCATCACTAAAGAGGGGCTTTGGCTCCGCCCGCATGTTGGAAGTCAGGAGTACATGTTTTGATTGGGCAGAAGTTGAATGCCTCCACAAAAAAAGTGCGTGCCCTCCACACAGCTGTGATCATTTTGTTTATTTATTCAGGTGCCTGAGCTTGAACTTGCCACGGGACACATTGTAATACTGTAAAACTGTCTTAGGTAACAAGATCATTTATGGTGTTTTTCACTGGCAGCAGCACAGATGGGAGGAGGGTAGTCATTAACCTACTGGATGTTTAGCTCTGGGTTCACAGCGCAAATTATACCTGACCCTTTAACCTACACCAATATTATTCTAAAGTTCTTTGCTTCTACACAATGGATAGCAATTCTCATGCTATTTACTTGTAACGCTTCTCATTACTATACAACATTCCTTTAAAGCCAGTCCTATTGGCATTGCCAATGCTTGTTTTCTCAGTGAGACTCCCTAATTGTGAAGAGTATGAGCAGAAGTGGGCCACATGAATGCTGTGCCATAGGACTAAAGCTGCACTTCACTGATGAAACCGGTCTAGGGCTGCTTTATGATTGAGAAGGAACATAATCTAGCAATTAAGGCTGAATTGTTCTTACTTAGAAACGGCCAAGGCTTAGTGCGATCACTAAATATGGCAAATGCAGGTCCGGACTGGCCGCAGCGGGCACCAGCATTTCCCCGGTGGGCCGCCAGGGTGGGGGCCGGTTTTGGGCCCTTGGGGGCCGTTTTTGTTACAGGGCCGTTTTTGCAGCATATCTGCAATACCGGCTTCTGTAACAAAATCGGCCGAAACTGGCCCTGGCAAACAGCTCGGCCGCACCCACAACACCCCGGGGGGCCAACCGAGCACTTTGCCAGGGCCAGTTTTGGTTCCCAGTCCGGCCCTGGGCAGATGGTCATGTGCTACGGAGAGGAGGCAATAGTTGACGAGCAGGCTGGTCAGCATACTCTTAATTGGCCATTACTGTATGTAATGTATTGGGCACGGGCAAGTGGGTAAACGTCAGAATGACTAAATGGTTCAATGATTGGATGTACAAACTAGGAATGAGTGAGTGATGTGTGACTGAGTGCATGAATCGATCACAACATCCATTCACTCACCCATTACTCGTTTGTCTGTTCACTTTCTTACCATTTTCAATACTACACACACAAATTCAGTCATAAACAGGACCTATTGGTTTGTCAAATCTTGTTTACAAAATGTATTCTTTATACCCCTATGTGGCACCAATGTGCTAACCTACATTGCAAGTGAATGTGTGAGAGTAAGTATGTGAGTGTTCATTGGGTACTATTGATGGGGTTTCAGCTCCTAGTTACAGCCTGTACTTTAAATGGAACTGCAGGCAGGGGCCATTCACAAAACCCAAAACATTCACTACAAACTTATAATGGTTATGCTAGCGTAAATTGCTAAAATCACAAACTAACCGATTTTATGATAAACGTGAAAATTCCCCAAAACCTTCAGCTGAAGGATGATATTACCCAGTCCTAAGCATTGCTGAAAATCCCTACCTATAGTGAGAAATAAAATTGTAATGCCCACCTAAGTAGTGTTCATTACATCACAGGACACCACAAACAACATTTTCAATTACATCAATGGTGGCATTATATATGATATCATCAATAATATAATTGGCCCAGATATACTAAATGTTAGCACAGGTGCACATGCTAAGCAAAGGGTGCTAAGTAACATAAACAACATTGTCAATCTGCTTTTGCACCCAGAAGAATATTTGGGCAGAAAGTTGGCATGACTGAAGGCATAAACACCATTACGTCGCATAGCGTGAAACCCATGAAAATCTATGCAAAGTGCTCATAACAAAGCAGGAATAGTGCTCTGTTTTGACCCCTTGAATTTTATGCATCATCAAATCAGTTAAGGTCGTACAAAGTAGAGTTGCCCTGAAGCATGGCAATTTTCTTCGGCTTGAACGAGCCTCTCGTGCAAAAAGCATGCAAAATTGCATTGGTCTAAATTTCAAATATTTTAGCAGAACGCGAAATTTAGGAATTATGCAAAATTTCGCAAGCATTATTAAATTGCCTCCTTGGCTTAATTTACGTTGGTATTAGATACAAGTAACTAGGGGGCATATTATCAAGAACGGCGTTAAAATTATCGCCGCTTTAGCGGCAGAAAACTGCCGCTAAAGCGGCGATAATGGGCTTGAGAATATGCCCTTGAGAATTCCAATAGAAGCCCATGTTGACACCAGAACATGGGCTTCTTTTGGTATTCTCAAGGGCATAGTATCAAGCCCATTATCGCCGCTTTAGCGTCAGTTTTCTGCCGCTAAAGCGGCGATAATTTTAACGCCGTTTCTTGATAATATGCCCCTAGATTTTTTTCGTAATAAAGTGAGAAACTATTAAGGCCTTAGTTCTAATAGCGAGTGATTAAGAACAGCTGGTATTGTGTTGCCAGCCAATACTAAGGAGATAATAACGAGTTCTTAGGAAAAACGCATACATTAGAGAGTCACAATATGAATAGTCTTTTGAAGTGGAGATGTTTCTTAAAAGCAGAGAACAAAGATATTGGGCAGCTAGAAGGGGGTCAAAGGATCCAGATCAGATCAGAGAAAGATTTTTGTCACAGTGCAGTAGTTCTTGAAAGCCGGAAGTACTACTTAGAAGAGATTTACCAATCTAGGGAGCATTGGCCTCTTGAAATTATCTGCTTCTTTGTCAAATTGTGTGGCGATCCCATTTGTAGGATTTTATCAATTAAACTGCTCTACATCCCATGTTGAATTATAAGGACCCAAATAGAGCCAGCTGTACCACAGCCGGTAAAGAGAACTAAAATTACAGACCAGAATGTAACGTTCGAGTTGCATATGATTTGAAAAGAGTTAAAGGTGCACAAGGGCCAGCTCAGATATAATAAGTAAATGCATGGTATACCACACAGTGCTTGTTTGTTAGGTCTCGCCTACGCAGCGCGCATGCGCTGCATAGGCAAAAAGACCTTTTGCAATCGATTCGGCTTTTCAGCCAAAAACGTGCACGGGTTCCATTGCCTTCAATGGCAACGCGTGCACGTTTGGCGATTCACTTGCGGGAGCGAGCAGCTGGTGCCATATGGTAGCAATTATCGCTCCTGGCGCTGCTCGCTCCCGCAAGTGAAACGCTTTCACTTTTGCCGACACTTGTCAAGCGCGTGAAATTTTCACAGTTGAAATATTACCGCTTTCCAGCAGTAGGTGGCAGCAAAGCGCCATGCTATGGTTTATAACTAATTGTTTAACCCCTCCAAAGCTCAGTCGTGGTGCGTTTGTTCTCTTTCAAAAGCAATCAATCCCACGAAAGTCTCGCTGAAGTATGGATTTGCTTTTTCTGATTTAACACAGGCGATGGTATTTAAAACAAACTGACAGTCCATGAGACGGTGGATGGGGAGATAAATCGTCAACAGCGTGCACGCGCAGCAGAGAAAACGCCACCGTTTACGTTTTTAGCTAGAAGTTAAACAGGCTTCAACAGCGGACAGAAGGGACGCAGGGTGGAAATAAAACAAACTGCCATGGCTTCGGGGAATGGTGTTCCATGCAAAGATATTGCAAGTGGGTTTAACAGTGAACAAGCTGATATGCAAAAGTGTAGCACATGCTCTCTTTTGTGGTAAGTGCATGAGGCGTGCGCCGGCAGTTACACAGTCCTGTCATCCCACTGCATATAGTCAGTGAGTGCGCACTGTCCACAAAAGTACTACCGTCTACAGCATGATGATCAGCATGGCACGTGAGAGGCCTATGCGCCGGGACCAACGGGCCGAACTCGTTCAGTGGAGGAGGAAGCATAAAGTCTTTGTTTTTAAAATGACACAAACGGATTAGGTTTGCTACCGAGTACACGCTGTTCTCTTTGTTTGTGCAAGTGAGTGTAGTACAGCAGTCACGGCTGAGCCTGCCAGTACCTGCAGCCTCCTGGCCAGCCTTGGCAGAGTCTGTATCCTGCCTCCACCACCGCAGTCCGAACTGACTCCAATCTGCGGCCCCCGCCCAAGTCTTTTCAAGTTACCAGCCTGTGTGTGTCTGGCAGCGCGAAGTGTGGAACTGAGTGTTTCCTTTTGTCGGGGCCTCTCTGACCTTGGTTCCCTGTTGGACCGGGCCTCTCTCTGATGACGTCAGAGAGAGGCCCACTGATTAGGTGCTGGCTGCATTTTACCTGGATATAAGTACTCTTCCGTTCCTGGACTATGCTCTTGTCAGTCATTGTTATCAGGTGAGATGGTGCAACCGGCTCAATTAAAATGAACCGAGACATCAACTCCCAGATGCACTGACATGTTAGATGAAAACACAGAACTGGAACAGTTGTGTTCCGGTGATGTGGAGTTTCTGGTCACCCTCGTCATCATTGCATTCCTTTGCTGCTAATAGTTCAGTAAAGACACGAAATGCAAATCACGATTTTACTTTGCTGCTTGCTACGAAAATCGGAATTTTAGTCCCTTTCAATAAGTCAGGAGCACCCTTTCATATGTGAGGAGCAGGCCCCTTGTAACTGCCTCCTAAGTGGCAGGCTGGAATCGATCTCCGGGCCAGCTGCAGAGCCGTAAACACCCCGAAGTTACTTTCGCTTTCATTTTCCTGCCAGGGGCAGTTTTCCCGCAAACCAGTGCTGTAAGTCGCAGTAGCAATATTTCTGTCACTGGTATGTATTCGTTCTGCATCAGCTTGCCATATCCCCCTCTGTTCCCTGTAACATGTAACGAACATTCCCACCCTCTCCCTCCCCTCGACTCACGTGGTAAGTGCATTTTGTTTACACTGTTTGGCACGGATTCATCGTGTTAGCACAGATTCATCTTGTCAGCACTACTACTCTTTATTGAATACATAAAAAACGTCTACTAACTGTATAAAACCTGTACCTAATTTTTAGGTCTTGGCCTGCACCAGCGCTTGCGCTGGTCTGGCCGAGAGTTTTAGTAAGCGGGTTTTGGAAGTGCAAACCCACTGGCTTTCGGTTGGCGACCAGCTTGCGTTCACGATGGCGTGCACGCGCGCAGCTGCCATCTGGGTTTCCTATCTCTTCCTCATTTCCTCGTCATGGCTCATTAACTCTCTGGACTCTGATGTTTCAATCGCAGCAGCAGCTCACATTACCAACTGATGGCCCTGGACTACAGTCACATGAAAAACAACAGCGATTAGCATTGAAATGCAAGCTTTTTTTGTCTAGTTAGAAATATTGCTTCGGTGGGTTGATTTCACCTTATATCGCTATTTGTTTTATATTGGGAGTCACAGCCTAATTACCAGTATTTTTGTCTCACTCTGTTTTT
Organism: Calotriton arnoldi; assembly: GCA_963921515.1. Classification (NCBI taxonomy): domain Eukaryota; kingdom Metazoa; phylum Chordata; class Amphibia; order Caudata; family Salamandridae; genus Calotriton; species Calotriton arnoldi. The sequence goes on along the minus strand of CAWUFW010007804.1, from coordinate 323,797 downwards.
TAAAAATATTTATTCGCGCTAAGCACAAAGCTATATTTAAGGTTACTTTTTCCGCGTCACTTCTTCACTCTATTTAAACTCCACACCCCCACTCTTATTGTCTCTCTCCTTCTCTCTCTAATTCTCTCTCTACTTAATTAACTCTCCCTCTCTATCTTTTTAGCCTTTCATTCTCTCTCACCCCTTTATCTGTTTCTCTTTCAAACTCCTTCATTCACTCTCTCTCCCCTTCTTTCTCTCTCTCTATCCCGCTCCACTCTTTATTCTATGTACACCCTTTCTCTCTCTTTCTCTCTCACCACCCTCTCTAATTGGGCATTATATCTTCACTCTATCTCTCACTCGGCAACACCACAGCATCACTCAGCATCACCACAGCATCACTCAGCGCAACTACAGGATCAATCAGAGCCAGCACAGCATCAATCAGAGCCAGCACAGCATCAATCAGAGCCAGCACAGCATCAATCAGAGCCAGCACAGCATCAATCAGAGCCAGCACAGCATCAATCAGAGCCAGCACAGCATCACTCAGCACCAACACAACATCTCTCAACGCCATCACAGCATCACTCAGCGCAACCACAGCATCACTCAGCACAACCACAGCATCACTCAGCACAACCACAGCATCACTCAGCGCCACAACAGCATCACTCAGCGCCACAACAGCATCACTCAGCAGCACCACAACATCACTCGGCGCCACCACAGCATCACTCGGCGCCACAACAGCATCACTCGGCGCCACCACAGCATCACTCGGCGCCGCCACAGCATCACTCGGCGCCGCCACAGCATCACTCGGCGCCGCCACAGCATCACTCGGTGCCGCCACAGCATCACTCGGCGCCGCCACAGCATCACTCGGTGCCGCCACAGCATCACTCGGCGCCGCCACAGCATCACTCGGCGCCGCCACAGCATCACTTGGCGCCGCCACAGCATCACTCGGCGCCGCCACAGCATCACTCAGCGCCGCCACAGCATCACTCAGCGCCGCCACAGCATCACTCAGCGACGCCACAGCATCACTCAGCGACGCAACAGCATCACTCAGCGCCGCCACAGCATCACTCAGCCCCGCCACAGCATCACTCAGCGCCGCCACAGCATCACTCAGCGCCGCCACAGCATCACTCAGCGCCGCCACAGCATCACTCAGCGCCGCCACAGCATCACTCAGCGCCGCCACAGCATCACTCAGCGCCGCAACAGCATCACTCAGCGCAGCCACAGCATCACCCAGCGCCACCACAGCATCACTCAGCGACGCCACAGCATCACTCAGCGACGCCACAGCATCACTCAGCGCCGCCACAGCATCACTCAGCCCCGCCACAGCATCACTCAGCGCCGCCACAGCATCACTCAGCGCCGCCACAGCATCACTCAGCGCCGCCACAGCATCACTCAGCGCCGCAACAGCATCACTCAGCGCAGCCACAGCATCACCCAGCGCCACCACAGCATCACTCAGCGCCGCCACAGCATCACTCAGCGCCGCCACAGCATCACTCAGCGCCACCACAGCATCACTCAGCGCCGCCACAGCATCACTCAGCGCCGCCACAGCATCACTCAGCGCCACCACAGCATCACTCAGCGCCGCCACAGCATCATTCAGGGCCACCACAGCATCGCTCAGCACCACCACAGCACCGCTCAGCACCACCACAGCATCGCTCAGCACCACCACAGCATCATTCAGGGCCACCACAGCATCATTCAGGGCCACCACAGCATCATTCAGGGCCACCACAGCATCACTCAGGGCCACCACAGCATCACTCAGGGCCACCACAGCATCACTCAGGGCCACCACAGCATCACTCAGGGTCACCACAGCATCACTCAGGGTCACCACAGCATCACTCAGGGCTACCACAGCATCACTCGGGGCCACCACAGCATCACTCAGGGCCACCACAGCATCACTCAGGGCCACCACATCATCACTCAGGGCCACCACAGCATCACTCAGGGCCACCACAGCATCACTCAGGGCCACCACAGCATCACTCAGCATCACCACAGCATCACTCAGCGCCAAGACAATATCACTCAGCACCACCACAGCATCACTCAGCGCCAAGACAATATCACTCAGCACCACCACAGCATCACTCAACACCACAGCAGCATCACTCAGCAAGACCTGAGTATCATTCAGCAAGACCTGAGTATCATTCAGCATCACCTCAGCATCGTCTCCGCAACAGTCACCACCACCACCACTACCACCTCAGCATCACTCAGCACCACCTCAGCCTGCTCTCTGAATCTGGCATCTGTTGATTCTCCCCTAGCGTCTGGCCGCTGCTAGTGTTATAATACAGGTACTAGTTCCCAACCTTCACCCTCCAATTGTTTATGCCCCCCCAAAAAAAACAGCTTTAACAAACAACCATTGCAATAGGCAGAAACAAGTTGCCAGCATTGCAAGAACAAAAGAAAACTGAGGAAATTTTTTATTGTAAATACTTTTTTTAATATGGTCGTTCAGTTTTACATAATGCCTTCTTGGTCATATATAAAGTAACAAAAATGCTTCTGACACTTTTTTATTATAACTTTTCAGCATGCTGCACAGCAGCCACACTTCTCTACAGCACAGATTGAAGACATTGGCAAAGTCAATAGCTCTGGCTAAACACTTATAAGGCCCCAAAGGCGAGACCTATTGGCTATGCCAATGCTTGTTTTTTTATTAGAGAGGAAATTGGTTCAGGATGTGGAAATTACTTATTTTGATGCCATACGTATGCAGGTTCACTCTCCTCTCCGCTTAGAAAAACATGCGCTCTCTAAGATAGACATAGGGCCTGATTACGAGTACGGCGGTCCGAAGACCACTGCACTCGTGGTGGCGGTCTGACCGCTGCCACCTCGGCGGTCCGACTGCCCGATTATGACCATGGCAGTCAGACCGCCACAAGACCGCCGCCACCGCCAGGATCCTGGATCCCGTTGCGGCGGCAGTGGGGAAAGCGGTGGGGATGTGAGGCGATGCCGGCACCGCTGACCCAATCACGACATGCCTTCCCGACGACCTTTTCATGGCGATGACCCCACCATGAAAAGGTTGGCTTAAAGGCAGGGAAGGGGCCCCAAAAAGGGCCCCAGGGCGATTTTGTCTATTGGGCAAAGTGCTTGGGGACACATGTTGTGCCCCCCCTCTTATTGCACTGTCGTGCATGTACAATGTGCCATGCATGACATAGTGCATGGTACACAGTGCACCCAACATGCAAGTGGTGCTGCCACGGTGGCACCATATGCTTCAGGCACTCTATGAGGTGAAGCATGCCGCCACTGTGGCACCGTCGACACAACACTGCCAGCACCGGGTTGTAATCGCAATACGGCGGTCGGGATGCCGCCGGCTTGGCGGTGTTTTCTCGACCGCCGCATCAGCAGTCTGGCAGTCGGACAGCCGAACTCATGATCGGGCCCATAGTCTTTGGTTACTTTCTCGTCTGTTCCCTTTGAAATAGCATGGGACGAATCTTTAACTTCAATGTGCTGGAAGTTGACATGCTTTATATGTTTACTTTCTGCTCTGTTTTTCTCCTTAAATTAAACATATCCACCATAATCCAGAAGTCGTGCTTTGTGCGTGTAACTGTGAAATAGTTATATCCGCAAGAGGTTTATTCATTAATTATTACAGTACACACTGTCACTCGGATCTGACATGACAGACCAACAACTGCCCCCCTTAGCATCTATGCACTTGGCACACACATGAGGATGTATCAAGAAAGTTGCAGAGTAATTCTCAATTCCCAGTATTACGACCCTTTTCATTGTGCCTCTTTACTCACATCTTGTGCTATTCATTAGCATGTTGCAGGTTATACTCTAGACCTGATGATTGTGCCTGAAAAGTGCTTGGTTAACATGCTGACCATTCCTGTGATGTGGTCAGATCACTATCTACTGACAGGACAACTAGAAGCTATAGCCACGTCTAAACTATCCCCACCCCTTCCATTAGATTTACGTGTTCTTGGTCACAAGCAACTCTGAATCCTTGGTCCCTTAATTAATGCCAAGTATTGTAATTTGGTGAATATAGACAATCCCACAGATAAATATATTCTTTATTGTACCTACATTTTTTAATGTACTTGACAGTCTTGCGCCCTTGAATTTCACTTACAAACAAATTAAAGTTCTGACTCCTGATCCCACAACAATCACCTTTTACTGAAGAAATCCTGAAGAAAACGGAGATACCCTAGAGACAATCTCGTTTTATTTTTGTGGGTTTTGCTGTTTTTCTATTGAATGAAATTGGCCCAAAGGAATTAGAGTGCTTTACAAGAGAGCAGGAAGTAAGTTCTGGTTCACCGGGTGTTCCTTTTCACTGTGGCGCCTCAGCCTTGGAATAGGCTACCACAGAATATTCTGTTTTTCTCCAAATACCTTTAATTTCAGAAAAACAAAACTGAACACCTAACTGTTTCAATAGTCAATTTTCAAGCCCAGCCACGTTATTGTTATTTTATGCAGTGCCAGGAGGACCTAGGGTGATACTAACTAAGTATTTTAAATGCATTTAAAACAACACAATATAAAATAATATAGTTATGATGTGCTCACATATATTGAGCAATGTTCACATTCCACTCTAAATGTAGATTTATTTCATTTTTATTGGACAGCAAAAGCTATTTATTTCTGATAGGCACTGATGCCCTGTAGTCTGTACATTTTGCTCCAGGGTTGTACATGCCGAACATCTTTCTCACCTTGTTAGGAGACACTTCATTTTAGTTAGATGAAACCAAATGATCTGTTCTGCGCCTCTGCCACAGTTGATAAGGATGGTACTTTGTTATATAAACAGCTTCCGTTCTAACACTCTTTTGAGAGGAGCATTTCCATGTTGGAATTATCACTGAATCGCTGTGACTGAGATGCAGCCCTGCTGACTCCAAACTCCCTTCTGCTAACGAAGATAACCTGGGCACTGCGACCAGCTTCCTGACACCTGAGACCAAGGTATGAGGTTAGGCTATCCCAATAGATCTGGCAGACTAGTACTCTCGCTATGCTCTCTTTAGTATAGTATTAGATACAGATAGGAGGAGACAAACATTAGCAACAATTAACATGGTTGAATTGTTCATATTATTTAACATTATAATAAAGTTGAGTACAGTAACATGTCTAATTTTTCTAATAATCACAGCTCACGCTTTTTATGCAAGAATATGATCATTTCTTGTGTTTACCTTGGGCACGCAAGAATGACCTAACGAAAGGGTTAGATCTGTTTCCACAGATTCTTTGGGAAGCAGAGTGTCATGTTCAAGGTTGCCAACAATATGTTACCCTGGTTGGTTTAGGGGTTAGATGTAGTGCTGTGAGCTAGCCGAAACCCACCAACACTCACTGTTGGTATATGTGGACTGAGTATCTCTACTATGAAGTTCGTGTTGGTCTAATACACAGTCCTGCTATATTTGTAGGAACCACATAACATGGTGCCACCAACATTTTAGGTCAGGTACTTATTCAATGGGTCTCCTGAGTAGTTTTCTCGCATGTGCCCAAGGCACCTTTTTCTCCTCTACACAGGGACTTCCGTGTTGAAAAGGATTTATCCTCCTCAGCTTAATAGGAAGCGCCAATTTATGTCTGTAGGTTGTTCAAGCTTGAACCTGTTAAAAGGATCACCCCATTGTAGTGTTAACTTTCTTTGAGTTCCATTCAGTAAATATGGCATTGGCAGTAAATATTCCTGTAAATTGTAGACAGGCAGAAACTGCTCAGTTAACTGCAATATGGGCTCCTCAATGGCAGGGGAGATGTTAACTTCGTTATTGAGGCACAGAAATCTTATAAATGTGAAGTTTACTATTCCTGGGTAAACTTTCCTGCAGTTAATGCTAACACACAAACATTTCATACACACACTGTAGCAACAGCTCCACCTGCATGTAGACCTTATGAATACTTAGAAATACTATTAACATAAAAGGCACATCAAAATTGGTTCCAAGGAGCCCTCCCACACTCACTCCAACATGCAATACTGGGCCCTCTCTGTAATGATGGGGCAACCTGGTCAGTCTTAGCCGGCTACACACTATTTCCTAATGCAGGTGCATTAAATAATTGCAAATTATTTGGTCTTTAGACACACATAGACTATATCGATGCAATTTCTTATCCATACAAAAACAACTGCCCCATCAAGGGCTGTTCAAGCTGGGCAGCCACAGTTAGCTGTGCCTGCCATTAGTCCAGTTACTATTATTGCCATTATGGGTAAAATACCCACAAAACGGGAGGAAATTCCATTTTGGATAGCACAAAGAATAAATCAGCTTGAAGCAGTGTTTCCCCATACGGGACACCAAGATAAATTTAGAATTCTCACTATGGGGCATATTCACAAGTACTTATCGCCGAGTTATCGCCACCTTAACGCATCAAAAGTGGAGATAGATTTAACGCCCCATTCACAAGCGGGTGCAAACAGCAGACATCGCCAGTATTCCCATGATAACTGCCGCAGATTTTACCCCCACGGGTGACACCACCAACTAACCCTAATGAGATGCCTAGTAGGCGTTCCCGTGCAAAAACACATGAAAACACTACTACACCACTTTCACAACGAACGGCCAGATCTGCGATGCGAACCAAAAACAGGCGATAAGCCGCGGTAGCAGCAGGGAATTAACACCTGCCTTCTGCTGGTGTTAAGCAGGACGACTACCTGCTGCATGAAAGGGAGCCCAGCCAAGAGCCACATCTGAAGACCCACAGATGCCATGGAGACAATGATCATGCAGCTCGGAGACCCATGAGGGCCACAACACCCACCTCCACCACTCCCAGGCCCCCCCCCCTGGACCCCCCCACAAAACACATACCGTGCACGACACAAGAGCCACAAAAAGCACATGATGTTGCACAATGTGTGGTCAGAAGAACGAGAAACAGTCACTCATCATTGAAGTAACAACCAAAAACTTTATTGAAATACAACACAAAACACCAATGCGGAAGACTCCTGTCGGGTCCGTCCGGGACAACCTTGATGTCACAGCCTGGAAAAAAAGCACCAAATAAGAACGTGTGTCATGCGCACATCAAAGGAGCGAGACACAGAGAAACAGAGAAGGAAAGAAAGGCAGAGAGAGAAAGAGAGAGAAGGAAAGGAAGGGAGAGAGAGAGAGAAGGAAAGGAAGGGAGAGAGAGAAGGAAAGGAAGGGAGAGAGAGAGAGGAAGGAAAGGAAGGGAGAGAGAGAGAGAGAGAGAGAAGGAAAGGAAGGGAGAGAGAGAGAGAGAGGAAAGGAAGGGAGAGAGAGAGAGAGAGAGAAGGAAAGGAAGGGAGAGAGACAGAGAAGGAAAGGAAGGGAGAGAGAGAGAGAGAGAGAAGGAAAGGAAGGGAGAGAGAGAGAGAAGGAAGGAAAGGAAGGGAGAGAGAGAGCGAGAGAAGGAAAGGAAGGGAGAGAGAGAGAGAAGGAAAGGAAGGGAGAGAGAGAGAGAAGGAAAGGAAGGAAGAGGGAGAGAGAGAGGGAGGGACACTGCCGCCCCGCGCACCCAGGCACCACTGCTCACCTGCTGACACTGGTGTGTCTCCAACCACGTGCCAGTATACACTGCAAGCCACCAGGTCTGCAATCTGTAATCGAGGCCAGAGTAAATCATGGCAGAGTCCATCTCACTGCACATGGCAACAACGCCTGTCCGTCCTGCGCACACATGCAGCCGCACCCTACCCCCTCCCGCCGGCCAGCGCTGGCTGTCCGCACTTGCGCACCCAGGCCCCACTGCTCACCTGCCGCCAACAGTGTGTCCACCAGTGGGCACACCACGTGCCTGTGCAAGCTCCAGGCCCCGGTCCCGCCACCATGGCATGCTCCACATCATGCGGACCCGCACCGTGGACCAGCAGGTCCCACACATGACGCTGAGTCCTGAGGCATCAATGGCAGAGACCACATCAGTGCAAACGTCATCATCGCAGGCTGCACACCCGCTCAGCAATTTCGGTGCCACTAACCCTGTGCAACCCCAGTCAGCGCCACGTGGTGGTATGCCCGTGACGGCCGCAAGGCTTCGGGTGAGACTAACCCTGTGCAACCCCAGTCAGCGCCACGTGGTGGTAGGCCCGTGACGGCCGCAAGGCTTTGGGTGCCACTAACCCTGTGCAACCCCAGTCAGCGCCACGTGGTGGTAGGCCCGTGACGGCCGCATGGCTTCGGGTGCCACTAACCCTGTGCGCAACAACTCATGGGCCCTTTATGATTGAGAATCGTGGAACGTCCGTCAACCAGTCACCGACGGCAGTGGGGAATGTGACGTTGTCGGCCCCTGATATTGGCGGGGTCACATGGCTTGTGACGCCTGTGCCGCATGGGTGTGGTGTGTGTGCAAACCTGCCCTCAGGGAGTGGCCGTGACATGCTGACAACTAGACCAGTGACCTGCAGACCACTAGCGTGTAAACCTGCGACATGTAGCTATGTGGCCCCCCCCTCGGAGCGTAAGCGGAGTGGTCTGGCCTCGCGCACGCCGGACCAGCGCAGGGCTTGCAACAATGACTCAGGGGCTCTGGGCGTGGTTCAGTCCATGTCCGGACAAGGAAGTGACTAATGCATGTGTCCCTGTTGTAGTGTCTACGGCACCCGGAACGCAATCGGCAATGTAGCACACTGTGACTGGAATCCCACTAGATGAGCATCATTGACATTAGGGGGAATCACTGACCCTACATTCATCCACACATCCATACTTGAATGATGAAAGACATGACACAGCAGTGCGTTTCTGAATGTTTAATGCACATCCAGTGGAGTTTTGCAGCTGGAGCAGTACAGGGCCATGCCAACCCCACTTCACAATATGGGCCCGTGGAGGGCCAGCCAGAGTCCATCGGGGAATGACAAGTACAGCGGAAGAGGAAGGGTACAGTCCGCAGTCTGGTCGCCGTGTCATTGGTCACCAAACAGGATATGGCAGTCCATGTTGCGGTCCAAGGTGAGTGCAGCAGAGTGTATCGGGGGTCAGTGGAAGGTCATGGGGCCATGTGCAGCACCAAGCAGCAACAGGCCAGGTGGCGGACATGAATGCTAGTGCCGCCTTCTGATCTCAATCCCATCCACGTCCTCGGATGTGTGCTCTGCCCCACCTGTGGGTGGTGCAGTTCCGTCTGCGGCACTGTGTGCCACTGACACATCAGGGGCCGGAGGTGGATTGTCGGCCGCACTGTGTGGCAGTGACACATCAGGTGCCGGAGTGGAAATGCCTGCCGCACTGTGAGGCACTGACACACCAGAGGGCGGAGATGTGGATGGTGTAGGAGCAGCAGCATTCATCTGCGCCACGGCTTGTGGCAGCAATGCCATGATGAGGACATGCAGGGCATGGTAGATCCCAGCTACATTTTGCTGATGTGCAGCGGTGGCTGCCATCCTTTCTGCCTCCATCCACACCATGTCCTCCATGAGCCTCCGCATGTGTGCCAGCTCATGGCTGAGATCGCTGGAGCCACTCTGAGCGGACAGGTGTTCTTGTCTCCGAGTCATGACTCCAGCGATGTCAGCCAGGGCTCGTTGGAGACCATGGAGCGGCCTGTGGGTGTCCGTAAGGGACTGGAGGTGGTCCCTGATGGGACTTAGACACCCATGAATGGCGTCAAGTTTGGTAGCCATGAGGTCGAACCCCACCCGCACCTGCTCAGCCATCTCCCTCTGGCCCTCCAACACACGGCGTTGGAAGGCCATTTGTTGTTCGGGGGGTCTTGGGAGACAGCCGGGGTTGTGGGTGCCTCCTGCTGGGTGGTTTGTGGAGTGGGTGGGGTCTCCTTGATGCAGCTGGGCTGCCCTGGTCCTGGAGGTGATTGGCGGATGAGTTCAATGATGTCTTGGAGGGCTTGGGTGTCGATGCTGGTGGTGTCCTCCTCGTCATCAGTGAAGAGTGGCTGGGACTGCTCTGCAGGAGGTGTTGACGGTGCCCCTGCAATGTGAAGGGGAGATGCTGTGTTACAATGTGTCCACATGTATGTAGCCGCATGGTACATGTTCACATTCAGACAGCATGGCAATGTACATTGTGACAGTCTGTAGATCAGGGCCATGATCCAGAGTCATTGTGGGTGTGCACTGTGCTCTGCTTGATTGTGCATGTGTGCCATTGTGGCCATCTCCCCCGTCCCCCAGTACCTGGTAGTTACTCACCCTGTTGCTGTTGTGTTGTGTCATGTCGAGCAGCGTCCGCTCCCCCGACTCCTGCCACGGTCTCCACACTGATGACTGTCGACACCAGCTCCTCCATGTCATCCAGCTCCAGCTGTGGCGCTGGGCTCCCACCTCCAGTCTGCATTGCTGCCTTCTGGTTGCCTTCGAGTTTCTCCTTGGTTTTGCGCTTGATGTCAATCCATCGCCTCTTGACCTCGTCCATTGACCTCTTGTGCTCTCCGACGGCATTCACCTTGTCCACGATGGACCGCCATATTCCATTTTTGGTGCCCAATGACACGTTGGAGGTGACGAACAGTTCTTAATGGTGTTCCATCACCTCCATGACCAGGATCCTATTCTCCTGCGGACCGAACTGCCTCTTCCTCTTCTTCTTGTCCTTGCCCTTCCCTGTCCCCGAGGTCCCAGGCTGGTCGTCCGGGGTGCTTGTGGGGTTCCGCTCGTCCTCTGCGCCTGCTCCGGCTGCCTCCATGGTGCTTCGGTGTTGGTTATTTTGTGTTTGTGTGTTTTTTCTACTTTTGTAGTGATTTTCCCACCTGCCGTGTGTGTATTGCAGGCCTGGCGCTGCTTATCGCTGATTTCCTCATCGCGGTTTGGCCCATCGCATGTTTTTTTGCGTTGGGGTTTGGGTTTTTATCACCGTCGCGGTTGTTGTATCGCGGACATTGTCCGCGTTTTTGGGAGACTATCGCATGGTACCGCCGTGTTGTGAATTCCACGTTAACACGGGGTTATTTTCCCGTGATAGACTGCGATGTGTGAAGTTGGGTTAAGATTTTTTGGAGTTGTTTAGCGCACGTTCTTGTGAATATCCCCCTATGTGTCTTAAACTTGGTATAGTTCCCCCAATTGAAGATTGTGTGACACGGGCTACTGTTTTTGCTGCCATATTTACCCTAACACCCGGCACCCCATCAATTGCTTTTTTGCCTGAAGTGCTGAAGCAGATTCAGTATATATACGGGGTGGCACATGCCCTGGATTTGGTGACAAAATTAATTGGCTACTTTGCCACAGTACCCTCAATGATTTTAAGTAAAATTAAAGGGGAGGCAGCATCATGGGTGATACGCCAATGGTTCATGACGATTCCTGTTGCGAACCAGGAACGCGAGCCACCGAAAATTATTTCTGAAACCTTTGCTTCTATAGGTCGTGATAACTTGGGAACCAGGCCTGATGAGCCACAACTTAAAACAAAATCTGATTCAGATACCGCCAGGCAGACACCGGAGTCTCCTAAAAAACGCTGGGATAAAAATAACAAAAAAGATAAACAGAAAACACGGAGTGGCTCTCCCAAACAGGAGTCCACTGAAAAACGCTATAGTTTACTTAACAGTAATATAATTAAGGCTCCCTGTTTTCAGTTTTTACTGATTTTTACAGATAAATACAGACAGAAAACCATTTATTTTCTTGTCTGTATTTATTTTTAAATGTGGATAAAAATGGAAATTGGGTGCTTTTGGAGTGATACTAAATACACTTTGCCATAACTGCCAGGCCAATAACTGTGTGGATTGATAGGTAACAGGGTTAAAAAAGAAAGGAATTTTAGTTAAGAGGCTTAAACAGCAGTAAATATGCACAAGGCTGAAACAGAAATGTGCATATTTTCATATAAGTGCATTGATTTATCTTCTGCGGGTGGTCATATTACTGAAACCTGGCAGACATTCAAGCATGACTCCATATTTATTGGTTAAATAAATGTGGAAATATACCAGTTTCAGCTTTATTTTTTCACAAAACCCATAATAAATATGGATAAATACAGATTAAGTTGACCAAAAATAAATATGGATAAATACAGACGGAAATGTCAAAAAAATAAATACCATAAAACCGGGAGCCCTAAATATAATTAAACAGCCTGATAGGTATCAGTATTCTGATACATGTCCCTCTTGTTCCTTTCAGGACTCTTCAGACAGACAGTCACAGAGAGGCAGACGAGCCAAACAAAGACAGGAGGTGTATGTGAAACAGAAAAAGGATTTGCACCACTCCTCTGATGTCATCATAAAAAAGGAAGAGAAACTTCCACAGCCAAAAATGCACTTTAAAAATAAGAAAGTGGCGCGAGTTTCCACTAAATATGCCACAAATACTCAGGAGGCTTCCCCTGAACAAGACATGTGCGAAAACATTTCTCGACAGCAAAGCAGAGGTCATGATAATTCGCCAGACTCTTCAAGAGTTTCTGGTGGTGGGACCTCCTAATGATTATATTCAAGCTGAAACTCCGATCAGCGGCTGAGCCCTCCTGTCAGACTTTATGATTTGGACATCCATATCAAGGGTGATACACCACGTACTATTAAAGTAAGTTCTGACAGAGCTTGCCTAATGTTCATGACATTCTCTTGGCTGGAGTAGATTGGCTGCCTGAGTTTCTTAGAAAAGTACCACAAGGGTAGGAGGTAATATTACCATCCTTTTTGGTTCTTGTTCCTGAGGAATTTAAAGAAGCATATGCCACAGAATGGGCTTTTGCACAAGCGACTTTAAAAGTAATAATCTGGTTGGTGTTTTTTATGGCTTTGGTTGTCTCTGCGTGGCCCAGCTCCGAGACCACCAAAGTCACAATAAGGACCTTAGGCTATAGTGATTTAAACAGTCATATACACACTTTTGCAATACAAAACTCTCACAGCACAGCTTTAATGAACAACATTGTTCACAAAAAATACAAAACTACATTGGATATTTTCAAAATATAGCACCTGAAAGCAGAGAATAATGGTGTTTACTGCTTTAGGGTCCCAAATAAAAAGTTGTAGGCTCCCACAGGGGTATAAAAACAGTCCATGTCTGTTTGTGGCCCATGTAACATCAATTGTACAAGAAATTGACCCAGAAGCGTTGTCTTACGTTGATGACATTTACCTCACAGATGATGATTTAAAAACACACTTGGACAGATTGGATCGCATAATTTTGTGATTCGCTGAACATGGCTATAAATTACATTTAAAAGAATCTAAGATTGCCTTTCTTAGTGTCCTATTTTTGAGATATAAATTATCAAATGAAGGAAGAAGCCTTGCCCCACACTTCTTAGAGAAGTGTGCTCTTCTCCAACCACAAAATACACTCACTACAATCACTCTTAGGCTTTCTAATCTTTGATAGAACATACATATCAGATTATGCACAATGAGATAAACCGTTGTACAATTTAATTTGTCCTGATTTTTCAGACAAACATTGGACCACAGAGTATACTATGGTTTTCAGAACATTGCAAACCGACAAGCTTGCATCCAAACATTTGCACACTCGTGTAAACAAAACTAATTTAGTTATCTGTATCATTACAGGTTCTACTGACTATACATATGTCATCTTTAATGAAGGTGTAACAGTGCCGAATACATATAAATCGCATCTATTCTAATGCAGAAATGCGTTTTTCATTGAAAGAAAAAATTCTGACTGAAGTTCAAACAGCTGTCCTAAAGGAGCATCCATTGACATACGGGAAATACATAATTGTGGTTTCTCCCCTTCCCACTTGAGAGGCTGTTACAAAAGCAAGCGCTTCTAATGCGAAAGCCTTACATCCACAATGGATCCAGTGGGCCACTTCCTTGACAGTTACTGATGTAGATTATGTCTTTGACCCTATGCTAGGAACACAGGAATTTCTCCAGTATGAACAAGAATACCCTATGATGAATGAGCTTTTGCCTCTAGATTAGTATGATTTCCTAATACATACTGATGGTTCAGTCTAGTCCCCGGATGGTACTAAGCATAAGTACGCAGCAACATGTGCTGCAGTGAAGGATGTCATGAAAGATGGTGAATTTCAGGCACAAAAAACATTTACAGACACTTTGGGTGACTGTACCACTCAGCTGGCTGAGCTGAAAGGTTTGGTTCTGGCACTGCAGAATACGGATCCAGAATTCCCAACACTTATTGTGTGTGATTCCTATTAGTGCGTCCAGTCCTATAATGAAAATTGACACTAATGGCGTTTGAATGGATTCAGAGATTCTAAAGGTAACACTATGAATCATAAGTTGCTTTGGGGAAAGGCGGCAGCTTTTAAAGAATCTCTGCCATGGGCTTATGTCATTCACACATTGAACCATCGACGTGTTGGTGTACAGGTTAAGGGAAATCATTGGCTGATGAAGCTGTCAAAGTGGCAGTTGAGACAGATTTTGTATCTGCAATTGCTGATTCACATATAAGAATAGATGACGACATTATGGCTGTGGTCACTGCTTCTACCTAAAATGTTTCCAACAAATTACTTCTATCTGTTGAGTGCCCAAAATATTGCATTTGTCCGCATTCCCGGTGCGTGATCGAGTGATACCCAACCAGGACTGCAGGTTAGAGCTAATAATTGCTGCAGATGAAGGATTAGCGTCTGCCCATGCTGGTGTGGTGGCTACAGTTTCCTTGTCACAGAAACTCTACTGGTGGCAGGGTCTTAATAAGCAGACCCACCGCAGACACCCCTGCTAGTTTTTACTAAACCACTAAATTATGTCTATTTGGATCATTGTGGACCACTCCATTCAGATGGTGCATTTACAGTTATTTTATTGGCTGTTGATTCAGGTTCTCGATTTCTATGGGTGTGACCACATTGATTTGCTGAAACTCGAACTGTTATCAAAGATTTGCTGGTTTTTATCTGTACATGTGCAGTAGCATCATCCACTCAGACCAGGGACCTGCCTTTGCCTCTAAGGCTTACCAGGATACAATGGGCACCCTGGGTGTTGCTGTGCATTATTCCTCTACCTATCATCCTGAGGGAAATTTGATAGTGGAGCAGAAAAATGTGACTTAGAGCAGTCCTAGAGTAATAGGTTCAGGTCGTAGTTGGATCCATCACCTGTATGGAGTCTAGAGAGCTTTAAATAATCTGCCTAGATGCTCTTTGGGTGGCCAGACCCCCCACAAGGTCCTGTTTGGGGTTCAAATGTGTGTTCCAGATCTGTATAACCCTGGTACAGTGGCGGCTGATGCACACTTTGACATCAATGAACGTTTCGCTGTCCTACAGGAATTCCAAGACTTCCGGAATGAGCGCTCGAATGTGAATAATAAACATCATGCCACTGATGAAGTGAAGATGCATACAGTGACTTCTCTCTGGATTCCTAAAGGTGAGGATTTGATCCGGGAGAAGATTACAGCCCAAAAATAATTTGGCACATCATACCGTGCCCTGGTGCCTGTACTTGCAGTTCAAGGTACCCAAACTGTGATGTTGCCTCCGCTTGCTGGTTGTAAACAGAATAAACAAGTTTCCATTGATTTAATGAAGCTCCAGCACGTGGCCGGTTCTAAACAGTAGGTCACAAGTGAATCTGGGTGGTTCCTTTTCTTCTCTTCCTACCCTGCAAGAAATCCCTCTACATGCACGAAGCAGTCCTAATTTAACTGCTCTCCAGATGGGGACTTCTGATACTGAACATGCACTCGTGCCTGTTTCTACTGTGGCACTAAAAATGACATTATATATTATCAACCACCTTTGGAGTTACCAACATGCTGTTGTTTGCCCAACGTTTTCTGTTTTTGTTCAGACTGCATCTGGTTATTTTACTGACACTGATGGTTTTTTTTCAGATTCTTCCCATGCTTCTTTGCATGGTGCACTCTCACTGTTCTCTTGGTTTAAACCGACTGATCTGGTTCCTCCATGGTAGTACCTTTGGATTTTCCTTTCCTTGTTTTTTCTCTTCATCTGGATTGTATTTGTTACAGTGTTTTTCCTGCTGTTAAATGGACACTACCTCCCAGAACCTTCTTCTCCAGAACTGGTAGCTGAAGTACTTTTGCCCCATTCTTCCTCACATAAGGTCCGAAGATACTTGTCCCTTGTGAAAATTACTGTATTTCCTGTCCATGATGATATTGTTTGGGATAAGGTCCCATATGACATTTTTGGTCCCATAGAAACTTTACAATTTCCATATGTTTTTACAATTGCTATGAGCAATTTTGTTACTTCAAGTTCAATCTCTGATGAATCGGACTTTGTGACTGTATCAAACATGTTATCTGAATTAGAATCCTATACAGCATTTGAAAATGGGGATTTCTATTTGAATTCTGCAAACTTTGGTGAAATGTTTTGCTATCATCATTAGGCTCCTCATTACTTACAAAGAGCTAGTACATCACGTTCTGATTTTAACAATACACATTGGGAACAATGAGCAGGCACAACCTGTAGATCCCAACAGTATTTGAAAAAGTTGCTTACTTTACTAGTCATGACCCCACAGTCCTGGTTTCGCTTTATTATAAACTTATACCTTCCCAAGCAATGAAAAACATGCTGACACCAACAAAATGAACTTATTCAGATTATTTTATTTCAAAATTGACCGTGCAGGGTTATGATTATTGGAAAAGTCATATTGATTTAAAATCAGTTTGGGGTATAAGACACTGGCAGGTCCAGGGAGTTGAGGCCTTATTTGGGGCTTGTTTGATTTCTCAACCAATGATAGACTACGTGCCATGGACTAGCTAATGTTAAGAACTTAAATACACCTAGCATTCCTTCGGTTGCACGATTTGATAAATGGCAACAATACATTAATATTACAGATGGGCAGCCTTATAAAATGGTGCAGAATGGCTCATACAACTCTTCACTTTATGGTTCAGATGAGTGGTTAGTGTAGCCTCTTTCTTGACAGTAATGGCTGAAATGCATATTTATTAAACTCCTCTAAGGATTTTAAAGCTAGAGGAGCAGAAGCCAGATATGTCCAGTCACAATACTTGGTGTAGTAACTAGCTATAGTAAGTTATGCCAGCAATGGCTAGAACCTTCCACATTGTCTGCGGTTAAGAAAAATGTTTCCCTCCTTTCAGACAACATGGATGTGCATGATTTTTTATTAGGTCCCAGATTTACCAGTGCTAAATGTTTCATATATGTAACTTGTAATGAACTTTGGAAGGTTTCACAACAAGAAGCTTCACAAGGGTTGCGACAAATTGATAAGGAAAATTTAGAAACATCATTAGCTGTTGTCGATAACGGAATGACCACATTGTCTCCTTGTATTTATTCATTGAGTAATGTTGTGTCTTCTGCATTTGATATTGTACAAAATGACATGTCTGCACATGGTCAAAGTCAATTAAGATCGATTTTGCAATTGAGTTGGACATTGCAGGTTTTAAAATCAAACAGAATGCCATTGAAATATCTGAATGCAACAGAATTGTTTTTGCCTTATAACTTTTCACGGATGCAACAGGTCATGGCAAATAAAAGAACACAACTTACACACTGCTTAATATAGAAAGTTTAGAGAAAGTGCCCTTCACTGTAACTGAAACACCTTCAGATATATGGTTAATACATGATTTCATTTTTATAAGGATCTCTATGTTTCATTTCTCCTCTTGTCTAAAACACTTTCAAGTTGGCAGCTTTGAGCGGATGGGCAGTAACTCTCTGCATGAGATCTGGTTTCTTCCTTTCATTTACAAATGCGTGAGTGGCAACTGAGAAGTTTTTCTTATTGGGAGTTTCCTTGAGACATTAATTTCTTTTTAAAGAGATAATACTGCATGGACCATGCAAAGCGTCCATGGCCAAATTGGCGTGTTATTTGAAGGTACTTTCTAATGAAAGTTTTTTCATTCTGAGAGACAGAGGTTTCTGTGAAATGAAGCCAGGTGTTCCTTACATTGCAACAGTTTCCAAGGCAGTGAAGTGCTGTATGAATGTATTATATTCACCTACACACAAAGGCTGGGGAAATTATCTTGTGTCCAGCAGTCCCTATATTGAATGTTAACTTTGATAGGGTAAGCTGACTGAAAGCCTCATTGTTTCAAAAAAACGTGGCACTGACATCTGCCTGAGAAACTTTTCATCTCCAAGTCGCAAGGACTTTCTCTGAAGTGCATTCATTGTTGCACACTAATTTGCTGCTACATTTTGGTGAATTTATGTGCCGCTTTTTAAAACGTTTAACCCTTTCGCTGCTAGGCCTTTTGACCCCCTGTGCTATGCCTTTTTTAGGCTATTTGGGGTAGTTCATGCTTAGGCCACTGTAACTTTTTGTCCACATAAGGCATCCATGCCAAATTTGCGTCCTTTTCTTCCAACATCCTGAGGATTTTAAAGGTATCTAGGGTTTGTGGTTTCTCCTGGAGGGGACCCAGAAATTAGCCAAAATACAGCAACATTTTGTTTTTTTTTGGGAAAAGTGGGGAAAAGGTGCTGCAGAAGAAAGCATCTGTTTTTTCCCCTGCAAATGGTATCAACAAAGGGTTCATGGTGCTGAAATCAACATCTTCACAGATTTCAGGGACAGGCAGACTTTTGTCAGAAAACCAACATTTTCTACACAGTTTTGGCATTTTACTGGGACATAGCCTATTTTTACTATTTTTTGTGCTATTTTTTGTGCTGTGGTAGAAATGGGTGTGAAAGGAATAATGGATCCCGGAAAGCTATAAATTTCAGAAAAGTTGACAAAATTCTAAATTTAGCAAGGGGTCATTTGTGTAGACCCTACAAGGTTTTCCTATAGAAGCTAACAGTTGAAATAAAAAAATATTGAAATTGAGTTAAAAAAAACAGCAGTTTGTGCCAACATTTTCACCTGTAACTTTTTCTAACTATGGCTTATTTTTTAAAACAATATACCATTATGTCCACTGGGCCCTTCTGGTTGTGGTGATATATAAGACTTGTAGGCTCATCAAGAACCCGAGGTACCCAGAGCCAATAACTGAGCTGCGCCTTGCAATGTGTTTTCATTGTGTACCAGATAAATAGCAATTAATTTGGTGAAATATAAAGAGTGAAAAATAGGAATCAAGGACACCTATGTATTTCCGAAATGGGAAAAAATATAGAGTTTAGAAGCAGTAGTTATTTGCACATTTCCGAAACTGTGGGTACCCTTACTAGCATGTGAATTATTTGACATTTTTCAAAGTGACTTCATTTTTACACATTGTCTTACATTTGGAAGGCAGAAATGCATAGAAGGTCAATTGGTAATAACAGTTGTTCTACAATTCTGTGTTCACCTAAGTCTCCCGATACAAATGGTACATGTGACAGGAAACAGCCCGAAACGCAACATGGACATATCACATTTTTCTAGTGAAAACTGACCCTTTTTCGCAATGTGCCTAGCTGTGGATTTTGGACCCTAGCTCAGCCGGCACCTAGGGAAACCTAGAAAGCCTGTACATTTTTTAAAACTAGACACCCAGGGAAATCCAGGATGGGGTGACTTGTGGGACTCTCACCAGGTTCTGTTACCCAGAATCCCTTGAAACCTCAAACTTTGTAAAAAAAACACATTTTCCTCTTATTTCTGTGATGGAAAGCTCTAGAATCTGCGTGCATCCACAAGCTTCCACCCACCCGCATTTCCCAAAGTCTCCTGTTATAAACGGTACCTCACTTGTGTGGATAGGCCTAGTGCCCGCAACAGGAAATGGCCCAAAACACAATGTGGACACATCACTTTTTTCCACTGAAAGCTGACCCTTTTTTGCAATGTGCCTAGCTGTGGATTGTGAACCCTAGCTCAGCCAGCCCCTAGGGAAACCTAGTAAACCTATGTATTTTTGAAAACTAGACACCCAGGGGAATCCAGGATGGGGTGACTTGTGTGACTCTCACCAGGTTCTGTTAGTCAGACTCCCTTGCAAACCTCAAACTTTGTCCAAAAAAAACCATTTTCCTCACATTTCTGTGATGGAAAGTTCTGGAATCTGCATGGATCCACACACTTCCATGCACCCCGCACTCCCCAAAGTCCCTCTATAAAAATGATACCTCACTTGTTTGGGTAGACCTAGTGCCTGCATCAGGAAACGGCCCAAAACGCAACGTGGACACATCACATTTTTCAAGTGCAAACTGACCCTTTTTTTGCAATGTGCCTAGCTGTGGATTTTGAACCCTAGCTCAGTCAGCACCTAGGGAAACCTAGAAAACCTATATATTTTTGAAAACTAGACAACCAGAGGAATCCAGAATGGGGTGACTTGTGTGTCTCTCACCAGGTTCTGTTACCCAGAATCCCTTGCAAACCTCAAAACTTTGTAAAAAAACACATTTTCCTCACATTTCTGTGATGGAAAGTTCTGGAATCTGTGTGGATCCACAAACTTCCATGCACCCCGCATTCCCCAAAGTCTCCTGATAAAAATGGTACCTCACTTGTGTGGGAAGGCCTAGTGCCCGCGACAGGAAACGGCCCAAAACACAACGTGGACACATCACATTTTTCCAGTGAAAACTGGCCCTTTTTTTGCAATGTGCCTAGCTGTGGATTTTGAACCCTAGCTCAGCTGGCACCGTGGGAAACCTAGCAAACCTATATATTTTTGAAAACTACAAACCCAGGGGAATCCACGAATGGGTGACTTGTATGGCTCTCACCAGGTTCTGTTACCCAGAATTCCTCGCAAACCTCAAACTTTGTAAAAAGAAACATTTTCCTCACATTTCTGTGATGGAAAATTCTGGAATCTGCGTGGATCCACAAACTTCCACCCACCCAGCATTCCCCAAAGTCTCCCAATAAAAATGGTACCTCACTTGATTGGGTAGGCTTAGTGCCCGCGACAGGAAACAGCCCAAAATGCAACGTGGACACATCACATTTTTCTAGTGAAGCTGACCCTTTTTTTGCAATGTGCCTAGCTGTGGATTTTGAACCGTAGCTCAGCCGGCACCTTGGGAAACCTAGCAAACCTATATATTTTTGAAAACTACAAACCCAGGGGAATCCACGAATGGGTGACTTGTGTGGCTCTCACAAAGTTCTGTTACCCAGAATCCCTTGCAAACCTCAAACTTTGTCAAAAATAACACATTTTCCTCACATTTCTATGAGGGAAAATTCTGGAATCTGTGTGGATCCACAAACTTCCACCCATACCGCATTCCCCAAAGTCTCCTGATAAAAATGGGGTGGGCAAAGTGCCTGCGGTAGGGAAGGGCACAAAACGTATCGTGGAGACATCAAAATTACCTATCACAAAACGACCTGGTTTTGCAAGGGGGTCACCTGGGTTTTTGGCCCCGGGCTCGGCGGCCATCTAGGGAAACCTACTAAACCCATACATTTCTGAAAACTAGACGCCCGGGGGAGTCCAGGGAGGTATGACTTGCATGGATCTTCCAATGTTTTCCTACTCAGAAGGACCTGCAAACTTCAAATTTAGATGACAAAAATCACATTTTCCCCACATTTCTGTGTGGGATCACCATGCTGACAAAAATGGCCTACTACTCAGCATGGCAGATAAGGCGCTATTGCCCCCATCTGCCTCCTGGGGGGGCAGAAAGACTCTGTTAATTTTTTTGGGGGTGGGGGCATTGGTATGCCCATTCTGGGCAGCCCCCACCCCTACATAGAAAAAAAACAACATAATCCCTGGTGCCTAGTTGACTTTCTGCCCCCCCCCGGGTGGCATATCAGGGGCTATTGCCCCCATCTGCCTCCCGGGGGAGGCAGAAAGACTCTGGCAATTTCTTTGGGGGGTTGAGGGCATTTGCATGCCCATTTTGGGCAGCCCTACCCCTATGTATATAAAAAAAACTCCCTGGTGCCTAGTGGGCTTTCTGCCCCCCCTTGGGGGCAAGCCAGGGGCTATGGCCCCCATCTGCCTCCTGGGGGGGAGAAAGACTGTGACATTTTTGGGGGTGTGGGGGCATTGGCATGCCCATTTTGGGCTACCCCATCCCTATATACATTTTTAAAAATCCCTGGTGCCTAGTGTGCTTTCTGCCCCTGGGGTGGCAGATCAGGGGCGATTGCCCCCATTTGCCTCTCAGGGGAAACAGAAAGGTTGTGGCAATTTTTTTGGGGGGTGGGGGCATTGGCATGCCCATTTTGGGCAGCCCCCACCCCGACATATAAAAACAAAACAATCCCTGGTGCCTAGTGGGATTTCTGCACCCCGGGAGGCAGATCAGGGGCTATTGCCCCCATCTGCCTCCTGGTGAGGGCAGAAAGACTCTGGCAATTTCTTTGGAGGGTTGAGGGCATTTGCATGCCCATTTTGGGCTGCCATATCCCTATGTATAAAAAAAAAACTCCCTGGTGCCTAGTGGGCTTTCTGCCCCCCCTTGGGGGCAAGCCAGGGGCTATGGCCCCCATCTGCCTCCTGGGGGGGAGAAAGACAGTGGCATTTTTGGGGGTGTGGGGGCATTGGCATGCCCATTTTGGGCTCCCCCATCCCTATATACATTTTTAAAAATCCCTGGTGCCTAGTGTGCTTTCTGCCCCTGGGGTGGCAGATCAGGGGCGATTGCCCCCATTTGCCTCTCAGGGGAAACAGAAAGGCTGCAGCAATTTTTTTGGGGGGTGGGGGTATTGGCATGCCCATTTTGGGCAGCCCCCACCCCGACGTATAAAAACAAAACAATCCCTGGTGCCTAGTAGGAGTTCTGCACCCCGGGAGGCAGATCAGGGGCTATTGCCCCATCTGCCTCCTGGGGAGGGCAGAAAGACTGTGGAATTTTTTTTGGGGGGTGGGGGCATTGGCATGCACATTTTGGACATCCCCCACCCCTATATATTCATTAAAAAAATCCCTGGTGCCTAGTGTGCTTTCTGCCTCCCCTAGTGGCAGATCGGGGGCTATTGCCCCCATCTGCCTCCCAGGGGGGCAGAAGGACTGTGGAATTTTGCGGGGTGGAGGCATTGGCATGCCTATCTCGGGCAGCCCCCACCCCTAAATACATTTTTAAAAATCCCTGGTGCCTAGTATGCTTTCTGCCCCTGGGGTGGCAGATCAGGGGCGATTGCCCCCGTTTGCCTCTCAGGGGAAACAGAAAGGCTGCAGCAATTTTTTTGGGGGGTGGGGGTATTGGCATGCCCATTTTGGGCAGCCCCCACCCCGACGTATAAAAACAAAATAATCCCTGGTGCCTAGTAGGATTTCTGCACCCCGGGAGGCAGATCAGGGGCTATTGCCCCATCTGCCTCCTGGGGAGGGCAGAAAGACTGTGGAATTGTTTTTGGGGGGTGGGGGCATTGGCATGCACATTTTGGACATCCCCCACCCCAATATATTCATTAAAAAAATCCCTGGTGCCTAGTGTGCTTTCTGCCTCCCATAGTGGCAGATCGGGGGCTATTGCCCCATCTGCCTCCCAGGGGGGCAGAAGGACTGTGGAATTTTGCGGGGTGGAGGCATTGGCATGCCTATCTCAGGCAGCCCCCACCCCAAAATACAATTTAAAAAAATCCCTGGCATCTAGTGGACTTTCTGCCCTCATCTGCCCCCCAGGGGGGGCAGAAAGACTGAATATGCCACAGAACAATTGGAGGGAGCAAAGGCCCTTGCCCAAGGGGCCGCTCTCCCCTCCCTGGTGCCCAGTGGGTGGACCCCTGCTTGGGGATCGCCCTCCTGAGGTGATCCCCAAGCAGGGATCCACTAGGGAGGGTTACCATTGGAAAGGGGAGATTCTCCCCAGTCCAATGATACCTCTCCTGTCTTTCTACGTGCTCGGGGGCTGCAATAGCCCCACGAGTACGTAGAAAGTGAAACTGAAATGAGCCTATCGGTTTCGGTTTCAGAGAAATGACATCAGCGCGACGTGGGCATTGATTGTCATTTCCCTGCAACAAGCCAAACTGCCTCGGGAGCTGGGGAAGCCCTTCCCCAGCTCCTGAGGGTGGTTAGGGCTTAAAGAAATCCCTCTGGTGGTCGCACCAGAGGGATTTCCTTTGCCATGTGCGCGGCCGGCGGGAGCCGTCCGACACACACGAGCACTGTAGTGTCGGATGGCTCCTGGCCGTCTGACGCAGGCAAGGGGTTAAAACACTGCAGGTGTTGTGCACTTTTGTAAAGTGATTTGATCGGGATTTGTTTTGGCATTTCAGACTGTACAGTTGGTATTATCCCTGTTGATTGCAGTTTTGGTTCTATTTTTGTTGCTCTGCAATGGATGTTCCACAACACGACCAAATGGTGATGGAATTGCCACACGTCCATCTGTGCCGTTAACGTATGGTGCAGTACTTTGGATTCTCGTTGTAACTGGAATTAAATGACAACTGGTCTTTGTCTTTCTGGCCCGTGCGGTTTCAAAGTATACAGCCTGTATTTAGCTGCCTCCGGTGCTCTTTCGAATATGCACCAGACATATGCCTTGCTGCGCAATTGGTGCAGACTATGGAGACAAATCTGCTCACATAGCCATTGAGGGTACACCTCCAGTGTTGTTCTATGCTGTTACCATTGCTGCAAGATGCTTATTATGATGTGCCTGCGCCAGATTGAATGGATGCTTCCGCTCCAGGAGCTATGGCATCTGGCTCTTCATCTGAGGCTACACTTCTGGCACCTCTGCCCTCGGCTTCTGCTGGTAGGGCTGGTAATGACCAAGTTGTTTCTTTGGAAATTGCTCTTCAGGCTAATGTGGATCTGTTGTTTATGGATGCAGGTTTCTTCCAGGACCCAAATGACTACCTGGACATAGCGGACCTTTCTGGGCTACCATCCTGTAGTACGGACACCTCATATACTTTTTTAATTCGCCATTTTTGTTTTTAAAAAATATATATTTTACCGATTTGCAAGTAGTTTGCTGGATTTTTCAATTGGCATTTTTGAATGGCTTCTATTACACTTATAAAGTTAAAATTTTATATTATATAATGCTATGCCTTTTGAATGTTTTTAGAGTAGCTAGCTTTTAGTGAATAAATCTCCTTCATGACCAAGGGGAAGGTGTTGCAGGGCACATGTGTAGTCTCCATTTTAGATTCAACTTCTTAGGTTGACATTTCTTTCTTGTGGTGCCCTTTGCCACACTTTCTGCTACTATTTGATTTTGCTGTATGTGCATCTCTAATAGGCACTGACGCCCTATAGTCTGTATAGTTAGTTCCTGGGTCATACAATGCAGAACATGATGCCATTGATTTCCTTTCTTTCTGTACTTGTTAGGAGGCACTTCATTTTAGCTAGACAAAACCAAATGAGCTGCTCTGTGCCTCTGCCACAGTTGATAAGACAAGTACTTTATTATGTAAACAGCTTCAATGCTAAAGCTCTTTTGAGAGGAGCATTTCCATGTTGGGATTATCACTGAATCACTGCAAACTGTGACTGAGATGCAGCCCTTCTGACTCCAACCTCCATCCAGCTATGGAAGATGACCTGGGCACTGCGACCGGCTTCCTGACACCTGAGACCAAGGTATTAGGCTATCCCAATTAATCTGGCAGAATGGTGCTCCCACGATGCTCTCTTTAGTATAGTATTAGATACAGATAGGAGTAGGCAAACATTAGCAACAATTAACATGGTTGAATTGTTCAAATGGTTTACCATTCTAATAATGCTGATTACAGTAACATGTCTCATCTTTATAATAATTGCAGCTCACGCTTTTTAATCAACAATATGATAATTTCAATAAATGTTTGCAAATGCATTGTCAAATCTTTCTTGTGTTTACCTTGTGCATGCAAAAGTGACCAAACAAAAGGGTTGGATCTGTTTCCACTGATTGCTTGGGAATCAGAGTGTTACGTTCGAGGTTGCCAAAAAGAACTGTTACCCTGGTTGGTTTAGGAGTTAGATGTGGTACTGTGAGCTAGCCGAAACCCACCAGCACTCACTCATGGTATATGTGGACTGACAGCCTAATTATGACTACGGAGGTCCGATGGACCGTCGTAGCCACTGTGGCGGTGTGGGCACTGCTGCACCAGCGGTCCGATCGCCCTATTACAAGTTGGAGGGTGGGACTGCCATGGGATCACCGCAACCGGCATCTTGTGGTGGTCTTGCTGCTGTGGCACGGCCAAGCATATTACGAGTTTCCTCTTCAGCACAGTTTACATGGCGGTTAGCCTGCCATGAAAACTGTGGCGGAGAGGAAACAAAGGGGGCCCTACAGGGCACCCTGTTGCATCAGGGCCATGGGATGCATGCAGGGGGGCATATGGTGTGCCCCCCTGTCTGCATGCTCCCCAGTTCCTGCACGGCATGGACTGCTCCAGTCAATTCCATGCAGGAACTGCCTTTTACACTCCCATTGTGGTGCCTTTTTCATAGGCACTGCAGTGGGACCGCCAAAGAACCACCCGCCAGAGACTAAAAAAGTCATAATCTGGCGGGTTGTGTCAGTACGGCTTTAGCAGTCTTGGAGCGGGGCGGTGGCATGGCGGTCCCGCTCCATGAATGCTAAAGTCATAATTAGGCCCTGAGTCTCTATACTATGAAATTTGTGTTGGTCTAATACACAGTCCTGCTATATTTGTAGGAGCCGTATAACAAACATTCTACTGTGGAAAGCACACTGCATGGTGTGTCAGAGTCTCTCTCTCTCTCACACACACACACATACATACACAAACACACCCACACACACAAATACACTCACTCTCTCTCACTTACACTCTCTCACTCTCTCTCTTTCTCCTCTCACTTTCATTGATTCTCAAAGCGTAACTCCAAAACAGGCATGGTTTAGATGGTATGACACCATTGGGATCAATCTGAATATAAGCTGCCATCTGCAACATTATGGCATCTCATACTCAAAGATGCTGTCACTATCTTTCTTGGTGCATTTGTTTTTTTATGGAACATGCTCTTTCGAATCAAAATGATTCTGGGAGCTTTTACTAATTTTTGAAAATTATTATGAAAGAAATGCTGAAATCAAGCCTTCCTCCTTCTTCCTTTTTCATCTTTATGATCTGCCTTGTAAATTTAACCTGTGAGTGTGGTATCCTACTTTACCACAATCACAAACACATACTGTGGTGGCTGTTCCCCGAACTCCATAACAATGTTGACAAGCACAGTTTACTGCATAGTTCTATGGACTCATCCAATTGTCATTGAGAAATAAGTTAGAAAGTGGTAAAAAATCTGTTTCCCACTATATATTGATAAAGTACCCTCCTGCTGTACAATGCAAGGATATTGCAAGTCATAGAGGAGTTGCATGATCATACAGAGGAATGAGGCGGAAGCCTGCGTTACTTCCTGAGGTCATAGAACTCCATGGAACTGTAATTATAGTTCGCGACCTGACTTTTACCCTGGCTGCTGGCTCTGACAGCAGCCATTGTGAGAGGTCACAAGTCGCCTGTGATACGGAAATAAGAAATGGGTTTTTATTAAGGGATTGCAGGTTCCCATTTATTACTATACAATTGATCCTATAATATGCTTCCTAGGCCTCCCTTTTGTATATACATTTCCTATAGATCTACACATACAGTGGGGTACTGAAATAGGTTTAGATGAAAAGATTCATCTCATCAGATATTTATATTTTCCAGGCATCAGATATTCTCCCCACAAATACTTTCTCGGGATGCAGGTTAAATTAGCCCCTTCATGCAAGACAGCACTAAGCGAACAATACTCTTGTAACTAATACAGTTTTAGAAATTCACCAGCACTTTGGTTTTCTTCCAGCTATGATGTATTTCAATAGACCAAAGTAACTCAGTTGAAATCTATATTTCATGCCTCATGCCTTCGCATATAGATTTACAACTTAATATCCACTGGCAAATGTTAACCTATTGGTATGTTCCCTGTAGCATTTTTTTCAAAGTGTTTTTAATAAAGTGTAATTGATTTCATAGTATTTGCTCAATGTAAAACATCCTTCCAGAGAGTGCATGGGAACTGTCACTGTCAGCGAATATTGCTGGGGTAAAGTTCCAAAACTGGTCCAGGGTGGCTTGTGTTCCAGTTCAGGGAGGATCTGGCTTGGCAGTTCGGGCTGGACTGTTCCCATTGGAGCAGGGTCAAGTTTGATTTGCATACAGGTGGGTCTAAACTTAGGTTTATTTTAGAGTTTTATATAGCGATAGCTAGACCCAAATGGTGTGCAATATAAAAATGGATTGGGATGTGGCCCGTGTAATTACCAGTGGCTGAGATTAATTCAAGCATTCCATCCATCACTTTTTGTATACTTTAGTATGTTGCCCTAAGTGGGACGGGTATGCCAAGATGTGTGTTCCAGGCACACTGTGTCACTGGAACCAAGCTATACTCAGCTGATGAGACCATATCAAGGGTGGAACCAGTCCTGGGTTACTTGTATTCTAGTTCAGGGATGACTTGGCTTGGCAGTTTGGGCTGGACTGGTCCCACTGGAGCAGGGTGAAGGCTGATTTGCATATAGCGCGGTCCAAAATGAGGTGGCATGGTGTGCAAGATAACGATGGATTGGGATGTGGCCCCAAGTAATTACCAATGCCTGAGTTTATTCCAAGCATTCCATCCATCACTTTTTGTATACTTTAGTATGTCTTCCTAAATGGATGGGTATACCCAGATCTTAGGTCCCATGCACACTGTGTCACTGGAACCAAGCTATAGTTGACCGATGAGCCCATAACATGGGCAAAACCGGTCCCAGGATGCTTGTGTTCCAGTTCAGGGAGGACCTGGCTTGGCAGTCTGGGGGCTGGACTGTTCCAATTGGATCAGGGACAAGACTGATTTGCATATAGCTGGGTCCAAACTGAGGTGGCATGATGTGCAAAATAACGATGCACTGGGATGTGGCCAGAGTATTTACCAATGGCTGAGATTCATTCAAGCATTCCATTCATCACTTGTTGTATACTTTGGGGTAAAGTTGACAGCAGGGAGGGTGGGCCAACCTCTGGGACTCACTGCTGGGCTCTGCCACACTGATGCTGCTGCCTCTGATGGTCCCTGACTGCCTGGGCAGAAGCTACTTGTTTGACTCCCCAAGCTGTGCACTCGCTGGCAACAGAATAGTGCGAAGGGGGAGTGGTGGGACTGCTCTTTGTTTAAGTTAAAAGTCTGTGGTTTAGTTAGTGGCCCTAAATGTGGTGCCCATTGTTAAGCTGCAATACCATTCCTAGATGGCAGTCAAATTTAGCAATGGACCCAACTGTAGTGAACATCTTTAAAATGTAGGTGGTTTATATAATGTGCAGGTGTAAATGTACTTTCAATAAGTGTCTAACGGTCACACTTTTCTTTAAAAAGCTGTTAAGAAAACAAAAACAAACAAACTAGCTGCAGGCATTGGGGATTGGGGACGAAGGGGTGTAAGGGTCAGGTTAATCAGCCAAGAACAAATGAGTAAATGACTGGCTACATGTACACAAACAGATGGACACCAGGGCTCAAGCTGGGGGTGGATGCCGTTGCCCAGAGTCCCCCCACTATTTTTAGAAAGGGGACTCTGTTCCCTTTAGCCCAGGCTGAGAGGTGTTACCTTATGCTCCGGTAATGAAGCTGTTTGCTTTTGCAAACACTGCATGCGTTTAACCAGGCCTTGGGATGTTTAGAAACCTCCACTTCACTGGCAGCATCCCATTTTCTTTGTGAGAGTGGGCCAGAAGGGGATATGTTTTAATGTGTTATATGAGCAGGAGAAAACTTCTCAGCATTAACCTTTCTATTGCTGACAGCAAATGTGAAGACGTTTTGTGACTTGAAGGTGGATAGAAAACACCAATAGGAAACAAATGTGCATTAACAGTAAATTTAATATTTTATAACACATCGAGCATATTTAATTTACTCAATAAAAGCAGTTTACACACTTTTGCGCTGCTGGAACGTCACTTTTTTGATATTCAGAGAAATATTTTTATTTCTCTGAATTTTTCCTCTTCTAAGAGGAAAAAGCCTCTTGTGATTGTTTTTGTGCAGGAAGGTTGCCCTACCTGCTCAAAAATAATCATCCCTGCAACGCAGGCACCCTTGTACCTTTGTGCAAAGGTGCCTACGTTGGCGCACGGCAGCCCATTGTGCGCCGGCGCAGGGGAAAAGGACAGGATAGATATAGTGCATTCCTGCCCTTTTCTTATGCCGTAGGGCAGCGCAGGAGGAAAGCCTGCGTCACTCCCCTATGGCAAAACCTCATAAATTAGACCCTAAATTACCAAGTGCAACATGCCTGTTTTGTCATTTTTTACCATTTCCGAACTCAGTTACTTTTTGATATGCGGAAAAAAATACTTGTGATTTATTAAACAGAAAAACGTAAAAATGGTATTTTCATATTTCTCTGTCAGTACGTTAATTTGTTAATTTGTTGATTTTGTAAAATAGTCCCTTGACCTTTCAAGTGGGGCTTATTATAAGGTATGAAGTCACTTCTTGTGACGTCATTGTGAATTGCATATGATAATGAATCCCATCACTATTTTCTTTATAGTGTGCTCACAATGTGCAAGTCACAGAAATTCAACCATACACAACTGCCCATCCCTCAACTCACCCTCCCCTTCCTTCATCAATCCCCTAAGATGAGAATAATACTTCAAATGTGTGGTTCTAACAAGACGTAGGGCCTTATTATGACTTTGGCGGTGTGGGGCTGCCACACTGCTGCCCCGCTCCCACACCGCCAAAGCCAAAACAGACCGCCCACCAGATTACGACTTTTTAAGTTGCTGGCGGGCAGTTCTTTGGTGTTCCCATGGCAGTGCCTTTAAAATGGGCACCGCAATGGGAATGTCAAAGCATGTTCCTGCACGGACCAAAATGCACAGTGTTGTGCATTTTGTTCTGTGCAGGAACTTGGGATGCATGCAGACAGGGGGGCACACCATGTACCCCCCCTGCATGCACCCCATGGCGCAGAGGCACAAGGGGCCCTGTAGGACCCCCTTTGTTTCCTCACGCCACACTTTTCATGGCGGTCGGACCGCCATAAAAAGTGTGGCAGTGAAGAAACTCGAAATATGCTTGACAGAGCCGCAGCATCCCTGCCAAGCATGTTGCGGCCTCAAGATCGCTGCACCACCTTTATGGTGGTTCCAGGGCACCTGACCACCCTGGTCATAATAGGGCGGTCGGAAGACCACCACCGCTGCGCCCCCGCGAGTCTGGTGGTTAGTTATGAGAAGCAAGGAAACAATGGAGGCAACACACAGATCGTACAGCGACGCTGGAAGTGTAGGTCTACCAAAACTCCTTTAGCCATGTTTCCTCAGTCCTGTGATAAACAATTGTCAAATTCATAGCAGCCAGCAAATTGTTTCTATTTACATCTCCTGCAGGGGCAGCCACCTAATGCCCACAATTCACGTTCTCCACCAAGGGTTTTTGAGAAAATAATGTCATCAAAATCCATTCATACCAGTTTCATCTCTGACTATGTGAGGGATGGAAAATACACACAAGTTGATGCAAAATACACACAGATGGCCACCACATAATGCACTGTTCGTGTCGGGTGTGCCTGTGGCCTGACCAGATTCCAGGCCTTGCCACCATCCATAATCAACTCCAGGTAACCCAGGGTAGGGCTGACAACCTTCCTCCAGCTAGCCCTATACCCACAAAGATCATTACCCAGTAAAGGGGATGAAACCAGTAAATTTGTCCAGTTTCTCAGGTAACCCCATTATCTTTTGCTGAAAATTCTGCCATTTTATTCAGGTGAGGATGGGAGAGTGTTTTTTCCAATATAGCCCCAGCCGCCGGTGTCTTGTAAGGAGTTATTCACTGCTGCGAGGTTGATGAACAAAGAGCCAGCATTCTGGGCCCATTAAGCCCCCGCTGCCTCAGCACCTTCCGATGACATCACTCCCTTGGGAGAACATGGCTGCAGGTAAACCCTATCCACTCCTGCCCATGGATCGATTAATGGCGACCCTCTACTATGTGCAGGATATGCCAGTCCTGGACTATTGCCCAGTGTATAGCACAGGATCATAAAAGTGCATTTTGAACTTAGATGCTCATTTAGTGAACATCAGGCCAGTCAGAATAATACTGCATTCTCCTAAATAAAAACAAAGGAGTTAAATGCACAGAAAACTTTCATTGAGGATCTGAATAATCTAAATATTTCAGTTTGATCTTCAAGAAAGCCAACAACAATGTGTATTTGTAAAGCACACACTCACCCAAGGGTATCTTGGCGCTGAATAACAGATTTTTATTGTTACCCAACTCAATGGTACTCATTTTATCAACCTCAGCAGGATGAAAGGCTGAGTGGACCTGCCAGGATTTAAACCTGTGACCATGAGGTCAAATACAGGCACCTACAGGGGACCTATTAGTCCACTAAGCCACCAAACCCAACAATGATACTGTAAAATCCTTCTGCCACACTAACCCTCTCAAATTACTGCATGCATGTTAGAAGGTGGTTCTGACCATCTGAGCCGACCGGATTTTTCGCTTTTTGAACACCTAATTGTTGAGCTTTTACTGTGGGAGAGCCTCATAAGTTGGGACTCACCCACAGTGAACTCATGATGAAAGAGACTGCATGTGGATTTTACCGGTGTCCCCCTGGTGAGAGGAGGCTGCTGCGCTGCAGCCGGAGTAAGGGGCAACGGGCTGGTTACATGCAGCCTCGTGTGTACATGCATGTGCACACGTGTAGGGGCTGCGCAGGGGAGATTCCTGGCGTGTGCAGCCCAGGAGCAGGTACAGATAGAATGGTGTGGCAGGAATTATGCAGAGTTGGGTGGTGACATGGAATGGGCTTTTATATAATGGGAAGAAACATGTAAGGGAAAGTCAGTGTGCTTTACTGTTTTCACTGAAGGACCACTCCATTATTCTCCTATGAGGATGGGGATCACATGGGATAGTTTCACTTCCCTAGGGCCTACAAATTCCAGACACGCACTAAAGTCCACTGTAACTTAGGTGAGAAGAAGTATTCTGCTAAGTCCAAAGCCATATCTGTATTGCTTTTGGGTCATCCAGAAATGTCATATTCCTCTGACTCAGTTCATAACCAGAGCCTGGCTGGGTGTGACCCTGCCAGGCTGGATTAATGACCTTCCTCCCCAAACTGAAGCATCAGAGGCCTAGCCCGTCACAGCAAGCATTCCAAGGGCGAAGGTCTCCTCTCCAAGAGGGAGAGAAGATGGGTGGAGCTGCCGGTTATCCATCAGCAGCTGTCACCTGGTGCCAGGCACCAGGCTGCTCTGGAGAGGAGGCAGAAAGGGGGGAAGGGGCTTTTCAGAGTCCATGTGGCATGAGACCCCTGGACGACGCCATTTTTGAACTATCCCAGAGGACTGGGCAGGAAGGAGGGAGCAGGGGCAGAGAGGTGATGTGTCGCTGCCTGATAGGGCAAGCAGAGCCTTCCTGCCAGCCCCCTCCAAATTCTTTTAAAAGGTCTTGCACAGGAAGAGGAGCTCTCTCTGGGGTGGGGTCTGCTGAGGAAGACTGGTGCTAGAGCCTGGCGCCATGGGCAGTTGGAAGGAGGAACCCCCTGACTGTCCCAGGAACCTGAATTGCGCCAGGAGGGGAGTCCAGGACCAGGGAGCCGAAGCCTGGACCTCTGCGCAAGGAGAAGAGAGGCCCAGGAGGAGAGCCAGGCGAAAGGCTGGCGCAGGGAGCCAGTGAAGACAGCTCCCTGCTGAATTCACCCTCCTTGAGACCAGGAGAGCGAAGGAAAGTGCTCCCAGTGGCTGGGGCGCACCACCAGGAGCAAGAAGAGGCCAAAATGGTGAAGATCGGTCCCCTGGGGGCTGAGATACGCCCCCCAGAAGGTAGGCGAACTTTGACCTCTAAGCAGACCGACGACAAAGCGCGTGGGGCTCCGCCGCCGGTCTCAAATGGGCCCCCGGGGTGGGTCAGGTCCCGGGGGCTGCCCCCACTAGAAGTTAAGTCGGGGAGCGCCGTCACACTCCCCGTGAAAATGACCCAGCGGGGTGCCAGGAGCCCACCCTGGCCCCCGACGAACAGAAAGCCGGGGAGCGCCATTGCGCCCCCCTGCGAAGGTTCCCTGGGGTGCCAGAAGCCTGACCTGGCCCCCAAAGAAGCAGAAGACGAAGATGTAGTCGGGGAGCGGGGCCCGGGACCCCCAACTCCGGGCCCCGGTAGCTGCAGTATGGAGGGGGGAGTGCTGTCGCACCCCCCAGGCGAGCGAAGCCGAAGCCGAGGAGCGCCGTTGCGCTCTCCGTGAAGACCTCCTAGGGGCCCAGCACCGGGCCCCACCAACTCCGGGCCCCAGTGATGCCAAAAGGAGAGGGGGAGTGCTGCCGCACTCCCCCATGGCAGGAGGAAGGCGGGGGGAGTGCCGTCACACTCCCCCGAGGACCCGCTGGTCCAGGTGCAGCCGCCGTGTCTGCTCGCAGGAGCGGGTAGACCAGAATAAAATCGCTGGCTCCCACGGCCACACAGGAGGGTGCGGGCCGGACGGGGAGCCAGCCGGAATGGCCAGAGCAGCCGGGGGTGGGCTCCCCGAGCTGCAATTGCTACAAGGACTCACGGGTTGGCAGCAGGGGTCCGGGTGGGACCGGACCCCCAACAAAGGGCGGATGCGGCACCAGGCCGCAGGAAAAGGCCGCGCGGCTCTCCCCGACACAGCGGGAGAGCCGCTGTTCTAATATGCGTGCTGGGCCCACGAAGCGCCCCATAATGCCTTGCAAGGCATGGGGATTGCGTTGTGTATGGGTACAAGGTGGCCACCCGGAGGAGGGGGGTCACCCCCTTTGTTGAAAGATGTGCTGGGGGAGCTGCAGGAGCAGCGCAGACTCCCCCAGCAGGAAGATGAAAAGTCCCACCCTCAGTTTCTGGGGGTCTTACAAGAAGGAACCCCTCAAGGGTTAGCCATGGTTTTAAAGCTTCATCAATGCTGGAACTTTTGTTTAGCAACTGAAAGTTGATGCTTGAGACTTCACTACAGAGTGAACGGTTAAAATTGGATGGTCATTGAGGTGGAAAGGTGAACTTGCACAATGGTGCATCTACGTGATATTGTTTCTTGTTGGGACTGTAAGTCACATGAGTAATGTGAAGTCATAAGCAAAGTGGGGTTATGTTGCAGGTCATTCCTGCTAGGGTGTCTGGCTGTATATGCTTAACCTGTGATTATCACTGTGATGCCTTTTAGGGGCTTTTATTGCAATGCATTATAATGGTTATCAGCTATGATAAGTACTGTCATTTTAAGTGATGCTTAAACATGTATTCTTGCTGCTGCGTTAGGTGAAGAACAACCCAGACTGTTAGCCCCTGAGATGTAGAGGTGTATACTTTAGGGTCAGTATGAGATGTTCAGTCAGGGTTATGTGTCACCAGGGCAGGTGTGCCCATTTTAAATGCCTGTTGAGATAAGGGGGTGGGTCGTCACTGGGATGGTGCCAGTGGGCAAGGTCCTCACTCCAGGTTATGTTCAACCCACTGCATTAGGGGGCAAGATGATGTGCATACATGGGAGTGGTGGTACTAGACCCCACCCCTCCTGCGGGAGGGGTGAGAATGTTATGCAACGTCACAAAGTAATTCCAACAGCTTTTGTATATTTGTAAATTGTTGCATAGTATTGAGTAGTGTGTGTGTTTAATAAATGTACTCTTCCTTTTATAAAGCAAAGCACAGACTGGACAATCAATTATTGAGTGTTATTTCTGCGTACTGGTAAATGGCGATTACTAGCCCACACCACCTCCCTTGAGTAAGCCTTAGACTGCTCTGCAACGCTACCCTCTGAGAGTCAAGCGCTACAATGGGGTGTTTGGTTCCCAGTGAAGGACAAATGTAGTCATGTTATTTGTGCAGGCCTCACAAGTACTGCCTCGTTTTCCAACAATGCACATGTGCAACACTTTAATGCTCCATTGTCCATGAGGCAGTACATGTGGAGGCGCTCATCTCATCATCATTAGCGGATCTAATTTATGATTGCGCTGTGCAGCCAATCACACCGCAGCAGAGTGTTTCTTCATGGTGATGTCAGAATTGTTCCACAAATCATGCTCCACTGCTGTCCCTGGTTTATGGGTCAAAACAGAAGTAACACAAAGTCCATGACAGTGTGCTTTCATCTTGAAAAGATACCTATTATCGACAGGTCCACTGAGGTAACCTTTAAACTAAGCTCAACTTTACCCCGCCTGGCTAAGTTTGCGTGATTTCTTGTGAGCAGTGATTAGTGATGCGTTTGCACAAAATACAGTTGTTACTGAAGAACTAATGAAGTGAACCAAAGGCGGATTGATACAGGTGGCAACATTATGGATCTGCTGTGAAGAAGGCCTGATGGAGCAAGGACTCGTAAATGAGACTTGCTCGGAAGCAATGCTTTCGTTTTAACTCATTAACGGATTACTAACAACGTGTTTGTAATTAATATTTCGCATTTAGAAAAAGACACGCGGGACAGTGAAGCTTGCCTATGTGTTTACTAATCATAACAACATGAACAAAGGACTAAAACGCACTTTAACAGGGGATCTTTACTGCACATGCGTCTACTGCATCTACGTAGTATGACGTACTAATGCTTGGAGGGAAATTCTTGCGCCTGCGCAAAGTTATTAAAAATGGCCGCTTGAAAGCTCACATGCATGGCACCTGCTTGGCTGAAATAGAAAATAAGTTTTATACTAACGCAAATGCAGAAAGGGTAATAATAATTAGAGTGGGTTAGAGTAGAGGTTGGTGGTGTACAGTGAAACCATTTATTTTTGAGAATAACATTTCTTCTTTTGACTTTATTATTAGTGCGCATTTGGGCCTTCCACACTTGTCTGAATTGAGCTGACTGACTTGACCCCACGCATGCGCACCAGAGAGAGAATAAGGAAAGATGAGTAAGGACTTGTCACGCGTCCAAGGCCAGCGAAGATGTGCCCTGGGAACATGAGGGTGAAGAGTTCATATGAAGAAGCTTTATTCATGACATTGCAACATTTTGTATTATTAAAGTTTGGAGATGTATGGGAAAGGAAATGATTTAATAAAGTTTGAGGGGAGGGATTTGAAAACAATGGTTTAATGAAATAAGTGAAATGTAAGCATGGTGTGATGATCATCCCCCCTCGCCTGTCCAATCAGAGTTAGTATTTTGTGAAATTGAAACATTAATGGGTGGTACATGGTTATGGAAAGGTATAATTGAGGTAGTTTTAGTTAGTTAGTTAGAGCTGATGATGAGCAGAGCTGACACGGAGCTTAACGGGAGCACAGAAGTAGAGCTCGGGATGCTGTCGGTGCTGGGGGGGGTGGTACTGATGCTGTGAGACGCTGATGAAGAAATCGAATGCAGAACCATCTATTTTAACTTAATTGGGTTAGAAAGAAGATCGCGGAAGAACCACGAGGAGGAAAAGAGTGTCAGAGAGGGGTGCGACGCAGTCATCGGTATTTAGAGAGGTGAAGTATCCTGTCCTGATTCCTGTCCTGAAGTCTTTGTCTCCTGATCTATCCCGGGGGACCCTTACCAGCCCTGTGGCCAGGGGGTTGGTCTTCACGCCATCCTTGGTAATTATAAATTCATCGTATTGATAGATGTTCTTCTCTCTCTGCCCTCTTCTTTCTGAGCATAGTTATTGTGTGGATCTGAATCGCTATTGCTATTTGAGAATTGATTGAATTGACACTCTTGCGAATGAGGGTGTTTGTACTGAAACTTTGAGATGGTTCACGCTCAATTAATTTAGATAAAGATTTAAAAACTTTCCGAGTCTGTGATTATTTCATTTAATCGAGAAATGTTTAATAAGTAATGTTAATTATCACCATCAACTAGTTCCAACTAATGGTCCATTGACCAGAGGAAAGAACTAATTGATTAGTGAAAGGTTTAGTTAGGGAAAAGAAATAACTAGATCTTGAAGTATGAAAATCATAAACTAAGTTTCAGCGGTCTACTTGCTATTTAGTGGAAGTAGTTATATGGGCCCAGGTGAGTATATGGTAGTGGAGTATCTGCTGTTAGTACACCGCTGGATCAGTTTTCTGGTAGCAGAGTTATGGTTATTATTGACTAGTTTGGTGATAAGTATAGATTATTGATTATTGATTTATGTTTTAACAAAAGAGTTAGTGTCCTTGTTTTATGTTGTCTGGAAAATTCCCGGGGAATGAATAGCGGGTGGCGATAGAAACCACACTGCAGTGAGGTTACTCGTCTGTTGGAATAACACTGAGAAGCTAGGTAGGGCTGGCAGTGTTAAAGTAGGGACTATTTTCTGTGTAAAAGTGAGAAGTGATTGATAGCAAAGAGTTCGCTAGTGAAACTTTAGGCGTTATATCACCTAGAAAGGGTAACCCTGAAGGAGTAGCAGGTTCTTCCTAGCTAGATTGACAGCAAAAGGAGTTCGCTGGTGAAAATTTTGGTCTTGATTTTCCCCAAAAACGGGTGAGACCGGAGGAGTAGCAGGTTCTCTGGAGCTTGAATGAAGGGTAAGCGGAAGGGTTTTACTCGCAGTGGAAAGAAATAAACTATCCTTTGATTTAGCGGAACAGACAGAGTAGCGAATGTTTTTATGTCGTTAATAACAAAGAATTTGTAAGGAAAATATCGAGAAATAAAGTTTTCGTATTACCTTGTGAAGGGAGGGTCAGTTGCCAGAGTGGTACTGACGTCACAGTGAGCCGCGCTGGGATTGGTAGAAACAGCGGGCGTGTGACAGGAACAGCCTTGTAAAGGAGGGGTCAGTAGTAAGGAGCAGAACTGACGTCAGGAAAAGGCCGCGTTGGCATTGGTCAGATCACGAGCGTGAGCCTGATTCGATTGGATAGCTAGTTAGAAGCCCCGCTAGGATTGGTAGAGAGAAAGATTGTATGCGGGATTTTG
Source organism: Calotriton arnoldi (assembly GCA_963921515.1). Lineage (NCBI taxonomy): Eukaryota > Metazoa > Chordata > Amphibia > Caudata > Salamandridae > Calotriton > Calotriton arnoldi. The sequence goes on along the minus strand of CAWUFW010007804.1, from coordinate 285,050 downwards.
ATTTGACTGTTAGTGCAAGACGTACAGGTAGAAGATTTCAAGGGTTTGCAGAATACAATTTTCTACATCGTTCCTCAAGGATGTATGGAGAGAAAAGAAATATGTCATTTTTAAAGAAAATTAAGAATTTCTTTGTAAAAGATAAGCCTGTTTTGACTAGAGAGGGAATTCCTATTCCGCCACCGAAGACACCAGCATCTTTTATGATGATGGAAAGAGGATATCATACTTGCGTGTGGTTGGAAAATTGGATAGAATATACGAAGGATGATGGAGTGTTAGCATTTCCTAAGGATGGTACATTTAATGGGAGGATTCTTCAGAATTTGAGATTGAAAATGAATCATTTGGAACCTAGACCTAGGTTAACTCAATATGAGGCTTTGGAAGAATGGGAGACTGAGTCATATGAACAGAGAGAAATGCAGAGGTGGAAGATATAGAGGATTCTTTCCCAGACACTTGCATGAGTCACGCGAAGGGCAGATGAAACAATGGAGGAGAGCTATGGTATCAGAAGGTTTATATCCAGTGTTAATGGCTGAGGAACAGTCTGGAGGAAAGTGTAAGGAGAAAACGAAACACATGAACACAGCAGGATATGGTGAATCAGATGACGAGTTGTTAGAGGATATTTTAATTAAAAATCCTCCACCGTATCAGGAAGCAACTACTAAGGTTACCCCAAGTGCACCAGTAATGGGAATGCCATTAACCCCACAGATTTTACATGAGACGTCATACAACAGAGTGTTGCAGGATAATGAAAGAGATGCTTTGAATAAAACTAGAGAAGAACTAGTTCAAAAGATAAGTCAATTAAATTTGAATACTGAAGCCTTGACAGTACCAGTGACTATTGGTCCGGTAATCCCATTGAATGGAGATAATATGATTTGCCAGAAACCACAACCTGTGACAACTCCATTAAATAGTCCTAGAAAAGAAATAATAATTACAGATGATCAGGTTAGCGAAAGTGAGTCAATTATTTCATTAATGGATCTCCCTAATGTGGAACCTTTGACGGAAACTCCAAAGAGAGTTACGCCCATGAATTTGAGAGAAAGAAGACCTTTGGTTCATGCTAGAACTGGAGGCGCAACAGTAGTCACCTCTGAAGAAATAGAAAGATGGGCACAGGAAAGAGATAATCAGAACCCAACACCAAGGATTTTAGACATCAGCAGATTGAAAGTGGAATTGGAAGAGATGATGACAGGATGTGTGGGCACAGAAAGATTGAACGCTTACAATGATGAGGAATTATTATTTTTATGTAAGAGTATAACCAGGAGAGCAAGAATATTTCATGAGAGATTGACTGAAGGTGCTTCAGAGATTGGAATAGACATAGGGAAATCAAAGTTGTTACAGAAACCATATCGAGTGGACTTTACTGATAAAGATTTAGAAAGTGTAAATGCTTTTGGAAAGAGACTACAGATAAAGGAATTAATGAACATTTTGCGAAAATGGGGAGACATTGATAAATGGAGAATTAGATGGATAAGAAAGAAAGAGGAAGTACAAGCGAGAGAAGCAGCAGCTGCATTTCCAGCGAGAGAATCAAGCAAAGTGGAAAAATTGTGTCCAATGAGAGAGGTTCCTGGAGGTGGATATGTTCATGTTCCTTGGAGTAGACAAGATATTTTGTCATTTACAAATGATTTTCCAAAGCTGAGAGAAAAACCAGTTGAATGGTACAAACAGGTAGAGAGATTTGTGAAGGTTTCAAAGGTTTTATTGAAGGATTTGGATGGTCTATTTGATATAGTGGTACCTGCTGATTTATGGACAGAATGCAAAATTACAATTGATTGGCCTAATGAGGAGTATGCTAGAGATTCAAAGACAGGAGCACCCTCGGAGGAGGTGATGAAAAAATATCACCAAGTGATTACGTATTTGAAAGGGAAAATTCCTCCTAAAGAAACAGATTGGGTAAAAATAGATAGAACAACACAAGAACCAAATGAATCTGTACATGCATATTATGAGAGGTTATTACAGGTATTTAAGCAGTATAGTGGTTTTGAGTATATCGGTGACAAGGATATGGGACACTTTGTGTACCGGTTTGTGTATGGTTTGAAACCAGAAATTAGTCAGATGATACAGCAGCACATGTTGTGTTGGTAAAGCAAGACAGTGGATGAGATTTTAAAGTATGCGAAATATTGCGGAGATGACATCGAAGCCAGGTGTAGGAAGCTAAAAGAGAAAATGATGTGGGCACAAGTTAAATTGGCAGAACAGCAAGAAGAGAAAACAAATGACCAAAATAATAATCAAGTGAAAGAACAGAGTCAGAATAATCAAGGAGCGAATGGTAATAAATATAGGGGACGAATGGACAGAGAAGAAGCGAAAAAGAAGTTTCCTTGTCATGCATGCGGAAAGCTTGGACATTGGAAGAACGAGTGTAAGAGTACTCAGAATAATAAAATTGTAGTGCTATGTTGTCCAATAGTGCCAAATCCAGCAGTGATCCTTTATCAGATACCTTGGAATGCAGGTTTGGTTTACAGTAATTGATTTATGCCAAGCGTTCTTTTCTATTCCTTTGCACCCAGACAGCCAATATCTTTTTACGTTTAAGTTTGAGGATCATATTTACGCATGGTGTCGAGTTCCTCAAGGGTACACAGAGAGTCCTTCAATTTTTAATCAGATTTTTAAAAAGTGGCTAGAGTCATTGATTATGCCTGGAAAATCTGTTTTGGTACAGTACATTGATGACCTACTGGTGGCATCAAAAACACGAGAAGATTGTGTCACAGACACAATTGCATTGCTGAACCATTTGGCTGAAGGAGGACACAAGGTGTCTCCAGAAAAATTACAATTCTGTCAACGAGAAGTTAGATATTTAGGGCATAAAATAGAAAGAGGAGTTAGAAAAGTGACATCGGAAAGAATACAAATAATCAAAGAAATGCAATTGCCACAGACTCAGAGAGAAATGAGAATGTTTCTAGGAGTGGTTGGATACTGTAGGCAATGGATTAATGGTTTTTCGATGTTAGCAAAACCAATAATACAGATGAAACGGAAAAGAGCAAAAGATCCGATTGATTGGAATGATGACTGCATAGAGGCATTTGTGAAATTGCGAAATTGTTTGTGTGAGGCTCCTGCCTTGGGCATGCCTGATTATTCAAAAGACTTAGCATTATTTTGCTGTGAGAGAGAAAATTGTGCACTTTCAGTCTTAACACAGAGACATGGATTGAGTCGACGTGGCATATTTTTCAGCTACATTGGACCCAGTGGCTTCAGCATTGCCTGGCTGCTTAAAAGCAGTAGCTGCTACTTGTATGAGTCTGGAGCAAAGTGAGTCGATAGTGATGGGACATCCGGTAAAGGTTTTTGTTCCACACTCAGTTGAGATTCTTTTGACAAGAACAAGAACACAGCATCTCACCCCTAGTCGATTGACTAAGTATGAAAGAGTGATTTTGGGAGCTGAGAACGTGACTGTGATAAGGTGTACGATTATGAACCCAGCTACCCTACTGCCAGACCCCTGCGATGAACAAGTGAGAGATGAGAGTGATCATAATTGTTTGGACGTGACTGAGTTATGCACGAAGCCCCGGCCTGATATAAAAGAGACACCTTTGAAAGAGGCTGACCATGAGTTATTTGTAGACGGTTCCTGCCTCAGAACACAAGAAGGAGGATTAAGTGCTGCATATGCTGTTTGTAAAATATCTGGGGTAATTGAAGCATCCTGTTTACCTGGGGTTAAGTCTGCACAAGTAGCTGAATTGGTTGCCTTAACAATGGCATGCAAAAAGGGGAAAAATTGGAGAGTAACCATATTTACGGACAGTCAATATGGGTTCGGGGTTGTGCACGACTTCGGCCAGCTCTGGATGCAGAGGGGATTTCTGACTTCTTCAGGAGCTCCTATCAGAAACAGCAAAAATGTGAAGGATTTGTTGGAAGCATTACAATTGCCAAAAGAGATACCAGTTGTAAAATGCGCTGCACATCAGTCAGGAAATGACTATGTGACTGCTGGAAATAATTATGCTGATCAAGTGGCCAAATACTGTGCCAAAAATACAGTGGCCATAAACAGAAAAATTGAAACGGGTGAAACCAGATGCCAATTTATGTTTTTCTCAGTACCAGAAACATGGGACGAGATTAGACAATTGCAGGAAGAAGTTGAGGAAAAGGAAAAGGAAATTTGGATAAAGGCAGCTTGTACAAAGAGACCACATGATGAGATATGGGTGTATTTAGATGGAAGACCAGTCATGCCAGATTGTTTGCTTTCAAAAATGGCAAGAGTGTATCATGGAGCAACACACATAGGGAGAGACTCAATGATCAGGCTTTTCAGACAGAGTTGGTACAATCCGAAGTTCAGGGTAGTCGCAGAGAGCCTTTGCCAAAGATGCTTAACCTGTCAGCAGCAAAATCCAGGTAGAAAGACAGTGGTAAGATGGGGAAAGATTGGAAAGGCAGAAGGACCCTTCACTAGATTACAGTTGGATTCTATTGAATTGCCCCCATGCAATGGACTGAAATATATACTTGTATTGTGTAGGAATTATACTGATGAATTGTTCTTTTTTAACCCTGTTGAAAAATTGCTACTTTTATGGTATTTTTTATATGCCAAATAAAGACTGTTTATTATTATTATTATTATTATTACTTGTCATAGTATGCCTTTTCTCAAGATGGGTGGAAGCCTATCCCACTCGAAGAAATGACAGTCTTACAGTTGCAAAATTGTTGTTGAGGGAGTTAGTTCCACGATTTGGTTTTCCAGTCACTTTGGAATCAGATAGAGTCCCTCATTTTAATAATGAAATAATTCGATTAATCTGTGCTGCATTTAACATTGAACAAAAACTGCACTGTGCTTATCGTCCAGAGGCTTCTGGAATTGTTGAGCAAATGAATGGCACAATCAAGTCAAGATTGGGGAAGGTGTGTGCATCCACAAAGCTGAAATGGCCAGATGCATTACCTCTTGTATTGATGGGTCTCAGAAGTATTCCAGACAGAAAAACAGGAATGAGCCCACATGAGGTTCTCATGGGAAGAGCCATGAGACAGGCATTTATTCCTGGAAATAAACTAATGATTATAACTGATGATCTGGTATTGGACTATTGCAAAGGATTGGCTGAAATGATGCGTTCTGTCTCTCACCAGGTTGGAGAAGACGCAGTTGAAAGACAGCCAGACCAAGCGCATGATTTGAATCCTGGAGATTGGGTGCTAGTGAAGAAACACGCAAGAAAGTCATGCCTAGCACCAAGGTGAGACAAACCGCGGCAAGTCATACTAGTCACTACCACAGCAGTGAAGTGTGCAGGTTTGCCCAATTGGATTCATGCCAGCCATACCAGAAGAGTTCCGAGCCCATCAGAACAACAAGAGCAACCACTGACTGAACAGGCTGAAGCGTCAGGAGTTGTAAGCTGTGAGATTGAAGAATCTAGAGTAATAGATTCTGAAAGACAACCATATGACGAACAGCCAAGTACAAGTCAGGAAGAGTGGATACCAGTGATTGAAGTAATTGATGATGTTATTGAAACAAGAAGAAGAACAGAACTGAAAAGACAGGAAAGTAGTCAGGAAGAGACAGGGGAAGAAGAACACACTCAGGTGGAAAATAAAAAAGACTTTCATGAACCTGAGGAGGGAAAAATAGAAGAACACGTTCAGGCGGCAGAAGAAAAGTTTGAATTAAGACCTGAACAGGATCAGATAGAGTTAGAAGAACAGGTTCAGGCAGAAGAAGAAAAGTTTGAAGTAAGACCTGAACAGGGTCAGATAGAATTAGAAGAACAAGCTCAGGAAGAAGAAGAACAAAATACGGTGAGACCTGAGCAGGTGGAAGCAAAAGAAGGTACAAGCACAGAAAACAGAGAATCAAAACAGATTGTGCCTAGAATAAATGAAATTAAAAGAACTTTACAAGGAGATAAAGAAGGTGAAAACGCAGTGCAAATCAAAAGAATCAGAAAGGGAGACAATTGGCCAACTGGAGTAAAGAAACTAAAATATCACTTGAGAAAATCTGAAAAGAGACCAGAACAAGTAAATGAAGTCACAAGTCAAACATAATCTAAACAAACCTTGGCAAAAATAACTCGAAGAAGTCCAAGATTGAGAAGTCTAAACAGGAGATACAAGGCTCCTGAATGGACTTATGTCATACTCGAAGAATTTGAATCCCTAGATCTGACTGATGAAACAGAAGAAATTCATATTGTTCAGATTGATGAAAGCAAATTGAGGCCTCCTTAAAAAAGAAAAGGAAAGTCAAACTGACAAAGAAAAGATAAGAGAAAATAAATTTTCTCAGGAGTAAAACGGCAGAAATTGAAGTTACTGGGAAACCAAAATGTGGATTAAAAAGAAAGTGTTTTAGATTTTGTTTTTGTAGTATTTCATTAGTATGGTTATTCCTAACAGTAGGAGTACCTTTGTTAATGAAAACAAGTGACAAGAATAATACAGATATTAATGTTAAGGTGGATAGAATAAAAGAAACTGAAATAGAAATAGGGGTAGAAGATGAAGCAAACTATCATAATGAATCAGACTATAATACGTCTTCTAATGTGTTTATTAAATTGTTATTTCAATATGTTAGTACTATGGAGATTAATAATTGCTACGTGTGTATGAAGTTACCCTCATCAGTATCAGAAGGGAGGACGTATCACCATATACCTTTGACGTATGGTGTGTCATGTAGTATTTTATCAAGTTTATTTTATGCTACAGGGAGACTTCAATATTTTTATTCAGACAGATGTAGTATTTTCAGAATTACCTATTAGAAAGAATATGAATCCAGTAGCTAGTAGTAAAAATGCACAGTCTATGGGTGAATTTTTCTTAACAATGAGTTCAATAGATTTAGTTCAGGCACATAAAGATAATCTAACATGTACATTAAGAAAAGAAGAAAAAGATTTTTGGGATTTAGTAGAAGAAAGGAGACAGGATTTAATAAAGAAGGCAACTGAACAGAAAACTCATGTACCTCCATGGGTTGGGAAGGAGGGAATCTATGCAAGTGGCAAGGCTCATGCTGCGATGTCCCTGGATTTTCTGAAAAGGGGAAAATTCTGCCTCCATAGATTAAAGACAGATTATAACAATAATTACATTGGTTCCAGTGAATGTGAACACAACTTCCTAATTCTAGGAGGGTAGGGACTAAAAGGGGGAACTGATCCTGTATTTCCAGGAGTGTATTATGTTTGTGGGAGCAACACCTATTATAGGTTACCTGCAAGATGGTACGGGAGCTGCTACTTTGGAATAGTTTTTCCAAAAATCTCTCATGTAGATAAAATCAGTGGAACCAATGGAAATTCTAATGGACTAACACGTAGAAGAAGAGCTAGTTTTTCTGAAATTGTAGGAGACATTTTTAGTGCACTGATACCCTCAGTTGGAGTCATTCTAAATTCACAGAAATTTGTAAGTTATCAACCATAGTTGATCGTCTTTCTACAGACACTGCAGGAGGATTCTTAATGATTAACACAGAAATGGTTGCAATCGGGTCTATGGTTTTACAGAACCGTCTTGCTCTTGACATATTATTAGCAAAGGAAGGTGGAGTTTGTGGCATGTTGAAAACTCAACATTGCTGCACTTATATTCCGGACAAGAGCAGAGAAATTAAAGGATATATTGAAAACATTACAAGAATGCATAAAGACTTGACCCAACTGGAGGTTGACAGTGTGTGGGGAAGATTAACAAAAAGTATAACATCAATAGGGAAATGGTTTCTTAATTCTGGGAAAGGTTTTCTAGGTCAAATAATAATACCATTTGCTATGATAATAACAGTAGTGATGATAATAATGATTACATATAAGTGTTGTAGAAGAGGAAGGAAAGAGAAAATACATTTTGAAAGAAAAGGAAAGGGACAGAAAGGAAAAAGAAAATATGATGAAATACAGCTGGAAGAAATGAAAGGCAAATTATACAAGAAAATGAAGGATTTAGAAGGAAATGAGTTGATTGATGGAAAATTGAGAGGAGAAATAGAGAAAACTGAGAGGTGCTAAAGTTGGTATCTGGGATGGGATGGGTAATTTTGTGATGGCTTAAGATGCCATCCGAGAGGGGATTGATGGAGCAAGGACTCGTAAATGAGACTTGCTCGGAAGCAATCCTTTTGTTTTAACTCATTAATGGATTACTAACAACGTGTTTGTAATTAATATTTCGCATTTAGAAAAAGACACGCGGGACAGTGAAGCTTGCCTATGTGTTTACTAATCATAACAACATGAACAAAGGACTAAAACGCACTTTAACAGGGGATCTTTACTGCGCATGCGTCTACTGCATCTACGTAGTATGACGTACTAATGCTTGGAGGGAAATTCTTGCACCTGCGCAAAGTTATTAAAAATGGCCGCTTGAAAGCTCACATGCATGGCACCTGCTTGGCTGAAATAGAAAATAAGTTTTATACTAACGCAAGTGCAGAAAGGGTAATAATAATTAGAGTGGGTTAGAGTAGAGGTTGGTGGTGTACAGTGAAACCATTTATTTTTGAGAATAACATTTCTTCTTTTGACTTTATTATTAGTGCGCATTTGGGCCTTCCACACTTGTCTGAATTGAGCTGACTGACTTGACCCCACACATGCGCACCAGAGAGAGAATAAGGAAAGATGAGTAAGGACTTGTCACGCATCCAAGGCCAGCGAAGATGTGCCCTGGGAACATGAGGGTGAAGAGTTCATATGAAGAAGCTTTATTCATGACATTGCAACATTTTGTATTAATAAAGTTTGGAGATGTATGGGAAAGGAAATGATTTAATAAAGTTTGAGGGGAGGGATTTGAAAACAATGGTTTAATGAAATAAGTGAAATGTAAGCATGGTATGATGATCATCCCCCCTCGCCTGTCCAATCAGAGTTAGTATTTTGTGAAATTGAAACATTGATGGGTGGTACATGGTTATGGAAAGGTATAATTGAGGTAGTTTTAGTTAGTTAGTTAGAGCCGATGATGAGCAGAGCTGACACGGAGCTTAACGGGAGCACAGAAGTAGAGCTCGGGATGCTGTCGGTGCTGGGGGGGGGGGTGGTACTGATGCTGTGAGACGCTGATGAAGAAATCAAATGCAGAACCATCTATTTTAACTTAATTGGGTTAGAAAGAAGATCGCGGAAGAACCACGAGGAGGAAGAGAGTGTCAGAGAGGGGTGCGACGCAGTCGTCGGTATTTAGAGAGGTGAAGTATCCTGTCCTGAAGTCTTTGTCTCCTGATCTATCCCGGGGGACCCTTACCAGCCCTTTGGCCAGGAGGTTGGTCTTCACGCCATCCTTGGTAATTATAAATTCATCGTATTGATAGATGTTCTTCTCTCTCTGTCCTCTTCTTTCTGAGCATATTTATTGTGTGGATCTGAATCGCTATTGCTATTTGAGAATTGATTGAATTGACACCCTTGCGAATGAGGGTGTTTGTACTGAAATTTTGAGATGGTTCACGCTCAATTAATTTAGATAAAGATTTTAAAACTTCCTGAGTCTGTGATTATTTCATTTAATCGAGAAATGTTTAATAAGTAATGTTAATTATCACCATCAACTAGTTCCAACTAATGGTCCATTGACCAGAGGAACGAACTAATTGATCAGTGAAAGGTTTAGTTAGGGAAAAGAAATAACTAGATCTTGAAGTATGAAAATCATAAATTAAGTTTCAGCGGTCTACTTGTTATTTAGTGGAAGTAGTTATATGGGCCCAGGTGAGTATATGGTAGTGGAGTATCTGCTGTTAGTACACCGCTGGATCAGGCCTGTAATGAATTCAAAACAAACTAACTAGATCCTGCCTGAAATAGGCCCACGGAATAAAGCAGCATGCATGTGGTCTCTCTCACCTGGTGTCTGTCTTCTTTGTTCAGAGGGTTATAAGAACAGAACAGTGAGGTCTAAAGATCGAGGCAACCTTTCCACACTGTCACATCTGGAAAGTAGGGCACACCAAATTCCGACACATGCATAAAGGCAGCTGAATACAGCGCGAGATTTTGATTAAGTAGGGGTGGCTCACTTCCTTTAAAACAAATAAATAAGAGGATATAAAGCTACAAGCAATTCTGCAGTTTCTGCTGATTTTGCATCCACGTGCCCTGCATATAAAAAAGATGGACTGCAGGTGGAATGCCCTGCAGCGCAATAATTCATTGTTCTGCGCTGTGAGGAATGCACAGAGGGACGTGTGCCGTCCAGCACTGTAAGGGGACCTGGCTTTATAATGACATAAATGCCAATGCACTGAGTTAATTACACTGCCCGGACTTTGGCATGAAAGGAAGTTGCCCACCAGGGTTAGACTGTGTGTGGCACCTGCTTGCTATAGTGCTAGAGGGATTCCGAAGGCAAGCACAGCACAAGGCTTCTTTGCTGGGAAAGTTGCTTTGAAAAACACTGTCAGTGGTCTGGGCAATGTATTTACCTTACGGCAATTAGCAGTTACCCTTTCACTGTCAGGGTGTTTACGCACCTCTGTCAAGAGCTTTTCCCTAAAAACAGCATTAGGTTGGTTAAGAAAAAATGTACCTTTTTGGTCTGTGCACCCATGCAAACTGTCTGTTTTTTGGCACATTCAGGGCGATGGATTGGTGCAAACCCTACAACTACGTTTCAATGCAACCTAAATATATCATGAAAAGATGTGTAGCTGATTTAATTTTTTAACACACTTGCTCAATATTTTGTTGCATTTCTCAAATGGACAAACAAAAATCCTGGAACACTAGCCAAGGTAATGTTGTCCTCAACATATGACGTCTGGCAATACCAAATATGTGTGCGGTTTCCTGTGGACTATTTCTGCATAATTAATTGTAACATTATGGCAAATCACCTATTGTGGCAGAATTACTGTTTATGGTGGTCTGTTCATTTGACGAGATACATCAATCTCAGGTGTGTAAGGAAAGTATAAAAAGTATGGGGCATATTCTCAAGAACGTGCGACAATCATCGCCAAAATAGGTTAACGCAATTTCTCACATCGCCGTCTATCGCGGGAAAATAACTCCCTATTAACGTTCTATTCTCAACATGGCGGTAACATGCGATAGTTTCCCTATAACGCGTCAAATGTCCGCGATAAAATTACCGGGACGGCGATAAAAATCTAAAGCCGAACGTGAAAAAAGCTGCGATGTGCCCAACTGCGATAAAACATCCAACGATAAGCAGCGCCAGGCCTGCAAGTCCCACAAGTCAGGCGGGAAAAACCACTATAAAAGGTGCAACAAAAAACACAAACAAAACACAAACAACTGCGAAGCACCATGGAGGTAGCCGGAGCGAGTACAGAGGACAACCAGAACCCCACAAGCCCCACGGAGGACAAGCCTGGGACCTCGGGGTCAGGGAAGGGCAAGGAGAAGAAGAAAAGGAAGACGCCTTTCAGTACGCAGGAAAACCAGATCCACATTACGGAGGTGATAGAACACCACCACCAACTGTCCAACACCTCCACTGTGTCATTGGCAACTAAAAATACCATATGGCAGTCCATCTTGGCCAAGGTGAATGCAGTCGGAGTGAAGAGACGGGAAGTGGATGACTGCAAGAAGCACTGGACTGATGTGAAGCGCAAAACCAAGCTGAAACTTGCAGCCAACCTCAAAGCAGCAATGCAGACTGGAGGTGGGAGTCCAGCGACACACCAGGAGCTGGATGAGATGGAGGAAATGGTGTCCTGAGTCATCATTGGGGAGACGGTGGCAGGAGTTGGGGGACCGGACACTGCACAACATGACCTGAGCCAACAGCAACAGGGTGAGTAATGACCAGGGACTGGGGGGACGAGGGGAGATGGGCACAATGGCACACATGCACAATTAAGTATAGCACATCTGCAGACAAACCATGCCCAAGAGTCACAACTCCGACCAAGAGCCCAATTTACCCAAGTCTGCAACATCTCAGCACTGTATAAGCACAGAAGTGAAAGGCACACCGCCTGAAAGGGATAAGGGCCAGCCAAATCAGATCTGAAGGGGCAACACACCCACAATGCAGCACACACACATGAGAATCAGAGCACCTCAACATTGACAACAATGTGGTACAAACTGCAACACTTTCACAACAGAACAGAGGACACAACTACTGCCGCTTGTGTGCAGAGAATGGCCATTCGTATTTGGCACAGCAGGAAACTGTGAGATGCTAATGTACAAGTACAACCTCACATCCCTGATGGTGTAGAAATGTCAACTGTCCCGCATCAAATAGGCATCTCCTCACACACAGTCACAATGTACATTGTCATGCAGTCTGTAAGTAAACTTGTACAATGCGTGAACATACATGTGAACACAATGTCAATCTGCATCTCCCCTTCACATTGCAGAGGGAGAATCAACACCTCCTGCAGAGCAGATCCAACAACTCAGCACTGATGATGAAGAGGACCTCCCCAACATCGACACCGGCGCCCGTCAACAGCTCACGGACAACTCCGGCACACCACCTCCAGGAGCAGGGCAGCCCAGCTGCATCGAGGAGACCCCACCCCCTGCACAGACCACACAGCAGGAAGCACCCACCACCACGGCTGACTCCCAGGACCCCCACGAACAACACATGGCATCCCAACGCCGTGGGTTAGGGTGCCAGGAGAAGATGGCTGATCAGCTGCGGGTGGGGTTCGACCCCATGGCAGCCAAACTAGATGCCATACGTGGGTGTCTAAGTCCCATCAGGGACCACTTACAGTCCCCAACAGACACCCACTGTCCGCTCCATGCTCTCCAACAATCCATGGCTGACATCGCTGGAGTCATGACTCAGAGCCAAGAACAACTGTCTAGTCAGAGTGGCTCCAGCAATGTCAGCCGGGAGTTGGGACACATAAGGAGAATGATGGAGAGCTTGGAGCGGATGCAGGCGGAAGGAATGGCTGCCACGGCTGCACACCAGCGACATGTAGCTGGGATCTTCCATGCCCTGCAGACCTTCATCATGGCATTGCCGCCACAAGGCCTGGCGCCGATGAATGCTGCTGCAGCTTCTACATCCACATCTCCGCCCCCTGATGTGTCAGTAACACACGGTGATGCAGACAAAACAACACCACCCACATGTGAGGCACATGAAACATCAGAGGACGAAGATGCGGATGATTCTGCCTTAGTGGTAAGAAGGAAGTGGTAGCATTCAACTCCGCCATATGGCCTGTTTCTGCTTGGTTCTGCCCTCTGCATCATCACCTTCCACTGTCCCCCTATACACTCTGCGACACTCACCTTGTTCCTCGACATGGACTGCCATATTCTGTTTGGTTACCAATGACACAGCAATCAGACTACGGACTGAACTCTTCCTCTTCCGATGAACTTGTCATTCCCTAAAGGACTCTGGCTGGCCCTCCATGGGGCAACAATGTAAAGTGGGGTTTGCATGGCCCTGTACTGCTCCAGCTTCAACACTCCACTGAATGTGAATAAAACATTCAAATTCACACAGATGTGTCATGTCTATGTTCAATCAAGTATGAAAGTATGGAAGATTGTAGGGGCAGTGATTCCCCCTCACGTCCATGTTGCTAATGTTCTGGGACTTGAGTCACAGTGTGCAACTCTCTGTATCATGGTGGTACATATGTGACCCCAAAAGACGCCCTGTTGTCTTTTCTTGGTCACAAATGACCGCCTTAATGTCATGTATTTGGACACATGTGATACGCTGCTGAGTGGGATTACGTACCATCTTTGACACCCTGATATGGCATTTGGAATACGTGACACCCTAAACAGCCTCTCTGTACAGATGTGACACACCCACCATCTAATTGCCATGTGTGAGATTGTTAGCACTAAATGTTGCACTTACACTTGTCAGGGTGATGTGCTTATGCAGAGGAGTGACATGCACACAGGGAATGTGTGTTGGAATGAATTTATTTGCACATGCTGTGCCTGTGGTCATTTTGTCCTGGCCCATGATTGCTAAGGACAGTCACAATGTGACGTGCTCATGTGAAGAAATTGTTAATGATTGCGTTCCTTCTGGCTAATCCTGCTGCAGCTGCGCTGGGGTGTGGTCCAACTGCCTCATCTTCCTCATCTTCGTCCGGTGCATCTGGCACTTGGATCCATGGGGCATTGGTGCGTACACATATGTTGTGCAACACACAACATGCAATGATCATCTTGCACACTATTTCCGGCCTGTACAGGAGTCTTCCACCTGTGATGTCCAGGCACCTGAAACGTGACTTTAACACGCCAAATGAGCGCTCCACAATGCCCCTGGTGCGTTTGTGGGCCGCATTGTACTGCCTCGGGCCTGGGTGTTCAGGTCTCGGAGGGGTGTCATCATCCACGGGCAGAGTGCATATCCTTTATCACCTGTGACAGGGGTGGAGATATGTGCCAATCGGTGGTTCTGCATTCTGTGTTGTCAGGCTTATTAATTTAGTGGTGTGTGATGTGTGCGACTTTGGGATTCATATTTGACATGTATTGCTTATGGCAAATGAGCGGCATCCATGTGTATTACGTTGCCTTACAGCTGCTCGTCCCTCCCCCGAGCCTATTTACTTGTGTGCGCTGTGCGGTTGCATCACTTGCACTCCTATGACACACCATTGTCATGACTGTCTGCGCATGTCCACATGCCTGACAACGACACTGTGGTATTGGCCGTTGAAGGTGGTCGGCCACGTGTGTGTTGGCCTATGGTCAGGATATGGTGGACACAGAGACACACGCAGTATTTACTTTGGTGGCCATCCCGGAAGTGAACCACGCCCAGAGCCCCGGGCTATTTATTCCCACTCCTACGCTGGACTGGCGTACGCCGGCCCAGCCCACTCCGCTTACGCTTACAGGGGGGGACGACATAGCTACTTGTCCAAGGTCTTCCACACTGCCTGAGGTGACATGGTTGCGTCCACTGTCCACAACACTACGAACACCAGCAGTATATGTCCACATGGACATGTCTGTGCTCTGCATACTGAAGTCTGTCCAGCACATCACCGCCACACTTGGCATTGTGTCCATTCTTATTCATGGGTCTCTTGCCTCCTTCGCACAGACTTGGTTCCCACCTCTCCCCACATTCTGCTATTGTGTGGCAGAGATGCCATGACGTGGCTGGTTTGTCTGCATGGCTGGCCACGGTTGCCACAGTTACTTGTGTTGTTGTGTCCGGTAGGTGGGCATGTTGTTTGGCATGTTGTATGTGATTTTGTGACGTGTGCATTCCCACAGTTGTGAGTTGCATGATTGTAGAGTTGAGGTGTGTGGTATGTTCATTTGGTACTTACCAACGAGCAGAGCATTTCCATAGGTGCCATCCTGGAAGCGCTGGTTGATGATGGACTGTCGGAAGATGTAGGAATCATGCACACTGCCTGGGTAGTTGGCGACGACGTTGGTGAAGAGTCCCCGGTGGTCCACTATTGCCTGCACATTGATGGAATGCGTGTGCTTTCTGTTGCGGTAATTGTGTGCAGTGCCGGCAGGGGGCACACGTAGGACATGTGTGCAGTCAATTGCCCCCAACACGTGCGGGAAGCCAGCTATGGCGTAGAAGCCTTGTTTGGTCTCCAGCTGTTCCTGCGCAGTGTGGGGGAAGTGAAGGTGCTGGGTTATGAAGCTGATGATGGCATCCAAGACAGGTGTGAGGAACTTTGATAGGGCTAGCTGTGAGACTCCTCCGACTCTGGCAGTTGTTGGTTGGAAGGTACCAGAGGCCAACAGATGCAGCACAGTCAGCAGCTTTGTCTGCGGAGGGATGTTGGTTGTCCGCTGTGTTGGTACTGTCAGCCTGTGGGCAATGTGGGTCAGGATGCGGAGGATGGTTGTCCTTTTGAGCCTGTATTGGGCAATGACATCCTCTGGCATTAAGTCTGTGAGGCTGGTGCGCTTTCGGAAGGTCCGCTGTCTTGTTCTGCGCTGCCTCTGTGGTAGTCCGGGGGGGTGGTCCTGGGGGGGGGCCTGGGGGTGGTGGCGGTGGGTGTTGTGGCCCTCTTGGGTCTCCGAGCTGCATGATCAGTAGCTCCATGACATGTGTTGGTCTTCAGATGTGGGTCTGGACTGGGCTCCCTTTTATACTGCAGGTTGTCATTCTGCTTAACACCAGTAGAAGGCAGGTGTTAAATCCCTGCTGCTAACGCGCCTTATCGCCTGTTTTTGGGTCGCTTCGCCGATCTGGCTGGTCGTTGGGAATATCGCGAAGTGGTGTTTTCGTGTGTTTTTGCACGGGAACGCCTACTCTGCATATCATTAGCGTTAGTTGTCGCTCTCATCCGTGGCGATGTTTTTTGCGGGAGCTATCGCTGGAAAACTGGCGATATAGGCAGTTTGCACCAGCTTGAGAATAGGGCGATAAACCTATCGCCACTTTTGCCGCGCTGAAGTGCCGGTAAGTCGGCGATAAGTCCTTGAGAATATGCCCCTATATATTATCTGATTCTGTGCTACCTCAGATGTAGACAGATCTCCCCACTCTGATGTAGTAGCTGATAAAAACAGCTGAAGATGACGTGTTAGGCTTGTCACATTTTTTGTGTAACGTGTTCCATTCTGGCTGCTCTGTGCAGAAACATATCCCTGTTAAGGTTTAACCCAAATCTGTGTTACCTTGGGTCTCCTGAGAATGGGGCATGATTTGGTTTTTATGGGTTTGGAATTCCCTCAAGAGATAAACTGGGTGCAGTTCATTTGGGAAAATTGGAAAGCAATTGAGATTGAAATGTCGATTTACTGTACCTGTCTTTACTTTGCATGTGTTTCCTCTGGGCTTTAAGGAAACATGTCATAACCATGCATTTTTAACATCTGCACATTCTAAGGTTTCTTTTGCTGGATGCTAGACTTTCCCTCTTTTATTGCTCATCCAGCAAATTGTGCTGAATATGCCATGTGTCAGAATTTTAGCTTTTTTTTTAATCCTCAATTCCCTGATGAACTGTAAATTAATGAGAAGAAAAATGAATTGTCCACAACTATTTAATCACGGTAGAAAATCAGAAATGATTCGAAGATCAATACAAAAGCTTATTTGTTACCCATCCAGCTACATCCATGTTCTATCACCTGGTGGAGGTTTAAAGTGGTACCCGGCTTACAACACTCAGGCCAACAGTTGTGTTCATGAAAATTACCTTAAGTCTCCAATGGGCAGGAACATATCCCTACTAAAACTTGACCCCCAACTTCTTCCCTCTAGGTTTCTTGAGCATGTGGGTATCAAACATGTACAGGTTTTCAGTAGGTTCAGGGTGCCCACAAATGATAAATATGGTGCAGTGAATTTCGGAAATTTGGAATGCAACTGAACCCAAAATGCTGATTTAGAATACCTGCCATTTGATTGTAGATATTACCACTAAGCTCCATGGAAATTCACAATTATACAGTTTCAACATCTAACCATCCTAGTATCATATCTCTGGGTGGCAGACCTACCTCGACCTGAGTGGCTGGAGAGGACACTGCTCGAAACATAACGCTTGCCAGATTTTCAGCACTGTTTCCCTAAACATATTAATTCTCTTCAGTCTTCCTCAAACAGGAAGATATCACTGCTGAAGCCTGAACTACTTTTGTTTTCACCTTGGGTCTAATAAATGTGAGGGTCTGAAACATGCATGGATATGAATGGATTTGAGCAGGTATCCACAAACGAGGCTCCTGTTGCGAACTGTCCGGGACTATGTCTGGAGCACATTCAGGGACTTGGGCAAGGACTGGCGACTGGGTAGAAAATTTACAAAATGTAAGAAGAAAGAGGAGTACAGCGCTGCCCAGAATCACACAGTAAGTCAGAGGAGAAAAAGGATCCAAAGGAGAAGCCTGCACAAGTGAACAGGATGGCTAGGACTCAGAAAGGATGGGCACTCAAGAGGCAATTTAGCATTAAGAATAAATACACCCAGGAGGAACGTGCAAGACATATATATACACATAACATTAATAATAAAGAGAATGTGAATTAAAGCACTCGGGAGCTCCACACGGTAAGACTGAAGCTCAGTAAGTTCCTCACCCACAATTGTTGTTACAGATACTGATTGCAAATCCCCACATATAGGATATACATGCAAAAGCAGGGTCTGTGGAGCTGATACCTATGATGATGTTATAAATGTAACTCAAAGATTATAGTCACAGTAGACAAGAAACACCACCTAGGTTGTCAGCTATGCCCACGCACCCTGGCGATCAAACAGGAACATGCAAGGCAGTAACAGCAAGTGCGTAGAACCAAACACAAGCACAATAGACAAGGAGGAGTGCTTAACAGGAAAGAAGGGAAACAAGGACTCACTTGGCGAAAGCAAGTAACAAACATACAAGGAAACAAGAAGCAAGACAGTAGAACAGGAAGGTAGCAACTAAGGACTGAAAAAGAGGTAATGGGAAGACAAGCAGGAACTGAGACAAGGGAAATACAGGAGAGCGGATTTGAGGGTGCATTAAATAGTACTGGTTCAGAAATCAAGGAAACAAGGAATAGATAAGGATCAGGAGTCAAGGTAGCACTAAAGACATTGCTAATTTAGGAACAAGGAATACTATAGCTCAGGAACAGGAATCAAGGTAGAACTACAGGCAGTTACTATTTCAGAAACAAGGATAGCTACAGTTCAGGAACAGGAATCAAGGAAACACTGAAGGCAGTGCTAGTTCAGGAGCAAGGATAGCTGTAGCTCAGGACTCAAGAGAGCACTGCAAGCAGTGCTATTCAGGAACAAGGAATAGCTGCAACTCAGAAACAGGAACAATGAATAACTATAGCTCAGGAATCAAGGAAAATCAGAAGCTCAGGAAACAAGGTTTGGTCTCATCGGAACATAGCTACAATGACCAACACTGGACTGAAAGGAGCAGGGGTTTAAAAGAGCTCACAGTAATCACATTTATCATGTGTGAGCAGGCTAGCAGCAGCTGCCAGCCACAGGTGAGCTGAATTCCTCCACCCATCCTTGGCCTGCAGGGGTGGAGACAAAGCAGTGAGCAGGGGATTATAGGTAATGGAGTTTACAGCATGATCAGACTGGTTTACACAAAACACGGCATGGATTGGGAATGGATGTCAATTCCCAAATAGTGTCCAAATGGCTGGAACTCAGGATATGCATGCAGGGGAGTGTCTGGAAGCTTATTAGAACACTGGAAAGTCCCACTATGTGACCCCCTGGTGGTGGGTACAAGAGCACAGGAAGCGAATCGTGACAGCTCCAGGGAATGTTTTTGATGTGGAAGCTTCCATATTGGATGGCTGCAGTATTTTGGCTGTTTGGAATACCAGGAAACCTACCAATCCCAGACATTTCTAAAAATTAAAGACACAGGGACATCCATATTGATGTGGCTTGTATGAATCTGAGCACTTTTGATTACCAAGAAGGCCCCAAAAATATTTAAGTATGGGCAATATAATCACACTTTCTCCACTTTTCTGTAACAGGAAACTCCTGGCAAATGGTAAATGTGCCACCATCTAACATTCCCACACTTTGCCTGATAAACACTGCACCCAGCATTTGTGTGTGGGGTACACATATCTGTGCCCCAGGAAGCAATGAGTTGCTAGTTGGATTTTTTCTTGGGCAAAGAAAAATCCACGCAGCGTTGGCCCCTTGCATCGGCACAGACAGACATTGATAACCCAGAAATGAGGTAAAAGCTGTGTGGAGTGTTAGAAAAATCCAATCAGCGTCTGGCTTTTTGTTCAGACCAACTGTAGGAAGGCAGTTCAAATAAAGTCACAATGAGTGCATATTTGGGAAACCTAAGGGGATAATAAATCTTCTGAAAGGCCAGTAGTAAATGTCTGTCATATGCCGACCAAAGTGAGTGTCCATCACATGCTAGATGACCTGTAACACTGCGTTACCAACCCTTCAGCGATATGAACTAGTAGGCAAAGAGTGTATTGGAGGGTGTAACAAGAAGAGGGAGTAACAGGAGTGGTGGATTGCAATATATGCATCATTGGCAAATGAGATTTGCTGTGACAAGGGAAGCTGGTCAGTGTTAGTAGACAGGGAAGAGGTATCCTTGATGTGCAGTGAGTTTTAGGAAAGAAATTTAAATGATAGGGGAGAAGACTGAGACTAGAGAGGCCAGCAGAAGAGAGGTGTGCTCTGACAGGAGAAGCTAGCAGTGACAGGAAAACATTAGTAGGAGAGGTGGACATTGATTGGAGAAATGGACATTTTCAGGAGACATGAAGGGGGTTGGTAGTGATGGAAATGTGAGCAGTGATGAGAGGTGGGTAGTGACAGAGAAGGTAGGCAGTGATCAAGGAGGTAAGCAGTGATGGGAAAGCTGGACATAGATGGAGAGGAGGAAACTGATTGTAGAAGAGACGAAATGGGGGAGTTGAAGTGAATGTGTATATTGATGGACATAGGGGCAGTGATGGAATACAATTAGACTCTGATGAGAGAAGAATGCACTGGCAGTAGATGGGTTGTAATTGGAGAGGTGGACAGTGACGGGAGATCTGGACAGAGAAGAGAGAGGTTGCAGTGACGAAAAAATGGACATTGACAGACAAGGTGGGCACTTCTGTGAGAAGTTAAGAGACAGGCAGTGAGAGCGATCTGGAAATGATGGGCGCAGTGACAAGAGAAGTGCACTATGGCTCTTACTAGAGCTGTGACCAAAGGGAGAAAATTAGTTCCACTTGCACGAGAACGAGGGGCCAGTTAGTAGAGAAGACCTAGAAACTGAAAGAAGAATGAGATGAAGGGCCCCAACAAAATTTCCACATCTACGAAAATTTGAGGTGGCCTTGATGCAAAAATATCTTGCAGAGGTCAACTTGGCGTGTTAGAGGTTATGGACTACTACACAAAGGCGATATCTACTTCACAAAAAGAATATGACACACACGTCTAACACAGCTAAAACGTGCCACAGAACTGTGAGTGCCATATTTAAACTAAAATGAGACAGAAGTAAACTTCCAGATCAAAAGGTTCTGTAAGCAAAATGTAAATCGCTTCAGCTATTTCTACCTCACACAAACACTGCAAAAGCGCATTACCAGTTCCAGCTCTGTCCAGGGACAATCACCATAACCATTTGGAATCACACATCAAAGTTGTTCCACATAGCTATGACACCATACTGTTGGCAAGTAAGTACTAAGGAAATGATGATAACATAACCTAGGGACTCTTAGCGAACAGGCTGCAGACTCAAATTCTAAAAAACATAGGTGTCTCTAGAGGGGAGTGAAAGGGGGTCCATAAACTTGTTCTGGACTTTTCTAGAGACGCTTTCCGATGGATCTTTTAAGCAGTATAAAAGTGTAAAGGGAAGAAAATCATTAGTACACCATCAATTTAACCCGCTACTTCCGCGCACATAATAATCAAAGGACAATTTACATTGATTTATTACAACACCAAAAATAGTTGGACATAAACACAACTCAACACAAGTGTATAGAAATACAAAGGAAACAGCATAAAGCCAAATCTATGCACCCAATTCAAACTGTGCAACATAATCAGAACTATTAGTTCAAGAAGGAAGATGAAGATGATCAGGAAGCAGGAGTCCAAATTCCCCTGCATCAAGGGTTGCTGAAGAAAAGCCTCAAATCTATCCATACTCTATCGCTAAAATGAAAGCCCTATGTTAATAGATAAACAATTCAAGTCAAAAGGAGAAAGGTGTCAGTCGTGGAGTCTTCCTAAGAAGTCTCTCCACCATCAAGATGGGCCAGGTAGCATAAAGCCACCATCAGAAAAGACAACGCTTGCTCTGAGATGTTCCCTCTCCAAAGGCAAGAAAGATGTGGGCACTTCACCTAATTCCAACAATCACTTATCCACAGGTAGTTTCCCATGATGTACAGCTTTGCACGAATCCCACTATGAGTACAGTCATAAGCGTACTTTTCCACGGGGTTCTCCATGTACATATTTTTGTGTTGTAATTTTTTATTGCAATAACTTTAAATAACAAGTGCACAGTATGGTACACTAGTTGTATTGTATTGTATTGCAGACTTATAAAGCGCACTATCACCCCACGGGTATCCTGGCGCTAGGATTAGCTCCCCAGTATGCACGTATTTACCAAAAAAGAAGACTGTACCGCATTACATCCTAGGGAAGAGCCAAGTTTTAAGCTTCTTCCTGAAGTGTGAGAATTCTTCTATTTGTCTAAGATTGGGTGGGAGATCGTTCCATAAACGGGCAGCCGCACAGCTAAAAGCTCTACCTCCAGACCTGGAGGTTCTGACTCTGGGTGTATTAACCAGAGGAGCTGCAGAAGAGCGCAGACTTCTTGCGGGGGCATACCAGGTGAATTTTTCTGCAGTGGAGCCGGTCCTATGCCATGCAGAGCCTTGAAGGCGATACAGAGTGACTTAAACTGAATTCTCTGTGGTACTGGAAGCCAGTGGAGCTCGTTGAGGGACAAAGAAGCAGAGGCTCCACGTGGCTTCTTTAGAGCTAGTTTCGCAGCTATTGTTTGAATTCTTTGTATTTTCATGATCAGAAATTTAGGAGCATCTAGTAACAAAGCATTACAGTAGTCCAGGCGGCTCATAATAACACCTCTCACCACAAGAGCCCTGGCTGTCATGGGTAGCATAGGGAGTATTTTTCGCAGAGCTTTAATGAGGGAGAAGCATGTACCAACCGTTTTATTTACATGATTTTCAAGACTCAACTTGTCATCAAAAACTACTCCCAAATTACGCACAGCCTCAGAAGGTATGGGGGGCTTGTCCGAAGGAGTGGGCCAGAAATTAACCGGGAGTGGACGAGGAACTTTCTTGGCCGTGCAGTACAGAATTTCAGTTTTTTCCCGGTTGAACTGCAGGGAATTGTCCGAAAGCCATCTGGCTGTTGTTTGCATGCATTCATGGAAACTGTTAAGTGGTATAGACTGATTACCCTCTAAAGACAAAATGAATTGCGTGTCATCCGCATAATTCACCAAATTGATTTTGTAGGATTTGATGATCGGAATCAATGGACTCATATAGATATTAAAAAGAATCGGACTGATTGACGAACCTTGGGGAACACCATGCTGAATGGAACCGAATTTTGATAGAAAAGGGGGAAGGGCCACTCCTTGCTGCCTATTCTCAAGATACGACTGGAGCCAATTTAGTGCCATGCCCTCCACCCCAATTTCCGCGAGCCGTCTCAAAAGAATCTTATGATTGACTGTATTGAATGCGGCAGATATGTCCAGTAGGATCAGTATCGCCGACTGACCACTGTCTGCACGCATTCGAAGCTCGTCCAAGACTGTCACTAATGCAGTTTCCGTACCGTGCCACGGGCGGAAGCCAAATTGTATGCCTTCCAGCCCAAGATTAGCTTCCAGAAATTGTGAGAGGGTTTTGCTAACCAGGCGTTCTAAAATTTTCACAGGGTAAGGGAGAAGGGAGATAGGCCGGCAGTTGAAGAGTATCAGACAATAAAATGCAATTGAAGAGCATCAGGTAATAGACTGCACTATGAGTCAATCAGGGAAGGGGGAGGGGGAGGAGAAAGGAGCAGAGGGGAGGTATAGCACTGTGACACTTGTGGCACAAAGCGAGCCCCCCACCCGACGTTGTGTGCGTCCCTCTAAGTATGAAGGGTTGATGAGTCAACAGCCTGAACCAACCAAGAAGAGGGAGACAATGGGAGCTGGGGTTCCTGGTCTGAGCAAGGGTGGGGGGGAGAGGGCTGTGCTCCCAGTGTTGGCGTGATGGGGCCAAATAGGGTCAGGAGGAAAGGGGGAGGGAAATATGTGCTATTGGGGCGGGGAGGTTGGATCCAGTTTGCTGGACCGGCAGGGACCCCGGGTGTCTGGCGGGGGAGATTTGATAGCCTCCACTGTGCACAGTAGAGCAGAGGGTAGCGTTGGTGGAGTTCCCCCAGAAGAGGTGATTTGCGTACAGGCATCTGTACTTCTGTACATCTGTGCATCTGCGTGCCCGGTAGAGTAAAAAAGGAATCAGGGCGGGGTATGGGAAAGGTAGGGGGGTGTGGGTCGGGATGAGGAGGAAAGGTAGAGGGGGACAGAAGTAAGCGGGGAGGGGACCGACATGACACGGGCTGGTGAGTAGCGGGAGAAGGGGGGACGGGCCTCCCTTGGAAGCATCGGGAGTAGCTGCGCAGTGTGCGGGGAAGCCTGCCATGAAGCAAAAGGGGGGATGCAGAAAACGGGAAGAAAAAAGGGGGTCTAGGGGACATCCTATGCTTCAATGATCATCTCGTAAGAAAGGAGCCCGTGTCTGCATGAACACCTCTGCCTGGTCTTGCAGGTTGTAGATAATTTGTTCATGTGACGCCGGTTGTATCATTGCCACTGTACAATCCTCCAGGGATCGGGGCAATGACGACCCCCACTGGCGGAGTACACAGATCTAGGCTGCGACCAGGGCCGTGTGGAGGATGAGACGTTGCGGGCGGGATAGGTCCAATATTGTCCCAGTATCATGGAGGAGGATGACGGCAGCGGAGAGGGGAAGCCTTAGTGGCATGGACTCTCCCAGTGTATCCCCAACATAGGCCCAAAAGGGGCGGATGGAGGGACACTTGCAAAGGATGTGAGTGATATCCCAGAGAGTAGCCTCGCATCTCCAGCAGTTCGCATGGGAAAGGAGTCCTGCCCTGTTCAGTTTTGTTGGTGTCCAATGCCTTCATGGAGTGATTTGAAGTGGCAGAATTTCAAGTGGGCCTCCCGGGTGCTCCTGTCTAAGGCATCTAGGATGTCCGGCCAGTCCCCCCCCTCCTGTGTGATCTGGAGGCGGGCTTGCCACTTGACGTGGAGGTTGCATAGAAAGGGTTGGCAAGAGAGGTGTCCTGAGAGTATGCCGTAGAGCCCCGACATTACGCCTAATTGTTGGCCCCATGCAGTCAGGAATGTCACCACAGACGATGATTGCAGGGACCAGGGGCATGGCCCCAGGCAGTGCCGTAGGCAGTGCGGCATCTGCAGGTAGCGCCATCCTTGCCGTGGTTGAAGACCGAATTCCTCCCTCAAGCGGTCGAAGGACTTCAGGCCACTGTCGTGCAAAATCTGGTCCAGGGTGTGGATGCCCGCCTCCATCCAAGAGGTCCAATGTAGAGGCCGCCCGTCTATACGGAGACCCGATTGTCCCACAACGGCGCCTTAGCATGCAAGAGGGGGTTCATGCGGAAGAGGCAAGGGCACGTAGCCAGGCCTTTTGCATGGCTAATATTACAGGGAGTGTGGGGCGTGGCTGAGGGGTTGGAACCCCGTAGAGGGGGCCCAGACCTGCACCACCAGAGAGGAGCAATCTCTCAGTAAGGGTCCACTGCGGGGGATCTGGGGTGCCAAGGAGCAGGTATGCAAGTTGGGATAGATGGAGGGCTAGAGAGTAGTGCTCTACGGACGGTAAACCCAGGTCTCCACATGAGGGGTGCGCCATAAGCATGGACGCAGCTAGCCGGGGTTGTGAGAGGTCCCACACGAAGGACTGGATCAGTGAGTCGATGCTGCGGCAGGAGGGAAGAGGCATTAATATGGGGAGCATGCCCAGTGTGTAAGTGAAGCGCAGAAGGGTGACTATTCTCACCGCTTGCACCGTGCCTCACATGGAGAATCCCAGAAGGGATCATTTCTCAAAGTCCAGTTTCATCTGGGCTATCAGGGGGTCCAAATTGTCCGACACCATCCCGGCTAGTCCTTTATTGACCAGGATCCCTAGGTATTTGAGGCGTGAGGGCTGCCAGCAGAAAGGGTAGCCATGGATCACCGCTTTCGTGGTGCCGGAGGACAGGGGCAGAGACTCACTCTTATCGCAGTTAACTTTGTAACCAGACAGAGCCGTGAAGCCATCGATGACCTCCAGCAGGGCTGGTAGAGAGTGTTGGAGGTCTGTGAGGATGAGCAGTACATCATCAGCATACAGGTACATTTTGAACAGGTCATCCACAAGGGGGATTCCTGTAATAAGAGGTGAGTGGTGAATAGCAGAGGCAAGGGACTCCATGGTCAGGAGGAACAGGAGAGGGGAGAGTGGGCAGCCTTTGCGAGTACCCTTGCGGATCGGGAAAGGATCGGAGATAAACCCCCGCAGTTGACTTGAGCGGTTGGGCAGTCATACAGCAGTTGTACTTTGGCGATAAAGTCACCCCCAAATCCGAAGCACTCCATGGCGGAAAAGTGGTATCCCCATTTGATGCAATCAAATGCCTTCTCTGTGTCCAGCGAGAGGGCCACCGTGTCATCCAGAAGGTCCTTGGCCACCCAAAGGGTATAGGCCAGGGTGCAAAAGTGGTTCCCAGAGGAACGGCCAGGTACAAAACCAACCTGCGTCTGGTGTCTCAGGGACTTTGCAAAGGTGTGACGCCAAGATGCTGGCAAGTATTTTAATATTGCCATTCAACAGGGAGATGGGCCTGTAGCTACCACACAATAATGGGTCCCTCCCTGGTTTGGGGAGAACTGCGATCATCGCCCTGTTGGAGAGGGGCCCTAGTGAGGCCGTATGTTCAACCTCCCGGAACGCAGCATGCAAGGAGTCGACTACCTCTTCGCCCGACCATCTAAAGAATTCCGCAGGGAAGCCATTTTCGCCTGCGGATTTGTGATAGGGCAGTAGGGAGAAGGCTAATGCTATCTCTTCTTTGCTAATCTCCACCATCAGTAGTTCCCTACCCTTGTCTGATAAGCAGGGGAGGTTCACGCCATCCAGGAAGGCGGTCACGTGATCCGCAGTCGCCGGTGCCTCTGGGGAGTACAGCGTTTTGTAGAACGAGGCGAATTCGTTGATGATGTCCTGCGGCCAGGTGAGGGTGTCTCCATTCTTTGAGCATATGGCAGGTATGGCCATGGTGGCCTCCCTTTGTCTCAGTTGGGCTGCCAGTAGGTGACCTGCCTTCTCACCCTGCTCATAGTGTCGCACTTTCAGGCGCGGAAGGGCATTTTCAGCCTTGGAGGTAAAAAGGCCATTGAGTGCCTTGCGCGTTTTTTCCAGGTGCTGACAGTTGGGCAGGGTGGGGTGGGAGGAGTAGAGGCGGGTAGGTGAGGCTATCTGCCCCTCCAATTCGGCCCGGCAGAGAGTTGCTTGCTTATTGGATTCAGCAGCATCTCTCATAAGTTGGCCCTGTATTGTTGCCTTTGCAGCAGTCCATAGGGTTCTGTGGAAGTCCACCAAGCCCCTGTTGTCTGACATGTAGGTGGAGACATGGGCTTTCAATTGAGACTTGCCCTGGGGGAGCGATAGCGCTGAATGTTCAGACACCAAGGGTTGCGGCCCGGTGAGGCTAGGCCCACATCAAGGGAGAGGAGGACCAAGGAGTGGTCAGACAGCGCAGCTTCCAATATGTGGGACTCTTCAACGAGAGGCGAGGAAGTAGTCCAGCCTATATTGTGTGCCATGAACCGGTGAGAGGAAGGTGTACTCCTTGTCTTCCGGGTGACACAGAAGCCAGTGGTCCACCAAACCATGGTCCGAGGCCATGTCTCCCACGAGAGCTCTGTCCGGGTCATCGATTATGTCCAGGGGCCCAGTCCATCCAGGACAGCATCACGGGCAAGGTTCCAGTTCCCTCCAATGACATACTGCGAGGCCCCGATCTCCACAAGCATGCAGTTTAGGTGAAGAAGGAAGGGGCATTTAGCCTTGTCAGGGCATATATACCGATCCTACACAGAGCGACCTGTCACCTAATCGCAATTTGACAAATGCATATCTGCCGTCTTGATCCGACCATGTTTTCACAACTGTAACAGGTAGAGACTTCCTAATAAAGATCACTACCCCGCACTTATTTGGCGTACCACCCACAGTAGGGGATGTCATCGCAACGTTACAATCACCCTACCCCCAATCACGCTGCAGTTTATAGGATTCCAGGCAGTCTAAGTGGGTCTCCTGAAGGAGAGCTATGTCTGCCCTCTTCACTTGGAGATAAAAGAATATTTTTTTCCGTTTGATGTAGTGGATGAGGCTGTTGACATTCCACGAGAGGACACATAGTGGATGGGAGGTGGATGCTGCAGGGGTAGACAAGAGCTCTCAGGGAGCCCCGTGACAATAATGGATTACTGTGGGACACCGGGGAGTGGGACCCAGCGCGGGGGTGGAGGAGGAGGGGCATGAGTGAAGAGGCGTGCAAGGGCATAGAGTGCATGGAGGGTTGCACGGGGGGCGAGGGCCAGGTGAAGTCATGGGAGGGGTGTCGGACGGAGAGACAGGGGTGGGTGGGGGAAGTCAGGGGGAGGTAGGGCTTGTAGGGAGGGGTGAAGGAAGGGAGAGAGGAAGGGGAAAGCGGCCAGTCAATATCCCGGGCACGCAGAAGGGGAGATTCCCCCAAGGGTGCTACCCAACACGAGTCGTGTATTACCAGTGCCAAGGATGTGAGCTACAAGTGGATGGGGGAGATTGGGGGGTAAGGAGAAAAAAAAGGGAAAAGCAGCTGCAGCGAGGTGCAGCGTAGGGGACACTGAGCTGTGTACCGTTGGTCTAGACTTGCGGAGATGGTGTGCCAAGGGAGGGGGCCCCTTTGGACAGGCAGGGCAGGCTGGCCAACAGCCGGGCGTATGCGTGGATGTGAGGGGCATGGTGTGCTCAGCGATGAAAGGGAGCAAGGGTAGATTGATGCTCCAGAGGAGGACTCCGGGGGGGAGGAGCAGGTATGCATGGTGCTGGTACGCAGTGGTGACGGTGTACCGCCCTTGCAGGAGATGGGGTTGCATTGAAGAGCATAGTACCATGATCAGAGGTTGGGTGGGGTCAAGGTTAGCAGGGCACATGGCTGGGTTCTGGTGGCCGGATTGCAGTGGACTATCGCCAGTATGGAGGGGGGCATCCCCGACAGTGGAGGAGAGAGGGGGGCACCATAGGGTGGGCATGCGGAGTGCAGGCCCGGACAGATGGGTGGACTGGGGTACCCAGGGCCTGAGTAGGTGTGCGGGTCCAGGAGCCAGGGACCAGGGGACAGCAGAGGTCTCAGGGGGGAATGAAGCTACAGGTCGGGCCAGAGCAGGGGCAGCGAGAACAGGCTGGCCAGGCATGTGGTGTGGCTAGAGAGAGGGGGCAGTGGGACCTCGGCACCTCCCCAAGTCGTCTACCCACCACTGCAGTGCACGGAGAAGATTAGTATAGCACTCAGAGGGTAGGCTGAGACCAAAGGGTATACAGCGCACCTAGCATAAATGCAGAATCTATCAACAGTTAACACAGTCAAAATATTCAAACAATCATAGTGGTACTCAGCCGTCCAGCGGGCATCGGAGTCTAGGTCCCTGTGGCAGCTCACTCGGATTCACCAGGTGAACCAGCTCGTGGAGCCGTAGAGCAGTCTCTCCGTGGCGGAGGCAGGCTTCAGGGGGGAGTGCGATTTGTCTCTGTCCTGATCTTGTGGAAGGACTGCCACAGCCTGGAGGGCCTGGGCCCTATCGCCTTGGGAACGTGCCATCTTGTTGTGGTCCTGGCCCCGGTGTTGAGATCCGGTGTCGGTCCGCCGCCTCCCCCGGGGGGGAGGACAGGGATGTCTGTGCCGAGTGGCGGGTCCTGTGGCAGTGGGTAAGGCAGTGTCCATGTCCTGCTGGCAAAGTCTGTCGAGGAGGAGGCGTAGATCCTCTGGGTCAAAGAATTCCTTTGAGGCACCGTCCTTGGTGATCCGCAGCTGGGCAGGTTCAAAGAGTCCATATTTAATGTCCAGCTGTCTGAGCCGTGGCCGGAGGGAGAGGAAGGCATTGTGATGGTCATTGGTCTCTCTGGAGAAGTCCGCTCAATGTGAACCTCCTGGCCCTCGTGGACATTAGGACCATGCGAGCGGGCAGGAGTTGCCAGGCTTATGCGTTGCGCAGGAAGCAGGCGATGAGGGGGCGAGGGTGCGAGGGTGCATGGAGGGTTCCTGGTGTGGCAGGCTGATACAGTGGGACCGCTGTATCTCCAGAGGGGGTTCGATGACAAGAACAGTGAGCTTCGGGAGAGTGAATCTGAGAAAGGACTTCACATCAGGCCCCTCCACGTTTTCCGGTAAGCCAAAAAAACAGACATTGTCCTGCCGGCTACGGTCCTCCAAGTTGATGAGTTTGCTTTGCAGGAATGGGAGTTACTGGTCTTGTTCCGGCAGGGTATTCAGGCGTTCTTCCACCTCCGCAACACGCAGTTCCAGGCCACTGGCACGTGCCTGGAAGCCTGCAATGTCTGTGCAGATGGATTTGGTCTCTGTCATTAGTGCAGAGATGTTTGCGTCCATGCCCTCCAATCGGCAGCCCACTGACGTGATTTCCTGGGAAATGTGGTCCATAGTGGTGTCCTGTGCACTGCTTGTGGGTGACGACTGGCCTCTGGGAGCGTATTCCCCCTTGGGTTAGCCATTGGGCGAGTCTGGAGGAGGGCTTCAGTGAAGAGGAGTTGTCGTGGTGGCTTATCTTGGACTTGCCTGAAGACATCCAACCGAGATCGGTGTGTACCTCCCGTCTTGCTCGTGTGCCAGAACCAGCCGGCGCAAGAACCTCCTGAGCAGCGCAGCGTTGTCCCCCGCGAGACTGTCCTCGCCGGTTCCAGTTGCCCGATGCACAGTGGCCTGCAGGGACTATCTGACAAGAGGCCGGGGAGAGATAGGAGGCCTTGCAGCAGGGGTGCCTGCCAACCAGAGAGTTCAGGTAGTGCGTGGCCCAAGGAAAAAAAATCGGTCTAAGCAGGCTCCGCTCTAGTTCGTTTCAGGCGGGTTTGAGGTGGCATGGCCTCACTCCAGCACAGGCAAGCAGGTCCGGCAGCTGTCCAGGGTACCGTGCCACTGCTCCCTGGCGGTCTTCAAGGCCCCGCACTGGACGGTCATAGGAGTGTGGGGGGGCGGTAGACCCACACACCGTCTTGAGCTCCTCTCTGTGATCCGGGTGTTCAGCAGGGCAGCGGGCCCCAGGCAGGGAGGAAGTCCGGTTGGGCTGATGCAGGCAAGACCAGACCAGGTCCAGGCGAATCCCTCATGCCCAAGCCCGATCCTCTAGGCTCTCCTGCGAGTGCAACTGGGAAGGTCTGCAGTGCTAGAGAGCCTCAGGGGGCGAAGTGTGAGGGGGTCGCCATCTGGCAGAGAACCCAGGTGCAGTAGGTGGTGAGGCAGCCGTGGTGGTGCAGGGGCAGTCCAGCGAAGCCAGGCACCACACCTGTCTTATTCAGAGACCCAGAGGGGGTTGGTGGGCAGCCGTCTGGTGGTCCCTCACAGAGGCCTCTGGAGACGGGTACTCCGCTGCTCCGTGGTCTGGGGCTTCACGCAGGGCCCACGTCCAAGGACAGTGCGCCTATTTAGCTGCGTGTCATTTTTTTTTTATTGTTCCCTTTGTACTTCTGTTCCTCTTTACTTTTATTTATTTATACTTAATTGTCCCAGGGGCTCCGGCCTTCCCTGCGGCCAGGGTGGGGCCGGTCAGCGTCCGAGGAGGAAAAGTGGACCGGCGGCACTGCGTAAGTTGTTGAGCCCCTCTGGAGGTCCCTCGTGGCAGGAGTGCCGTAGTGTTGTGGGCTGGGGCTGCGCAGATGGTGCTGTTTCTGATGGCAATGCAGTGGGTCACCGTATCACGGATAGCCACTCGCCGCTGTGATTGGAGCAGGGCCAGCCGTCTGCTGAGTTGAAGGCCCCCGCAAGGGGAGAGGCAAATCGAGAGCTCCACCATACCACAGGCCGAGGCTCCTCCTCTGCCTCTAGGCCCTGCTGCCCCACACCGCCAGGGGCCGTGTCAGAGTAAGCTGGTGTCGCCGCTGGGGCTTCAGTGGCTGTTGGAGGTCAGGGAGCTGATTGCCCACACAGTAGGTGAGGTGGAGAGGTAGGTCATCTAGCCCCCGCCAGGGTACTGGTACCGCCGCAGCCGTCCGGGCGCATCTCAGCACGGAGCTCCAAGATCAAGTGGTCATCTTCCTTCGTGGCCAGACTACGCCCCCCAAAGGAACATCTTTTGCAACAATTCATCCTTGATTCCAAGGCCTTCTCCCATGTGAAGCCAACGTCTTTCCTTTATCGCCTTTGAATCATATGATCGTAACTTCTTCTCTCCTGTCCTAGCTGCTAAAACAAAGACATTATTTTGCCTAAAGAATGCTCCTCCACCTGCAATGCAAAACGTGAGAAAGAACAGTTCCACAGTGCACATGAAATTTAGAACATTAATTCTAAAGTGAGAGTTGTCAGCAGATTGCATTTCAGGCCTACAACTTTAGCTAACATAAGAATACATTGTTTAAACATTACAAGTTGCATCATTAGATTTGTATTTGAACTAACACATTTACCTAATTATGAAAATTATCATTATTCTTAAACACTTCTAACACATAAGTGAAATCAGTCTGCACAACACAGTTTCTTCAAGTTAGCATTTCTGCTAGTTACATTTAGGCCCACATGCATCAAGCTAATTTGCGCCCGGAAAAATTGCGAATAGGTAAAAAAGCCTTTACCGATCGCAAATTAGCTAGTTCAGATGCATTAAGCGAAACCGCAAGAAATAGTAGTACTCGTAATTTCAGCGCTTCATAAAATACAGAATCGGTAATACCGAATCTGTATTTTAGGAAGCATAATTAAGAAATCGCAAAATGCGATGCATCAAGTTTTCGCTAATACAGAGCCAGCCTAAATTCGCAATTTGCATTCCTTAAACTAGAAGACATCACATCAGGTGGTAAAAATCACACATAATCAAAAACAGGTGTAAATCATCAGCAAACTACTTAAACAGTCCCAGAATGCATCCCACAGACCCACCATGGCAGCGCTCTACGTTGTGGCGAGGAGGATGAGGCTGAGAGCAGCAGCACAGAGGAGAAGGAGGATCCAGGAGAGAATCTTTAGAGTGTGCGTCACATTGCTAGGGCAGACGGAGGAGGAGATCTATGATAAATATAGGCTGAATGCTGCAGCTATCTTGGCTCTAATTGCTGAGTTAGACCCTATACTGCAGCGGCAGACCCGCAGGACACATGCCATACCCACCCATGTGCAGGTCCTGTGTTCCCTGCATCTCCTAGCTTCAGGGTCCTTCCAGGGAGTAATTGCAGCAGCTGGCGGGGTCTCCCAAAGTGCCATATCCCGTTTTTAACAGTTTCCTAAATGCCATGTTGCAGAGGATACACAACCACATCAGGTTCCCCACCACACCACAGGAGTTGATGCAAACCAAATTAGATTTCTATCCAGGTTGCACAGTTCCCGCATGTGATTGGTTGTATCGATGGGACGCATGTACCCATATGTCCCCCTGCAGTGAATGAGTATGTCTACCGCAACCGGAAATCTTACCACTCACTGAACATACAGGTAACATGCAACTCAAAAACACTAATCACTGACATTGTGGCAAGTTACCCTGGCAGTGCCCATGACGCATACATCTTCCGGCACAGTGGAATACACAGACGTCTACTTGCGGGGGAGTTCGGAGAAGGATATCTACTGGGTAAATCAATGTAATACTGTAATTTAAAAATGTACACCATGGTGACACATTGCAGTGACTAATGTATGTTGGTGTCTCACATCCTGTAGGTGATAGCGCATACCCTGTGAGGTCTTACATCCTCACCCCATACCTGAATCCTGCCACTCAAAGGGAGCGACGCTACAATTGTGCGCACATTGCGACGGGCAATGTTATTGAAAGGACATTTGGGGTACTCAAATCACGATTCCGCATCATACACAAGAGCGGTGGGGCATTACAGTACAGTCCTGAGAAATGCTGTAAGATTGTGGCAACGTGCGCTATGTTGCACAACATAGCCACCAATAGAGGCATCCCCTTGGTGGACTCTGACAGCGAGCCAGAACAGGACATACAGCCGATACAACCACCCCATGCAGCAGGCGGACCACATGCAGCAGAGGGCAGACGTAGAAGAGCAGAAATCACGCAACATTACTTCTAAGGTGAGTAAGCACATGACAACACAGAATTTGGTTAAAGGTTTAATGTGACAGTTGTGTGTATGTGTTAATGCACACATACCATGTACAGGAAATTACATTACATTGCCTTGGGACTGCAACGGCAGTGCGTATAGGTAACACATATCTGGTTACATCACCAGATTGTTTGTATGTCCAAATGTCTAACGCTTCCTGTGACGCCCCCTGTGGCCCTTGTAGTAGGCCCAGCTGCATCTGACATGGTGTCTTCTGTGACTGCCTGACTCCTGCTACTGCGCCTCCTGCTATGTGCCACAGGCACCAGTAGGCTGCTAAGGCTGGAGGCCTCCTCACTCTCCCCCTCCATGCATGAGGTTCCCACTGGCTGCTGCTGTCTGCAGCCCTTCCACAGCAGTGGTGACCTGGATTAGGCCCCTGGCCACATCCCCACAGCAGTGGGTCATCTCGACCTGCATGGCGACTGCACGCCTGTATAGCTGAGCTGTCGTAGAACTCAGCCTGTTGATGGCCCTGGTGTATCCGCGCATGCGCCCCATAGCATGTTGTTGCCTCCTGGTATTGGAGATATGCTCAGCCTGCATGACACTGCACATCTGTTCAATGGCTGTTGCAACACGGTCAAGTTTGTCACCGTGTGCCCTGAACCCCTCAACGAGTGCAGTCGTCTGCTCCTTCATGCAGTCACGAATCCCACCCATGTGTGTGGGCATTGTTCCCAATTGCTCCTGCATGAGTCGCATGTTCTTCTGTTGCAGGCGCTGGACCCTCAATATCTTGGTCTCAAGCACACTGCAGGCAGCTTCACCATCGTCCACAGCAGACCTCAGAAATGGACTTGGCCTTCGCCTGCGGAACGGACTGCGACGTGGTGGTATTGTTACCTCTGGTGGTGGGGGTGGGGGTGTATGGGCAGTGCCCTGTGGGTCTGCTCCTGTTTGTGTGTCCTCCTCACTATCCAAATCGGGCAGTGGCAGTACTCTTCTCCTGCGTTGAGTGGGAACAGGTAGGGGCGAGGATGCCGGCATCTCTTGTCCCTCATCTTGCTGGTCTGTATGTCCCTGTGAATCGTGGATGTCTGCCACGTCACTCTCCTGTGATGCATCTGTGAGGGAAACAGTGCAAGATCATTTTGTTTTGTAAAATGTAAAAAATCTATTTTTTGCACGTTTGTGACATTGCGCTCACAGAGGTGTAATAAATTAACTTCTGTGATGTAGGAAGTCTACTGTTGTCACTGCCTTGCTGTACGCTGTTGCATTTGAACTGTGCTACTCCCCCATGCTTTGCCATTACATATGTTTGCATACAACTCCCACAATGCATTAGGGGTTGCAAGTAAGAGGTGGACTGGACTCATGCCTGCTACACTACGCAGGGTATGCATTTGTTGCACTTTGGCTTACAATTATTTTGCAATATGTTTGGATGTGCTCTTACCTTGGGAGGTCCCCGCATGTCCTGAGGTGTCAATCTGCGTGACCCCGACAACTGCCTCGGGCTGCAGAGTGGATTCCACCAAGTCGTCCATTGGGGTGTTTGCAGGCTGAGTGGATGTTCCCCCTCCTGTTTTTCTTGCAGATGCCAGCCTTTCAGCCAGTCTCTCTTTTGCCCGGCTGCAAAGGTCATACCATCGCTTCTGTAAGTTGCTGATGTCACGGTGTGTGACCCCCACAGAATTGACACGGGCTTGTATCCCAAGCCAGATCTTCCGCTTGACTGACTCTGCAACATGCAGGGATTGTTTCCCAAACAGCTGGTCATTTTTTTGGACGACTTCCTCAGTGAGTATTTCCAGTTCCCTCTCACTGAATTTGATTTTCCTCTTCCTGCCTTCTCCTTTCTGCTTTTTGTTTCCTGGGTCCATTGTAATTGTTGGTCTCAGATTCTGCTAGAAAATGTGTTTTCCAGGCTGTGCACCAATAGCCTTCCTCCTCCTCAGTCTCTAACTCTGCAAAGGTGTGTGGTATCTGGGATTCACTTCCTGGTATGATGTCATCTCCATGAGACGATCGGCGCTTTCGCAAATACCGATTCGGTATTTGCGAATTCGCAGATACCGAATCGGTATTTGCGAATTCGCAGATACCGAATCGGTAAATAAGTAATCGGTAAATATTTTAGCGCTTTTTAAGGAATCGCAAATATTTACCGAATTATTTGGTGCATTCCGTTTAGCGAATCTGAAATAGCGAATCCTTAATTTTCGCTATTTTGGAGTCGCAATTTATTTCTTTGATGCATGTGGGCCTTAATTCCTGCGTTAACTCTTCACTCTACCTTTCAATAAACTAAGGGCCTCATTTATGATGCCCCTTGTGCCGCCAGAACATCACTTTTTGTGATGTTCCGTGGCGCAGGAGCCTGCTCCATATTTACGAGGCACCACTAAGCCACTTTTTTTGGCTTAATGCTGCCTCATAAATATCGTTCCCTTTAACAAAGTTTTCTGCGTTAAAGGGGCGTGCGATAGTTGTTGCTGGGGGTGTTCCCATCAACATCCATGGCTTTTTGACACTGCCCCAGATTTACGGGAAATTGTAACTCTGAGGCAGTGCCAAAAAAGTATGGGAGGAACAACGAGGAGAAATATCTTTATTTCTCCTCGGTTTTCCTTTTTCTATGTGTGCTGCATTGTGCAGCACACATAGAAAGAGGAAGCCTCTTGTGATTGTTTTCGTGCAGTAAGGTTTCCCTTCCTGCACAAAAATAATCATCGCTGCAACGCAGGCACCCTTGCACCATGGTGCAAAGGTGCCTGCGCTGGCGTTGTGCACCGGCAAAGGGGGAAAGGACAGGAATGTGGCGTATCTGATAGATGCAGCACATTCCTGCCCTTTTCTTTTGCAGTAGGGCAGAGCAGCAGGAAGGCCTGCGGAGCTGCCCTACGCCAAAACCTCATAAATGAGGCCCTTAATACCTCACGTAAATACTTTAACACGGTTCACAATTCTAACACTCACATTTACACAAGACATGATTATATGCGGGTGCACTCTACTCGTGATTATGATGCATCCCTACAATTGGAGCGAGACTTCCGCTCCATCAGGAGCCAGATAGGACTCATGCCCAAAGTCGTGGCCCCCAATTGGGTCCCATCATCACAGCTGTTGAATGTGCCAGGAGGCGGCACAGAGAAAAAATACACTGTAAAGCAATGTTGTTTGCTTAAAATGTTTGAAACTAACTTTGCATGAGATATATATATACACACACACAGGCATTCTTTGTGATTGACCCTTGTAGATGTCCCCACCAGTTTTATCTTTGGCCCTATTGTGTCGCCCCCGCTAAAATTCACTTCTAGAGATTCCACTGCTCAAAAACAATTGCTTAAAAAACAGCCAATGATCAATTATTGGGCTCGAAGGTCATGAAATGTAATTAACTCCTACACCATCTATTTTATAATCCAACTACTGTTTGTGGAAAGTGTGATACTCAACATACACATTTTCTTGCTAGCGGGAATCGTAGCACTGTAAAGCAGAAATATTTAATTATGATGTATTCTATATTTTTTAAACAAACCAAATCCTTCAGTTCGCCAAAGAGTCCCCGCGGCTCCGCACTGTGTTGGACAAATCCCCGTAGGTGCTGAGGCTTTTGACAGATTACATACATTGCTCAGTGCGTTCTGCTGCCTGACGCCGAAAAATAAATTGCAGTTTAATGATCTCACAGTAGAACTGCCACGTGTTAAATTATGGTACCAAATTAAAACGTGTTTGATCATCAGGGATTAATTAACTTCAGTCTTGCATTTCATCATTGTTCCAAGTCACAATTACGACGCCACTGCAGGGGACTTTATTCTTCCGAGACAGCTTTCTGTGTCTTTTTCCAGGTGAGATGCTGATCCGGAGGCGTCAGGAAGATTGATTGCTTCTGTCTGGCGGGAGCCACACGCCATCGGAGAATTTATGAAGCTTGCATTTTAAAAGCACAAGGATGCGCTTATTGACATGCATCAGGTCAACATCATCATGGGGCAGTTTGACTCCTTAGCAGTTTTTTCAGGGCATTGTCTATTTCTTGAACAGTTGGTGGTTTATCTCAGGATTTCTTCAAGATGTTTGGTCCTCATGCAATAGGCTGTTCTCCCACATAACACTTCAATTCAGAGTGCTTTAGCCAAAGGAGCTGCCATTGAATTTTAATTATGGACCTCATTACTAATGTTACCAGCCTCATCAATGAGATCTATGCAAACAGCATCGATTTGTAGTGTTTTATCCTGAGATTTCGATTGATGAAATCTCTGGGTGAAGCAACAGAGCAAAATGAGAAATTTGTGAAGCAATTGTACTCGGATTTACCGATTACCCAGGTAAATCCACATTTCTCGGGGGAATCTCCAGGATTCCAATTGTAATCTCTATTAACTCTGTCCCCAAGAGTTAGCCGTCTTAACGAGGGTAAAACATGGGACCTCATTATCCCAACCTATATGTGATGCATGATTCAAAATCCGATTGCAATGGATCAAAACTAGCAAAAAGACTTCAAATCACCCAAAAATTCCAACGCATGTTCAGATAGTCAGGCCAAATTCCCTTAACTAGTGTCAATCAAACAATTTAAAATGATTTTAAAGTTTTATGATGCAAGTGGTTTAAACTGAGAACTGCATGCATGAACTGTAGGCAGGGGCGTAGCTTGGTCAGTAAGATTGGGGGAGGAGGGGTGAACTTCACGCTGGAGTATCCTGTGAAAATACATCATATGAGAAGCAGGGCACAAGGAGGGGCTTAAGGGGCAGTGTGTTAGGAGTACTTAAAACACAATAATTTTCAAACTAATCAACATTTTTAAGACCTTCAAAACAGAGACAAGAGAGTGAGTGTGTGGGTGTGTGGGTGTTTTTGTCTGTGTATGGGAAAATGCCCGGTGAAATCTAACAGACACCTCACCATACCCGACTGAAAGCACTTGAACCCAGGTATTTGCTACAGGATACATTTTTTAGAGGGGTGTAACACTCCCAAACACCCCCCCTGAAGCTGCTTCCCTGACTGTAGGCCTCATCAATGGACCTATGCACAAGACATACTTATTTGGCAATATTGACCGATTTTTCATCAATAAAAACGCAAATTGTGTTATTTTACACACGTAAACCCAAATTATGCAGCACAGTTTTTGATACTATTATCTAGCTATATTGGCATTTTAAAAACATGGGTATTGATACAAAAAGGATTCTATGCTTTACAGTGTTCATAAATTTCACTAAAAAGAGAGCTAAACACATGCAGCAGAAACTATCCAAAAATATTCACCAATATTTAATGATTTTGTCTCATATTGAAGCACAGAAACTCAACGTTATCAATACCAACCTCTCTACCTAAAATGTGTGCTTATCTATTCTGTGCATTCCACCTTTGTTTTTGTCAGAACCTCTTTCAGAGGGCCACAGGGCAAGCAGGGGTTACCGGGCCCAACTGTGGGGGTTGAGGCCTTTTACTCCTGATATCGTGGTGGCCCGACCTACTATAGATTCTGAACAACTGGGCCAAGTACCCCTTCAGCACTTGACTCCCAGCATTAGCGTGGTTGAGCAGTTCAAGGCTCCCTCGGGGGGAGGGGAAGGCTGGTATGGGGGGAAGTGTGGATATATGGGGGAGTGAACACAGGTTCACAATTCAAAATGAGCGCGGAAGCAGCAATAAATCATTGTACTGCCAAATACTAATTTTTATGAAAACAAAAGAAGTATTTTATTTCTAATGCTATCCACGCAAAAGAGAAATACAACATTCACAAACAACTACACAATCCCCCTGAGGTCAGTGTTTTGTTAGGACATCACCTGTCTCACTTCCTCTCAGATTTAGCTATAGTGGTTATTCCCCATTCACTAATGGAAACATCCAGGGTATGCCCCACTAGTAGTTCTATTCTCAAGAGTCCGCTATGACTCTACTTTTAAAGTCAATAGTGTTCCACCTCTGCAGCGCTAATTAGCAGCAAGTTCCCCCAGGGCGGACTGGCCCAAAACCATCTTACCCGCATCTCGCAGGATCGGGGCGTCAGGAGTCCCTGAGCGTGCCCCTTTCATGGGCGATGGAGTAGTAGCAGTAGATTCACGAAAGATTGCTGCATACGGCCCTAAGCAGGTTGCACTCAGCGGTTGGAGAGTCTTTAGGCGCGGTTGCACTGGAGGTTCTCGACAGCTCCTCTTCTCAAGGTAAGTGTCTGGATGCTTCTGTGATGGGAGGGGGTGATGATGCGTAGCTCCTGCGTCGAATCCTTAACCCTGCTAGGTGCCAAGGGTTCATAGTGGCTTAATCCCTCTTGGTGATGACTCTGACAAGGTCACACAACTTGCTTGTACCAGTGACCCCCTCTTGCACACAGGGTCACAGTATCCTCACAGTACTCAGGCTCCTGCCTGATGGGCATAGTGAAGTCCTTGGCAGCAGCTCCTCCTGGCATACAGGGTTGTGGCCCACTACTGCACATGGGCTACGGCCCTTACCACATGATAGGCTTCTCATGGCGTCCCCTCCTGTCACACAAGATCACTGATTTCCCACTACGAACGGCTCCGGCTTACTCAGTGGGGCGATGCACATGGCTCAATTCACAGTGGCCTTCCGCTGGCATACGAGGGTCACCTTCTTTGGTAAACGGTGAACAACCTGATTGATGCAGCGCTGTCTGCTCACACCTCACAGAGGGAATCCACTTGACAGGGCTCCCCACTGGACCTCGCTGCCTCCGGTGCTCTCCTCTTCCTCACAGGGCCCACTGATCTTCGCAAGCAGGCAGCCACTGGTGCTCCAGGGAAGGAGATCTTGGATTCCCCTGGGTAATTTCCCCTCCCCTAGCAGGGAGATTAGCATGCCCCTAGTCCTGGTCACAGGCAGAAGTCTTGCAGAACTTCCCCTCCCCACACAACCCATCTGGCTGCTTGGCAGATGACAATTTTGGGAGTCTCAAGCTCTTTTTATAGTCCATTTCCTGATACCAAATGTAATTTAGAGTCTGAGTCTTTGAAGTTTATGTTGGGGGTCTGCTTCTTTTGAAGTGCCCATTCCTCTGCCCTCTTCTTCCTCTTGAAAGCAGTCTGTCACAGCAGGAGTGACTCCAAAGCTGATAGCCCCACACAACAGGCCATGGGAGTGACTAGAGTTCACAACTGGATGTCAGCCACAGTGATATGCGTATCAAAAGGTTAGTCCAAGGCCCCAGCCTAATCTTTATGGTTCTCTTATCTGCCCCATCTCCTTCCTGAGATGTGCCCAGGCCCCTTCCTTGTGACCTCTCACTGAATCAAAAGGCACCCTTTGAAGTGTAATGGGGAAGTCTGGCTCTACACTCTCTAGTGTGTACCTCACCCAGCTTACAGGAATTCTGCAATACACAAATCTGTCTGGGTTTCTCTACCTCCTCTCAATATTTCACCACAAGACCGAGGTCTCCCAAAATGGAACCCAGGGCCTCTATGTATTGTACCATCCATAGACACACATACACTTAATGCATGTACTACATACTTCATGTACTGTACCACTCATAGGCACACATGCACCTAGAACAGATACACCTCTCCTGAACTATGCAGCACTTCAGAACAAACTGATGTAGGCCAAGAGTAAGTTAAGCACGCAGCAGGGAAGCTTTAGAAATGAGTTAGCCTGTAGGCCTCAGTCCAGTGACACAGGTTTAAAAGGACCTGTTCACTTCTACTGATCACTACATGGTATGCTACCACTTCCCGGCATGTGCTGCTTAACTCCTGGTGAAGGCAGTAGCCTCTCACCACTATGAGGGTAGTGCTTTGGGTGCCCCTCCTGGCGCAACAAGACCACAATCCTTGAGACAGGCCCATGTCATGGGAACAGGCATGATCCGTGTTTGATATGGCATCAAAAACAAGCATTAAGGATCCAGGCAGCAGTACAGTTGGGCACTCAGGGCAGGGGTGCTCATCCATTACCATGCAGAGGACTTTTCTGTCCCAACACTTTTAAAGGCTGAAGCCTTTATTTTGAGTATGGTGGGTGAGGGCACCTTCCCTATTTAACGTATGCCGGGCCCTTTATGTACTT
Organism: Calotriton arnoldi; assembly: GCA_963921515.1. Lineage (NCBI taxonomy): Eukaryota > Metazoa > Chordata > Amphibia > Caudata > Salamandridae > Calotriton > Calotriton arnoldi. The sequence goes on along the minus strand of CAWUFW010007804.1, from coordinate 243,101 downwards.
TATATACAGTGATGGGACATCTGCTTCTTTTTGGCAGATGTCCCACATCCGCCAGACTCTACATAAGGCCTTGTCTTGTGCAGGTCAGTGTCAGGTTTTGTCTTTGTTCACACCATCGGTGTTCTTAAAGCTTCCCAGAACATTATTCAGCTTATTCATTTATTATATGACCATTCCTCATCCAGACCATTCATAACATAGAGCTTCTACCAACTCTGACTACATAAACCATTTGGGAATCAAACCATTGTCATTTAGACCATTGTCAGTCAGATTTTTCACACAGACCCTTCCCGTTGATACTTTCTCATCCATAATATTATGCAACACAACCATCCCCTATCTGCTCTCAGACCATTCTCATGCACCCGAAACCTCACAAAGAAACTTCTCCTCTGTGGGTGCTCATTTCTGGTGCACAGATGTCCTTTGCATGAGATGTTCTCATATGAAATTTAAACGCACTTGGTCCATAAAATGTGTCTATATTTACTGAAAAATGAAGACCCCCATCTTTCTAATGGATGGACACACACACACCGGTACCTCTCCCCCCTCCATCTTGCTTTCTTAGCATCCATCACTCTGCCTATGCCCATCCTACCATTGGTGTGAATGTGTCACTTTCAGCACTATACTCACACCACGACTTTCCAGTCCTAAATGATAGTGACCTGTCCCCAACCCGACTTTCCCAACACCCCAACACATTCACACCCCCCATGGTACCAAATATGACACACAACTGGCAATGTGCTGGTCTGAACATCATACTTAAACTCCCAGCTACCTTCTGTGGTTTACTTGCCACAAGTCAACAAACATCTTCAGGAACATGTTCTGTTTCACCGCCCACATGTGTGCACATCATGCCCTGCATGCCTGCATGTTGAAATTCAGATACTGAACCAATTCATCTTTATATTATTACTTTTGTGCAAATAAAGGCGAATTAATGAGCAAAATGATTTTTCTTTGGCTGATTCTGCATACAGTATTACCACCACTACACAGTTTTTTTCTCACATTTTTGTCCATGTAGAACTATTGGAAATTTAATGTGCAATAAATCAAGCAAAGCAGTGTTAGCACTTATTCTGTAATGGGTGTAAAGTGCAAAACTGGGTGCTAAAAAAAACTGTGCTTGTAATTTTTCTTTGCTCATAACCACTGTGTTCTTTCTATTGAGAAATCTAACTCCACTTGTATTCATGTACATTGTGCAGATATCCCTGGGTTCAGTGTGCGCTATAAAAATGTGTGAATAAATAAATAAATAAAAAAATGGTTCTTATATTGTACATATAATTTACCAATTCTTTATTTGCAATAACTAATGAATTACAAATACAGGATCGGTAAATATGTTCTTAACATTTATTTTCATAAATAGCGATTTCTCTTGATTCGCAATTCTAAATAGCGTTTCCATATTTGCCATTCGAAGTAGTCGCAAATAGAGAATTGCTAATTCCAAATGTTGAATAGACTGATTTGATGACCTCACAAGCAGGAACCATGAAGTGAGTTACTTGTCTTTCATTGCTTGGTTAGCACTTTCAATACACACATCTGTGTGGAGCAGGAGAGCACTGGAGAATAGTCACATTGCCCAATCAGGAGAAAGGCAAGGGTGATGGAGGCTGCAAATGAAAAGAGAAGTTTTCTGATGTGGAATTGGAAATTTTAGAAGAAGAATGTGTCTTCAACGATGACAAACCTTTGGGGAAAACATCTTTGACTGTGACAGAGGCAACCAAAATGAAAATCTCGGTATCAATCCATGAAAGAATGCAGTTGCAGTCATGAAGCGCACTATTAATTAATTTCATAAGCGATGGTATGATTTACTGTGTCGCGCAAAAGAAAACTTGCACAAAGAATGTCTGATGCTTGGCATACTGAAGGTGGTTCTTCATCTATCCTCTCTGATGGAGAAGATGATCTGAAGTACTTTTGCAACAAAAACTCCAGCCTTGGGTGTGCTTTAATAAAATGGTGAAAATCCTGGAGGTCATATACATGGTAACCCCAGAAACGTAGGGTCAGTTTTTAAACAGATAGTGAGGGGGGGGGTGCTACTTTGTCTTTTCTAGCCCCAGGGGCCGCCGGCACGGCTCGCGGGTGGGGAGGCAGGCGCGGAGGAGGGGGGGGGACACGTGCTGCTTTAAAAAAAAAAAATAATAATAACACTTACCTTGCCGCCGCCAGGTCCCGCGTCTTCTCTCCTGCTCGCCTCTGTCCGACTCCAGGTCAGAACAGGAAGCAGGCAGCCAGGCTCCCACCCCTAAGCCAATCACAACACTGCAATGCAGCATTGTGATTTGTCTAAGCGCCGTGACACAGCACTCAACTAGGGGCTGGAGGGGTGGGCATGTTCTCCATGCATGCTGTAATGCAGCATGCATGGAGAACAGGGAAGTGCGCATGACTATTTTGGGCGGCCCGAGAGGGCCGACCAAACAGTCATTGCGCACAAGACTGTTCTACCACTCCTACCCTCCAACTCCACCCCTCCCCCTCACACACTGCAGCATTAGGAGGAAAAAATAAAATGATAATAACATTCCGTTATTATCATTTTATTTTTTCCTTCCTTTGCAGCTCCTGGCAGTGAGGCGACGCTCCTCCGCCTTAGCGGAGGAGCCGCCACTGTCTAGCCCCCACAACATCATTGGTGGTGCCCCTGCCTTTTATGGGGCCACCAAAAAGCACCATTGGTAAAATCAAACAAGCTCTGCAGGGCATTATGGGGAGCATGAATATTATATTAGCATGTTTTGCCGCATTCCTAGACTGCCGTGCGGCCGTGCGCCGCATGGCATCTTTTTGGTTCTTTTTACTTTTTGTTGTTGTTGGGGGTTCCTGGTCCCATCCGGGCACTCCATATGGCATTTTCTTTGGGGGCAGCTCATAGAGCCTACCCCCAGCTGCCCTGGCTAGCTCCCTGCGCAGCCATCATTCATCTCTGCTGGCATGGGAGCCGGCTGTGAGGTTCTCCTTGCTCGCTCCATGCGGGCAGGGTGTGCTTTGTGGGGTGTCTGCCTCATTCCCCCCAGACATGGACACAAGGAGCAGGGGTGATAAGTGCAAAAGTGCTCCCCCTGCTCCATTGGTTGTCAGAGGCCTGGAGATGGGGTCTCAGGACCCTTACTTTTTCCTTGGGGTGGATGTAGCGGCACTCCCCCAATTCTTGTTTGGTGGGGGCCCGGAGATGGGGTAACGGGCCCTTTTTCTCTTTGTTGGAGGAGTGCAACAGCGCTCCCCGATCCTCTTCATGGCGGGGGTCTGGAGATGGGGTCCCAGGGTCTCTTGTGCAGAAACTAGCTCTGGAGTTGGGATTTCTGGGTCTCAAGAGCTCTGGGGTGGGGGTCCATGCCTGCCTCCTCCAGAGCTCATAAATAATTAATCAGTTTGCACTGTCGGGCACAGGCCCACCGTGGCGGTAATTTTAGATCCTGCAGCAGAGCTCCATGCGCTCCATTTCCTGTACAGGTCAAAGGTCCCCAGCCTTAAAAAGGCCATTCCTCGGGTCCCATTGGGCCGATTTGGACGACCATGGGCTTTTTTTACTCCTAGTAGTGAGCTTTAGGTACCAGGTGCTGTCCCAGCAGGCCTCAAACATGATGTAATTTGCAGGGAACTGGTTCCACTAGCTCACTGCACCAGCCTTTCTCCTTTTCTTGGTCTCTGGTACTCCTTTCCTCCTTTTGGGGTGCAGAAGTCCAGATCTTCTCCTAACTGGTCCTCAGGAGGTGTAAGGGGGTCAGCCGCACTGGCCCTTGGAGAGACCCACTGGTCCCGGGGCCAACTGTGGGCAGAGTCCTTAGTCCTTTAGGGCATCTGGGGGCTAGTCTTTCCAGTTGTCTTGACTGCTGCCATCGTCACAGTCCCTGTGTCCAGAGTCCAACAATAAAAAACACTCTCTCTCTTGTGCAAGAGTTTTTAAATCGGGGTGGAAGGTTCTAGAAGCCAGGCACCCCTGGCCAACCATAGGGTGCCACATCACCCCTCCTACCTTGTCCCAAACCCCTTGCACAGCATACTGGGACAGGTCAAGATGGTGCCATCCAGATGTCTTCTGGGAGCGTCAGCTCCACCCTCAGCTGACATCACTGCTAGGGTCTTTCCGACCAAAGCTTCAAAGAGCAGCCCCCTCCTGTGTTGATTCCAGCTGTATGGGCTTCCTCCTTTGTTAAGTGGGCTTGGGCTATATCAACCCTGATACAGTGTGTGACAGCTAGTTAACAGATGCAGATTTACTTCCCCACCCGTTCCTCCTAAGGAGCTGAGAGAATCACTGCTAATTACTCCTTTTGTGTGCAGAGGCCTTCGTTCCCTCTGCTGGGGAGCAAAGTAATTAACTTGGCCCAGCAGAATGACAAATGGCCTGGACTCTGATCCTAACCTGAGCCACATAAATATGAAAATTCTGGACAACCCATAAAGTGTACATGTATGATCTTTGGACCTGCATAGTCACACTGGGTGCACATGTTTCACACCAGTTTCAAAACTCACAGGACTTTGTAGGCCAGAGGGATGGAAAACTGTACTCTAAGGCACATTTCCCCCTATATGTATAATATAGTGTCACTGCAGACAAAACAGTAAACCATACTAACTTTACCTATGAGTGCCCACTAATAATATAAGGCCTACAATAGGTCAATATTTATCCTGCAGAGTCCCCTCTTTACCAGGCTACCTGTCCGCAGTTACAGGGCAGCGCACAACGGTAGTCTGACACGCTCAGCCCTCACTTGTTCACTTGCAACCAGCCAAGTTCCCCTTACCCTTTTTGCCTCACAGCAGCCTTATCTTAAAAGGCATACTCTGGTGGTCAACACACGCAGTCCATTTACCATGTGATTACTGTAGGTGAAAGACAAGCAGTGAGACTCATTCACAATAAAAATTACGGCCCTCAATTGAACTGGCCCTTCTTTATGACACCGACGGGGTGCTGGGTATTAATTCCCACACTAAACGATGGCTCGATTCCTCTCTTGCCACTGTCAAGTTGTTCATTTTATGAAAATGGAAATCGGCGTCCCCGCCAACGTTATCTGACAGGATAGAGGGAGTCACAACAATGGCCTCCTTTGAGAGATCGATCTATAAGCTGAATGACCAGCTCTCCAAATTTGAGGACATATGGGATCCATTCCTCAAACATTCATCATCATTGAGTATCCCCCTCAGGGGTTCCATTGCTGTTGTCCTTCTATCGGATAACTTTATGCTGATGACATTGCTAGACAACAGCTTCTTCCATTAGCATCAGAGGCCAGATTGAGAATGACTACCTTTTGTTATTAACCTGAGAGACTAATGATCTGACTTCTACACACTACGACATGCTGAGGAGACTTGGACATGATCATCAGCATAGATTTCAACCTGGACCTTTATTAAATTTGCTCTGCACAATCTATCTTGTTTGATTTCTTAACATATAATGTACTTCTTTTTCTTTGTTTTTATTGTATCTTCTTCAGTTAATCCTGGTATGAGCCTGTTAGCACCTGAGCGTATGGTTATTTGTGTGAGTTGTAGCATTGTCCCTTCTATCCAGAGCGCTTTGCATGTTGTTCCTATGGTTTGCCCATTTACGGGCCTCACTGGATTTGGATATTGTGCCTTAAGTCAGATAGTGTCCTGGACATTGGGATAGTTGATGAGAGACCGATATGACGTGCTATTATTTTCCTTGCTGAAAATGACCTAATAAAAAGTATTTAAACAGAAGGAACTGCTAGTCAGGGTCAAGCACAGCTTGTGTAAAACCTGGGTTTTAAAATTAGTTGCAAACACTGTTTGTACCTGATTTTAAACTTACTGAAACATCTGGAAAGATGACTTTCATTTTTAGGTCTTGACTACAGACAGTTTTTGTTGATATGCTAGTCTGAACAAATAATACATAGGGTGGTCTTTTGGTCAACCCCATAATTATGATTGGATGGTTTTCTATTTAGCTCTTGCTGCTTCTCCCACCCCTTCTCTTTATTAAAAATTACACTTCCATCAACCAGCTTTCCCTCTTTAGCCACCTCCTGCTCAGTGTGCCATCAGCTGCTGTATTGGCAGGCGGCAATCTTAATTTTATTTTTAACCATTCTAAGATGGTGTCTCATGCATGCACAGTTACACTCATACGTGGCACTCAACTTGAAGTAAATATTCTTATGCTTTAAGAAAATTCATTCAATGATGCTCACTGTAAATATGTAGGCATCTGCGTCAGCCATCTCTGAATGGAGTTTCTTAAAGCATAAGAAAACGCATTTACACCCACCACATGTTCTCACACACTGTGGCTATCTTGGAAAAAAAGCATTGAAAACTTTCTCACAAAAATGATCTATTGGGTTTTGTCAATGTTTATTACAATATGCACTTCTTTGAAACATTTGACTGTCTCTTTGGTAGCTTTCTCATTTCTATGACTCCTTATTTACAGTTTCTCATATACCCAAATCCCCTCTCATACAATGCCAGAGTACACTCTGCATAATTTGGCAATTTCCAATTACCTTGGTATTTTGGTAATGCTCCTCTGAAGCTGAGGTATTCAAAAAGTTAGTCATGATAACTGATCACTGACTTATCCATCAGTTACTTCAATCTGATTGGTCACCTTCAGTGTTGTCAGCCACCACCTTCTCATAAAGCACACCCTACCATGCTCGGACCATCCGAACTTTGTAGACACAACTCATACGGTCATAACAAGTCTGCCAAGTGATTCATGCACCTTGATCAATTTACTCCTGGCCCACCATATACCAATAAATATAATAGCTTCATAGCACAGTTTGTTTCGTGATCTGAGTGATGTAATAAACAGATGTTTCTCTTCCTCACTTAATTGGTAGTAGCCCACTTCACAACTTCTCAAAGAGATATCCTTTGATTAAATAATGTAGTACACCTTATCTTTCAGTAGGTGCAAGTTATCTTCTGTTCCTTCTGTTTGCCGCTGATAGTGAGATGTACTTCATTTAGGATATTGAGCCCAAGCACTATGTGCATGTTCTTTCCTTCCTTTCCTCTTCCGATAATCAAGTTCGGGTTCATCCTTTCATCTACCCAAGAATTGGCTAAAAAAAAACTCGGTGGAGGCAAAAGGCGACACTTAAATGGAAGAACATCATCCAAAAAATGTGGCACAGATGCTCAACTGTTGTAGAGGTTTTGCCATGATCACCAAAATACTCTGGGGCATATTCTCAAGGACTTATCGCCGAGTTAACGGCACTTTATCGCAGCCAAAGTCGAGATAAATGTATCGCAACATTCACAAGCTGGTGCTAACAGCCTATAACACCAGTTTACCTGTGAAAGCATCCTCAAAAAACATCGCCACAGATGACCCCTGCAACTATCGCTAATGAGATGCAGAGTAGGCGTTCCCGAGCAAAAACCCGCGACAACACCACACCTCAACATTCTCAACGACCAGCCCGATCAGCGATAAAACCACAAAACAGGCGATAAGGCGCGTTAGCAGCAGGAAACTAACACCTGCCCTGACCTGGTGCAAAGTCGGAGCACAGCCTGCACCACAAAATGGAGCCCAGCCCAGAGCCACACCTGAAGGGCAACAGATGCCATGGAGCCACTGAACATGCGTGCCGGACACCCAAGAGGGCCACAACACCCACCGCCACCACCCCCAGGACCACCCCCCCCGGCCCCACCATGGGCACCCCCCACCTCCCCTGGACCAAGACACAGCACATCAACTGCACGGAAACATGACCAAAAGCACCCGCCTGATGTCCCACAATTGCAACAATCAACATACATGTGCGCACTGAGATCCTGATTCATACATACACCATTGAAAAACCAAACAAAATGTCACATTCAAATACGTCACCAAACAACTATCCTGAGGAGTCATGGCGGGGCATCCCTGGACAAACTGTGACTCACAGCCTGCAAGACAATACCCAAGATAAGAAGGTGTGTCAGGCACCCATCAAAGGACAGGGAGAGAGAGAAAGAGAGAGAGAGAAAGAAACAGACAGAAAGAGAGAGACTGTACAAGGATCGCAAGGCCAATCGGGCCCTTGGCTCATGCAAACATGCCAACAGCTGCGTGTGTCTCGAACTCTGCGCACCACAAATCACAGGCCTGGCATCAAAGTCAGCGCGAACTCCACATCACAATTAAGACATGCAAGCAGTAGTCAGACGAAAATTAGGAATGAAAGCACCTTTGTCTCAAAACACAAGGCCCAAGGCCAACCAAACCCCCGACCTTGCTTGGTCCTGAATGCGGCTGGCACACCCTGCGTGAGATACCATACCAGCCTCCGATGACTCCCACACCACGAACTGCGCTAATGAAACACCAATGTGCCTACACCCCACACACACTTGTCCCTGCACGACCGACACCTGCAAGGGATGCCCTTGACACATTGTCAAGAACTACCCATACGTACAAACGTCTCACACACATACGACTCATTGCTCAGAGCTGTGGCATATCGTCCACCGAACACCCGCCGGTCAGACGAGTGCCAGTGCCACGAGACCAACAAACGCAATGGCCTGCATTCCCGGGAACATGCACAACCCCTGTCACGTGGAACTGTCCTGTGCCCGAATGCTGCATCTGTTGGGATCCCTGCCAATGGCAGTGTTGCGAATCAGTTTCCGTCTGAGTTTCCGTCTTTCCTACGTCACCTGCGTCCAGCCCTGGTTCCACTGTCTATCATGCACATTCGAGTGGCCATGGAGGTCTGTCTATCCAACGCAACCTTAGCTGAATTGGATTATGACCTGACAGTGCGCCCCCTGTTGGCCCACCAACAGGAGTGTCACCTGGATAGCCGTGCATGGGATGCACTGATCCTTGGCGTATGTGCTGGCAGTTGCGCATGGGAGAATGCACAACTCCTCGTGTGCAGTGACCACATCGAGGCGCTCCCCTATTGGGCTGTGTTACGGATTGGGGAAACGGCGTGGTGTGAGCACATCTGCCCGGACCAGTTAATGGATTGGCTCACCCTGGTGTTCCTTGAACACGACAACGACGTACTATTGGAACACATTGCCCATGAAGCTGCGCTGGCATTCATGGACGAGAAACTACGTCCCTGCAGCCACATCGGATTGTCACCCACAGCACTGCTCCCAACACCTTGTAGCATCGTGGGGAATGTACCCACATCCCACCACAACAGAGGACATGTCTGCCTTCGTCTGGACTCTGTATGCATGTGCGTGGAACTACGGGTGTGTACACACACCTGTGCAAGGTGATGCAGTTCCATGGTCGGAGCAGCACAGCGTCGTCTGGCAACGTTACCAAGTTGGACACACTGCTGGGGGGAGAGTACACACATGGCAATGTAGCACGACATGTGAACTTGTCGGACCCTTCCACCTGATCACTGCCAGCAGAGCAGACAGTCGGCGCAGTCGGGTGGCATAGCACTATGCAGACCCCATGGGCTGTAAGTCGTGCCCCCTCACACGGGGCAATGGGCGTACACCAAACAACACATGACTCATCCAGCAAGGCAAGGTGGGCTGAGACCGTTGCCATCCGTGATGTTTGGGGTTCATTTTTCCAGCCCCATTTCCTGCACCTCGACATGTACCCATGCTGCGTGTAAGTGTCTTAAGCATGTTCCTGCCTGTTGTGGCCGTTGCCTGGTCCGTACTGACACGCACATGCCAATAAAGTCTACGCAACACCACTGGTGTCTAACTGTGATGAGTGTTGATTAGACTGACCACTCGTGTGCCACAATGAGCATCGTCCCTACACATGGAGGAACTGACTGACGCATGTACAATGGGGGTGGGTCCCTTCTGACAGCTCCACCTCTGTGAGCCCGACACATTGTTTTGGGAGAATTGCTGGTAGACCTGTGCTCTTACGTGTCTTCAGCAATGTGAGTATGGTGTCCAACCTCTGACCATGTTGAGCAATGTTATGAATCATTACAGAATGTGTCCACACAGATGTGTGTGAGTGGGTATGCGACGTGAAGTTCTGTCGTCACATGTGATGTAGGACACCACTTCTGGCCTGCTAACGATTTGGTCATTCCTACACACAGCCCTATTCAAGACATGGACCTGTGCCTACGTTGGGGGGTTGTGAGTTTGTTGCTAATGTGCAATGGGGACACAGCCAGTACCCACCTTCACAGTCATCCAATTGGCCATGTGTCTCGGGGATGAACATGCGCATTGATGTCATTTACCAGGGTGTACCTTCTTGTGCAATCATTGTCCCTACATCCAGCCATACTTCCATACGTGAGTGAACATAGTCATGACACATCTGCATGATTTCGAATGTTTTATTCACATTCTGGCGAATGACGGAGAGGGAGCTGTACATGGCCATCCAAGCCCACATAACATGGAAGCCCAGTGGTGGGCCAACCGGAGTCCTTTGGGCATTGAAAATTGATTTGGAAGAGGGGGAGTGCAGTCCGCAGCAGGATTGCTGTGTAATTGTCAAGCAGTGGAGATATGGCAGTCCGTGTCGGGGTCCGGGTGAATGTCGCAGAGTGTTCTGGGGGTCAGTGGAAGGGGTTGTCCCAGGGCATGATGCATGGGGCAGAGCCAGGCAGGGCAAGCCATATGGAGGTGATGGATGCTACTGCCTCCTTCCTCACACAGTAGTTACCATCCACATCTTACTCCTCTGATACTTATTCTGTGTCGGGTGTGTCCGGTGTGTGTGCCGGTGTAATGGCTGCATCACTGTGTGCCACTGACACATCAGGGTGCGAAGGTGATGGGGCTGCATCACTCTGTGCCACTGACACATCAGGGGTCGGAGATGTGTGTGTTGAGGTTCCTGCAGCAGTCATCTGGTACAGGCTCAGTGGCAGCAGTGGCAAGATGAGGATCTGCAAGGCATGGAGGATCGCAGCTACATCTCGCTGGTGTTCAGCAGTGGCAGCCATACTTCCAGCCTGCATTGGATCCATGGTCTCCATTGTCCTCCGCATCTGTGCCAACTCTGTGCTGTCATCGCTGGAGCCTGTCTGCCTAGACAGTTCTTGTCTCCGAGTAATGGAACTAGCGATGTCAGCCAAGGATTGTTGGTGGGCATGGTGCGGACAGTGGGTATCCGTTAGGGACTGTAGGTGCTCCCTGATGGGACTCAGGCACCCACGTATGGCATCGAGTTTGGCTGCCATGAGGTCGAAACCCAGCCGCAGCTGATCTGCCATCTTCTCCTGGCACCCTAACACACGGCGTTTGAAATCCATGTGTTGGTCGTGGGGGTCCTGGGAGGCAGCTGTGGTGGTGTGTGCTTCCTGCTGTGTGGTCTGTGCAGGGTGTGGGCTCACTGCGATGCAGCTGGGCTACCCTGCTCCTGGAGGTGGGGGGAGGAGGCTGTCCACGAGCCGTTGGAGTGTGTCTGGGCATATGGGCAGGGTGTCCTCTTCATCATCACTGAAGAGATGTGTGGTCTGCTCTGCAGGAGGTGTTGGTTGTCCCTCTGCAATGTAAGGGGAGATGCAGGTTAACAGTGTGTTCCATGTATGTTGACGCATTGTGGATGTTTACATTCAGACTGCATGACGGTGTACATTGTGACTGTTTTGGTGTAGCTGGCTATTTGATGGGAGTCAGTGGACATTTCGACTACATGACGGATGTGTGGTTGCACTCGTACATTATCATCTCACAGTGTCATGCATTGCCAGATGTGATTGGCCAGTCTCTTCGCATGAGAGGCACCAGTTGTGTCCTCTGTCCTGTGGTGTAGGGGTTGCACTCTGTCCCACATTGTCGTCAATGTTGATGTACTGTGATTGCTATGTGTGTGTGCTGCATTGTTGGCAATTCGCCCCTGCAGCTCTGCATTGGCGGACCCTTATCCCTTTGAGTCGGTGTGCATTTGACTTGTGTGCTTTTCGGGGGCTGGAATGTTTGCGACTTGGGTCATTTGTGCTACTGGAGATATTTGGTACTCTTGTGCATTGTTTGTCTGCAGATGTGTTCTTGACGTCATGGCTCGTAGGTGCACGTGGATGTGTCAGAGTGTGACCTGCTCCTTTACGGATGTGGTCCACACTCAGCCACCTCAGTGTCGTCACGTGCACCATGTCATGTATTGTGACTTCAGCCATGCTATCTGTCATGCAGTGTCACTTGCATTGTCAGTGTGGCTCAGAGAGCCGCTGCTTTTCTGGATTCAGCACATGTGCATGGGTAGGTTGCGGCATTGGTGATATGGAGGGGGGTGTAAACACAAGATAGGCTGCCCCTAACGTGGGTTCCTACAGTTTCCTACAGAGTTATGCTGAGATGCAACACCAATGGGGGCATCTCATAAAAAGTTTCGGACTGGCCTCACACACCGCCCGGTGTCATGCTTCATCATAGGCTGTCCTCGCCCTCTAAAAACTTCGTTTGATAGAGGGCGGGCATACACCTGGAGACAGGGATGCACTTCTACAACTAAGTGATGGCCGTGTGAAAGTGAAAAGTGATCTAAAAACCATCACACCTGTCACTCAACTGTGTTTATTCAGGGAACAGATGTATGGTATTAAAATAAGTGTACGGTGATCTGGGACATTATTTTCCCTTCACCGTATTGAGTGCGGTCAACATGTTTCTGCGTTAGTGTCCCCGTAGGGTACGTCGCATTCGTCAGGACCAAAGGGTTTTGCCTCTTTGCATCTAATGCAAAGAGGTGCTGCCAAACTGGGGACGGGGCTAAAAAAGGGGGGAGTTAAACTACCCGTCTGGTGTAGTACCACTGTGAGTGAATCTGTAGGAAAAAAGAGAAACAAAGAAAACATACAGACCAAACGTGTAAGTATGTTTAGCAAATTTTGTCATCCAAACCAAGTCACACCTATAGCGCGCGTGGTGTGGTCTATATGAGACACGTGGCACACGTACGTGTCGTCATATGACCAAAAACATAATCCATTTCTCACCCTAAAATACTATCCTCTATACTCCATGGGAGGGCGAGGGTAGGAGGGCCTACTTGTGACTTTCTGTAAAGAAGATATACAGATTTAGGTGATGGTAATAGTCTAATCGTGGATCCGCAGGATATAAACACAAAAACAACTAACATGCATTAAAATATAATGAACAAATTGGTTGTCCGGTTCCAGTCATTGACACCCAATCTCTCAGAGAAAGCTGGAATCAAGCTTTCATTCTCACCACCATACATGACACTCATTCTCTTACTGTCTGAATTCGGCGCTCCCAGCGGTTCTCTCTACAGGCGTCCTCTCGGTCTCCCCGTCGGTGGAGACTGATACTTCCTTGGTGGTTTTAAGTCCTTTAGATAATTGGTTAATTGTTTAGTTGTTTGACACAGACGTCCTAATAGAAAACGCATGGAGCGCTTCCTGTGTCCCCATACGGGCGAGTCTGGACGCCTGGTACGGGGCGTGTATGATTGTGCGTGCTCCTATTGGGTAAAAGAGGGGTTGCCTCTGTTCAATAGCTAGCGTATCCTATGCGCGCACGCGCTGTTGACTGAGAGACACATTAAACTCATTCGACCATAGCCACGTGATTGAGAACGTGAACTGCGCATGCACAGGGGTTAAGTGTTCCTGTTATCCGTCTGCGCCTTTTGTCTCTATGTGGCAACACCATACCCTATCGGCAGACACTCGTCATAACAGTAAAGGGCTCTGGGCAATATCCTGGCTGTATTAAAAGATACTTGGATAGTAAACCATGCCCCATAATAATACAAGCGCGCATATACGTGCGCGAGAGTACAGAATTCCTACTCTTTGTATGTGTGTTTTAGCCTTAATAAGTTGGTGATATATCCTGTAGGCAAGGTACTAGTGCGGTCTTAACGCTCTAGGTGATATAAAGTCAGAGTGCAAACCTGTCACCATCATGGATTTACTAATTCCCTGGTTGCGCAGTGTGTTTATTTCTTTCTAGAATTATGACTGTGTTGCAATCGTAGAGTATAATACTCAATCTCTCCCTTGAAATATGTTGGACCCAAGGTGAAGGGGCTAAATGTATTGCTCTTGATGGTCAGTTAGTATAATTCTAGAATTTTGTATATGTTGTAATCGTGGAGTATACTACTCGGTCTCACCCTTGAAATGTGTTGGACACAAGGTAGTGGGGCTAAGTGTAATGCTCTCAGTGATCAGACTGTATAACAATTGCTACTATCTACTCCTAGGAATCATAAACCTATATTCACATAGACAGCCCATGTGTGGTCTAATTCCTTTTTCATCATATAATTACACGGTCTCAGAGCCCCTTCTGCAGTGGTGTGCAACTATCTCAATAAATGATTGATCCATGTGTTGAGGTTGGCTTGATCACTTTGCCAGCTGTAGCCATGGTATATCATCATTCAGGCCTTGCTCCCATGTATGTAACCTGTACACCCACCGTTGTTCCCGGATGTGTAACTGTCTGAAAATGTCGTTTTTCCGTTTTTTCATTACTTCAAGGATGGTCCACCGCAGATCAGAGTCACTATGGTTTTTTTCGGTAAAGTGTTTCGTCAACTTTGTGTTTGTTTTTTTGCACCTGATGGTACTACGGTGTTCGTTGATCTTCGTTTTTACCTTCCTTGTCGTCATCCCCACGTATTTCAGATTACATGGACAGGTCAGTAGATAAACTACATTTTCCGTATTGCCTTTACTGAAATTTTTAAGTCTCCAGGGATTATCTGTGCCAATATCTACTTCCTTAGTAGTGGTAGTCAGGGGGCAGCACACACAGTTGCCGCACGGATAGTGGCCTATTGGTTTAGGTTGGCTCCATAGGGTCATCTGGTTATCATTGTCATCGTTGGTGATCTTCGAGTGTACCAGGTCATCCCTCAAGTTTCTACTCCGTTTGAACGCAAAAAGTGGGGGTTCCCACTTCCGATTTCCGCTGTTCAAGATTGCCCATTTCTTCTTGATGATGTTCTGCACTCTATTTGAAACGGGAGTGTACGTAGTAACGCATACCAAACGGTCCGTTTTTTCTTTCGGGATGGTCTCTAACAGGGTTTCCGATTATTGTTCTTTGCCCTTTTCTTTGCACGTTTCACCATCTGGCTCGGGTAGTGTCTCTCCAGGAGCTTGCTCTCTAGTTGTTCCGCCTGTGCTCAAAAAGTGTCCACCTCCGAAAGAAAAAACGGACCGTTTGGTATGCGTTACTACGTACACTCCCGTTTCAAATAGAGTGCAGAACATCATCAAGAAGAAATGGGCAAACTTGAACAGCGGAAATCGGAAGTGGGAACCCCACTTTTGCGTTCAAACGGAGTAGAAACTTGAGGGATGACCTGGTACACTCGAAGATCACCAACGATGACAATGATAACCAGATGACCCTATGGAGCCAACCTAAACCAATAGGCCACTATCCGTGCGGCAACTGTGTGTGCTGCCCCTGACTACCACTACTAAGGAAGTAGATATTGGCACAGATAATCCCTGGAGACTTAAAATTTCAGTAATTGCAATACGGAAAATGTAGTTTATCTACTGACCTGTCCATGTAATCTGAAATACGTGGGGATGACGACAAGGAAGGTAAAACGAGGATCAACGAACACCGTAGTACCATCAGGTGCAAAAAAACAAACACAAAGTTGACGAAACACTTTACCGAAAAACCATAGTGACTCTGATCTACGGTGGACCATCCTTGAAGTAATGAAAAACGGAAAAACGACATTTTCAGACAGTTACACATCCGGGAACAACGGTGGGTGTACAGGTTACATACATGGGAGCAAGGCCTGAATGATGATATACCATGGCTACAGCTGGCAAAGTGATCAAGCCAACCTCAACACATGGATCAATCATTTATTGAGATAGTTGCACACCACTGCAGAAGGGGCTCTGAGACTGTGTAATTATATGATGAAAAAGGAATTAGACCACACATGGGCTGTCTATGTGAATATAGGTTTATGATTCCTAGGAGTAGATAGTAGCAATTGTTATAAAGTCTGATCACTGAGAGCATTACACTTAGCCCCACTACCTTGTGTCCAACACATTTCAAGGGAGAGACCGAGTAGTATACTCCACGATTACAACATATACAAAATTCTAGAATTATACTATCTGACCATCAAGAGCAATACATTTAGCCCCTTCACCTTGGGTCCAACATATTTCAAGGGAGATACTGAGTATTATACTCTACGATTGCAACACAGTCATAATTCTAGAAAGAAATAAACACACTGCGCAACCAGGGAATTAGTAAATCCATGATGGTGACAGGTTTGCACTCTGACTTTATATCACCTAGAGCGTTAAGACCGCACTAGTATCTTGCCTACAGGATATATCACCAACCTATTAAGGCTAAAACACACATACAAAGAGTAGGAATTCTGTACTCTCGCGCAGCGTATATGCGCGTTGTATTATTATGGGGCATGGTTTACTATCCAAGTATCTTTAATACAGCCAGGATATTGCCCAGAGCCCTTTACTGTTATGACGAGTGTCTGCCGATAGAGTATGGTGTTGCCACATAGAGACAAAAGGCGCAGACGGATAACAGGAACACTTAACCCTGTGCATGCGCAGTTCACGTTCTCAATCACGTGGCTATGGTCGAATGAGTTTAATGTGTCTCTCAGTCAACAGCGCGTGCGCGCATAGGATACGCTAGCTATTGAACAGAGGCAACCCCTCTTTTACCCAATAGGAGCGCACACAATCATACATGCCCCGTACCAGGCGTCCAGACCCGCCCGTATGGGGTCACAGGAAGCGCTCCATGCGTTTTCTATTAGGACGTCTGTGTCAAACAATTAAACAATTAACCAATTATCTAAAGGACTTAAAACCACCAAGGAAGTATCAGCCCCACCGACGGGGAGACCGAGAGGACGCCTGTAGAGAGAACCGCTGGGAGCGCTGAATTCAGACAGTAAGAGAATGAGTGTCATGTATGGTGGTGAGAATGAAAGCTTGATTCCAGCTTTCTCTGAGAGATTGGGTGTCAATGACTGGAACCGGACAACCAATTTGTTCATTATATTTTAATGCATGTTAGTTGTTTTTGTGTTTATATCCTCGCGGATACACGATTAGACTATTACCATCACCTAAATCTGTATATCTTCTTTACAGAAAGTCACAAGTAGGCCCTCCTACCTCGCCTCCCATGGAGTATAGAGGATAGTATTTTAGGGTAAGAAATGGATTATGTTTTTGGTCATATGACGTTACACGTACGTGTGCCACGTGTCTCATATAGACCACACCACGCGCGCTATAGGTGTGACTTGGTTTGGATGACAAAATTTGCTAAACATACTTACACGTTTGGTCTGTATGTTTTCTTTGTTTCTCTTTTTTCCTACAGATTCACTCACAGTGGTACTACACCAGACGGGTAGTTTAACTCCCCCCTTTTTTAGCCCCTTCCCCAGTTTGGCAGCACCTCTTTGCATTAGATGCAAAGAGGCAAAACCCTTTGGTCCTGAGGAATGCAACGTACCCTACGGGGACACTAACGCAGAAACATGTTGACCGCACTCAATACGGTGAAGGGAAAATAATGTCCCAGATCACCGTACACTTATTTTAATACCATACATCTGTTCCCTGAATAAACACAGTTGAGTGACAGGTGTGATGGTTTTTAGATCACTTTTCACTTTCACACGGCCATCACTTAGTTGTAGAAGTGCATCCCTGTCTCCAGGTGTATGCCCGCCCTCTATCAAACAAAGTTTTTAGAGGGCGAGGACAGCCTATGATGAAACATGACACCGGGCGGTGTGTGAGGCCAGTCCGAAACTTTTTATGAGATACCCCCATTGGTGTTGCATCTCAGCATAACTCTGTAGGAAACTGTAGGAACCCACGTTAGGGGCAGCCTATCTTCTGTTTACATATTAGATTGGAGGCTGGCTAGCCCCTTGGCCCCGTGCCTCTAGTTCCCATCCTCAGCCTAGTCTGAGGTGAGTGTGTGTGTGTGATATGGAGGGGGGCCCATTTGTGCACATAGTGGACGGGGGCCTACTTGGTGTTTCTATGTGTGCTGCAGTGTGCCAAGGATATCAGGGACATGTTCCACACTCATTGTGGGTGTGCAGTGTGCTGCACATGATTGTGCACGTGTGCCATTGTGCCCATCTGCCCCCGTCCCCCCAGTCCCTGGTGGTTACTCACCCTGTTGCTGTTGGGTCAGGTCATTTCGGGCTGTGTCCAGACCCCCAACTCCTTGCACCGTCTCCCCACTGATGACTGTGGCCACCATTTCCTCCAGCTCATCCAGCTCCTCCTGTGGCGCAGGACTCCCACCTCCAGTCGCCTTTGCTGCCTTCATGTTGGCAGCGAGTTTCTGTTTGGTTTGGCTGTGCACTTCATGCCAGCGCCTCTTGACCTCCTCCATTGACCTTCTCGACACTCCGA
The DNA here is from genome assembly GCA_963921515.1 of Calotriton arnoldi. Classification (NCBI taxonomy): domain Eukaryota; kingdom Metazoa; phylum Chordata; class Amphibia; order Caudata; family Salamandridae; genus Calotriton; species Calotriton arnoldi. The sequence goes on along the minus strand of CAWUFW010007804.1, from coordinate 224,703 downwards.
CTGCATTCACTTTGGTGACGATGGACTGCCATATTTCCGTTTGTGTTGCCAATGACGCAGTGGAGGTGACGAACAGTTGTTGGTAGTGTTCTATCACCTCCGTGACGGTGATCTGGTCTTCCTGCGGACTGAACCCCGTCTTCCTCTTCCTCTTCTCCTTGCCCTCCCCCGAACAGGGGATTCCATGCTGGTCCTCCGTGGGGTTTGTGGAGTTCGGCTTGTCCTCTGCACTAAGGGGTCCATTACGATGGCAGGCGGACAAAGTCCGCCCGCCATCGCAACTGAGCCAGGGACCGACCGCCGAAGTTGCGGCGGTCCCACCATGAGAATTAGGATGCGCCCGCCACACTGGCGGGCGCATCCTGGGCCTTTTACATTGTGGGTGGATCTGCTGGCTGCAGACCCACTCGCAATGCAAAAGGTCTGTGCACAGCATTGCCATGCACTACATGGCAGGCACCACGTGGTGCCTGCCACGTAGTGCATTGCAATGAGGGGGGTACCATAGGTACCCCCCATGTGCACCCCTCACCCCCCCAACACCCTGGGGGCCCGCAACGGGCCTCCAAAAGCAAGAACCGCATGCCTTTCCATGGCGGCAACGCCGCCATGGAAAGGCGATTCACCGCCTGCATCATAATATGGATGGCGGTGTCTTGCAGACACCACCACCATATTATGCCCCTTTCCGCCCGGTCGACGAGTCGACCGGCGGAGAGCGGCGGACGGTCTTTCCGTCCGCCGCGGACCCCCCAGCCATACTAATATGGCGGGGGGTCAATCAGGCAAGGATGGCGGGCGGATCGCCCCCGCCGGGCCAGCGGTGGCTACCGCCGGCCCGGCGGGGGCAATCCGCCTGCCATCCTAATGGGCCCCTAGGTCCGGGTGCATCCATGGTGCTACGCAGTTTGGATTGGTTTTGGGGTTGGTTTTTTGTTTGCTTTTATAGTGCATTTTCACGCATGACGCGTGGGTATTGCAGGCCTCTCGCTGGTTTTCGCTGATTTTGGTATCGCGCTTTGTGGCGTCGCGACTTTTTGGGCGGTTGTGTTTCGCATTTTCTGTTTTTCGCGTTGGTTTTTACGCAGGCATTTGGCGGGTTATCATGCTGCTATCGCATGGTGCCGAGGGGTTGGGAATTGGACGTTAGGATGGTGTTATTTTCTCGCGATGGACTGCGATATGCAAGGTTGCGTTAAGCTACATTTGCGATGATTATCACACGTTCTTGTGAATATCCCCCTCTATGTTCTCCGTTGATTCTCAGTGCAAGAGAGAGTGAGGATGAAGGAGCAGATCGTGGTTTTCATGCCATCCACAGACTGGAACCGCCTTTACTTCAAGACAAAAGCATTGCCCAACTACATTGCCCAGGTTAATTTAATTGAAATTGGCCGGCTTTGTTTATTTATAATAAGAAACATCACCAGTCAAAATGTCTGGAAGGGGAGGTGACAAGTTATCCGCAGAGGCCAATGCAATCAGAGACTTTTTGTAAATGACTTTAGTTTTCTCTACTAATCATAGATACATCTTTCGTGCACCCCCTAATGTCTGCTGCCTCAAAATCCTGATGAACTGAAACCATGCTGCGATCTTTGGGACAAGAAACATGATGGAGGAGACCCCTACTTTGCTTTGAGGCTCGAAAAGGATGTTTTTTATAAATCATGACTAGGGCTCCCGGTTTTATTGTATTTATTTTTTTGACATTTCCATCTGTATTTATCCATATTTATTTTTTGCTAATGTTATCTGTATTTATCCATATTTATTTGGGATTTTGTGAATAAATGAAGTTGAAACTAGTATTTTTCCACATTTATGTAACCGATAAATGTGCATTCATGCTTGAACACCAGATAGGTTCCACAGATTATAAATCAATGCACTTATAAAAAAACCCATGAACATTTTAGTATCAAGGTTGTGCATATCTACTGCTGTTTAAGCTCTTTACTGATATTCCATTCTTTTTTAACCCCTTACTTGTCAATAAGCACAGCTATTGGCCTGGCAGTCATGAATGGCAACATCTAATTTCCGTTTTTATCCACATTTAAAAATAAATACAGACAGGAAAATAAATGGTTTTCCGTCTGTATTTATCTGTAAAAATCAGTAAAAACGGAATACAGGGAGCCTTAATCATGACCAACACCCCCTCCACAGGCCCTTTCCCTTGGAGAGTGCTTTTTGCCTAAGAATTAAAGTTAGTACTGAGTAGTGAGTCTGGAAGAATGGAGAGGGATTTGATTGTATAGTGCCAGTCAGAGGTGACAATGACATCTAACAGAACCTTTGCACCTTCAGAAAGTCTTTAATTAATCCTGCAAACTATAATACCTTTCCCGACATAGTCAAGAACATTTTAACGGCTTTGTTGGTAGTCAATGGGACATCCCTGAAAACTATCTGGGTCATTCCCTAGGCAGATGACTTCAACCTAAAAGTGTGTATAAACATCTTAGATCATGGTGAGGATGTGGAAACCTTGATTTCGAAAAAAAATAATTCCTCTGTAAGATTGGAAGAGTGTATTTAGGTTTCTGGCCTAAGTAAGTCATTTTTAGGAACCTTTCTTTAGAACTCCAGACAGCTTCAAACCTCCATGTTCTGATGACAACTATGGCGCCTTCTGCAAGGCCTTTGTCCCAAAGTCTATAGAAAGAACTGCTAATTAGGACAATTGCTTTCATTTCAATCAGTTCAAGGAGATTTGTACAGTCGATTACGTTATGACATAGTTATGCAATCACAGTGCATTCTGTAGTTCAGGGATTTTATTCTAAGTGGTTCTAAGGTTTCCAATTGAATGTCCTCTCCACTTACATGACCATATTTTTGGAAATGCATGATGCACAGATAATGAGTTTCAGCCCTTAGTGTGGCCAGCATTGAAGCCAATCACAATATCTAACAAAGATTAGATTCTAACCCTAATGAAGGGTAAACATGAAATGTAATTGTTCTCTAGGAAAGATTAGATTCTAACCCAAATGAAGGATACACGTTAAATAAAAATCTTCTCTATGAGGATCAGGTTCTTAAAAAGCTTTTTACATTGGTAATTTGGACTGTTATTCAATCATACTGCAAGACAGCCCAACAACAGTTCTCATCAGTGGATAAGAACCCAGAAATTTGAAAATCTTCATGACTTACTATAGAATTTCCTAAACACCAATGCTTTGAAGGCAGTTTTGATTCAGATCTGTAATTTGATATTCAGCCTCCTCAGTAGAGGACCATAATAAGGCAAGTAAGTAGGAAGCAAATGAAGGTTGACCTTCTTGTCTGTCTGCCTTCCATTTTCCTGTGGGTTGCCTTTGGCCAAAGAGCTGCAGAGGTATTGTCCACTTGGATTTGATATGTCATTTGGATAGGGTGACTAGAATTTTAAAGCCAAAAACCGGGACATTTCACAAAAATAGAAGAAGGACTACAATTTTACTTCAAGCCAGTGCACAGAATGACAGCACTCCTCAGCAGAGAATTACAGAACAGGCAGTAAGAACATACATAAAATGCAATTTTTAAACCCAGTAGCTTGCCTGTTAATTACATGTGTTACTGTGAGAGAGGCAGGGCAATCAGGTGCTAGAGCTGTTTTTCAAAGCATTACGAGGCACAGGTGCAGGCTATTTCAGGAAGAGGGTGACCTTCCACACACCATCTAGAACGTTGAGGTCCTCTTCAAAAGGCCTGGCCTCGGTCCCTCAGATATGCTGAGCCCTCTCTGGGGGCAGATCTTTCAAGTTTATGGGAGCCCAAGCCTGGAACATGCTCCCTGTGACTCTCAGATCTATAAACAACCTGGCTGTTTTTAAAAAACAGTTGAAAATGTGGCTCTTCTGCAACTCAAGGGTAGTGGTTTGAAGGTGGGAGATCTTTTTCAGCGCCAGGACACTCACTTGAGTAACCGTGCGCTCTGTAAATTCTATCATTCATTCATTCATCACTGTTCTGTCTCCTGATTTGCTTGCTTTTGCGCATAGGTAGATTATCTGGTGCCTGCCCTTATCTCTGTGAACATAAACAAGATGTACAAAAAAAGCCCCCTATTAAATCTTGATGATGCCAGAGGTCAGTGCTCAGCTGCACTGTCTAAGCGGTCATCTTCGGAGCCAAACCCATGTTGACAGCAATCACACCCAATGTAACGCCGATCCTACTGACCTCTAGGGAGAGTAGCTGGTACTGCATGGATCTAGTGCTGCTGAAATGCTTCCACGTGGAACGTCAGACTGAAGTTGTTTAACGCAGTGCCAGGCACAGGCATAATTTGTGGGAGGAACTGTGCACATGCAACTACTTGCTCTTTTTCACTTGTGCATAGGCACCACTCACTCAGGGAATATGGAGGCAATGAAGAACAAGAGGAGTGAGATTGGTTAAACTAAACTTACTTGCTTGTAAGCAACTTATATGGGAACATGCCCGCCCATGCGCACCCAGGCAGATGCACCCCAGCCCCTCCCGCCGCCCAGCGGTGCATGCCCGCCCCTGCGCACCCAGGCAGATGTACCCCAGCCCCTCCCGCCGCCCAGCGGTGCATGCCCGCCCCTGCGCACCCAGGCCTCACTGCTCACCTTCCGCCCTTGGCGTGTAGCAATGAGGGCCCACCACGTGCCGCTGCAAGCCACATGCCCAGGGCCCACGGACATGGCACCCTCCACGTCATGCAGCCCCGCTCCGCAGGCCACCAGGTCTCACATATGATTCTGGGTCTTGATTTCGCCATGGCAGAGGACATACCAGTGCACCCGGCATCATCGCAGGCTGCACACCCGCTCAGCCCTTGAGGTGCCACTAACTCTGTGATCTGGGATGCGACGCCACGTGGCGGTAGGCCCGCGCTGCCTGCTGGCTCTGGCCTACACTGCGGTCCAGCAGGGCACACAAATCCTGAGCAGTCCGGACCGACGGGACGGGGCATCATCGCAGGCTGCACACCCGCTCAGCACTTAAGGTGCCCCTACCTCAGTGCACCCAAAGTCACCATCCCGTGGCGGTGTGCCTGTGCCAGCCGCAATGTATCCGGTGCCACCAAGTCTGTGTCCCAAAGTCATGGACCCTGTATGATTGGGTATCGTGTTGCGGACGCCATCATGTCACCTCCGGTCCTGGGGAATGTGATGTTGCAGGGCCCGAGGCCCTCGTGCCTACATTAACACCACACAGATGCACCCAGATAGAGAGTGGAAATGGCGTCGAGCACGTGCGCCCGGTCCTTTTTATTGGCAGGGTCACATGTCCTGTGATGCGTGTGCTGGATGGGTGTGGTGTGGGTGTAAACCAGCCGTGAGGGAGTGGCTGTGGCATGCTGACAACTAGACCTGTGAGCAGCAGATCACTACAGGAAGGACATGGGACATGTAGCGTTGCTGTCCCCCCCGTGAGCGTGAGCGTAAGCGGAGTGGGCTGGCCTGGCGTATGCCAGTCCACCGTAAGGGTGTGTAAATGACCCCGGGGCCCTGGGCGTGGTTCCGTACTGGGCTGGACAAGGAAGTAACTCATGCGTGTGTCCCTGTTGTTGTGTCAGCGCCACCCGGACCGCATTCGGCAATGTGTCACCCTGTGACCCCTGTTCTACGACATGAGCCACATGGACGTAAGAGGAGTCCAGTGAGCCTACATTCATCCATACTTCCACACTTGAAAGACCATAGACATGACACATCTGTGTGAATATGACTGTTTAATGCACATTCAGTGGAATGTTGCATCTGGAGCAGTACAGGGCCATGCAAACCCCACATGACGATGTTGTCCCGTGGAGGGCCAGCCAGGGTCCTTCAGGGAATGACAAGTCCAAAGGAAGAGGAAGAGTTCAGTCCGCAGTCTGATTGCTGTGTCAATGGCGATCGAACAGCATATGGCAGTCCATGTCGAGGTCCAAGGTGAGTGTCGCAGAGTGCATCGGGGGACAGTGGTAGGTGATGATGCAGAGGGCAGTACCAGGCTGAAGCCTGACCTATAGCTGAGATGCATGCTGATGCGTCCTTCTTACCACGAGGGCAGAATCATCCGCATCTTCGTCCTCTGCTGTTTCATGTGCCTCACGTGTGGGTGGTGGTGTTCTGTCTCCAGCACTGTGTGGCAGTGACACATCAGGGGGCGGATATGTGGATGGATTGGTGGCAGCAGCATGCATCCGCGCCAGGCCTTGTGGCAGCAATGCCATGAGGATGGTCCTGAGGTCATTGAGGAACCCAGCTACCTCTCGCTGGTGTGCAGCCGTGGCAGCCGCTCGTTCCGCATTCGCCCGCTCCATGGTCTCCATTAACCTCTGCATGTTTCCCAACTCCTGTGTGACATCGCTACAGCCACTCTGACTGGACAGTTGTTCTATTCTCTGAGTCAGGGCTCCAGCGATGTCAGCCATGGTCCATTGGAGAGCATGGAGTGGACTGTGGGTGTCCGTTAGGGACCGTGAGTGGTCCCTGATGGGACTTAGGCACCCACGTATGGCATCTAGTTTGTCTGCCATGCGGTCGAAGCCCACCCGCACCTGTTCAGCCAGATTCTCCTGGCACCACAAGACACGGCGTTGGAAGGCCATGTGTTCTTCGTGGGGGCCCTGGGAGGTAGCCGTGGTGGTGGGTGCTGCCTGCTGTGTGGTCTGTGCAGGGGGTGGGGTCTCCTTGTAGCAGCTGGGCTGCCCAGCTCCTGGAATTGGGCTGCGTAGGCTGTCCACGAACAGTTGGAGGGCGTCAGAGTCGAAGCTGTGGTGGTCCTCTTTGTCATCAGATAAGAGAGGGTCGGGCTGCTCTGCAGGAGGTGTTGATTCTCCCTCTGCAATGTGAAGGGGAGATGCAGTTTAACAATGTGTCCACATGTATGTTGTCGCATTGTACATCTTTTCATACAGACAGCATGACTGGGTACATTGTGGCTGTTTGGGAGGAGCTGCCTATTTGATGGAGGACAGTGGACATTTCGACAACAGACGTGTGTGTGTTTGTACTTTTACATTATCTACTCACATTTCCCTGCAATGCCAAATGTGATTGGCCAGTGTCTGCACCCAAGCGGCACCAGTTGTGTCCTGTGTTCTGTTGTAGGTGTTTTGCGGATTGTGTCACATCGTTGTCAATGTTGATGTGCTCTGCATGTGATGTGTGTGCTGCATTTTGCTGCCCCTTATCCCTTTCATGCGGTGTGCCTTTGACTTGTGTGATTGTACAGTGCGGACATGTTGCATACTTGGGTACATTGGTCTCTTGGTGGGAGTTGGTGGTCTGGGGCATGGTTTGTCCGCAGATGTGCTCTACTTAATTGTGCATGTGTGCCATTGTGCCCATCTCCCCCCGTTCCCCCAGGCCCTGGTCGTTACTCACCCTGTTGCTGTTGTGTCCGGTCCTGTTGAGCAGTGTCCGGGCCCCCAACTCCTGCCACCATCTCCCCACTGATGACTGTAGATACCAGTTCCTCTGTGTCGTCCAGCTCCTCCTGTGGCGCTGGGCTCCCACCTCCAGTCTGCATTGCTGCCTTCCGGTTGTTGGCGAGTTTCAGCTTGGTTTTGCGCTTGACATCATTCCAGCGCCTCTTGACCTCGTCCATTGTCCTCTTCAGCACTCCGACTGCATTCACCTTGTCCACGATGGACTGCCATAGTCCATTTTTTGTTGCCAATGACACAGTGGAGGTGACGAACAGTTGTTGATGGTGTTCTATCACCTCCATTATCAGGATCCTGTTTTCCTGCGGACTGAACCGCTTCTTCCTACTCTTCTTGTCCTTGCCCTTCCCTGACCCCGAAGTCCCAGACTGGTCCTCCGGGGGGCTTGTGGGGTTCTGGTTCTCCTCCGTACTTGCTCCGGCAACGTCCATTGTGCTTCGCTGTTGTTTGGCATTTGTCTGTTTTTTTTCTACTTTTATGGTGATTGTTCCCGCCTGACGCGTGTGAATTGCAGGCCTGTAGCTGGTTTTTGCTGCTTTTTGTATCGCGCTTGGCCTCATCGCAGCTTTTTTTGCGTTCGTGTTTCGCATTTTTGCGGCGTGGCGTTGATTTTATCGCGGTCATTTGACGCGTTATCTGGAGACTATCGCATGGTGCCGCCGTGTTGTGAATACTTGGTTATCACGGCGTAAATTTCCCGCGATAGACTGCGATGTTGGAGGTTGCGTTAAGTAACTTTTGCGATGGTTATCACACGTTCTTGAGAATATGCCCCCCGTCTGCAAAATATTTGCTGGCCCAATCTATTTTGCAGAATTGTCTTCATCCCGTTCTGTAATACCAAAGTGTCCCGAGGGACAGAAAACCGTCCCAAATGCTGTTGTCCAATAGGTTAGTTTTCTGGAATGTGGCCTCTGATGTCTGTGTGGAGAAAATAGCAACAATTTTTGAAGCTATTACTCTACTTTATGGACCTCATGCATAAAGTTGGGTCATCGTGGTGGAGCTGATATGCCTATCGTTATGTAATAGGGTTATTGTCAATGATGATAGAACTGTCCAACTTCACCAAAATGTTTTGCACTTGTTTCGCATGATCGTTTGTTTGTAAATGAGTAAGAATTAATTAGGTGAAATTTTTTGAGAGGCCCTTTGTGCTTATGGTTTATTATTGTATTTTAGGGCTTTTATTGATTTGATATCAATGTTATATAATGTGTACTGAGCTCTAATATCATTATTTAAAGACTATCTGCGAAACAAGCATATTTTGTATGAAAGGGAAAGAAGCTTTTTATTGGCAATTGTATTACAGGCGGACGTGAATAATAGCTTTCCATCAAGTGAATGGCTTGCCCTCCCCTCCTCCACTGCTCTCACTCATGCGTTTGCTGTGTTTTAAGCACATTTTTTGATCTAGGCATTTTTTTTAATGCGAACGCAGCAAAGTGGTCGGCTGGTTGATTTATTCCAGCAAAGATATATAGCTCCTAAAAACTCAGTGGTGTGCTCGAGCACATATTTTGCTTCTGTTTACTCACACACGCAGGTACACAAACTCATTTGCAGGGTCTGGCTTGAAAGTTAGTTGTAGGGACATTTTTGAGCAGCCTGGCTCCAGGCCTTAGAAAAGATCCGCAAATCAATGCCGTGAGCGACTGGCTCATATATCAGCTGTGACTTCGTAGGAGCGTGTGTGTAATGAGAAGTGCAGTAATTTGACTCTGTCATGGGTGAGTGCTGCAGCAGACTGAGATTTCATAAGGCGTAGAGGGTGCTTTTCACACCCTCTTATATCTCACCAGACAGGGGGGAGGCGAGCAGGAAAAAACGCACAGCAATGATGCCTCCTTAATGCAGGCTATTGGGGCTGCCTTAAAAACACAGTAACACAATATCCTGAGACTATCGCGCAATCTTCCCATCAGATATGTTTTGTTTCAACAAGTCACTGGCTAAGGAGGCCTCGCGCCATTCCTGTGAGACTTGATTTGTGGCCCGGACTCTGAGGCCGTGAAATGGCTGCCACTCAGCATTTTGCGTCTTTCTTCTTCCGCTTTAATATATTTCGCTTCCTGTAATAACGCAGTTTTTCCTTTTTACCGTTTGTAGATTAGATGCCCTATTTTCCTTCTTTTTTTTTGTTGCTTTAACACATTGTGCAATATAAATTGGATTGTTCACAGGTTTTTATTGCCACGTCAGTAGTTTCCACCTCAGAATAAGATTTTAGCAAATGCGATTTCTGCACGACTTTGAATGGGACGGGGAGGCTTTCTCGTTATTGCTGACCAAGCAAGATGATTTGCTGTAAGAATAAATGAACTATTGCAACAAATAGGCTTCTCCAGGCTTTTCGTCTGAGGGGCACTGCCGAATGTAATACTGCACGACGCCCTGATGATCGTTTAAAGATTGAAGTATGGGGTTTGGTTTCTCCGTGAAAATAAAAATACAGAGGATCAATGCTTGGGTAATCCTGAAGGCTTAATTTCCAAACTCAGTAACTGCGTAACTGACTGACAGAGCAATATGTTTTTTAGGAGTTGATCCCAAGTCACGAGGATCTAGCACAAGCGAGCTACCTGACAGAACCATTTATTTTTCTTCTAGCATCTCCTGTTCTTAGACATAATAACACAAGAGCAGTTGGCTGGTGTCTAACAACGGAGTGTGAATTGAACATAAGGGAATAGGCAGAAAAATACATTCCATCTGTATTTCTTTCCATGTTTCTTTCCTTCGGTCCATTCATCTTTCAATCCATCTCTTCTTTATCTGTCTTGTTGTTCTTTATATTCTTATTTCATTTTTTCCATCTGTCGTTACTACTACTGCCATTCTTCTTACATTCTTTGGGGCAGATTTACAAGCCCCTTGCGTCATTTTTGCGCCGCTGTTGCGTCACTTTTTGTGACGCAGCGGCAGCGTAAAAATGCGGGCCATTTACAACATGACGCATCTAGAGAGATGCGTCACGTTGTAAAGCCCTGCGTCACATTATACCTGCGTCAGGTATAATGTATGCAGGGTGGGCGTTCCAATGCTAATAAGCCTCGTAGAAGTGACGCAGTGAAATCTACAAGATTTCACTGCGCCACTTCTAGGACGCCACTGCGTCAAATTCTTACGCCTGTTTGAAGCAGGCGTAAGGAGGGACGTAGCACAATGAGGATAGGCCTCCCCATGCATTGCTGGAGTTGCATCGTGCTTGCGACACGACCCCAGCAATGCGTGACTTTAGCGTCAACAGATGCGTCAGAATTTCTGACGCATCTGTCAATCCTTGCGCCATGGTGCACTGCATTGTAAATACGGCGCATTAATAGTGGCGCAAGGGTTTCTCAGGGTGGCGCAGGGAAAGTGACGCATCTTTACAGATGCGTCACTTTCTTGTAAATCTGCCCCTTTCTTTTTTCTTACCGTCTTGTCCTTCCTTGATCCCTTCTTCCATCCTTCTTTCTTTTCTTACTCCTTCCTTTTTTTCTTTCCTGCTTTCTCTTCGCCTTTTCTGGCTTTTGTTATCCTTTCTACATTTGCATATTTCTTAACAACTTCCTCATTCTTTTACCTATTTCTGTTCTTTCTTACATAATTTAATTCTATATTCCTACTTTCCTACTTTCCTTCTTTCTTTTATTCTTTTAATTTTTTGATGAAACCTTGTTAATTTTTCATTGCTGCCCATATTTCATCCTTCCCTCTTTCAATTCTTCTTTTCTCCCTTCCTTCCTTTTGTTTCTTTCTTCCATTCTTTCCATCTTTCTTTCCATTCTCTGGGGCAGATTTACAAGCCCCTTGCGTGACTTTTGCGCTGCAGTTGCGTCACTTTTGTGGCGCAGCCGCGGCTTAAATGTTGCGGCCCATTTACAACGTGACGCATCTAGGGAGATGCGTCACGTTGTAAAGCCCTGCGTCACATTATACCTGCGTCAGGTATAATGTATGCAGGGTGGGCGTTCCCACGCAAAAAACCATGTAGAACGGACGCAGTGAAATCTACAAGGGATTTTGACGCCTTCACTGCGTCAAAATCCCTACGCCTGCTCAGAGCAGGCGTAAGGAATGACGCAGGGCTTTTTGAATGGGACTCACCCATCTATTGTGGCGCATTGGTGGAGTTGCGTCACTTTCATGAGCAACTCCAGCAATGCGTCACTTTTGCCCAACAGATGCGTCAGAATTTCTGACGCATCTGTTAATCCTTGCGCCATGGAGCACTGTATTGTAAATACAATGCATCCATAGTGGCGCAAAAATATTCGGCGCTGACGCAAGGAAACTGACGCATCTGTGCAGATGCGTCAGTTCCTTATAAATCTGCCCCTCTGTCTGTTCCTATTTCCCTTTCTTTATAACATTGTTCCTCTTCTGTGCTTTCTTCTTTCTTTCCTTACTTCTTTCTAGGTTTGTCACACAATTTGTCTAATACTTCTTGTTTTCTTTGGCATTTTCATTTGTTTCGCACATATTTGCCTCTTTTGGCACCTCGCATGATATTTCCTTTCCTGCAGTATTTATTAACTTCTGCTTTTGCCTTGCAGCTTATGAATCAAAGATCAAATCCAGGGCCATAAAGAACAATTTAATCGGGGCTAGTAGCACACCTGCTGAAGCTGATATAGCTGGTGCTTCACAAGACTGTAGATTGCACAAAATGCCACTGGTGTTGGTGAAAATTTGCGCTAACATTTTTCTATTCCATAGATTGCTCTGGTGACTCATTTTTTTAGGTCGAAGCCTTCTAGACTGCACAGCTGTCCGGTTTGCTAACAACATCTTGGGGACATTCAGAAAGCTTCCCTGGAAATTCATTCCGCACAGCTGGAACATAAATTTCCCCAGAATGAAGACATTTAGGCTCAGATTTAACAACATTTGTTGCAACAGGTCACAGTAACCAAAGCTGCTGCACTGCGTTGTGTCAAAGGGTGAGAGAAAATAAGCACCATGTCTACTGAGATAAGATGCATTTTTTCACCCCCAGCACTGGCGGACTTTGGCTGCCATGCGCCAAAGTACACACCCTTGCCCCATAGAGCAAGGGTGCGTGATCTCTAAAGCAGCGGTTCTTAACCTTTTGATTTCTGTGGACCCCCACTATATCATTACTTGAATCCAGGGACCCCTACTGGGTCATTATTGGAAGCCGGGACCCCTGGTCTAAGCAGTTTTTGTGATTTGAATCGCAAAACAAAACACAAAAATACAAAAACAAGTATATGAAAAAAAAACGCACAAATATTGACATATTTTGTTTAATTCGCCATCAAATATTGAAAAAGCTTTCAAATGTCCAGTTTTGTTTCTTTGATTGTATATGTGTTATTAATTATTCTTTATTAATTTTAATATGATTTAATTTTGTAAAACTGTTGCAGACCCCTTGAGTAGGCCTCGCAGAACCCTAGGGGTCACTGGACTACAGTTTAAGAACCACTGCTGTAAAGCATAGGTTTTGTACTGGAAGGCGATTTTCCCAGTACAAAAACTAAATTTATGGTCTTTCTCAGCCCCTACACCTCCCTCGAGGAGGTCCCGCTTTTGCTGTTTCCCTGCCGCCACTCTCGCTGCTGGTCCCAGGAGGAGGACCACAAGATCCACACTGCCCTGCATCCTCTGGCGCCCATCAATAGCGTCAGCAACAGCGCCTGGAGGCGCTTTGAAAACGGACGCGGGCTCCCGAGGCGCGGGTCCCGCTTTTGCTGTTTCCCTGCCGCCACTCTCGCTGCTGGTCCCAGGAGGAGGACCACAAGATCCACACTGCCCTGCATCCTCTGGCGCCCATCAATAGCGTCAGCAACAGCGCCTGGAGGCGCTTTGAAAACGGACGCGGGCTCCCGCAGCGCGGGTCCCGCTTTTGCTGTTTCCCTGCCGCCACTCTCGCTGCTGGTCCCAGGAGGAGGACCACAAGATCCACACTGCCCTGCATCCTCTGGCGCCCATCAATAGCGTCAGCAACAGCGCCTGGAGGCGCTTTGAAAACAGACGCGTGCTCCCGCAGCGCGGGACGCGCGCGGGCGTGCCCGGGCGAAGGGCGGGCCCGTCTGCGCCCGTCCGAGACCGGACAAGGCCGGGCGGGGCAATGTCTCTTGGTTCTGCGATCCTGGAGCCAACTCTGCCGGTAAGGATTTGTTTTTGAACGTATCAACTGTTTGGCTGGAGCGCTATAGTAGAGATGGGGAAAAGAAAACTAGCCTCAAGTAAAGCGAAGCCTGCGGGGAAAACAGCTCCTATTACTAACTATTTAAAAAGTGCCATGGGGATCATAAATGATGAGATTATCCAAGTTGAAGAACAATTGGCAGCTACCAAAACGGCCCTAAATGTTGCACAAAGGGAGGCCAAATCTTCATTTGAGGATTGTGTTCGTGATGACAGCCCCGGCCCAGAGATCCCGGGGGGCGGGGCAAAAGATCATGATCATAAGGATAGTGGTAATCAAAATAATGATTCCGACACCCCTATGGCAGATCCATTAAAACTTTCAGGCCCATGTGTTTCACATTCTCCATTGGAAATTTTGACAACATCCGATGAAATTGACCAGGCCTCACCACCGGCCAAAAGGAGCAAACAACACACTGCACCGGTCAAAATTTGCCCTAAGAAAACAAAAAACAAAAGAGGGAAAAGTATAAATCATGATGGAAGGGGCACAGGAACTGGAGATGGGGAGTTATTGCTAAATATGCCTGGTATTGAAATCCTTATTAAGAAGCTACATGGAAAAATTGACACCATTGAAAGGCATATTATGATTGAAATAAAATCTGTACAAAAGGATATTTGCCAATTAACAGAACTGATCACAGACTTTAGACAACAAAACATCCCCAGTTCACGTACAGAAACGCTGCCAAATTGAGACTTAGTTAAGCAACCCTTATCAGATACAAGTAAAGTAATTGACAATGAAATAGGAAAGGTGGTTCCTGATAAACACTCCGTGAACTATGTGGTGGGGCCACCTGGCTTATCTGGATCATCCGGTTTGAGTACCACTGACCGAGGAAAAAATGGAAGCCTACAAAAACACTCCATCAACGAGACTGGTTCTGGAACCAACCCACAGTCTAAGAAGCATCAGGGTGTCTCTTTAAACTTGCCCCCTCAGGCCACCCCCTATGTCATTGTCTTAAAAAATGTCCCCAAATTGCCTGAAAACCGTATAGAAATATGGGGATCATTGAAAAATTGTGTGGTTCACTGGTTTGCTGTTAACACTCATTGCAACATTGGGCTCCTGACTCACGAAATTATAATGCTAAGGAGAGTAAGCTGGGTGGGTAACATGGATAAAAGCTGTGAGGGGGACTGTATTGTTGTAAATTTTCGGCATCCAAATCTGGTGGCCCGTTTATTAAATGAGGTTTCAATAAAACAAGGATGGTCAAAGGAGCATGAAAATGTCACCATTGCTGCCGTCCCGCTAGGATACTTTTATAGACCTGAAATTGAGCAACATATCAAATCCAGAAGAGTGCGATATAGTACTTCAAATGAAATAATCCCACCCATGCCAAACAAGTTTGAATCTCTGAGAAGTTGCAACGAGGTGGATTGACTGAATATAAAAACAACAATAATGGATGACTTTCAGCCTATTAGAAGACCTCTGAGTAGTCCCATTGAAACAATCTGTATAGACGCAGCCAATTTGGACGAGGTAAATCTCCTCCCCCCAATGGTATTAAGACTGTGCTAGCAGAATGTAACTCACCCCCCTTTTCTATTAGCGTTGAATCCGTGCCAGCAATAGAAGGCATACCGTCTAACACCAATAATGATCCCATCCCTTCTAGTAATTTCTCTGGTATTGATCCAGCAAGTAGCCAACTGGTCGGATCACTGCAATTTCTTTCATGGAATGTTGCAGGGGTTAAAAACAAATTGTCCGACCCATTATGGCTTGACTGCATACAGAACCGAAATGTGGTTTTAATGCAGGAAGCCTGGCTTTTAGAACCTTTCCATGTAAATGGCTTTAAAACCATTTTCACTAAAGCAACTCCATCTAAGGCTGGGAGAGCGAGTGGAGGTCTGGCTGTATTACTCTCGGTAACTTCTCCGCTAACCCTAAAGAAAACTTTTACTAACTCACAGTACTTTCAGTTCCTACTACTTAGTGCTAAGGGGAAGCAAAACATTGTAGTGTAAAATAATGTGTAAACCTCGGCACTCTAAATCAATTCAAATGTCAATTCATAAAACTGTTCGGCAAAGACAAATTCAAAATATCGGAAAGAAGTCAATTCAATTTCTACTATGTCAATTTTAATGTCTAAAAGTCACCAGATCTTAAATCACAAATTTCAAATTTACAGCATATTGACAATATAATTGGGAAATAGAATGCTTGATGCAAAAAGTCCTTTTTGGGCGTTGAACCGGCAGCCGACACGTGTTTCGTTTCTTTGAAACTTTTTCAAGGCTGCAAATAATGCCATAAGAAAAGAGTTTTCATTGTCCATATCCATAAATCATCAAAATCAAACAGAAAGAAAAAAAAAAGGGGGAAGGAAACAGGAAAAAAGAAGAAATGTAATCAAAGTTATATCTAAAAATGTGTCTCAGCATGAAGATCAAATAAATGCCCTCATACATTTCAGTGCCTATTAACTAAATACAAAAGAGTAGTGAGAAAAGAAAGCAATGAAGAACCGAAAATAACCCTGAGCAAAAGTCAAAATACAGCATGCAGTGCTCTTTTATCTAAGATAAAATTGTTTTGTCTGTTAAAAAGCTGTAAAGAAGCTGTGGAAACGCGCCCGTTTCAAAAAGCTATAGAACTAATCCAAAAATACCTTCAGTAATTGGATCTCATAGATGGCGCTCACAATGTACATGAGGGTGTCCAAATCTCTGATATACCAGTCATCTTTTCTTCTCAAATTCTTATAATAGAGAAAAAGACAAGAAATATTCTAGAAATGTTCTAGCTCAATAATCAGTGATATTTATATTTTAAAAGAGTTGAAATTAACTGATGAAATACCTAGATGTATAAAAGTTCTCTGTTAAAGGAAGAACATGTCACGTAATGTATGAGTACAGTCCAAGGATCACTATTTCTGCAAACATAAAGCAGACATAGAATAAAGAAACATTCAAAGATTTCATAAGTATGATAGGCCACTTCTAAGGACCCATCATTATCCCATAAAAGAAATTTCTGAAATCACGAAAAGAGGACTTACAATTATATACCGTCGCAAGATCATGGGCTATAATATGCCCTGAAAGAAAAACAGAGAACGGACAAATGTTAAAATGAGCGGGAACTAAGCAAAAATTATAGAATATACACGGTACCCTGACAAGCATTTAAAAAGGAATGACATAGAAGTCCCCAATATCTACTTATATTGTGCCTAATAGCCACTTTATTTCATAAACTAAGGTATCCGTATAAACCCAGTATGTAATGTTTTCTGGGACAGAAACTCGCAATATGACACACCAAATCGAAACTGAGTTTTAAACAAATGTATTAGATTAAAAATCATGAATTAACAAATGAAAAACACTCTAACCATCGTAGATTGCATTGAGCTATTAGGAATCCTATTAGCAAGGAGTGGAATGCTCCAATTTAAATGATATCCACAAAAGCATAAATATCAATAATAAACTCAATCCGTGATAAGATTTACTGGTACGGATAGCAGTCTCATCCCTCTATTCTATATCTTTATCAAATAGAGACCGAGTCCGCACCTAAAATAAACAATGCTGAACTCAAGGCGAATGCATTTGCTTAAATATAAACAGAGCGCCCCAGACAACTTCGAAAAGGACCAGAAACGTCCCGACCATCGTAACTCTCAAAGAACTGACCTTCATTTTTAGTATTAGCTCACGACGTTGTTCTCCCAATTTTCTTGTGCAAAACCGATACCTATTCCCGGGCTCTTTTAAGAGAAAGCCTCGACATTACGCACTACGTCACATCACGTGACGTGTATAAACGGAGATGAGCCATTATAATAAAGAAAGGACTACTCTATTAGGTAGACCTTCATTGTGTATAGTATCCAAAATGGCCAAAATCCATTGCGATAGAAAAAGGACTGTTGTGTTAGGCAGACCTTCCTTTTATGTAGTCCCTGCGGCGGCCATGTCTTATTACTATAGAGAAGATTGTGCCTCCCCAACAAGTAATTAATAGAACCGCGTAAATATATATATAAAACGTCATCACCCATATAGTAGTAGGTAAAAATCTTCTAAAAAACAATATATTAAAAAAGTATATGTTTACTATGAGTATTGCGAGTCGATTTCATACTCGACAGTGCGAAATCTTATATAGTCATCTCTTGCTGGGGGTCGCGTAACTACCCGGAAAAAAGGCTTAAAAGAAGGTTAATTGAGAATGAAGTTTAGTACAAAACCCAAAGATTCAGAGAGAAAGATACATATAAATTCATATATAATATACGAGTTACATATTGTACAGACATCTCTCACTGTTGTAACACTATATCTTTCAATTTTCAATTCATTTGTAGTTTAACGGTCATGAGTTGTATATATTTAGTTTAATCATAAAAACATCTCATATGATTTTGGAGCCTCTTATTACATAAAGATAAAAAATTATGTACATTTCATTCATTAATCCATAGAAAGACAATCATAGATTGAATCTTATCGGCCCACTATGGTTTACATTAAAACGGAACCGCAGTGGACACATTGCATATTATGGCACTATATATCAGATCCCTAAATGTATATATGACAGTCAGGTAGCAACCTATAGCTGGAAGATCGAATATTACAGGGTGCTACAAATCCTTATTCTTTTGCGTCTAAGCATTCCTCCTGGTTCATCTAGTCCCTAAGGAAAACAAACAGTTCCTTATCAATGTTAATTCCCTTTTCTACCGCCCGTAGGCGTATAATCCATTGTGCTTCAGCCTTTCTTAACATTGATGTCTTATCCCCCCCCCCCCCCCCTGGCATCAGTTGTAATTTCAGAAATGCCGTGGGAGCTCAGACCCATCAATGTTCTGTTGGGATGATCATTGTTAAAATGGACCGCTAGAGGATAGCTACAATCGTTATTCCTAATGGCCCTTACATGTTCTTGAATTCTCTTTCAAGGGACGGATAGTACTGCCTATGTATATTAGGCCACAAATGCAACGTAAGCAGTACACAACATATCTTGTATTGCAGTTAATGAACTGACAAATTTGATAAGTTGTATTGGTGTTGTATTTAAAACTCTTCAATTTATTACATGCAAACTGGCACATATTGCAGTGCGCACACTTGTAAAACCCATTTAGTTTGGTTGATAACCAAGTCCTGTCACCTTGTTTCAAGGGTATAAAGCTGGAGCATAAAGAGTCCCTTAAAGTCCTGCCCCTTCTATACACAATGCTAGGGTGTTGTGTCACCAACTTGTTCATTGTACTGTCTAGATTTAACAGATGCCAGTGCTTCTTAAAGATTCTATGAATCTGATGGCTATGCACATTATAGTTGGTGATCAAACTAATCTTATCTCTCCTTTTGTTTTTATTTCGTATAGCATTAGATCTATGTAATACAGCGTTTCTAGTTTTCTGTAAGATCCTCTTTTTAGATTTATCCAGAATATCAGAGGAATATCCTCGACTGCGAAAACGCATTTCGAGGTTCGTCAGTTCTTGTCGGAATATATCTTCCTCACTGCAATTCCTCTTCAATCTGGTCATTTCCCCAAAGGGGATTGAATTGACTTGTATTCCAGGATGACCACTGGAAGCGTGTAAGATAGAGTTGCAGGCCATGGGCTTTCTATATAGACGAGACATTATCTTTTTGTTTTTGGCATAGATTTTAACATCCAAGAACTCTATCTCCGTTCTGTCAAATCTAGAGGTAAAGCTAAGATTGTATGTGTACTGGACGAGGTATATAGATGATATTTTCATCATCTGGGCAGGCAACAAAACCCAATTTGAGGAACTGACAAATTATCTTAACGACAACACATACAATCTTAGCTTTACCTCTAGATTTGACAGAACGGAGATAGAGTTCTTGGATGTTAAAATCTATGCCAAAAACAAAAAGATAATGTCTCGTCTATATAGAAAGCCCACGGCCTGCAACTCTATCTTACACGCTTCCAGTGGTCATCCTGGAATACAAGTCAATTCAATCCCCTTTGGGGAAATGACCAGATTGAAGAGGAATTGCAGTGAGGAAGATATATTCCGACAAGAACTGACGAACCTCGAAATGCGTTTTCGCAGTCGAGGATATTCCTCTGATATTCTGGATAAATCTAAAAAGAGGATCTTACAGAAAACTAGAAACGCTGTATTACATAGATCTAATGCTATACGAAATAAAAACAAAAGGAGAGATAAGATTAGTTTGATCACCAACTATAATGTGCATAGCCATCAGATTCATAGAATCTTTAAGAAGCACTGGCATCTGTTAAATCTAGACAGTACAATGAACAAGTTGGTGACACAACACCCTAGCATTGTGTATAGAAGGGGCAGGACTTTAAGGGACTCTCTTATGCTCCAGCTTTATACCCTTGAAACAAGGTGACAGGACTTGGTTATCAACCAAACTAAATGGGTTTTACAAGTGTGCGCACTGCAATATGTGCCAGTTTGCATGTAATAAATTGAAGAGTTTTAAATACAACACCAATACAACTTATCAAATTCGTCAGTTCATTAACTGCAATACAAGATATGTTGTGTACTGCTTACGTTGCATTTGTGGCCTAATATACATAGGCAGTACTATCCGTCCCTTGAAAGAGAGAATTCAAGAACATGTAAGGGCCATTAGGAATAACGATTGTAGCTATCCTCTAGCGGTCCATTTTAACAATGATCATCCCAACAGAACATTGATGGGTCTGAGCTTCCACGGCATTTCTGAAATTACAACTGATGCCAGGGGGGGGGATAAGACATCAATGTTAAGAAAAGCTGAAGCACAATGGATTATACGCCTACGGGCGGTAGAAAAGGGAATTAACATTGATAAGGAACTGTTTGTTTTCCTTAGGGACTAGATGAACCAGGAGGAATGCTTAGACGCAAAAGAATAAGGATTTGTAGCACCCTGTAATATTCGATCTTCCAGCTATAGGTTGCTACCTGACTGTCATATATACATTTAGGGATCTGATATATAGTGCCATAATATGCAATGTGTCCACTGGGGTTCCGTTTTAATGTAAACCATAGTGGGCCGATAAGATTCAATCTATGATTGTCTTTCTATGGATTAATGAATGAAATGTACATAATTTTTGATCTTTATGTAATAAGAGGCTCAAAATCATATGAGATGGTTTTATGATTAAACTAAATATATACAACTCATGACCGTTAAACTACAAATGAATTGAAAATTGAAAGATATAGTGTTACAACAGTGAGAGATGTCTGTACAATATGTAACTCGTATATTATATATGAATTTATATGTATCTTTTCTCTCTGAATCTTTGGGTTTTGTACTAAACTTCATTCTCAATTAACCTTCTTTTAAGCCTTTTTTCCGGGTAGTTACGCGACCCCCAGCAAGAGATGACTATATAAGATTTCGCACTGCCGAGTATGAAATCGACTCGCAATACTCATAGTAAACATATACTTTATTAATATATTGTTTTTTAGAAGATTTTTACCTACTACTATATGGGTGATGACGTTTTATATATATATTTACGCGGTTCTATTAATTACTTGTTGGGGAGGCACAATCTTCTCTATAGTAATAAGACATGGCCGCCGCAGGGACTACATAAAAGGAAGGTCTGCCTAACACAACAGTCCTTTTTCTATCGCAATGGCTTTTGGCCATTTTGGATACTATACACAATGAAGGTCTACCTAATAGAGTAGTCCTTTCTTTATTATAATGGCTCATCTCCGTTTATACACGTCACGTGATGTGACGTAGTACGTAATGTCGAGGCTTTCTCTTTAAAAAGAGCCCCGGGAATAGGTATCGGTTTTGCACAAGAAAATTGAGAGAACAACGTCGTAAGCTAATACTAAAAATGAAGGTCAGTTCTTTGAGAGTTACGATGGTCGGGGCGTCTCTGGTCCTTTTTGAAGGTGTCTGGGGCGCGCTGTTTATATTTAAGCAAATGCATTCGCCTTGAGTTCAGCATTGTTTATTTTAGGTGCGGACTCGGTCTCTATTTGAAAAAGATATAGAATAGAGGGATGAGACTGCTATCCGTACCAGTAAATCTTATCACGGATTGAGTTTATTATTGATATTTATGCTTTTGTGGATATCATTTAAATTGGAGCATTCCACTCCTTGCTAATAGGATTTCTAATAGCTCAATGCAATCTACGATGGTTAGAGTGTTTTTCATTTGTTAATTCATGATTTTTAATCTAATACATTTGTTTAAAACTCAGTTTCGATTTGGTGTGTCATATTGCGAGTTTCTGTCCCAGAAAACATTACATACTGGGTTTATACGGATCCCCTAGTTTATAAAATAAAGTGGCTATTAGGCACAATATAAGTAGATATTGGGGACTTCTATGTCATTCCTTTTTTAAATGCTTGTCAGGGTACCGTGTATATTCTATAATTTTTTGCTTGGTTCCCGCTCATTTTAACATTTGTCCGTTCTCTGTTTTTACTTTCAGGGCATATTATAGCCCATGATCTTGCGACGGTATATAATTGTAAGTCCTCTTTTCGTGATTTCAGAAATTTCTTTTTGGGATAATGATGGGTCCTTAGAAGTGGCCCATCATACTTATGAAATCTTTGAATGTTTCTTTATTCTATGTCTGCTTTATGTTTGCAGAAATAGTGATCCTTGGACTGTACTCATACATTACGTGACATGTTCTTCCTTTAACAGAGAACTTTTATACATCTAGGTATTTCATCAGTTAATTTCAACTCTTTTAAAATATAAATATCACTGATTATTGAGCTAGAACATTTCTAGAATATTTCTTGTCTTTTCTCTATTATAAGAATTTGAGAAGAAAAGATGACTGGTATATCAGAGATTTGGACACCCTCATGTACATTGTGAGCGCCATCTATGAGATCCAATTACTGAAGGTATTTTTGGATTAGTTCTATAGCTTTTTGAAACGGGCGCGTTTCCACAGCTTCTTTACAGCTTTTTAACAGACAAAACAATTTTATCTTAGATAAAAGAGCACTGCATGCTGTATTTTGACTTTTGCTCAGGGTTATTTTCGGTTCTTCATTGCTTTCTTTTCTCACTACTCTTTTGTCTTTAGTTAATAGGCACTGAAATGTATGAGGGCATTTATTTGATCTTCATGCTGAGACACATTTTTAGATATAACTTTGATTACATTTCTTCTTTTTTCCTGTTTCCTTCCCCCCCTTTTTTTTTTCTTTCTGTTTGATTTTGATGATTTATGAATATGGACAATGAAAACTCTTTTCTTATGGCATTATTTGCAGCCTTGAAAAAGTTTCAAAGAAACGAAACACGTGTCGGCTGCCGGTTCAACGCCCAAAAGGACTTTTGCATCAAGCATTCTATTTCCCAATTATATTGTCAATATGCTGTAAATTTGAAATTTGTGATTTAAGATCTGGCGACTTTTAGACATTAAAATTGACATAGTAGAAATTGAATTGACTTCTTTCCGATATTTTGAATTTGTCTTTGCCGAACAGTTTTATGAATTGACATTTGAATTGATTTAGAGTGCCGAGGTTTACACATTATTTTACATTTTTACTGGGACCATTTGGGTTCTAGTATTTTGACACCTTAGGTAGTGGGGTGCTGTCTTTTTAACCTTGAGGGGCACCAATACCTGGCTATATACACTGAATGCACTAAAAGAGCAGATGTGCTACCAATCAGACCACCACTGCCATTCAAAACATTGTAGTGATTAACTATTATAATAATATCTTTAATAATATAAGATCAGGAATAATCACAACATTGGAGGAGGAACTTGATACCTTTTTGAAGAGACTGGGGGATGAGTATATAGTGATATGGGGTGGTGATTTTAATATCGAATTGTGTAAGCTAACGACTACGGATCAATGTGGCCATATAGATGACTTAGGGGACCATACTACTCATTTTTTACACGATCCCTATGGTGAATCACTCAATTGCGTCATGTATAAATATGGTCTGGAAGTAATGAAGTTGGGTGCCAATAATGGGGTTGCCGATGTGTATACCTATAAAGGGGCTAGATCTTCCTCATGTATTGACCACTTCCTGTTGTCAAGGAATAGTAGGCCTTATGTGAATGATTGTATCATATCGCATAGCTTACTAAGTGATCACCACCCACTACTGTTAACGTTAAACTCCAGCCTATACTCTGTTGAAAAACATGTATCTCGGCAGCTGATATAAGAACCCAAGGAGAAAATGGGATTTCAATCAAATGGTCTGGTGTTAATCCCGTTAACTTTATGGAAAATTTAATTGCAAGCAATAACCAAGATATAGAAATCTGTCTAGATGGATCCTTCGATAACATTGAGGTTGTTACTGCTTTTAATAATATCTCTATAGGTATAGATAAGGATCTGAGACTCAAAATAAAGAACCATAAACATAAAAGGGATTATTGCCCACGATGGTTTAACCGAGATTGTTCGAAACTGAATAGAGATCTGAAGGATGCGTTGAAAACTAAACCCAGAAATGGGGAAAAATTAGAAACCTTAGAAAATGCTATAAACAAGCCTTAAATGCAAGGAAAATAGAAATTAGAGAGATCACTTGGGACAACTTGGTCCAGGCGGCCGAGACTAAGAACTCAAGTCTTTTCTGGAAAACTATAGGTCAACCCCTGTTCAAGGATGCTTCCTCGGCAAGGGTTGACACTGTAGTAACACCAGAAGACTGGTTACTGCATTTCGAGGACATCTTTAATCCTACCAAATGTTGCAATAAAAAGGTTAATGATGGCAACATCATCCAATTAAAAATCAGTAAAATTGATATTATTACTATAGATGAGATTAGAACTGCCTTACAAGATAGCGCAAGTGGGAAGGCTGCTGGCCCGGATGGGGTCCCGATAGACATTTCAAACATAATATTGATTTTTGGTCCCCCATTTTAGTTAATTTTTTAAATGCTGTTACTGACGGGGTGTTGCCCGCAACCTGGGTCGAAAGTGTGATCGTCCCAATTTTTAAAAAAGGTAACAGAGCTAGAGCCAAATGCTACCGTCCGATTTCCCTCCTTGTTTCCACATTTAAACTCATGGGCAGAATTTTGCTAGCCAGATTGGAATCTTGGGTCAAGGATGGAAATATTCTCACTGAAGTACAGTATGGCTTCAGAAGGGGTATCGGTACGGTTGAACAGTGTATTAATTTAGATCTGCTCATAGGGAAATATACCCGTGCAAAGGAGGGGTCACTCCACCTTTGCTTCCTCGATCTCTCCAGCGCATTCGATCTGGTAAACCATACCATGCTATGGCAAACGCTGGAAGGGATGGGTGCCCCACATAACATCATTAGTCTTCTATCCCAAATTTATGTCCATTTAACATCGAAAATACGATATGGACAGAACGGGGAATGCACAACGCACTTTAGAGTTACCCGAGGGATCAGACAAGGCTGTGTCCTTGCTCCGCTTTTATTTTCATTATATATTAATGAAGTTGATTTTTTATTGCAGGGCTTAAAGGCGGATGCCCCTATTGTTGGTAAACGTGCAACACCAGTGTTATTATATGCTGACAATGCAGTCCTGATTTCCAGGACTGCTAACGGTCTCCAACTTTTGATCGACAATTTTACAAAATTTATGACTGATAAAGACCTAGCGATAAATTTGTCCAACACCTTGGTTATGACATGCGGGAACAGCAAAACTAAAAGGAGAACCCATTTTATCGATGGTGTACCAATTGAAAGGACCACAACTTTCTCTTATTTAGGACTACTCTTTAACTGTAAAGGTACTTGGAATGCACATATTAACTTAAGCAAATTGAAATTTTTAAGGACAAGTGAGGCTATTTTTAGATTTTCACAAAAGATAGGTAACAAGCCAGTGTGAGAGATTTTAAAATTATACGGGAGTAAATGTATATCAGGGGTATGTTATGGTGGAGCAATATGGGGGATGGCAGACACCTAAATATTACAAATATTGGAAAATAAATTCTTACGTAGAGTGTTATCAGTCCCTAATTCCACGGCTACTTATATTGTCCATAGAGAGACAGGCATTCCCTTTCTAAGTGACCTGATTAGCATATCTGCTATAAGCCTGTGGCATCGAATTTGGACAAAGGAAGAAACTCATTTTACAAAGGAAATAATACGTGACTGTTTAACCCTAGATTACTCAAAGAAAATACCATGGTTACAATACATCCATGATCTCCTTACTGAGTGTGACGTGAAACCTGATTTTAGAGATCCAATGAGTATTGAGAATTTTAGTAACGGGGAGTTGAAAATGAGACTCTTAGATCTAGGGAAACAATAAGGGAAGCGGGGTTGCGTACTAAATCGAATGTCAGATTATATTGTGAAGGGCCTTTATCACTGGGCACCCAGCCTTATCTTATTTTTATTAGAAATATGCAACATAGGTTTTATTTGACTAGATTAAGGCTGAGAACGCTGCATTACCAGATAGCATTCCCAAAGATGGGTAAATGGAGCGTAAACCTTCCAATGTGCCCGTGTGATGGTAAATCTGTTCAAAGCACACTGCACTTTGTACTATTTTGTAATTTTTATAGGGACTTCAGGAAATCAATTTTACGTCCACTTTTTATTTCTAATACATTATACTCATATAAAACCGCTTTTGACTTTATTTGTAATTTAGAACATGCTTCGGTTTGTAATGCGGTTATTGCCTTCACTCGACTTGCTATCAAGCGAAGGAAGGAGGAGCTCTCGCACCTAGAATCACTTGTCTATGAAATTGAATAGTTTAAAAAATGTCTAGCTTTTTAAATATATTATGTATTTTATTTAGGCATTTGTAGCTTTTTATGTGATCTATGAAAAATTAATTGATTGATATGGTGCTTATATATTATTGTTGAAATATGTACTTTTTTAAAAATAATTTTACTATGGGGGAAAACAGGTCAAAGGAGAAGGCAACTCGATGAAATAACGTTTAACTGTTATATAATTTTTGACAATTTGTTTTTATTATGTAGAATGCTTTTATGGATATTCTTTTATATACTGAATAAAGCTTGTTTGACTGTGTAAGGTTTTGCCACAAATTTCTTTCTACTATTGGTAGTAGCTAGGGATTTGCATCAAAATCCATGCCTGACTGCATGGGAACACCGATATACCCCCCATGGAACAACCCGATGAAGCAAAGTAGCGCCTAGTGCAACTTTGCGTTACTTTGGAGACATTTCCAGTGGAAATCCTGGTTTGAATTGGAAAGGAAATCCAACCTCAACACTTTGCACTAGGCTGCAAAGCATTAGTAAAACTGGGCTCTAATCATCCCAGAATCAGCAAGCACCTAAATATAAACTTTGTCTCCATTAGTATGAACACATTATATGCTTCAATAGCAACAGTGAAAGAGACTCAGAATTAGAACAAGACTTCTCAGTTTCTATTGTTTCGGTGTTAGCACAATGCATTTGTTTTAACACAATAATTGCCCACATGTATCCAAAGTGCGATGGTATCAGCGCAGTAATTGCTTAGTATCATCAGAGTGCTTTGGTAACGGTACAGCATTCACCACATATCACTGACAGCTCTGCATCAGGACAGTAACAGGTAAAGTTTCAGGATACCACGCTAGTATGACTGTAGTAATGTTTTAGCTACCATAGCAATCAATATATATAATTCCTCAGCCCCAGAAGCCCCTAGTGAGCAGATACCCCTCTTCTTGGACCCACTAGCTAACAACAAACAAGTAATCTTTTGCTTTGTGGCAGACATTGGCGGGGGGAGAGTATGATTGCCTTAGCACTTTTTCCTCAATTATTGAGTGAGCATGCATGGAAAGACACTCCCAGTTTCACACAAACCTACTGTTAGATCTGTCAGCCTATAGGTGATCTTCCCCCAAACTTTTTGCCTTCTCCCCTTCTGTTTTGCAGACTTTGTTTTTGTTGGCCTTAGGACTCTGTGCACTTTAGCCCTGCTAACCAGTGGCAAATTGCTTATGCTCACTCCCCAAAATCATGGTAAAATTGGCTTACACCTGATTTACATATTCAATCTACTTATAAGTCCTTAGTAAATTGATATACCATATAACAAGGGCCTGTAAATTAAATGCTACTAGTGGGCCTGCAGCCCTTATTGTGCTACTCTCTTAAGTAGCTCATTAAAACATCTCAGGCCTCCCATTGCCGCCTGCATGCATTATTAAGCTGCCAATTTGACTTGGCAAAATAAACCCCTTGCAGCCATAAAAACTCCCTATTTTAATTACATATGAGTCACCCTGAAGGTAGGCCCTAAATAGTCCATAGGTCAGGGTGCATTGTATTTAAAAGTTTGGAAATGTAATTTTAAGTTTTACATGTCCTGTTAGAGGAAAAACTCACAAATTAGTTTTTTAAACTACTGTAAGACCTACCTCTCCCATTGGATAACATTGGGTTACCTTATTACATAGGTGAAAACTTTTGTTTGGGAGCAGGTACAAATGTGATGATAGGTGTCTAAGGGAATGTAATTGAAAATACTCTTTAGCAGTAAAGTTAGATTTTGAGTGCCAGTTGTGAAAATAACACTTTTTAGAAAGTTGGCATTTGTTTTGTCCTAGCCATTTGGTGCCTGCAGCCCGTTTCGCGGGTCACATGACTAGGTGTAGTTGGCAGTTGGCCTTTGTGTATTCTTCACAGACAGCCACACAATAGATGCACTGGCTGTTGGCAGGATGAGGGGTAGAGCTGGGTACAGCCCCACTTGCACTTCAAAGACACTGCATCCGTCCACACAAAAACTTCAAACTAGCTTATTGTAACTGCAGACAGACTGGGACCTAGCGAGGGAGGCAGGAAATTCCAGAAACTTCTGACTCCAGGAAATTCCAGAAACTCCAGACTCCAGAAGTTTCTTCCACTTCAAAGCGGGCATCAAGTATAACATCAATTCCCTGAGACCCACTCTTCAGTTCACTTCTGGGCCTGAGTAATGACTCTCAGAGCACTGCCCTGCTGCAGTTGCCTGGCTGTTTACTTTAAAGGACTGCCCTGCTGCACCAAGAGGACTGCCCTCCTACCTGAATCCTGGCTTGTTCCCGCAGAAGACTGCAGGCTGCTTCCCAGCTTGGACCCACAACTTCCAGAGTGACTCCAAGGGCTAGTTGGCTGGCCTACTGATCAGACCCTCATGGACACAAAAGGCTTCATCCATCTTAAACCTGCACCTGGCTGAGTAAGCCCTGATCCTCCAAGTGTTGACCCTCGAGTCCTGGACCATTGAAAGTGGTTCTAAATGTACCCAGATAGCCTGAATCCAAAACCTGGGACTACCTACTCGCTGATTCACCCAAGGTGCATCGCCGGTTGGCCTGCCTTCGCAGCAGCTCCCACTCCATTTTTCTCCACAGCAGCAAATACTGTTTAGCGGCTCCTCGAAGAAGGGATATCCAACCTCGTGTAGCCCTCCTCAGCTACAACCTGCAGCTTCATCCTGCTGGAGATTTTCGACTTTCATAAAAAAGACTAAGGGCCTGGTTTATATTTAGGTGGGCCGCCATGGGGACGGAGTAAATTACTCCAACCCCATGATGGAGAGGCCGCCCACCAAATTAATAAATGACCACCAAACAGGCGGTTCCTGCAAAAATATATCACTCTGTGCAACAGGGATGTGGCAGCAGGACACAGTCCTGTAGCATGGAGTAATGCTTTTTTCTTTTCAACAAGAAAATCCTGAAATGGGACTTTCTTTTGGAAAAGAAAAAATATAATGCTTCTCTTCACTATGGGAGTCTTTTTGGATTGCAGGGGAGCAATGTAAAGATTTTACTGTTCCTTATCGACAGTAAAAAATGACTACATGTCCGCCCATCCAAATTAGGTGGGCGAAAAGCCATTGTAGCCATTTCTCAGATGGCCCTTACTCTCCAGGACCATCAGAGAAGTTTGGCCACGGCGGGGACACAGTAGGTTCCGCCATGGCCAAACTGATGGTCTGCCCGCTGACCTTCGTATTGGCAGTATGTATACTCCGTTGATGTTGTGACGGAGTATACATAATACCAATATATAACTCGGGCCCAAAGCTTAAACATAGAAATCTTCACCACAACTTCATCCAGCAGCTCCAGATAATGACTGCTCCTCCTCGGACACCGCCGGTTGACTTGCCCCATGGAGCTTTACCTTCTTAGACGTTTTTCTTCAAAATTTCTTACCAGTCCGAAAGTAAGCGGAGACCAGGCCCAATCCACTTTGTGTATCCGACCCACGATACATCACGGTCGGCCATAACTTACGACTTTGCCCCGGTTTCGCACGACTAGATGTCCAGAGTTGGCACTTTGATCTTTTAGGCAATCTTTTTCACTTTGAACTTTGAAAAATCATAGCGCAGGTTCTACTGATTGGATTGTAGTCATTTTGATGTCAAATAATTTATTAAACTTAAGTGTATTTTTCTAAATTATGTGGGATTTTTCTTGGGTTGTGTTTTCACTTTATCACTGTTTAAGTGCTATGTAAATACATCATACACTGCCTCTAAGATAAGTCTGACTGCTTTTGTGGCAAGCTAGAGGGATAAGCACAGGTTAATTTGGTGTTTTTTGTGGTTCACCCTGACAAGTATTGTGGCTGTTGCATGAGTAGCAGAACACATGGGGACCTCATTTGGTACCCCAACTCAAGCTGCACAGCCGTGAGACTGAATGAATCCAATCAATTAAAGGCTAAACCTTTTATTCTTCTGTTAATCTGTAATTTACTCTATTTCCTTTATCTCCAGTTTTTTCAAATGTCTTCAATTCATTTTACTCATTCCAGTCCAATGCATAGTTGTTCATGCAAACACAGGAGGCGTGATAGTTTCCAAATGTCTGTGTAACTTTTATGGTTTTAATCCTAAAGCCGAATAAAGTATTTTGATGATGATGAAATGTCACGTCTTTATTAAAAATTACCCAATGCATTTCGGGAATAATCCCTTCATCAGGGGTATCTAGAATACAAAAATTAATATGCATCACCGTTAGCGTGATTGGTACCCATCAAAATCAATAACAAACTTCCACAATTCATTGTACTCTACATTTAGGGGCCAATTCCGATCTCGGCCGGTAGGGCTCCGAATCGGATTCAGCTTTACCGGATCCGATTCGGAGCCCTATTTCCCGACCGAATCGTACGTGCGTCCGGGCGAGCGAGTACGATGCGTGCGCTCGCGAAATCTCCGACCGACTCGTTTGCAGGACCCGACCGCTCCGACCGACTCGCACGGGGACGACTCGCACCGCGCAATGGAGACGTTCCCCGGCCGGGTAAGTACGATGCGCATCGCGACCGCTCCGACCGACTCGCGCAGTCCGGCTCCAAAGAGCTGTCAGAGCCGCACTTTGGGGGTCCGTGTCGGACCCCCCTGGAAGCATAGGCACGCGAGTCGCACACAGGGGGGACCCATGGGTCCCCCTTACACGTGCATGTACGGCGCGACCCGCATCGACGCGAACACGCTGTAGGGGGCGCCCTTGTTCGCGTCATGCCCATTGAGTCAATGGGAGCCCGTGTACGCGTCGTACGACTGACTCCCATTGACTTCAATGGGAGTCCGACCGAATCGAGTCCGATGGCATGCGTGCGCATCGTACTCGTTCGGTCGGACTGCCAGAGTCCGATTCGGTCGGAAATCTCTCCGGGTCCGGCTCGGTCGGAGAGATTTCCGGCCCGAATCGGAATCGGCCCCTTAGTCTCTTTATCCATTATGCATGCTGACTTTATAAACAACTACATTTAAACCACCCCGGTCATACACCAAACTAAAGCAACGATCCCCTTTCAAAAACACCCACATCGTTATCAGCTGCCACAAATATCAAATTGTATTCTAGATACCCCTGATGAAGGGATTATTCCCGAAATGCATTGGGTAATTTTTAATAAAGACGTGACATTTGGAAACTATCACGCCTCCTGTGTTTGCATGAACAACTATGCATTGGACTGGAATGAGTAAAATGAATTGAAGAAATTTGAAAAAACTGGAGAAAAAGGAAATAGAGTAAATTACGGATTAACAGAAGAATAAAAGGTTTAGCATTTAATTGATTGGATTCATTCAGTCTCACGGCTGTGCAGCTTGAGTTGGGGTACCAAATGAGGTCCCCATGTGTTCTGTTGCATTGTGCGCATTGGGCGGAGCGCGTCAAGCATGCACGCCATCATGGTTCTGAAGAAGTCAAGTATTTAAACACTGTGAGTACGCTGGTGTGCATCTCACCCTCAAAATTGTGTTGCATGAGTAGGGCTTCACCCCCCTCAAACAACAGCCCAATTTCTCACACCTAAAGAATCAGAGGTATGACACACATTTCCACCACCAGAAGATGCCTTATATAGCATTCCCTGCATAAACACAAAAGGCCATAGGGTGTGCATTTGGCCTGCTTTAAGCAAGATTCTGGTGCCTCCACATAAATTGTGGTTCAATGATGGAGGGGTATAACGCAGGCTCCTGCTGTGCAGTGGGGCCCCAGCATTTAGGGTGCCTCAAGCCTTATGGGGACATCGTTTAAGCTCAAAGTCAATGAGTATCTCGGATATGTGAGACTCAGGGGCCCCTTAGCACATTCTGCTGGGGGGCCTCTTTATTTTGCGTTAAGCAGCTGCATTGATATACACCCTGAAAAGGTTCCACCAATTGGTACCATTTGTGGCCATTACACAAAACAGTGCAAACTGCAGAGTTTGCATCTGAAAACTCACTTAGCACCACCTAAGGCAAGAGACTACAATTCAACTCAGATATCCTGAAACAACTTTGACACGAACAGGCTCTTAGTAAGAGAGTATCTCTTGGAGGGAATACAACCATCTGAGACATTCACTGGGGGCAGATGTTCTAAGGTTTAATGCATTGCAGGGCAGCAAGCACGGTTTCTGTACTGCATTGCGTGAAATGAAGAGAGCAGAATGTGCCATATCTACTATGAATGAACCTTTATTGTTTAAGTTAACTAAAACCATAACAATATATCAGTAAAACTGGACATGTTATGACAAATATAATGTACATGTTAAAATCTTATAATCACCAATAGTACATTTGCAGGAGAAAGAGACAATATTCGAACAAATAAGCCAAACATTTTTTGACATAAAGTGCTCTTGTACTTTTTCACACCGTATTGGTGCATGGCAAGATACTTGTTCTGTTTAGTTGCTCAGAAAAGAGTACAAATTTTACCAATTTGCAGTTAAGCTGCAGATCGTTTGGATCAAGACACTTTAGTATGCCAGATCTGCAGGTGTGAGTGCCCCTCGCACTAAAAGGTTTTTTAGCAATAAAAGTCAATTTGGTTTTAAAACCGGACATATGCAGATTAAATGAACAAAGTCCTGCTTTGCTGCACCACAAAGGGTGCATGACACTAGCCCATTATATTTCCAAGCGGGTTGGTCAGCATTAGTCGGTAGTGACCCAAGACGTATTGCTAGTATCTTTCTTTTTAAATATTGCTAAGTTATGGCGCACTTCTGCTCCCTCCTTATGCTGGCTCAATTGATGCTGCCTAGTGCCAATACAGGCACTTTTGAGCCTCACTGCAAAAGTGCCTGCATTACGAGCTGGTTTGTTTTTGTGTAGGAAGGTGTACCTTCCTGCACAAGAAAAATTCTTAAAGGCATATTCCTTTTTCTATGAGTGATGCGGAATGCATCACACATAGAAAAGAAAGAAACAAGGAGAAATAAAGACATTTCTCCACGTTATGGCTGGGTCTGGGAGGTTGACCATTTTAGCACAATCCCAGGTTTACTGACCCTGGTAGATCTGGGATTGCATCAAAATCCATGGGTGGATGCATGGGAATGTCCCTGCTCCACCCATGCAACACCTACCCCATGTAAGGTCACTTTTTTTTACAGACCTACGCAAGGCACCGCAAATCGGTCTTTGCGTGGCTTTGTAAATCTCTACTAATAGTTTGTGTTGTGACTGCACCAAAAACGTGGTACAACTACAAAACAAAATGTTAGAAATTTGCCCCTTTGTGTTTACAATGGTCTATGGTACTTCATGCTAAGTCCATGCTAAGATCAGAAATGAAAAAACGCTGTGCTGTAAATCATTATAGTAAAATGGGGCCTGTTGAAGAGCATCCTGATACACCTGGTTAAATTTGCTGGTAGTTCTTTCTGAACTCCATTCATTCATCTATGCGGAAGGTTGACCTTAAGGTTGCTTGACTGGTATGCCAAGTTATGGATTATCCACAAAGTACCTATTATTCGGAACAGCTTGGGTGGCCACCATTTAAATTCCATTGCAGGCATTTAAAGTCGGTTGTGAGGCTCGGCTTTCCTATTCATCATTGAGGAGAAATTCATAAGGATTCTCCTCATTATCAATTAGTCATCTAGAAACTACTGGTATCCTGCACTTTGATTCTTAAAACATCTTCGTAGTTTGGCCAGTTCTGGGATCCAGTCCTTCCAGAATCTCCACAGGAGAAGAATTGCTCCTCTCTCTCCCGAGACAGAACTCTTGAGGCAAGATTACTGGAAATCTTCTACATGACAAGTGCTCCGTGTGTCACCTTCGATCTCAATACTGAATGATTTCTGCCTTGATCACCTTTCCCAAAAATCAGTAAGCTTTTAATTGTTAAATATATGGTTCTTGCAACAAAAAAACTGTTAGATTTGGGGGTCTCTAGTTGGCAGAGGTAGGTACCTTTGACCAAATAGGGACCCTTGTGTCTAGTCAGGGTAAGGGGGATACACTACTAAAATAACCCCTGCTCACCCCCTTGGTGGCTTGGCACGAGCAGACAGGCTTATCTCAGAGGCAGTGTGTAAAGCATTTGTGAACACATACAGTAATCAAGTGACAACACTACAGATGGACACCACACCAGATGTATATTAAAAATAAGTATCTTTTATATAGATTTAACACAAGACCACAAACGACAAAAATCCACAATACTGTACTTCAAAAATGGTAGAATTAGCTTAGTTCTCTTAAGATGGTAAATGCGACACTTTGAGTTTAATGTACCTTTGGATGCGTAACGCTATACAACGAAAGTATTGCAGGGAAGGTGATGTGTCGGTTCCTTACACGCAAGAACGGTGATGCGTCGGGTCCCTACTGATGCATAGGGAATGCGTCGGTTCTTCTCTGCGAGGGGAGGTGATGCGTCGGTTTCTTACTGCGCTTTCGTGACGATGCGACCAGCAACGCCGTGATGTGATGAAGATCCGGTGCAATGAACAAAGATGGCGTCTTCTTCTTGATGCGACACGATGCGTGCACGCCCAACGGCCGTGCGGCGACTCAACGATTCTTCGGAGCCGCGACAGGCCCTGCGACACGCTTCCCGGTGATGCGGGGTGCTTCGGCAACGATGCTTCTGAGCCGCGACAGGCCCTGCGACAGGCTTCCCGGTGATGCGGCGGCGTCTGATGCGATGTTGGTCCTGTTCTCCGGCGATGCGAGGCGCTTCGGCAATGATGCGACAGCCGTGCGGCGACTCAACGATTCTTCTGAGCCGCGACAGGCCCTGCGACACGCTTCCCGGTGATGCGGCGGCATCTGATGCGACGTCGGTCCTCTTCTCCGGCGATGCGAGGCGCTTCGGCAACGATGTGACAGCGGCGGCGACACTCTTCTCCGTTGATGCGGCGGCATCTGATGCAACATCGATCCTTTTCTTCGGCGATGTGAGGCGCTTCGGCCGCCGCGGCGACGCTTCTTCGTGAGACGCGCTTCCAGCTCCTTGCAACACGCAGTCCCTCAGAAAGTCCAGCTCAGCAGCAGGCACTTTACAGAAAGACTCTTGGGGAGCTGGTTGGTGAAGTCTGTTGTCCCTGAGACTTCAGCAGGAGGCAAGCTCTTCTCTCAAGCCCTTGGAGATCTTTTACAAGTTGATGAAAGTACACACAAAGTTCCTTTCTCCTTTCTTTGGCAGTCAGGCAACCACTGCAGGCCAATCCCCCAAACAGCACTCAGCTTAGGGATAGTCTCCTCCTCAGTTTCTCTGGTTCCTCTCATCAGCAAAGGTTTCTTCTTGTTTCCCAAAGTGATCTAAAATTCTGGGGTTTGGGTCCCCTCTTTTATACACCAAAATCCTTTGTCTCTGAAGGCAGAGAGGCCTTTGCCTAGTCCAAATCAGTTCTGGTCAGTCCTGGAGCACTTTGTTGACAAGACTCCTTCTTTCCTTTCACAGTGTAGGCCAGGGACATCAGACACACCACAGGAGGTGGAGCCAGCATTGTGTAGGGAAGGCACAGCCCTATTCAGGTCCCAGGTGCAACTCCTCCCACCTATCTCCATGCAGATCTCTCTATTCAGCCCTGTGCTGACTCACCCTGTCTCCTGGAGTCCCCCAGCCCCTGTCACTCACAAACCCAGACAAGGAATACACAACCTAGCAGAGGCAGGCTTGGATAGTTAGGCAAGAAAATACCTACTTTCTAAAAGTGGTATTTTCAAACACAGAATGTTAAAACCAACTTCACTAAAAGATGTATTTTATCATTCTGAGTTCAGGCATACTAAATTCGTTTTTCTACCATGTTCCCTGGGTCAGTTAGGATTATAAGCTGTAATAATCAAACTGCCCATTTTGGCCTATGGGGAACAGGTAGCCTTGCAATAGTGAAAAGCGAAAATGGCTGTAATTCACTATTAGGACATGCCACACACACCAGGGCATGTCCTACCTTATACTTACAATGCACCCTGCCCTTGGG
The DNA here is from genome assembly GCA_963921515.1 of Calotriton arnoldi. Classification (NCBI taxonomy): domain Eukaryota; kingdom Metazoa; phylum Chordata; class Amphibia; order Caudata; family Salamandridae; genus Calotriton; species Calotriton arnoldi. The sequence goes on along the minus strand of CAWUFW010007804.1, from coordinate 188,394 downwards.
CCTACCATAGGGGTGACTACTATGCAGAAAAGGGAAGGTTTAGGGACTGGCAAGTGGGTGCACTTGCCCAGTCAACATGGCAGTACCAGACTGCACACAGGCTCTGCAATGGCAGACCTGAGACACACTTTTACAGGCTGCTTCTGTGGGTGGCACAACCAGTGCTGCAAGCCCACCAGCAGCATTTGGTTTACAAGCCCTGGGCACACTCAGTGCACTGTACTAGGGTCTGACAAGTAAACCAAACCAACCAATCATGGAAGCACTAATCCATACATCAATTTACCATAGGGAGCACTTGCACTGTGGCACTGAATAGCAGTGGCACAGTGCCCAAAGCATCTATAACCTGCAAAAACACATGAGGCAACAGCAAAAATGGAAGGGAGACCCACGCCAACAGTGCCAGGTCTAACACGTGTCCCCTCCAGCTGAAATGTGGGGAGAACTACCCTACCTCCTGGGAGTTCTCTTCACTAAGGCGTAAAAATCTGGACAGACCATCAGCATTGGCGTGCTCTGTACCAGGGCGGTGTTCCACCGTGAAGTCCATCCCCTGTAGGGAAATGGACCACCTCAACAGCTTTGGATTCTCACCCCTCATCTGCATCAACCATCTGAGGGGCCTGTGGTCTGTCTGAACCCGGAAGTGAGTCCCAAACAGGTATGGTCTCAGCTTGATTGAGGAATCAATAGCCAATAATTGGATTACCGAAAAGGAAGCAGATTTCCTGGAAAATACTAAACCCACTACCCCGTATTTCTATACCATCCCCAAAATCCATAAATCTATGGATAATCCACCAGGGAGACCAATAGTCTCGGGGATAGGCTCAATTTTAGAACCCCTCTCTAGATTTGCCGACGCTTTCCTGCGGCCTTTAGTACAAAGTACCAGTACGTACTTGCAGGACACGAAAGCGGTCCTCTGTCTTCTCCAAGACTTACCTTTTGACCCCCTAACGAATATTCTGATTGGCCTAGATGTGGAAAGTCTGTATACCAGCCTACCACACAAAGCAACACTTGACATCCTGGAGGAAATATTATTTCAAGAATCATGGCGTTACCACACACCCAGACATGTAGTCCTTGAATGTTGCCGGCTGGCCCTTACAGAAAACTACTTCAGATTTGAAGACACACTGTTTCGCCAACAGCATGGGACCAGCATGGGAAGCACTTTTGCGCCGAGTGTAGCGGGACTTTATGTCCATTACCTTGAAAAGCAAAAATATTGCATGACACAAACCCACATTTTGCTCATCTCCAACTTTGGAAACGTTACATTGACGACGTTTTCATAATATGGAGAGGCAATGAAGCGGAAGCAAGAGACTTTATTAACTGGCTAAACCTGCAAGACCCTTTTTAAAATTCACTTTCACCATGAGCAGATCTAAAATGGTTTTCCTTGATTTGAATATCAAAGCCCAGAATGGTCTCTTAACAACTACAACTCATTTAAAACCTACAGCTAAAAACTGTCTCCTAATATTTGACAGTTTCCACCCAAGACATTTGAAAGAGAATCTTCCCTTCGGACAATTTTTGCGCCTAAGACGTAACTGTACTGAAAGGGATGATTACAATATTCAAGCGAGAGACCTGGCAGACAAGCTTATAGCAAGGAAATATCCTAGACAGTTAGTTTCAAAAGCCAAGAAAAGAGCCCTGAATAATCACAGAGAGGCCCTCCTTGAACCTCGACAATCAGCTATGAAAGAGAAACGACCAATATGTATAACTACCTACAACGTTGCATCCAACAAAGTAATGAAAATAGTGAACAAACATTGGAGGACACTCAATAGTGGTGATTTAAACATACTGAAACCTATGTTCAGTCACAAAAAAGGCAAAAATCTGAGAAACCATTTTGTCCACACACGCCCAAGAAATATGGGAAAATAAGATGGACTACAAAAGGTGTTCCAACCATTACCAGAAGGACACTATCCCTGTAACAATTGCAGCGTTTGCCATCTGACTGCTGCCACTAAGAAAGTGGAATTCAACAACAATATGACCTGGGAACTACGGAACTTCACTAACTGTAACACCACAGGAGTCGTATACCTGATTACCTGTATATGTAATCTACACTATGTTGGTATGACTACCAGAAAAGTCAGTACCCGAATAGTGGAACACCGTAGCAATATAAGATGTCAGAGGGCCACCACAAAAATGACTTCTCACTTTATAGAAACTAAGCACACACCAAACGACATGAAGTGGGTGGTCTTAGAACACATAAAGTATAGTGAGAACCATGAAAAGAGACTCCATGAGAAAGAACAACGTTGGGTTTTCAAACTACGGGCAGACAGTCGGGGCCTGAACGATAATGTCCCGTGGGGCCAATTTATATAATGACCTACACCTCAGTTTTGTCTTTCGCCCAGAAAATTTACTCTTATACTGATTTCTCTAGCTGTTGAAAAAACATGTAACAGATTATCCTGTGCTTAATATAACACACCATATATGGATATTGACTAATCGCAGGTTGTGCGGCATACCCCCGGTCAAGAACCTGTATTTGTTTAGGTACCATCAATTCTGTGGCATTACACACCAATTATCTCTTAGGCAATAATGACATTTTGTATAAACTTCATATCTCTGGTCCATCATCAACAGAGGCCGTTTATTATTAAATTAGCACCTCCAACAGGTCTCTCACGTTTTTCTTTGGCAGAAATCTGGCAACTTCTAAATTTCAAATTATGCCTCACCAAAACTAAAAACACAGCAACCTTTCACGATCGCTCACGACCAAATGTTGAATGCGGATGGGATATCACTTGTCCCAATCACTGTTTTGTGTTTTTTCTGTTTTATGTCTTTATGTAATTGGTTATTAATGAATAGTACGTTCCTTTGCCCCATCTTCGTAAATGAAGTAAAGTTTTTTTCACTCCCAACAGGGCTACGCCATTAGCACATTACAGGACGGACATTTTGGAAGGTTTGCACTCTAGTCATCCTAGCATGACTAGACGGAAACACTTCCTTTTAATCCAGCTCCCTAGTGAGACACGCCAATATGCGGTCTCGAGGGAGAATCTTGCTAGGTCTACTGACCGAGAGGTTATCACACAAGTAAGTGGATTGTTTTTCAGGTTGTATACGGAACCGAGCACGCTGCGGGATTGCCCTCGGCGCGTTCGGCCTTCTTCTGCATTTTTCGATTCTAACACGATCCTCGATCGTAAAACGGCAACTTACAACGTTTCTCCTTCGTTTTTCGTTTTTCTAGAGTTCCAGTTGGAACCCTCTCACCCCGGTTGAGACCATGAGGCACATTGTTGCTTAAAATACAGTATGTTGTTTATGTTATATGTAATGTCTATATGTTTGTCATGTCCACGGTGTAGTTACTAGGTGCATATTTTAACCCCTCTTTATTCTTTAATTTAAAAAAAATGCCTTAATTCCACCATAACTTTAGGCAAGCATGTTATTCTGCAGCTCTGCATGGTGTTTCACATTTTGGCAGTTTGAACGCACGCATCGCAAGGAGCCCTTGAGTATTACGCTTTATTCTACCCACCCCCAAGAGGGGTAGGGTTACATTAACCATTGTTCTTTCTTTATTCCTTTTACAGATACTACGGGACTATTATGTACCCATACTACGTGACAATTTTGTACCGTATGTATTATTAACAATTGCCTTATTTTGCAGCATTTCGTTGTTTTTTCACGTATATCACTGTAGGTCACTTTGGAGTGGTACACACAGGGCGGGACCCTGTGTTGTCCTGAAGAAGAGCTGTGGGGAAGCTCGAAACATGTTGACATCTACTAGGGACCCCTAACGCATTCGGTTAGGTTCACTAGAGACTAACCCCAATTTTTAATAGACCGACTAGGAGCCTGAATAAAGTTTTTTCTGCCCACTAGTTAGGTTCTTTTTAATTAACTCCACTCCACCACATCACTGCACTACACATAGCTCCTCACGATTAGTGCTCCTACGTCTCATCGCAAGTCGTAGCACGCCTCAGCCCGCAGCGGGTTGAGATGGCCCCTATGATGAAGCATGTCACCATGGGGAAACCCTGGTGAGTGAGGGGACTCAAGAAAGGAAAGCTTTCCTTCCTCAAGATTTTCGAGCTCACATTTGAGTGGAAAATCTACACCCCAGCTAGGTCCCTATCCGGGCATACCGGTTTTGTAGGTCTACTATTGCATTAGGAGGGTGGACCTAGCTTCGTCCCTCTTTCTCCCCCTTTTTCTGTTTTATGGTCTCAGCTTCTTCAGCGCCCAGACCGCAGCAAATGCCTCACGCTCAATCGCACTCCACCTCTGTTCCCGTGGAAGTAACCTCCTACTGATGAAGGCTACGGGTTGATCTAGGCCCTCCTCATTTATCTGTGATAAAACAGCCCCCACACCATGCTCTAAAGCGTCTGTTTGAACGATAAACTCTCTTGAGAAGTTGGGTGCCAGGAGCACGGGCGCCGTGCACATGGCAGTTTTCAGGGCCTCAAAAGCTTTCTGACAGGTGTCAGTCCAAATCACTTTCTTGGGCTGCTTCCTGGAAGTCAGCTCTGTCAAGGGTGCAACGATGCTGCCATACCCCTTGACAAACCTCCTGTAATACCCAGTGAGTCCTAAAAAGGCTCTCACCTCTGTCTGGGTCTTGGGGGGCTCCCAAGCCAGGATGGTCTCAATCTTGGGCTGTAGGGGCGCCACCTGGCCGCTCCCAACCTGGTGTCCCAAGTACACCACGAACCTTGCCCGATCTGGCACTTACTTTGCCTTGATCGTGAGGCCTGCCCTCCGCAGCGCCATCAACACTTCCCAGAGGTGGCGCAGATGTTCTTCCCAACTGGCACTGAACACTGCAATGTCATCCAGGTAGGCGGCACTGAACTCTTCCAGTCCAGCCAACACCTGGTTGACCAACCTCTGAAAGGTGGCAGGGGCATTCTTCATCCCAAAGGGCATTACCCGGAACTGGTAGTGCCCATCTGGTGTGGAGAATGCTGACCTCTCTCTTGCCCCATCAGTCAAGGTGATCTGCCAGTACCCAGACGTTAGATCAAACATGCTGAGGTACCGGGCAGGCCCTAACCGATTGATGAGCTCATCAGCTCTGGGGATGGGGTGCGCGTCAGTCCTCGTGACTGAATTGAGCCCTCGGTAGTCCACACAGAACCGGAGTTCTGGCGTGGCACCCGGTGTGGCAGCCTTTGGGACCAAGACCACTGGGCTGGCCCAAGGACTGTTAGAGGACTCAATCACCCCTAACGCAAGCATCTTGCAGACCTCCTCCTTGATGCAAGCTCTCACCCTGTCAGTTACCCTGTAAGTTTTGTGCTTAACAGGAGGACTGTCTCCAGTGTCCACATCATGGATGCACCAATCAGTGACACTGGGAATCAGGGAGAACAGATCAGAAAACTGTCCCAGCAACTGGTGACAGTCATTCTGTTGCTCAGGGGTCAGGGTGGAAGAGAGGTTCACACCATCCACTGACCCATCTCGCTCTGTCGCCGACAGGAGGTCAGGAAGAGGCTCAGTCTCCTCCTCCATTCCAGCATCTGTCGCTAAGAGCATGCACACTTCGGACCTCTCCAAGTGGGGCTTCAGGCGGTTGACATGCAGGACCCGCAAGGGGTTCCTGGGAGACCGCAAGTCCACCAAGTAGGTAACAGGACTCTTGCGCTCCACCACCTCAAATGGTCTGGTCCACTTATCCTGGAGCGCACAAGGCTCCACTGGGGCCATGATCCACACTTTCTGACCAGGCTGAAGCTCTACCAGAGTGGCATTCTGGTCGTACCACCGCTTCATCTCCTCCTGGCTGGCTTCCAGATTCGCCTCAGCGAGTTGCCTGAAACGCCTAGTCTGGTTCCTGAAGGCCAGCATGTAGCTATATACATCCTGGGGAGGTTTCCTGGGAGATTGCTCCCAGCCTTCCTTGACCAGACTCAGAGGTCCTCTCACTGGGTGACCATAGAGAAGCTCAAAGGGACTGAACCCTAGAGATTTCTGTGGCACCTCACGGTATGCAAAGAGAAGGCATGGCAAGAGGACGTCCCACTTACGCCTCATAGGTTCCTCAAGACCCATAATCATGCCTTTTAGGGTCCGGTTGAATCTCTCAACCAACCCATTTCCTTGGGGGTGGTAAGGAGTGGTGAACTTATAAGTTACCCCACACTCCTGCCACAGGGACTTCATATACTTGGAAATGAAGTTTGTATCTCGGTCAGACACTACCTCTCTAGGGAATCCCACTCGGGAGAAAATTCCCATCAGTGCCCGTCCCACCACGGGGGCCGTCACTGTCCTCAGAGGTATGGCTTCCGGGTACCGGGTGGCATGGTCCACCAAGACCAGGATGAACCTGTTGCCCATGGCTGTCTTGGGGTCCAGTGGCCCCACATTGTCAATACCCACCCGTTCAAAGGGGGTGCTGACCACAGGGAATGACTGGAGAGGAGCCTTCTGCTTCCTCCCACTCTTTCCACTTGCCTGGCAAGTCTGACAGGTCCTGCAATGAGTGTCTGAACTCTTGCGCATTTGGGGACAATAAAAGTGGGTGACAAGCCTCTCAAAGGTCTTGTCCTGCCCCAAATGTCCTGCTAACGGCACATCATGAGCCAGCCCCAGTAGGAAGGCTCTGAAGCGCTGGGGTACCACCAGCACACGGGCTGACCCAGGCTCAGCAACCTTAGGCTCAGTATACAGGAGGTCATTCTCCCAGTAGATCCAATGTGATCCAGCCTGATCACCTGCTGCCTGGTCTGCAGCCTGCTGCCGCAAACCCACAAGAGAAGGGCGTTCCTTCTGCTCCTTGCAGAACTCTTCCCTGGAGGGTCCTCCTTCCTGCTGCCAATGGGTCAGCTCAGGCAGGTCTCCCAGTTCAGCTACTTGTTCCCCTGTAGGCTCCAGGGCATCTCCTCAGGGTCTACCTCCTCCTGGATCGTGGGAACTTCGGGGGCCGGTTTCCCGCGCCCCTGCCTCTTCTCTTTAAGGCAGGCACCTGGGCCCCCTCTCCAGGCTCCAGGTCCTCTTGAACACCCTTACTGGCTGCCATGGACCGTGTGGTCACACACGCCCAGTCAGGCAAACCCAACATCTCCAAATGAGCACTTCGCTCCACCTTAGCCCAAGGTGAGCTCTCCAAATCGTTCCCCAACAAACAGTCAACAGGCATGACTGGCCTCACAGCTACTTGAAGAGTACCAGAGACCCCCCCCCCACTCAAAGGGAACCTGAGCCACCTTGCAGTGGCTCTCTGTGTTGTCAGTGGCAACAACTGGGTAAAATGCATTGGGGACAACCTGCTCTTCAGACACCAGGTGACACTTGACAACTGTCACACTGGCTCCTGTGTCTCGAAGAGCCTCCACTCTATGGCCATTGATGGTCACCCACTGCCTATACTTTTTAGTGTTATCAGGCAGTTGGGTCCTGGGGACCACCTCACAATCTCCTAAAGAGACAAGGGACATCTCTGCGGGACCCCACCCACCTTGGACACCCCTCTCCTCCCCCAGGGCTACACTCGCCATCTGCCGGGGTGGAGCACCAGTGGGTGCTGTCTTTCCAAACTGTGGGCACTTGGGATCATTAGACTTATTATCCACTTCACCACACTTGTAGCACCTCCGGGGTCCCCTGGGAACAGGCCTACCTGTCGGGGCCCCGTGCTTCTTCTCAGGGGGAGGCTGGGAACCCTTCCCTTGGTTCCCTTGGGGATTACTTTGGGGCCCTTTCTGGAACTCCCTCTGTTTACCCTTGTCCCCCCACTCTTCTGCTGGGGACCCTGCCCACTCTTGGCGGAGTCTCCCACGTGACCCTTGTGGACCCGGGTGCTCACCCAGCGGTCCACCTCCTCAGCAAGCTTCCTAGGGTTAGTCAGCCTGCTATCAATCAGGTGCTGGCGTAGCTCTGGAAAACAATTACTTGACAAGTGCTCCCATGCAATTAAATCAAAGAGCCCCTCAAAATCATTAACTTTGCTACCCTTCACCCAACCATCCAATGCTCTGCAGAAAAAAGTGACATATTCTACCCAGGTACCTGACTCCACCTTCTTGCAATTTCTAAACCTCTGTCTATACAATTCAGGAGTCAGCCCATACCTGGACATCAATGCATCTTTCATGTGGCTATAAGAATTATGGACTTCAGAAGGCAAGTCTAACAGTGTGTCCCGCCCCTCACTAAGGAACCGCCCCCACAACCCCGCTCCCCAATCCTTCTCAGGGACCCGGTGGGAAGACATGGCTACCTCATAGGCCTTGAACCCCTGCCCAATATCATCATTCTTATAAAACTCTCTCACCACATCTTTAGGAATATACACCCTAGCTTCAACAGGCATTGACGGTGTGCTGCCACCAGAGGGAGTAATCTCTAAGCTTCTAACTTTCAACTCTAACTCCCTCAAACTTTTCTCATGCTCCAACTGCATTCTCTTTTCTTCCAGGGCCAATCTCCTATTTTCTAACTGCAGTTGCCCACCCAACTTGAGCTTGGCAAGCTCCAATTCGTGCATCCTGTTTTCTTTCCTGTCCGCCAACTCCTCTGGGGACAGGCTTTTGGCAGAGACACTGCTACCTACTGGGGAAGTTGCTCTCCTCCCTTGTGGACCCAATGGCCCCTCCAGCTGCTCATCTGCATTCTCAGCCCCTTCCTCATTCTCAGGGGTATTCCTTGCTTCCACCCAGGCCCTCAGCGCCTTTTGGAGCTCATCCTTCTTGGTGAGACCAGTCATAGCAACTTTAAATTTCCTGCAGAAGTGCTTTAGCTGTTTCACATTGTAGCATTCTAATCTCTCCTCTTCCCAATCATAATCAACAGATGCTATGGATGCTGCTTTATCCATGGTGGTTAAACTTGGCAGTTCTTGGCAAAAATAGAAAATCCCAGAAAAAACAACCTACCAAAAGTATGTGGTCGCGTTTTGGTCTGCACTCACTAGTAGTGTTCACCAATCACTGTACATGAGTCACAAATGCAAGTCCAGAATCCTCATCGCTGACCACCAATGTTAGATTTGGGGGTCTCTAGTTGGCAGAGGTAGGTACCTTTGACCAAATAGGGACCCTTGCGTCTAGTCAGGGTAAGGGGGATACACTACTAAAATAACCCCTGCTCACCACCTTGGCAGCTTGGCACGAGCAGACAGGCTTATCGCAGAGGCAGTGTGTAAAGCATTTGTGAACACATACAGTAATCAAGTGACAACACTACAGATGGACACCACACCAGATGTATATTAAAAATAAGTATCTTTTATATAGATTTAACAAAAGACCACAAACGACAAAAATCCACAATACTGTGCTTCAAAAATGGTAGAATTAGCTTAGTTCTCTTAAGATGGTAAATGCGACACTTTGAGTTCAATGTACCTTTGGATGCGTAACGCTATACAACGAAAGTGTTGCAGGGAAGGTGATGCGTTGGTTCCTTACACGCAAGAACAGTGATGCGTCGGGTCCCTACTGATGCGTAGGGGATGCGTCGGTTCTTCTCTGCGAGGGGAGGTGATGCGTCGGTTTCTTACTGCGCTTTCATGACGATGCGACCAGCAACGCCGTGATGTGATGAAGATCCGGTGCAATGAACAAAGATGGCGTCTTCTTCTTGATGCGACACGATGCGTGCACGCCCAACGGCCGTGTGGCGACTCAACGATTCTTCGGAGCCGCGACAGGCCCTGCGACACGCTTCCCGGTGATGCGGGGTGCTTCGGCAACGATGCTTCTGAGCCGCGACAGGCTTCCCGGTGATGCGGCAGCGTCTGATGCGACGTCGGTCCTCTTCTCCGGCGATGCGAGGCGCTTCGGCAATGATGCGACAGCCGTGCGGCGACTCAACGATTCTTCTGAGCCGCGACAGGCCCTGCGACACGCTTCCCGGTGATGCGGCGGCGTCTGATGCGACGTCGGTCCTCTTCTCCGGCGATGCGAGGCGCTTCGGCAACGATGCAACTGCGGCAGTGGCAGCGACACTCTTCTCCGTTGATGCGGCGGCGTCTGATGCGACGTCGATCCTTTTCTTCGGCGATGCGAGGCGCTTCGGCTGCGGCGGCGACGCTTCTTCTTCGTGAGTCGCGCTTCCAGCTCCTTGCGACACGCAGTCCCTCAGAAAGTCCAGCTCAGCAGCAGGCACTTTACAGAAAGACTCTTGGGGAGCTGGTTGGTGAAGTCTGTTGTCCCTGAGACTTCAGCAGGAGGCAAGCTCTTCTCTCAAGCCCTTGGAGATCTTTTACAAGTTGATGAAAGTACACACAAAGTACCTTTCTCCTTTCTTTGGCAGTCAGGCAACCACTGCAGGCCAATCCCCCAAACAGCACTCAGCTTAGGGATAGTCTCCTCCTCAGTTTCTCTGGTTCCTCTCCTCAGCAAAGGTTTCTTCTTGTTTCCCAAAGTGATCTAAAATTCTGGGGTTTGGGTCCCCTCTTTTATACACCAAAATCCTTTGTCTCTGAAGGCAGAGAGGCCTTTGCCTAGTCCAAACCAGTTCTGGTCAGTCCTGGAGCACTTTGTTGACAAGACTCCTTCTTTCCTTTCACAGTGTAGGCCAGGGACATCAGACACACCACAGGAGGTGGAGCCAGCATTGTGGAGGGAAGGCACAGCCCTATTCAGGTCCCAGGTGCAACTCCTCCCACCTATCTCCATGCGGATCTCTCTATTCAGCCCTGTGCTGAGTCACCCTGTCTCCTGGAGTCCCCCAGCCCCTGTCACTCACAAACCCAGACAAGGAATACACAACCTAGCAGAGGCAGGCTTGGATAGTTAGGCAAGAAAATACCTACTTTCTAAAAGTGGTATTTTCAAACACAGAATGTTAAAACCAACTTCACTAAAAGATGTATTTTATCATTCTGAGTTCAGGCATACTAAATTCGTTTTTCTACCATGTTCCCTGGGTCAGTTAGGATTATAAGCTGTAATAATCAAACTGCCCATTCTGGCCTATGTTGAACAGGTAGCCTTGCAATAGTGAAAAACGAAAATGGCTTTAATTCACTATTAGGACATGCCACACACACCAGGGCATGTCCTACCTTATACTTAAAATGCACCCTGCCCTTGGGCCTACCATAGGGGTGACTACTATGCAGAAAAGGGAAGGTTTAGGGACTGGCAAGTGGGTGCACTTGTCCAGTCAACATGGCAGTACCAGACTGCACACAGGCTCTGCAATGGCAGACCTGAGACACACTTTTACAGGCTGCTTCTGTGGGTGGCACAACCAGTGCTGCAAGCCCACCAGCAGCATTTGGTTTACAAGCCCTGGGCACACTCAGTGCACTGTACTAGGGTCTGACAAGTAAACCAAACCAACCAATCATGGAATCACTAATCCATACATCAATTTACCATAGGGAGCACTTGCACTGTGGCACTGAATAGCAGTGGCACAGTGCCCAAAGCATCTATAACCAGCAAAAACACATGAGGCAACAGCAAAAAATAGAAGGGAGACCCACGCCAACAGTGCCAGGTCTAACAAAAACCATGACACAAAGTTAACAGAAATCACATAGCAGCTAGGTATTGATGAGAGGGTTAAAATGTAACTACACAAGCAACTTTAGAGAGGGTCACATACAATCCCACAAATGATAAAACTACTGTTTCTGTAGTATGGATCAATTAGTTTGAACCCTTTGACTAAATTTAGTAAAGATCACCCTCATGTAACCATATTTTGATTTTCATAATCACTTCAGGTATCTTCCATTGCCCTCAGTATTTCCATCTACCATATACTTTCCCAAAATGTTTTAGTTTATCTCTTGAATGATGAAAATATGTACCAAGATGTTCTCATCTCTTGGTCTATCACTGATATCTTATGCTATATGTTTGTTAACAATGTATTATTACACTTTCCATTGAAAAGAAGTTGCCTTCCACAGAGGCAAACCTCAGTCTAGTAGCCCAGTGTCAGAGAGATAGCTGGGTAGGAACTGAAACACATTAGGAGACAGGGTGAATCCTGGAAGGTGACCTCAGACACATCCATTCTGCTGGACATGGTGTCTATGAGGGTGCTCTTGAAGTGGATGCACTGGGCAATAGCTTCTGAACCAGGTATTGAATGAGTCACAAACATGGACTGAATATACTGATAATTGGATTGCTGCAATGTGTTTATCTATTGCACTGTTATATTTTTAAGTTGATGGTGTTTATATAACATACGTTTCATATTATATGTATAGTTTATGTATGGTGCATATGATTTGTATAAACTGTAATAATTATTTACAGTATTAAATATATTGCTGTAGTAGGTATGAAAAAGGGGTCTTTCTGGGGTGTTCTCCTTGTAATTACAGGTAATCGCACTGCTTGAGAGTAAAGGGGTCTCAACAAGCACTGGGCTTCCTTTTCACTGTTGGAAGTATCTGTGTCTTAAGTGCCTCTAGAAAGATTGTGTAAGCTATATTTCTAAGAAGCAGAAATTAAAAGTGTTTCTTTAAAAAGGTTTACATCCACAAATTGCATGCAAAAATTCTCCACCTGCTATATTTAATAAAATCCTGCATTAAAAATTGACATTCTATTAAACTTTTACTTACTTCTGTCCCCTATTTTTAAAGCACCACTGTTTCCCTTCTTCCTGCCTCTTCTGTATGCAAGTTATTCTAAATCTCATCTCCGTCTATAGTTCTTTTTGGAAACCATTACTACCTCATTAATTCAATTGCTTCTCTCACAGCCCCCTTTAATGATCACATCTGTGTCAATAATGTACCACATAGAAACTGGTGTGAATGCATGGAATGAGTATTTAAAACTTACCCCAATAATTAATGGACTGACCATTAACTTTGGGCTCCTGGGTAGCGTGCTACTTGGCGTAAAGCGCTTAAACACCTCGTCAGGGGTAGTAAGCGATATATAAATGCAATTTAAACACTTTAAATTTAAACATTGATAGTCAAGACAAGAAAAAAAGGACTGATATTCATTTGTTAGTGGTATTTAGTAATGAGGCTAACCTTTTGTAAAGCTTTGTGAATTCTACATGAATCCTTCTGTAATGTATATTCTGGGACTTTTTGAAACTTCTCAGAAACAAAGATTTGTCCTCACAACACTGTCTGCCTTTCTCCGCTTGTATCACTTCTAACGATAACAAGTGCTATTTGATGTTAGCTGCGGAGCCACCTATTCAGGTTGCACATGAATAAGTAAGCCTCTGAAATAAATGACTTGAGTGGTTAGTACATAAACAAACCATCAAATGAAATCCTGCAGTGCCTGACTCATCATCACCTCTGGCTGAACCAGAGCACAGATGACTGTTCGACTGACAGTTTTGACTAAAACAACCCTATTTAATGAGCATTAATAAAAGGGAAGATCTAGAAGCCTACACATGTATGTTGAGAAGGAGAGCCAAAAAAAGGATTAAGGGCTGCATTTCTCCTGCCACTCTTTGTTTGTTTAAGAAGGGGAGTTTAATTAACCATTCTGAGGATAAAGGGCTCTTCTGGTGATTGGGAATGTGGGAGGGGATATCAATGCCATATTTCCTTTGGAGGATGGTGGCAGTCCGAATAGCTGTGTGATAACCTTGCCTGGGCGAAGTACACCTTTTCCGTACTTGAGGTGCAGGGTAGTGAAGGGAGTACTCAAAGGCTTCTCAGGGAGCTAGTGTAAGGGGCAATAGCTCACAACTCAACACAGAACCAACAGACAATAAAGTATTGCCCTGTCCGGTGCTTAACTTGTGGGGTAAAAGAAAGTATTTTAATCACATAGCACAAAGTAATGTTGCATAGCACATTAAGGGGAGTCAGACACAGGGTTGGGATCTTGGCTGAAATCTTCCACGAGGAGCTGTACCATTCTATATGCTTTCTCCACTAACTGAATTCCCCAGTGTCTGTTATCCATGGTGGGTGGATCACTGACATAGGGCCGAATTACGAGTATGGTTTTCCACAGGACCACTGTACTCGTCGTATTCAGAGTGTGGTGGTCAGAATGCCACGAGACCGCTGGCTCCACCGGTATCAAGGATCCCAAAAGTCCGGTGGTCTGCTACCGACATGAATATTCTGAGTTGCCTATTCACCGCCCTTTTCATGGTGGTGAGCCCACCATGAAAAGGGTGGCAGAGAGGCAAATAATGGGGCCCTAACAAGCCCCTGTAGTAGGTTTTGGCCCTGGGGCTGTGTTGGACTTGGGCCCTTTTTGCAGGGTCATCCCTAAACTTTTTGCTTTTCTCCTAGCCTTTTCTCTGACATGATGTTGGTGGTTTTAGGCCTCTGGGCACTTTAGCACTGCTGTCCAGTGTAAAGTGTGTGCGCTCTCTGTGTTACATTTGGTAAGATTGGTCTACACCTGTTTGGCATATTTAATTTACCTGTCAGTCCCTCGTAAAGTGGTATCTCATATACCCAGGGCTGGTAAATTAAATGCTACTGGTGGGCTTGCAGCGCTGATTGCGCCACCCACCAAAGTAGCCTTTCAAACCTATCTCAGGCCTCTGCCACTGCAGGGCCTGTGCGTGCAGTGCTACTGCCGCTGTGACGTGACACCTAAAGTGTGTGCTATGTCTGTGACCCCCCTTTTCCTGCATGTCAGTCACCCCTAAGGTAGGCCCTAGCTAGCCCTATGGGCAGGGTGCATTGTAGGTAAAAGATAGGACATGTACCTTAAGTGTGTGACATGTCCTGGTAGTGACAAACAGCCATTTTGGTTTCTCACTACTGTGGCGCTGCCCTCCCAAAGGAATGCATTGGGTATTCCCTGATAAGTGTTTCAGTGGTAATTCCTGATATGAGAGGTGCAGCGTGGTCAGGTTTAGTATATTTGGAATCGTCATAATAAATGCTGCGCAATGGTGTGCGCAGATTTATTATAACTATTTTAGAACTATGTTAGAAGTTGGCATTTCTGTGTGCTATGTGTCTGCCTGCCTGATGTGAATTGCATGCCTGGCTTTTGAGTGACAGGGGCTGGGAGGTGTGTGTGGCTCCAGGAGGGGCAGGGTGAGTCAGCACTAGGCTGAATGGGACATATGCATTGGGAGTAGTGGGAGGAGTAATCCCCTGACCCTGAATAGGTCTGTGCCTAGCCTGGACAATGTTGGCTCCGCCCCCTGTGGTGTGTCTGATCACCGAGCCCCCACCTGACAAAGGGGAAGAGGAGCCTGGTAAACAGAGTGCTCCAATTCCCCCCTGAACCAGTTTTTGCTGGTTCCCCCAAACCCTGCACTGCAGACAAAGGAGAGAGGTAGTATAAGTATAGGGGCTGTGAGCCCATGATGGTGTGCTTGTGCTGATCCTGACTTGCTGGGGCTTGCTGCTGCTGGGGCCCAGGAGGAACCGCCATGGGGACTTACCTCCCTGCTGGAGGGCCCTGTGTGCTGGCCTCCCTGGGCCCTGCTATGCCCCATGGACCTAGAAGAACTTTTGCTTGGGCCCTTTTGTTTCTCTTTAGATCCAGGACTTTTGCTGCACCTAGCGCCTCGTGAGCGCTATATTTTAATTAGGAGGAGGAGAGCGTGGGCTGCGCAGCGCTGAGCTGCCGCCTTTTTAAAGGGAATCCCCCCTGATGCAGTACCGAGCGGGAGCCCACCCTGCATTTATGCTGAACTTGGAGCAGCGGGTGCCCACCCCGCGTTTGCCCTTATTTTCGCGGGTGCCCACCCCGCATCAGTGCTATTTTGAATATGCGGGTGCCCACCCCGCTTATGGTATATTTAACTTGCGGGAGCCCACCCCACATTTGGGTGAGATCACCGCCGCGGCCCGAGCCGCCGAAGAAATCCTCTCCGGGCCGCTGATGAGCGCGACCCGGAAGCCAGGCGGCCTTGCCTGGTTGTGGGCGGGGCCTCCTACGGGCTGCCGGAAGTCTGCGCGGGGCTCCCGTGAGCATGGGCGATTCCCGCGCGTCGGAGCAGAGTTCCCACCGAGCAGAGGAGGGAGTCCCCGAGGGATGGGGGCTTTCCTGAGACGCCGCCAGGAGCCTGCCTTGCGAGGGGAGAGACCGGAGGTGCCTGCGAGACGGCCCCCAGCGGGAGAAGAGCCTGCAGAGCCCCGGTGAGTGAGGGCTCTATGGGGGACATGGTTGACCCGTTCGAGGCACATTGACGGTGCCTTTTTGCTCCGAGCGGACCCGCAGGAGAGCGGGCCGCTCCAACGTCGGCCACATTGCTTCCAGGGCCCCAGTGGGGGTCCAGAGGGCCCAGAGGGGCTCGTGCCCCTCTCAGTTTGGCCATTCTTACAGCTGCCCCGCCTGCAAGAGGGTAGCTGCACCGATGGGGGCGATTTGATTTAGAGAGCCCCAGTGGGGGCCCCGAGAGCACAGTCGTGCCAGGGCCTCTTTACTTTGTTTACAGCTGCCCCGCCTGATAGAGGGCAGCTGCGACGTTCTGGCTATCATTGTTTATAGAGTCCCAGTCGGGCACTCAGGGCACAGTCAGTGCCAGTGCCTAATTTCCTTCACAGCTGCACGGCAAATAGCGGCAGCTGCAACGTTTAGGATATCATTTCTTTGGGGGCATTTTTGATGGGACAGGAGTGAGATACAGTGCTCTGCCCCAGCGCAATTGCGCACTTTTGGTTTCTACTGCATTGGCAGCCCTGACATTATGGACATAGGGCATTTGAGCCCTCTGAGAATGCCAGTTGGCCAGGGGGACTGTTAGGTTGATAGGGCGCCAGGCCCTAATGTGATTTATGGGGTGCGCAGGAAATGTGATTCATGTACTGTGATTTATGCACCGTGTGTTCTGCCTAATGTGATTTATGATTAGGAGGTTATGGTCTAATATGTTTAGGCTTATGAGGTTGGCGCATAATGTATTTTACGCCTGATGTGATACTGTGCATAATATGATTTGTGTTGCAGGATATAATTCTGAGTACAGTGTTTGCCAGTAATTACTGGTTGTGTTCAACGTGTATTATTTGGTTCTACATTTACTATCTTTACTTTGTGATGGTTCTGACAGTGGCCCAATTGGCCCTGTCATGTGTATATAATCCACTGTAAATATTGCCTAGTGCCAGTTGGCACAGTGTATATTGTGTGATTACCATTCTAATGTGTTTATGACAATACAAAGGCTATTTTTATACATAACCTTGTGTGGAGTTTCGTTTGTGGTGTGCCTAGTATGTTGTTGCTGTCTGTGTGTTGCGCAAACGCTTTACACATTGCCTCTGGGATAAGCCTGACTGCTCGTGCCAAGCTACCAAGGGGGTGAGCAGGGGTTATCTTCAGCGTGTAACTCCCTTGCCCTGACTAGAGTGGCGGTTTCTGCCTGGCTTAGGCGCAAGCCCTAGCCAAACAGAAATCCCATTTCTAACATTGGTGGTCAGCGGTGAGGATAGGACTTGCGTTTGCGCAGTACCACAGCGACAACTGGTTGCACTACAAACTCTGCATTTAGATAGTCACATGTTTTGGGATTATTGTTTCTGATTTTGTTTTAAGTAGCATTTCTTTGAAATGTGTTTTCTTTTTGCACTATGGGTTGGGGGTCCTGCCAAGGACAGAAACCAGAGAATCTGGAGGAGTTTTGTACTGCCCTTGTGCAGACTGCTATTTCTGGGGTGGCCCTGCAGCGCAAGCTGGAGGAGGTAACTGCCCCTGTGCTGTCTGCTATTTCTAGGGTTGGCCTACGGTGGTAACTTAATTGGCATGGAGAAACTAGCTTGGGAGGGTAGATTATCCCCTAAGTGCAGTTTTAGTTTTCTGGATTCCCCAGTAAGGGTGGGATCCAGTGGTGGCAGCAATATGGAGTCCAGTGCAGGAAGTCCCATTCCCATTTCCCAGAGTATGGTACCTGGTTCCCAGTTAAGAGGGGTACAGGTTGAGATTCAGGGGCAGTAAGATACTGTCTCACCAGTCTTGGGGGGAGTGTGGATGAATGTTGTGGTGCACTGGACGTTTGGGTGATTGGTTAGCACAGCAAATGGTGTTAAAGGGCTGTTCAATCCGTTTTGTCAGAGAGCACATGCCCCGTAATTGTTTTCCAGAGTCGCGCCAACACCTGTTGGAGTGTGAGTTCTTTTGATTCTAGGGAGCTTGCATTGGGGAGTGATCCTAAGAGGAATGGTGCAGGGATCTTCCAACCCAGAGTGGTGGAAGTGGTTCAGAGTAGCCCAGCTAGGTACCCTTATAGTGAGAAGGTTGCAAGGCCTCACATCCTGTCTCGCAGGGGAAGGTGTGAGACTGGGCCGTATTCCGTGCCTCAACCTCAGTCTCCAGTACTGTTTTTTTTAAGGGAACACCAGGTAGGGTGCCTAGTCTGTCCTGTTGGACCGTCCGTGAGGGGGATCTCCCCGTGTTAGGTGAGCTGGGAGTGTCTGTAATCAGGCCTCCATCAGTTCTGGTGTCTGGCAGTGCCACTCCTAAGTGGAAGGTGCAGAAGTCCAGATTGAGGGGTGAGAGGGGGAAAGAGTCCCCAGTGGAAGAACCATTGGGTCAGGGGCCAGCCAAAAGGCCTGAGTCACCAATGATTGACCCTGGTGACGCCACTTCTGTCCTGGGGGATCTTCACGCACTGTCAAGTGGACAGGAGGTCGTGAGATCTGCACCAGGCAGACTGTCACACGACATATTAGTTATGTGTCACCCTCGAGGAGGGTATATGTACTCCCCAGGAAGTCCTGGTTCGCGGGGCAATTGTACAACCTAAGGGTTCCGTCCCTGGGTTGGGAGGCCAGGTTCAGGTGTTGTCTGACCTGGAGGGAGGGACAACTGTAATCAGTGTCCTGACCGGTTTGTCTTCTGGCAGTGCCACTCCTAAGTGGAGGGTGCAGAAGTCCAGATTGAGGGGTGAGAGGGGGAAAGAGTCCCCAGTGGAAGAACCATTGGGTCAGGGGCCAGCCAGAAATGCTGAGTCACCAATGATTGACCATGGTGACGCCACTTCTGTCCTGGGGGATCTTTACGCACTGTCAAGTGGACAGGAGGTCGTGAGATCTGCGCCAGGCAGACTGTCACACGACCCATTAGTTATGTGTCACCCTCGGGGAGGGTATATGTACTCCCCAGGAAGTCCTGGTTCGCCGGGCAATTGTCCAACCAAAGAGTTCCGTCCCTGGGTTGGGAGGCCAGGTTCAGGTGTTGTCTGACCTGGAGGGAGGGTTTAGATCCCAGGTGGGTAGACCAGTTGATGGAGAGAGGTCCTGAACTGGTGGGAGAGTTGTGTTCTGGG
Source organism: Calotriton arnoldi (assembly GCA_963921515.1). NCBI lineage: Eukaryota > Metazoa > Chordata > Amphibia > Caudata > Salamandridae > Calotriton > Calotriton arnoldi. Next base: position 169,215 of record CAWUFW010007804.1, on the reverse strand, counting down.
GGTGCTTCTCCTGGGAGAGTGCAGAACCCCAGAAAGAGAGGTAGGGGGAGGAGAAACTTCGCCTGTGACCTCTGGTCAGCCTGAGGGTGCGGACCCTAGGTTGAAGGATCAGTGGCAGTTTGGACTACACTGAGAGGAAGAGTGGAGAATGGCTATTATGTGCCAGGGGTTACTGCCCCCCACTCTGTGGATTGGCAAGGACCAGTAACATCTGGGTGGCCTAGGGCCTGGTCCTGGCCGAGGACGACTAGGGAGTACCAGTGGGGTAGCCTAGTTGGGCCTGAGAGCTTTTTACAGAGGTAACCACATGGGTTCAGAGTGGCGTAGAACCGGAGGGTGTCCCTGCAGTTGCGGGCCCGCGTCCGTGTTCTATCGCCCAAAGCAGGGAAGCCCATCAAGGTAGTGATTGGTCTACCCTGCGTTTTGGCTGGAAGGGGGTTGTGTTGGACTTGGCCCTTTTTGCAGGGTCATCCCTAAACTTTTTGCCTTTCTCCTAGCCTTTTCTCTGACATGGTGTTGGTGGTTTTAGGCCTCTGGGCACTTTAGCACTGCTGTCCAGTGTAAAGTGTGTGCGCTCTCTGTGTTACATTTGGTAAGATTGGTCTACACCTGTTTGGCATATTTAATTTACCTGTCAGTCCCTTGTAAAGTGGTATCTCATATACCCAGGGCTGGTAAATTAAAAGCTACTGGTGGGCTTGCAGTGCTGATTGCGCCACCCACCAAAGTAGCCTTTCAAACCTATCTCAGGCCTCTGCCACTACAGGGCCTGTGCGCGCAGTGCTACTGCCGCTGTGACGTGGCACCTAAAGTGTGTGCCATGTCTATGACCCCCCTTTTCCTGCATGTCAGTCACCCCTAAGGTAGGCCCTAGCTAGCCTTATGGGCAGGGTGCATTGTAGGTAAAAGATAGGACATGTACATTAAGTGTGTGACATGTCCTGGTAGTGAGAAACAGCCATTTTGGTTTCTCACTACTGTGGGGCTGCCCTCCCATAGGAATGCATTGGGGATTCCCTGATAAGTGTTTCAGTGGAAATTCCTGATATGAGAGGTGCAGCGTGGTCAAGTTTAGTATATTTGGAATCGTCATAATAAATGCTGCGCAATGGTGTGCGCAGATTTATTATAACTATTTTAGAAATGCCACTTTTAGAAGTTGGCATTTCTGTGTGCTATGTGTCTGCCTGCCTGATGTGAATTGCATGTCTGGCTTTTGAGTGGCAGGGGCTGGGAGGTGTGTGTGGCTCCAGGAGGGGCAGGGTGAGTCAGCACTAGGCTGAATGGGACATATGCATTGGGAGTAGTGGGAGGAGTAATCCCCTGACCTTGAATAGGTCTGTGCCTAGCCTGGACAATGCTGGCTCCGCCCCCTGTGGTGTGTCTGATCACCGAGCCCCCACCTGACAAAGGGGAAGAGGAGCCTGGTAAACAGAGTGCTCCAATTCCCCCCTGAACCAGTTTTTGCTGGTTCCCCCAAACCCTGCACTGCAGACAAAGGAGAGAGGTAGTATAAGTATAGGGGCTGTGAGCCCATGATGGTGTGCTTGTGCTGATCCTGACTTGCTGGGGCTTGCTGCTGCTGGGGCCCAGGAGGAACCGCCATGGGGGCTTACCTCCCTGCTGGAGGGCCCTGTGTGCTGGCCTCCCTGGGCCCTGCTATGCCCCGTGGACCTAGAAGAACTTTTGCTTGGACCCTTTTGTTTCTCTTTAGATCCAGGACTTTTGCTGCACCTAGCGCCTCGTGAGCGCTATATTTTAATTTGGAGGAGGAGAGCGTGGGCTGCGCAGCGCTGAGCTGCCGCCTTTTTAAAGGGAATCCCCCCTGATGCCGTACCGAGCGGGAGCCCACCCCGCATTTATGCTGAACTTGGAGCAGCGGGTGCCTACACCACGTTTGCCCTTATTTTCGCGGGTGCCCACCCCGCATCAGTGCTATTTTGAATATGCGGGTGCCCACCCCGCTTATGGTATATTTAACTTGCGGGAGCCCACCCCACATTTGGGTGAGATCACCGCCGCGGCCCGAGCCGCCGAAGAAATCCTCTCCGGGCCGCTGCTGAGCGCGACCCGGAAGCCAGGCGGCCTTGCCTTGTTGTGGGCGGGGCCTCCTACGGGCTGCCGGAAGTCTGCGCGGGGCTCCCGTGAGCATGGGAGATTCCCGCGCGTCGGAGCAGAGTTCCCACCGAGCAGAGGAGGGAGTCCCCGAGGGATGGGGGCTCTCCTGAGACGCCGCCAGGAGCCTGCCTTGCGAGGTGAGAGACCAGAGGTGCCTGCGAGACGGCCCCCAGCGGGAGAAGAGCCTGCAGAGCCCCGGTGAGTGAGGGCTCTATGGGGGACATGGTCGACCCGTTCGAGGCACATTGACGGTGCCTTTTTGCTCCGAGCGGACCCGCAGGAGAGCGGGCCGCTCCAACGTCGGCCACATTGCTTTCAGGGCCCCCGTGGGGGTCCAGAGGGCCCAGAGGGGCCCATGCCCCTCTCAGTTTGGCCATTCTTACAGCTGCCCCGTCTGCAAGAGGGTAGCTGCACCGATGGGGGCGATTTGATTTAGAGAGCCCCAGTGGGGGCCCCGAGAGCACAGTCGTGCCAGGGCCCCTTTACTTTGTTTACAGCTGCCCCGCCTGATAGAGGGCAGCTGCGACGTTCTGAGTATCATTGTTTATAGATTCCCAGTCGGGCTCTCAGGGCACAGTCGGTGCCAGTGCCTAATTTCCTTCATAGCTGCACGGCAAATAGCGGCAGCTGCAACGTTTAGGCTATCATTTCTTTGGGGGCATTTTTGATGGGACAGGAGTGAGATACACTCCTCTGCCCCAGCACAATTGCGCACTTTTGGTTTCTACTGCATTGGCAGCCCTGACATTGTGGACATAGGGCATTTGAGCTCTCTGAGAAGGCCAGTTGGCCAGGGGGACCGTTAGGTTGATAGGGCGCCAGGCCCTAATGTGATTTATGGGGTGCGCAGGAAATGTGATTCATGTACTGTGATTTATGCACCGTTATTTCTGCCTAATGTGATTTATGATTAGGAGGTTATGGTCTAATATGTTTAGGCTTATGAGGTTGGTGCATAATGTATTTTACGCCTGATGTGATACTGTGCATAATATGATTTGTGTTGCAGGATATAATGCTGAGTACAGTGTTTGCCAGTAATTACTGGTTGTGTTCTACGTTTATTATTTTGTTCTACATTTACTATCTTTACTTTGTGATGGTTCTGACAGTGGCCCAATTGGCCCTGTCATGTGTATATAATCCCCTGTAAATATTGCCTAGTGCCAGTTGGCACAGTGTATATTGTGTGATTACCATTCTAATGTGTTTATGACAATACAAAGGCTATTTTTATACATAACCTTGTGTGGAGTTCCTTTTGTGGTGTGCCTAGTATGTTGTTGCTGTGTGTGTGTTGCGCAAACGCTTTACACATTGCCTCTGGGATAAGCCTGACTGCTCGTGCCAAGCTACCAAGGGGGTGAGCAGGGGATATCTTCAGCGTGTAACTCCCTTGCCCTGACTAGAGTGGCGGTTTCTGCCTGGCTTAGGCGCAAGCCCTAGCCAACCAGAAATCCCATTTCTAACAGGGTGCATACACCTTTAATTGCACTCCCATTCCTGCATGGTGTGGCATGCATGCCACACCATGCAGGAACGTGCTGCAGGTGCTGTCACTGCAGGAGGCTGCATGTTAGGCTCTACTATAAGCCTAACAACCCACCGCCTCCGCACCGCTCACCCGACCTGGATTGCAATCATAATCCGGCAGGCGGGCTCACCATGGCTTTGGCAGTCCTCCAGCAGACAGCACGGTGGCAGCCCCGCTGGAAGACCGCCAAAGTTGTAATCCAGCCCATAATATCGATGCATGCAATATCAAAGCATAAAGAAATCGGAAATTAAATATCGATAACAAAAATATCAACTTCCTATACTTAACGAGTAAACCTCAAATATCGAGAACAAAAATATTGTTGTTAAAAATATTGATCTCGAAAACAGAAATATTAAAAACAAAAATATTTTTACCTTTAACCCCTTCGCTGCCAAGTCTTTTCTTTGCCTCTTTGGGGTAGTTTGTGCTTAGGCCCCAATGACTTCTTGTCCACATAAGGTATCCATGCCAAATTTGCATCCTTTATTTCCAACCTCCTGACGATTCTAAAGGTGCCCAGGGTTTGTGGCTTTCCCTGGAGAGGTCCGAGAAATTAGCCAAAATACAGCTAGATTTTATTTTTCTTGGGAGAAATGGGAAAAAAGTGCTGCAGAAGAAAGCGTCTGTTTTTTTCCCTGCAAATGGTGCCAAAGAAGGGTTTGGGGTGCTGGGTTGGGCCTCCCAGCTTTCAGGAACAGGCAGTCTTTTGTCAGAACACCAAACGTTTTTACACACTTTACTGGGATGTAGCCTATTTTTCCTTCTTTTTGTGCTTTAAACCTCTTTCCAGTTAGTAGTAGTAATGGGTGTGAAACCAATAATGGATCCCAGAAAGCTATACTTTTCTAAAATGTAGAAAAAATTCTAAATTCAGCAAGGGGTAATTTGTGTGGATCCTTCAAGGTTTTCCTATAGAAAGTAACAGTAACAAATTTTTAAAAACTAGACACCCAGAGAAATCTAGGATGGGGTGACTTGTGTGACTCTCACCAGGTTCTGTTACCCAGAATCCCTTGCAAACTTCAAAATGTGTCAATAAAACCCACATTTTCCTCACGTTTCTGTGATGAAAGTTCTGGAATCTGTGGGGAGCCCCAAACTTCCACCCAACCAGCATTCCCCCAAGCCTCTCGATAAAAATGGTACCCCACTTGTGTGGTTCGGCCTTGTGCCGTGACAAGAAACGGTGCTAAACACAACACTGACACATCACATTTATCCACTGAAAACTGACCTTTTTTTTGCAATGTGCCTAACTGTGGATTTTGGGTCCTAGCCAGCCAACATCTAGGGAAACGTAGCAAACCTGCACATTTTTAAAAACTAGACATCCAGGGAAATCCAAGATGGGGTAACTTGTGTGGCTCTCATCAGGTTCTGTTACCCAGAATCCCTTGCAAATCTCAAAATGTGTAGAAAAAAACACATTTTCCTCACATTTCTGTGATGGAAAGTTCTGGAATCTGTGGGGAGCCACAAACTTCCACCACCCAGCATTCCCTCAAGCCTCCAAGCCTCCCGATAAAAATGGTACTTCACTTGTGTGAGAAGGCCTAGTGCCCACAACTGGAAATGGTGCAAAACGCAACGTGGACATATCACATGTTTCCACTGAAAACTGGCTCTGTATTTGCAATGTGCCTAGGTGTGGATTTAGGGTCCTAGCTCAGTGGTACCTAGGGAAACCTAGCAAACAAGGTTATTTTTTAAAACTAGACACCAAGAGAAATCCAGGATGGGGTGGCTTGTGTGGCTCTCACCAGGTTCTATTGTCCATAATCCCTTGCAAACCTCAAAATGTCCCAAAAAAAAATCACATTTTCCTCAGATTTCTGTGAGAGAAAGTTCTGGAATCTGTGGGGAGCCAAAACTTCTACCCACTCAGCATTTCCCCAAGCCTCCCGATAAAAATGGCACCTCACTTTTGTTGGTAGGCTTGGTGCCTGTGACAGGAAATGGCCCAATACGCAACTTGGACACATCACATTTTTCCACTGAAAACGGACCATTTTTTTTGCAATGTGCCTAGCTGTGGATTTTGGCCCCTAGCTCAACCAGGATCTAGGGAAACCTAGCAAACCTACACATTTTTTAAAACCAGATACCAAGAGAAATCCAGGATGGGGTGACGTGTGGTTCTCACCAGGTTCTTTTACCCAGAATCCCTTGCAAACCTCAAAATGTGAAAAAAACATATTTCCTGATGTTTCTGTGATGAAAGTTCTGGAATCTAGGGGGAGCCCCAAACTTCCACCCAACCAGCATTCCCCCAAGCCTCCCGATAAAAATGGTACATCACTTGTGTGAGTAGGCCTAGTGTCCGCAACAGGAAACGGTGCAAAACGCAACGTGGACATATCACATGCTTCCACTAAAAACGGACTCTTTATTTGCAATAAGCCTAGGTGTGGATTTTGGGTCCTAGCTCAGTGGTACCTAGGGAAACCTAGCAAACCTGTAAATTTTTTAAAACTAGACACCAAGAGAAATCCAGGATGGGGTGGCTTGTGTGGCTCTCGCCAGGTTCTGTTGCCCATAATCCCGTGCAAACCTCAAAATGTCCAAAACAAATCACATTTTCCTCACATTTCTGTGATGGAAAGTTCTGGAATCTGTGGGGAGCCACACACTTCTATCCACCTAGCATTTCCCCAAGCCTCCCGATAAAAATGGTACCTCACTTGTTTGGGTAGGCCTGGTGCCCGTGACAGGAAATGGCCCAATACGCAACTTGGACACATCACATTTTTCCACTGAAAACGGACCATTTTGTTTGCACTGTGCCTAGCTGTGGATTTTGGCCTCTATCTCAGCTAGGATCTAGGAAAACCTAGCAAACCTACACATTTTTAAAAACCAGACACCCAGAAAAATCCAGGATAGGGTGACATGTATGGCTCTCACCAGGTTCTGTTATCCAGAAACCCTTGCAAACCTCAAAATGTGCAAAAAAAAACCACAATTTCCTCATGCTTCTGTGATGAAAGTTTGGAATCTGTGGGGAGCCCCAAACTTTCACCCAACCAGCATTCCCCCAAACTGCCCAAAATGCAATGTGGACACATCACATTTTTCACGAGATCTTCCAAAATGGGGTTAAGCCCCTGCTGTTGCACCTTCCTACTGTGGACACTGTCTCCTCTACCATCAGGTACAACTAGAGGGTGGCCTGTGTTGTGTCCTGCAAGACACTTTCTAGTCTTCCTGTAAATGCCTTATGTCACCAGCCACTCCCAAGGGCTGGCTTCCATACCCACCACTCACATCCACCGCAGGCGTCACAATTGATGTGGGCCTGCAAATAAAAGGAGCCGGGCGCACATGCCCTGGGACAGTTACCAGTATCATATACCATGTGTCCGCGTGATCATTTATCCTGCATGTTGGCTTGGGCCCAAGACACTACAATGGCGACAAGAGGGTCTGACCCTGCGTGTAAGCTGACAGCAGTCTTGCAGTGTGTCGTGGGGGAAGTGTATCCCTAGTTTAAGTCACCCCCGAACCTACTGACAGCACGAGGGCAACTAACGGAGGGCAAGAGTAAGGCCACCTAGCGAATGAGTATGCCGGCACCCACCGGCAATGATCTGAAGCCCCCGCTGTACTGACCGGCCCTGGGGAGAACGATCTGTGAAAAAGTGGGAGAGAGCTGCCAGGATAAGCTGATGCCACAAGAAAAGTGACGAGGTGCTGCATCTGACAGCACCAGACAGCGGAGGGACCCACCTGGCATGTGCTAGAGCCAGCAGAACAACCTCTGTGGCTGCCGACAACCTGCGGAGCACCTTGCCCAGCATACCTGATGAGGTGCTGCCACCCGGTGAGTGGCATCCCAGTGCGTGACCTGCTGCAACCCGATAGCTTGGGTAAGACTGAGGCACCCCATAGTTCACCTGTCATTGAATTGCCCACATGAGCGTGCATCAGCAGCGAAGTGGGTGAGGTGCCCACCAGAATAGCTTCCTTCTGCCGTGTCCCCTGGTGAACGACACCTCATGCAGAGTTTGGAAGGCTGACCTGGCCCCAGTTTTTAAAGGAGCAGCCACAATTACCTCAGCAAATTGTGTGCAGTGGGTCCAGCTGGGGGTAGTGGTGTGAGGAGATGCGCCTCCCTGCCGCTCCTGCTGTGTGAGCCTCACTCCCCCATCTGCAGCTACAGCCCCCTGTGCATTCTATGAGTGCAATTGGGACTGTCACCTCAGGGATGAAAGGAGGTCTCTGTCCAAATAGACTGTCGCTCCTAGGAAGAATTGCGTGGCCCCACAGCATCAGCAAATCTGCCACAGCCTGTGCCTGAAGTGACTTGTGGCGTCACCTGGCGGGTGTTCGCGGCACCATGTCTCAGCCCACACAGGGAGCAAGAATGTTTAAAGTATTGCAGCAGAAAAGGGAGAGACAGCTCCATGCCCTTCCAGGAGGAAGACCCCTGAGCATTGCAAGGCCCTGCTCCTCATCAAATTTGAAAAATTGAGATCTGCAGTGCCCTCACCCAGGCAGCAAGCATAGAGACAATGCTAGAAAGGAGCCAGGACGGGTGCTGAGTGTATTGCACACCCCCCCTGGTGACTGCCTGCTTGCCACTGCAACACTGAGGAAGTGGTGTACTTCAGGACACACCGGTCGCCCTAAGAAGTCTGCCATAAGTTCATTATAAGCCAAGGACACATAGCAGCAATGGTTTAGGCAAGGTAGTGAAACCAGAGGTGGCCAAATTCACCCAGCAGCAAAGCCTACAAAAGCTGTGCCTAAGAAGAAGAAACCCTTGAAAGAACCCATAGAACAAGGAGTGTGTCACATGGAGTGAACAACCCTACCAAGCACGTCCACACTTATGTTGGACCAAGTGCTGCAATGACGTAGCCTTGAGGCGTAAGCACTAAGCCCTCAAGTGAATTAGGGAGGAAGGAAGAGACGTGGCCCTCCATCCATAGAGTGGAGCACGAAGCAAATCCCTGAGAGAGGGACAGAGCCTGTGAGAGGTCGATGAGGAAGTGAGAGAGTCAAGTCCTACTGTCAGGACCGGGTTTTTGAGAGGCATCGAAGGAAGAGGAGAATCATTCCTATGAACAGGACGTGACCAGAGAGGTCCCTGTGAAGAGAGCACCACAGCGAGAGGCCTGGTCAGAAGAGTAGAGGAGAAGAGAGTGGCATGATGCCACGTCATTGAAGAGTCAAGGTGATAAGCGTGGCAAGATGTCACATTGCCACGTTGCCAAGAAGATGAAAGAGGAGGAGAAGAGAGTAGTACGATGCCACATCATGGGAGAGTAAAGGAGAAGAGCGTTGCAAGATGTCACATTGCCATGTCACAAAGAAGAAGATGAAAGAGGAGAAGAGAGTGGCACGATGCCACATCGCAAGAAACAGCGATGAGCAGAAGAGTGTGGCACAAGGCCACAGTACCACATCACAAAGAAGAAGATGAAAGAAGAGAAGGAAGGTGTGTGACAGACCTGTCACATGGAAGATCATTGACAGTCATCAGTGAGTGTCATTGCTGTCAAGTGCATCACTAGAACCACCTAAGGAGCACTGTACATCCAGAGTGAAGCCCTATGACTGTAAAACACTTGGAGAGTAATCCGGCTCTGTTGGAGGCTGGCCACCCAGAAACCATCTGTTAGACCCTGTGTACCCGAGACCTACTGAAGAGAGCATAATGGACCACTGTACCATCCACCCTTGGGGTTACACGAGTGACTTGGACGTGACCCTGTTCCAGAGCAACCCCTTTGCACGGCCTGAGTGAGGCCCCACACAGCCCAAGCAGTCCCTTGGCAAACCCAGCAAGAGAGATTCTGCGTCTGCAGCCGATCCACAACAGGCACCGGGAGGCACTGAGGTCGCGGAGGGAGACTGCACGTCCAAAGACTGACTATCTGGAAGAACCCAGTGCACCTGAGGCCTGATGGCAAGAGCACACAGACCCTGAGGCAACCATCCTTAGTGGCTAATGAGCGACTTTGATGTGCTCCTGTCGGCCGTTCCTCAGTGACCCCTTCGCACGGCCTATGAGAGGCCCCTCACAGCCCACACAGTCCCTTGGCAGCCCAGCATAAAGGGCCTCAAGGAAGTTCCCATGTGAGGGATTCCTGGCATGAGAGAGAAGTATGAAGCTGCTTCACCAACGGGCACCGGGAAGCATCAAGGCCTTCGAGGAAGACTCCCATCCATCGCACTGTCATCCTCTGTCTTTGAGGGTGTGCCGTCCACAGAGCCAGGAGGCCTTCAAAGAATACTCTGCAGTGGAACTCATCCACCACTCCTCATGCATTTCCCAGTGTGAACTGTTTTGAACCCCATCAACACCATGAGCAAAGGCGGAATCAAACGACTACGCATTGAGAGACTGTGACCTCATGGACAGAGGATTGAGAGAAGCCTAGACTTCATCCACATCACACTCGTGCCCAGAGTCATCTGGTGAAACCAAGGGCGCGTGTCGTGATGCTGGGTGCGACCACTTGCACCTATTTGCCAATCTTGTATTGTCCTGCAAACTGCCTGAAGAGACTCAGTGATATTTAGTTTTGTTCTCTCCCACAGGTTGGACTTGTTTATTTCTTTTCAATAAAGTTTGGGAGAGATATACCATTCTGCGGGACATGTTCTAGTGTTCCTATAAATGCATTATGTCACCAGCCACTCCCAGAGGACTGGCTTCCATACCATCCCACACCCATCCACCACAGGCGTGAGCCTACAAATAAAAGGGGCCAGGCACACGGCCAGTTACCAGCACCATATACCATGTGTCTGCATGGTCATTTGTCCTTCATGTAGGCCTAGGGTCCAAGACGCTACAGCCCGGAGGGGTTGATTAAGCTGGGTAATTGAGTTGGCTACCATTTGGAGCAGGGAGCTCTAAAAGAGCATGGCCACTGCCATTGCCAGCTGGCCACCAGAGCTATGGGGCTAGGTGATAGGTAATAAGGGTATAGACTACAGGACATACAGATAATAGTTGTGTGTATTGAGTTAATGATTTAGGGTACAGAAGTTAAGTGTAAGACGTCCTGAGGTAACTCCTATGACTGCATTGGTTTATTGGAAAGTGTTTAAATTAAGGTGTGGTGATGAGTGTTATGGTTATTTTTAGCCTAGTTATATAAGTAAAGCATTGAAATTTTAGTTTACACAGTAACTGTTGCAAGGTTGAAGTATTATGTGGTATGGCAGGGGTGCCTTACCATTCAATACTAGCAAAATACACAAAGATGGTCCCTGGGTACTCTCTTGTACACCTTATTTCAGTCCTGGTAGAGTAACAAAGAGCAGACAGGCTACTTAGAGGAACATGTGTTAAGCATTTCACATCACCAACATGGACGATAAGTAATTGTCACGACTCGAGAGAAATCCGACACCAATTTATAAAAATAGCTCTGATTTTTATATATTTTTAGACACCAAAATGAAGTAGATACATACAGGTTAACCGGCATTATCAATTATCAAGCATTAAATAAATCAGTGATTGGCAGTGTAAAACAATAACGTTGCTGTCAATGGGATAAATACATATATGCAATTGGTTACTTAGAGAGTGAGTTCAACGGAACCCACACGGGGTTAAGGTCTTGTGATTCCCTAGACCAGTTCACAACAGCTAGTACAATTTTACCTGGCTCAGGGGAGCGGGGTGCAGAGGTGCACTAATGCTGTCAAACGGAGCTGCCAATCAGGCTTGCGCTGTTGAAATGGCTACCTTAGTAAAAAGGTACTTGCGGGGCGAGTTGAGCAAAACCCTTTGCCACTTAAGCAAGGAGCTGGTCTTGGACCAGGATTCTCCAGGCAGATTGGATCTACCTGGCTCGGAGGACTCAGGTGCAGAAGTGGTTCTTGCTATCCATGGTGCTGAACAGGATCTGCGGCAACTGTGCTGGCTGGCATGCCAAGAGAGGGTGAAAACAAACGCAGGTTCTTTATGATGGAGCCACAGGAGTGCTTGGTTGCCTGTGCAGGTGTATCCCTTCTCTTGAAGCATTGAATAATGCAGGTAGTAGTCGGACTGACCACCAAGCCTTGGTGCCTGCAAAGGCTGCGGTTGAGGAAATCTTCTTCCAGAGGACCAGGGAAACATTGTAGAAAGCTGAGCCTTGCTGAGGGTGGTGACTACAGTTCCCAGAAGCCACCTGCCCAGTGACTTTCGAGCGGCCATGCCAGACGGCTCAGTGGACAGTACTTCCAGGGTGTGGATTTAGCGGTTTGTGCCTGCCGACTGCAGGGGACTAGTTCCTGTAGCCCATGGGAGTTCTTGTGAAGTCTGGAGTTTGCAGAGTGGTTCACCTTCCTTTTGCAACCGGTCTCTTGCCTTGGTCAAGTCAAAATCCAGCGGGTGCAGGGTGGCTTCCACAGGTGCAGAGCTTAGCCCCTCTCTTCGTGGAGTCCTGCCTTGTCGTGGAGATGGGTCTCTTCTTAGCATCACATTGAATCTAAGGTGTTGGTGTCCAGGGTGCCCCTTAAATCCTGGATTTACAGGGTGTTAGTGGGTGTGAGGACTAGTAGCCAATGGGCATCTAATCCTGTGGCTAATCCGCCCCGGTAGAGACCACATCCGGTGGAAGTTAGAACCTACCTTTTAGACTAAATTCAAGATGGCCACAACCATCCTTGACTGTACACTTCAGCTACAGCATCCTAGAGGTGTGGTCAGTCTTGTGGAAGTGCACACCTCCTGAATAGCTGATTTGCCTCCTTGCCTGTGAAAAACAGTGCCTGGGGCAGGGGCAGTCTTTGTCCTCAAGTGGGGGACAAGTTTCTTTATCCAGCAGCGACGGTGAAGCCTTTGACACTCACCGTGTGATGGCTCCATTCACTAGCCATCCTGTGTGGGTAGATGTGTTACCTCCTGCACACACAGGTCTTTGTTCCTGGCCTCTGGGAGTTGCACACATTCCCCAGCATGAGGTCAGAGCTCTGTCTTGGTTTCAAACCCTCGAAAAATCCCACCAAGACACGAGAACACTGGTTTAACTTGGTGGGAACTGTCTAAAGTCCCACTTAGGTACATGCTGGTTAAACATCGACACCACCATCATGTCAGGGGTTAAAAAGTGCAGTGTCTGACACAAAACACAATGGAAATTGACCACTCCATAATGGAGCTGGAGATCTGGGGATGTCCAGTGTCCAGCCCATGTTATCCTATAGAGGGTTGGTCACTTGCATTAGAATTATGTTTAGAATGCTACCACAGGGCAATATATGCTTGCACATATATTCACACACATATAACATAATGCACCCTGCCTATTGGGCTACAGGAGGCCTACCTTAGGGGTGACTGACATATATTAAATGCAGTGAGGTGACCCTGTCAAACATGGTGTGTGCAGGGTCGAACTCGAGCAGGCAAGCTGCTCGTGCAGGGCTGATATGGCAGGTCTGCAGCCTTTGGTTTCACTTGGGTCACTCAGGGTGGCACAATAAGTGCTGCAACCCTGGTTCCCCTTTTACATCCCTGCCTTGAGTACCTTCCAGGGGTGTAAAAGTACTTGCCAATTGTGTGTACCAATTCACATTTAAAGTTTAAGGGAAAGAGCACAGATCACTTACCACAGCATTTAGCAGCTAAAAGTGGAGGTAACCATACACCAGTAACACTGCACTTGATTCATTTCAAAGAAACATACATCAGTTTTGAAGAAATGCAATTAGAAGTCTTAAAAACAAACTAATGCTGTTTCTCAGCAAAAAATTTGAATTAACAAGGTACAACCGAGTCAATGTGTAAACAATATATAAAGCAATTAAAATGTTTTGGGCATGCTTCCATGCCCAGCCCACTGTGCCATGTGGTTCCACATTCAGAATTACTTATGAGAAAGCCAAGCCTGTCACAGATGTAGCTGTGAAAAGGAAAATAATGAAAGAGGAAGTGAGTATGGTATGAATATATCACTGAAAAGTCAATAGGTGATGGCCAAGATTGAGATATCACCTTAGTGTTAAGTCTCCTTTCAAGAAAAGTTATTGAGGCCTGCTGACTGGGCATAAATTGCGCCACTTGTGGAAATGTGTACCAATGCAGAAGGATGTGTTGAATGTTACAGGTAATGACATTGATTTGTCACTAGAGAATGATGTCAAGACAAATAATTGTGCCTTTTTAACATCACCAACATATAAGAATAGTTTATTTTTTTTTAATTTGTTTATTGAGTGTTTTCCAGAATAAAGCGAAAACAAAAAGCATGACAATTACAATCCATAGATAGATACATGCGTAGCATCAACACTGGTTCAACAAGTTGTTACGGTGTAGAGTCCAGCATAGTAAAGTACGACAAGAGACATCACCTAGCAGAGGCATTATGCAGAATAGAAACTTCTTTCACACCATGTACAATGTAGACCAAAATGGGGATAAGAACAAATCTATGCTCTCAAGTATAATTGTATTACATGCTAACAACCAGCAATCAAGTCGTGAGATGCGATGTGCGCGGGGAACATGGGTTATGGGCTGACTCGATCGGGTGTTCCAGGAGATACATCTTAAGTGGATCCCAAATATCCCTGGGGCGGGAGGTGAGGGGTAGAAGTTCAGAATATGCATACGTTTGGTCTTGCCAGAGTATCATGGCGCCGATCCACTCCTTAAATTTAGGTGCTCTGCCTCGACCCCATCGACAGGCCACCCGCCTCCTGGCCAGCAGGAGGCTAAAGGAGACAAATTTGCAATGTGCTACAGCTAAGTTCTCAGTGTAGCCCAGAAGAGAAAGAAGGGGAGTGAACGGAAGTGTTAAGGATGTCATTAGTTCTATCGCAGTGATCACTTGCTGCCAGTAGTTCAGTACAGGGCTACACTCCCAAGCGAGATGTAGAAAATCGGCATTGTCCGCCCGCACCTGTCACATTTATTAGTGTCGCGTAGCTGGTATTTGTGTAGCTTAACCGGGGTATAATACAAACGGTGTAGGAACTTATAATGGGTGATGCGTAGACGACTACTAGAGGAAACTTGTTCAGTCTGCTTACAGCAATACACCCACTGTTGATCAGTGAGTTCTTGCCCCAGCTCCGCGGACCAATATAAGAATAGTTTGTACTTGTAGATGCTGAGGAGTTCACTGGTCCTGTGAAAGGTCAGGTTCCATTCATGTATGTGAGTTTAGATGAACAATGTACAATCCAATTAGATTCCTGGGCACTTCATCATTTAAGGTGTATGTGATGTTTTAGACATTGATTTAACTACTACATCAACAACTTGAATGACTGTTGCCTCCTAACTCCCGACTGAGGAACCCTGTCCTTGTAAAAACACCTTGTCACCCTTTTCCTGTTATCCTGTACAATTACTAACAACCCTCCTCCCTCCTTCTATGAAGCAAACTCTGCGTTGCTCAAGACTGGAGTTAATTGCCCAACCAAATCTTCGTCCTGTAAGGAAATGCATCAACAACACTTGGAATCAGCTAATGCACAGTATTGTTATATCAATTCCTTTAGCTGTATTATGCGGAGGGTGGCAACACAATGTCAGGGGTGGCTAAAATTAAGCTAGTCATGCTCAATGATGGCTGCCAGTATGCCACAACTAGACCAAGAATGCTCAAAAGGCTCAAACTATGTCAAGGGTGCCAGTGCCAGTATTATGGAATGAACAGACACAATTTTCCCAAAGAAGAACCCTTATGATGGGGGCAGCATTTACTTGTGGTGGTCTTGACACCAGTTATAAGCTTCAATGAGCGAACTTGTTTATTAGGGACTGACATAGTGTCAGACACACACAGGCATTCACACATAAATGTTGATATGTGCATACTCACACACAGAGAGTCATACACGTGAGGATCTTAATAGTCTCAGAGCTGAGACCAGACCCTGCTCCACTCAGCTCCTGCGCTGATCATGCACCAAACTCACACATTTTTCTCTGGCTCTTGCAGTCCCACATTTCAGTAGGCTCAGGCTGGCTACTGTTCTGGTTACTGCTGACATTCTTCTTTCTTGCTCCATTGCTCACACACATAGTGTGTCTGATAGAGCAGCGCCTATAACATTGTTCCATGTTCCTCTGAAGTTCTGTCTGTGCACGGGGATTAGGGATGATCCAGGGGCCTGAAGCCTTTTAAAGTTGAGGACAGAGCAGATTACGATCCATGTTTGTGTATTGACATGTTTTTCTTGGCAATGTTAAATGCTGATGTAAATATAATGTAAATCTAAGGTTGTAAGAGACATAAGGGTACTACACGCGAGATTGTGTATTGTGTACATGTGTTGCACAATAGTTAAGGTACCTGCGTAACCTGTTAACTTGATATCCCAAATATAACATGGAAGTGGTCAGTTTGGGTAATTTGAAATTGGAAGGCACCAATATGTTTTCCAATGCTTGACACAGAGGGATAGCTGAAAAGCTGGTGTCGCTAACCTTTATCTCCAGATATGATCTGAACTCTCAAATTACTCCCCTGGACCTAACGTCCAGAAAGTCACTCCATAGTCTCAAAGACGCATGGTTTGAAAGGAATCTCCTCTCGGGCGTGGAGTGAAGTGGCCAGGGGTTTCCAGTTGCATTTACTGAAAGTAGAAAAGAGATGTGGATTATCGCTTAGAACAAGTAGAAATGTCATATTTTTGCTGATGGTGAGTCCGTGCATGTAAGAATGAAACGTGGCCACAGTATGAGATTGGTTGTGTAACGAGCATTGCATAATTGGTTAAGACAGAACTGGATATTGAGATGTGCACTGCATAAGTGGTAACAGTAAAAATGTACATTTTTATTTGCATCACATAATTGCCAAGACATTTTTTATGTACATCGCATACTGGTAAAGACAAAACCTAATGTTTTAATGTACATCGCATACTTAGTAAAGACAAAACTGACTTTTTAATAATGTACATCGTGTACTTGGTAAGACTAAACCCAGTGCTTAATTTGTACCGGTGGTTTCCAGTGCTCAGCACCAGCACTTATTTGACAGGGCCGGAGCTATAAAATTTTTCTCCCTTTGCAGTGGACCTTCTAATTATTTAAAAATAAATGTACCTATGCTTCGGGTGGCTTGTGATCTGTTTTCACAGACTGGCCCATCGAGGTCCAGGCACGATCATCACGATGCATCATCACGTTAGTGATGTCAGCACGGCTGCCTGTCATGAAGACCTGAGTTACGGCGTGGCAGGCTGGGACAGCGCAGGCGCAAGATTAAAGTTTTCAGTGAGGCCTGCGCGGCAAATTAAGAGCAAGCTGAAAGTGCGTATGTACATTTTGCCCGCTTCACTGGCTAGATCTGAAAATGTCTGGCTGTAATTCCACCTTTGTTGGTGTGCTCGTTGCCCACTACCGACTCCCGTGGGACCACTTTGTATTGGAGTGCTGTACAGGCTGCAGTACAGTACTGCACTTAACTGCCAGCACCTTAATTGCTACGTTACCGCAGCGTGAGTTTGGCAAGCGCAACATTACGGGGATCAGCTGAGCAAAATGCACAAGGGACCGGCACCGCATGTAATAATGAGTAGTGGACACCGGTCTGGTCTGCACAAATTAATTAATCGCCCCTCCTGGAGGAAACCATTGGTAACGGTGGGCCTGTGCTGCTTTTTGCGTGCATGAGACACGGAACAAAACTGTCTTTATAGCTTTCCTTTAGTATCTGCGTGCTCAAAGAAATTTCTTTTAATAATGCTGTCTGATTGACTGATGACAGAGATTGTTCAATCAGTGTGTCCGATATTTTAGTTAGTGTTACTTATGTATGTCATTTGGTGTAGACACATCGTTTAAGTAAAAGTACTTTAGTTTTTTATGGCAAGGGCTGTGTCAGGCTAGAATCATATATACCTGTGTCATCTGAAAGTGAGTCTAAGCCTTCTTCTGGGTCTGTATCTGCAACTGAGATAGTAATTGAATTCGAGTCTGAACCGTAACGTCTAATTAGTTGACTAAATCGAGGTTGCAAAAGAGTTGCCCATGTCTATGTGGGTGTTTGCGGTGGGTTAGGTTGTCTTCAAAATGTCTTCCCTTCCGTGAGCGGATTAATTACTCAAATTAATTAAACTGGTATCTTTTAATTCCTGCATCGAACCATTTTCTGTGCTCTCTTCTTCATGCTTTATTATGTGAAGTGCGAACGTCTAAGTCCCATGTAGAGTGCTTACTTTTAAAATGGAGATATAGTTATTTGAACTTGAAGACCTTGATGAATGATTCCGGAAATGATATGATTGCCCCCCTGATGTTAGATAATTTTGCGCACTGGATCCGAAATTGTTATATGAGATGCCATTGTCTGTATAGCTTATTTAGGTCAGTATTATTGTTAAAATCACTTTTCTGCTCAGACTCCAGTGTCTCCTTATATGGCCCTTTTGTGGACCTCTTTTGTGCTGCTGCTGCAAATGTATAGAATGATTAATTGTAGCACGCCACCTCGGACATAGCTGAGGTCTGTGTGAATTACTGTACGCAAGAAATCTCTACTGGCACGACATATTTTTAAATAGAGGTCATCATCTCATCAATTCAGGATTTCCAACATGGCACACCTCAAACCCTTTTAAATGTCAAATCTCATCCCCCATGAATTAAGGACATAGCACTAACCCTTGAAGTCAGAAAGGTATGCCCATCTAATCATTACGACTGAATTACACAGTGCAAAACAGGGGAATTATCCTGGGGATGAATCCCAGCTTTCCTGCTAAACTAAATAGTGTGATCTTAGGCAAATATAGAGACCATTGTCGGTGATAAAGGTGGGTGAGCTGCTGAAAGTCTGAGGAGCATGCACGGGAGGCAAAGGCAAGGGAGAGACATAGGGAAGCAGCAAAAAATGAAATGTGGATTCTGCTCGTCACCCCACACTAATCTTATGCCCCATGGATTAAGAACAAAGTGTTAAATTTTGATGCCAGAAAGAATTACACATCTAAATATGATTATAATTGGTGAATTGCAGAGTGTGAAAGTGGAGAATCTGGGGTCAATCCTGGCTTTCATGCTTGATCAAATGGTGTGATCATAGGAAAATACTTTATTTAATCAAGCAAATAGCCTTTTTGTTCATTTTCACTTTTAGAGTGCCTTCAAAAAACATGAGTTCAGGATGTGCGCTGCACAAAAATCTGTCTTGCCTTTGACTTATTAGCCTTTTTAGCCTAAGTTGCTCCATCAGTCATTATCCAGGCCACATCATGGGGTACATATCATTGGAGCCAATGGAGGATGTGGGTGGGGCCAGGAAAGTGGGTGGTGGCCTCCTACGAAAACATTTCGGCACCTGCAATTCTTATTTTACAAATTAAGCACTGCATTGGAGCCAATGGAGGATGTGGGTGGAGCCAGGAAAGTGGGTGGTGGCCTCCTACGAAAACATTTCGGCACCTGCACTTCTTATTTTACAAATTAAGCACTGACTAAACCTAGTGTTTTAATGTACATTGCGTGCTTGGTAAAACAAAAACCTAGTGCTTTAATGTACATCGCATACATGGTAAGACAAAACCTAATGTTTTAATGTATATCGCGTACTTGGCAAAACAGAACGGGATGTTCTAATGTGCATTGCATCATTTTGAATTTCACTGTTTGTTTTTTCATTTTTAAATACTTGTGTAAATCACTTTAACAGAGCAATAATATTAGTCCAGATTGGTAAAAAATTGGATTGAAAAAAGCACTAGCAAGACGAATGATCATGGACACCCCCTTAGGGCATAGGCAAAATACTTTTCCACATGATCAGAGAAAATTACAATATATCATAGAGTGGGTTAATGCCACTCAAAAACATATGTATCCATGGCCAAAAGAGGGCATGTTCAATGACACAACAATCAAGCATATTATTACTTATCTTAAGAGTAAATATGCAGGGGAAAAACTACAGAAGAGAGAAGCTATTTTAGTTTTATGGAAAGTTTTTGGTGATAAATCAAAGAACTCCTCCAAAGATAGGGCCTCTAGTACCCCGTCTGTTTCCCACCCCATACGATATCATGGGCACTTCTCCTAAGGCACCTAGGGGCATATTAACAAGGACAAGCGATAATTATCGCTAAACGCGCTTAGCGCGTATTTCATTATCGCCGTTTATCGCTGGAATACATCGCCGTGTTAGCGGCGTATCAGCAACGCTTAGCTCACAGGCGATGTAAAATCCTGCGATAGACGGCGATAACCGGCAATAACGTTGGAAATGCAGCGATAATTGTACATCGCTACTGAACAGCTTGCTAATAGGCAAGCGTGCACTTAACCATTCAATCCACCTCCCATGCAAATGATGGTTAAGTCAAGAATAAAGCAGGTGTTAAAATCCTGCGATAACCCCGCTTAGCGCAACTTTTTTTATCGCGTCGCGGGTCCGGGGCCGCATTGTAAATAGTGAGTAGTTGTGTCTGCGACTGTTTCCATGTAGGTTTAGGGAGGAACGCTCACTTTGCATGTCATTAGCGATATATATTGCTGACATGCAAAGTGGAGAAAAGACGGCTGCTAACTCAAGGAAACACGCGTTAGCGTGTCCTTGATAATAGAGCGATATTTAAATCGCCGCGTTTCGGCCGAAAACGGTCGCTAAAGCAGCGAAATTGGGCTTGATAATATGCCCCCTAGTATCTACCCACTGGTACAGCTACAAGAAGCTGTGGTAGGATTTGAGAACCCTGAAATTGAGACCCCTCCGCAATTTCCAAAAGCCACCTTTAATGTCACCCCCCCAAACGCCAAAGCAAAAACAGGTGAGTACGCCTAGGCAGTAAACCAGAGTAGGTGAATCCCAGTTTTCAGGACAGATAGAAGCACAGTTTAGATTGCATTTGGACCCAGCCTCTCCACAGAAGGATAAAAGCGAAGAGCAAAGCCCAGGAGATAGTGATGACCAGTCACATGTATCATCAGCAACATCGCAGTTACTGCAGAGAAGGGACACCACTGGAAGGGTAGTTAGGGAGCGAGCGTCCACCCCACAACAAAGGGATGCATATGATGCAAGATGGAGTGACTATGTGGATAGGGCTGTAGGTATGGCACAATGGCCATTATAACAAGGAAAGGATGAGGGATTTAGAAGGACTGGAGACAGTGTACCACCTTGGCAGAAGAAGAAAGGAAACATAGTAGTTTCACAAGAAAGCGTTCAAGAATGGCTATCGCGAAGTGAGAGTAGGAGAGATGTCAGTATACTGAGGAGAGAGGGATATCACAATGACTTTTCAGGACAAATTCAGGAGGTTTTGGGAGACTAACAGATAGAATAGAGTCTATACATAAGCGTGCGGATAGTATGGGTGAGATGCTTCAAACCCCAAAAGCTAGGCACCCTACCCTCGAAACGGCCAGGGAGGTCCTGGCCATCTTGAATAAAGAAATCGAGGCTCTTGAGGAAAAACTTAAGCAAGATAATTCGGTCGAAATGGGCAAAAAGAAATTGGAAGAAATAGCCTTAGAACTTGATTCCTTTTCGGACTATTTGTTGAAACGAAAGACTGACAAATTTAAAAAGGATATCCGTTTATTTAGTCAGGAACGGGCTTATCCTTATCTGACTACGAACTTTTACACTAGTTCGGATGACTCCAATGCCCGTGGTGGTGCTCCTAGATGGGGGAATCGACGGATTACCACCTTTTCCGATACCACTGATTCGGATGGTGAGGGGGCCAGTAATTACGATTCTAACTACGATCCCAATTATAATTCCAACTTTCAGGCCCGACCAGAACCATTTGAAAGATCAGCTGTACCGAATCGTTTTTTAGGCAACCGCAGAGGGAATTTCCGCCCAAGGACCCGGCCCCCCAACAGAGGAATTACCATCAGGGTCAGGGTCAACCCCAAATGTATGTCCAAACAAGACATCATCAATATTGGAGAACGTAAAGAACATCCCTGTATTTAATCTCTCTAAGACGGAAATGGATCCTGGAACGGTCTGTTTGTTATCGAGGGGCTTATCTTTTGTCCCCTCTACTAACTTTAGTAAATTTGAGTTCTTGAAGGATCTGCACTTGTTTTTCCGTAAAATCAGATTAAAAAAATTTTTGGGCACCAGGTTTTTGCCTGGTACACCTGATAATATCTCAGGCCTAAAGCCGCCGTCTGATTTTACTCCCACGTTGGATACAATTGGACCCGAGGTGGGCATTTTTGAAAAAGCGGTTATCTTGAAAATTGAAAAGAGCATCAAATATGTGCCTAAACCCCTTGATAACCTTTCTAGTGATGAAGCTACCACCTTGGCTTCTTTGAAGGAGAATAAACATCTAACCATCAAGCCTTGTGCCAAAGGTGGGGGCATCGTCATTTTTGATACCCCTGCCTATGTGGAGAAAATGAATCTCCTTCTATCGTCAACTGAATTTTATAAGAGAATTATGAGGAATCCTGAACCTGCTCTAAAACGCCGTATCCTTAACATGGTTGAACGGGCGGTTGATATGGGATATATTTGTTCTAAGGAGGCGGAATTTTTGACTCCTAGCTTTACCCGGATGCCCATTATTTATGGGATCCCAAAGACACATAAAGATGTGCATGACCCTCCCCTAAGACCCATAGTGTCTACCATTGGATCTGCGACGGAGCCCCTCTGTAAATATATTGACCGTTTTTTGAAACCATTGGTCAACAACTTAGAATCTTTTGTAAAGGATACTGGCCACTTGATTGCCAAAATTGAGGGGATACCATATCTGGATGATAGAGAACTCTTGGTCACCTTGGACCTTGAGTCTCTATACACCAATATACCCCAAAGGGGAGCATTAAGTGTTATGGAGGACATTTTGTCATCTGAACCTATGTTCACCAATGCCCCCTTTATCATCCAATGTCTTGAGGTAGCCCTCTATGAAAACTACTTTGTATTTAATAACTGTTATTTCCAGCAAACCCAGGGAGTCAGTATGGGGCCGCGTGTGCCCCGAGTATTGCCTGTTTGTATATGGGAAACTTTGAACGGGTTCACATATACAACGAGATGGCCCCCTTCCATGAAAATGTTCGAGCGTGGTCTCGTTTCATTGATGACATCTTCTTTATATGGAAGGGGGACCAGGACTCATTGAATGAGTTCATATTATGGATCAATGCGGCTGATTGCAATTTGAAATTTACTGCCCACTCCAGCAACTGTAAAGTGGAGTTTCTTGACATCTGGGTGGAACACAGACAGAATAGGATACATGTGTCTCTTTTACCAAACCCACGGCAAGGAATACCTTGTTACAGTATGGCAGCTTCCACCCCCGCTGCCAAAGGGATAGTATCCCTTTCAGTCAGTTCCTTCGGATTCGAAGGAACTGTTCTGATATGAAAGATTTCCTCACTCAATCTGACATACTGAAAGATAAACTCCTACATCGTGGTTATCCTAACAAACTAATTAAGGATTCATTCAAGCGTGCCAGATATTTTAATCGTGAGACTATGTTTGTGCCTAGGGAGAAGGAACCCCTTAAAGAACTGGTCTGTATAACTAGACACTCTAATTTGAACCACAAATTAAGACAGGCCATTAACTCATGTTGGCACCTCCTGAACTTGGGTAATGATGAAGAACATCATCCCAAACCTATTTTTGCCTTTAAGAGAAATAAAAATTTGAGGAACTATCTTGTGAAAGGGAAACTACAGGATCCCCCTGCGTTGGTACAGAAAGCGATAGTTGATTCTGGCCCTATTAAGGGCACCTATCGATGTGGCAAATGTCAGGCTTGCCCCAATGCTTTAGTTGACGACACTATACAGACTCTTGAGCGAACTATTTCCCTCACCAGAATGACTAATTGTCGTACTCCAATATTGTCTATATTATCTTTTGCCCGTGTGGCTTATGGTATGTTGGGGAAACTGGTCGTGAGTGTCGAACTAGAATAGGAGAACATAAATCCAACATACGGATTAAGAAGACCTCCGCCCCTCTTGTTACCCATTGGCTTGACAAAAATCACTTAGAAAGTGATCTGAAGTGGTCGATATTGGAAAGGATCCAGACATACCCTGGACAAGATCCTGTGGCTATACGTAAGAAAAGAGAGGTCTTTTGGATCTATCTCCTTAATGCTGTGAAAAAGGGATTGAATGATCATTGCCCATGGGAGAATGCTATTATCTAAGTGACCCCTCGGGTCTACTCCAAGGAGGAGGTGGGTGGTTCTTTGATTCTTTGGTTGCTGAAACTGTTTTCTGATTTATTTTCTATTTTGTTTTTCGGTCTTTTTAATAGTTGGTCTCTCATCACACTTTGTCGATTATATTTTTTGGTTGTTTAATTGTGTATGAGGCGTCTACTAGGTTTACATTGTTCCTCGAGACGTGTAGATGTGCAGTCTGTCTAATGGTTTTAGTCTCTGTGTTGTGTCTGCAGCATCTCTAAGATGGCCGCCGTGTTACTGGTCATTTCCTGTAGACCTGCGTGTAGTCCGCTTTCATTTTTCAATTTTGTTTTCACTCACCTGTCTACCTTTATTCTGATATGAGCACGGTATATAGCTGGCTGTTTTTCTCTCCGAGGACCACACGCGTTCACGGACACGCTGTGAGAACGAGGAGGTGTGCCGTTGGGTCCCCCCGTTTCCTCGTGTTTCCCCCCCCTTGTCTTTCGCCATAAAAACGGAGTTATCGGTAAGTGGGTTATCTCTTGGTGGGGCGTTGGTTGGTTTGTTTGTTTGTCTGTCGGGGTCTTCATGGTGATAGAAAGATATTGAGTGAGAGCTATACTCATCTGCTCCACTGCGTACGGGCATACTTATTCTTACTGTATTTCCCGTTTATAGTTTAGATCTTTTTACCGTGTAGAGTTAAGACTGGGGGTAACTATTTTTAGTTTAGTTTAATGCCCGCGGATCTTTTTTATGTAACTGTTTCGGGGCTGCTTATTCTTTATTTCTCCATTTCTGGGATTTGACTGATTATCTGATAATCGTATCCCCCTTTTTTATGCTTTCCAGACCCGCGTCAGATGATATTACGTTTAAACAGACTAAAGAATTAATCTGAACAATGTGAAATCGCGGCAAGGGGTTGGGTCTATCTTGATGAATGAGATCACTTTGTGTGTGGCCTACATATAAGGATCCTCCTAAACCCTACGGAAGAAGAATCCCATCGTGACCTTTTTTATTTGAATTTTGGTAGGTCTCTTGAGTTGTTTCCTTAGACCAATGCCCTAGATCATTATCTACAGGGTTGTTCCCTGTCGGCATTCCTTTTAGGGTATTTTATTTTGTATGCTATATTTCCTCTGTAGAACGTTTCGGAGAAGCCTTTGTTGCTGGCCCTTTTTCCTACGCCCTCGGCCTTAGGAAATTATACGGAATACATCTGGAGGGCAGAACTACGGGTAGGCATTCAAAGAGCATACTCAAATCCCTCCCCTATCACTTGGTGGTTGGTCGCGATTTTTTATTTATCTTTGGGTTGCTGTCTCTATTGGTGGTTGTCTCTTTAAATTGTTGGTACTCACATTTTGTTTATTATTTATGTCTGTTCCTTGTGTAGTAGTCGGATCTTTCGATGATGAGAGGGTCTATGTATTTGAGGATTTTCCTTATGGATTGCAATATAATCAGTATCTGCTGATGCATGTCTATGTTTTTTATGTTTGCCTTCTATTCCAGTTGTAATATTCACTAGTTAGCTTTATTGTAGTCTCCCTGGAGCTCATCAAGGATGTGGTATTGATTTGTTCTAAAAATATTGCTTGGGTAACATATGTATATATAAGAATATGTTCTATGGGAAAAAAACTATACATGTCTTTCCTGTTTATATTTGGAGGTGTTCTGTCCCACCACTCATTGTCCATTTTCGCCCTGATGAAGGTGTAGCCCCGGCTGGGGCAACTCACCGAAACGCGCGTTGGCGTTATTCGTGTGGGGGCAGCTGGATTACTCCCATCCCTACCCCCTGATGACTTGTATTTCTCTTTGTCATCCTACCATCTTGTGGCCTTTATGCACAATTTTTAACTTGTAGTATTTTTGTTACAATGATGTGAATGATGTGTGAGTCTATTTGATGAAGTCTGGGAATGTATGATGATATGAATGCTTTGTTTTAAGTAGGTGTGTGGGACGGTGTATATATTTGCCTTTTTTGAACTGTCTTACTGATTATCAATTATTGTTACTATTGTGATGTGTATTTATTAATTGTTGAAATGATTATGGATTTAATAAAATTTCTACTTATTTTGTATAATTCGATATAATTGTTCATTTTTTCCTTGATCTGCTCCAGAGATAGAGGATGAACTGTAGGATCCTTGTATAGGGCCATGTGTTGAACATACGGGGCAGGTTATTTCTTGCATATTTAGATTGCATTTGGACCCAGCCTCTCCACAGAAGGATAAAAGCGAAGAGCAAAGCCCAGGAGATAGTGATGACCAGTCACATGTATCATCAGCAACATCGCAGTTACTGCAGAGAAGGGACACCACTGGAAGGGTAGTTAGGGAGCGAGCGTCCACCCCACAACAAAGGGATGCATATGATGCAAGATGGAGTGACTATGTGGATAGGGCTGTAGGTATGGCACAATGGCCATTATAACAAGGAAAGGATGAGGGATTTAGAAGGACTGGAGACAGTGTACCACCTTGGCAGAAGAAGAAAGGAAACATAGTAGTTTCACAAGAAAGCGTTCAAGAATGGCTATCGCGAAGTGAGAGTAGGAGAGATGTCAGTATACTGAGGAGAGAGGGATATCACAATGACTTTTCAGGACAAATTCAGGGAGGTTTTGGGAGACTAACAGATAGAATAGAGTCTATACATAAGCGTGCGGATAGTATGGGTGAGATGCTTCAAACCCCAAAAGCTAGGCACCCTACCTATCATATTGACATTCAAGAAAAAAAACCTTATTGATTTGTACCACACAAGGAGTGCAAGGAGATTGTCTAAACCTACTGATACTGGAGAAAGAGAGTAGAATGTGCTTTCTAGATGTAGGAAAACTCGAGCAACCGATATTGAGCAGTTGAGATTTCAAGGTACTCATGGCCAGCCGAACCCCAGAATTGGATCCTGCCAGGCTGTGGGAGGAATGACACTGCATGATAGACTAGTGCAGCAAATGAGTGTTCAATCTATTTTGTGCAGCACAGATCTCACTCCTAGTGAGATAGTTGCTGAAGGTGAGAATAGGTGGTACAATGTTGTGCCATATATAGACAATTTGGTAGATTGGACTGAGCGGTTAGCTTCACAAATGAGTCCATGCCCACAAGAAGGGTCATTTGATCCACACAATGTGGCAAATGCTGAGGATTGCAATCTGTATGGTGAGGGAGATCCAGACTGGTATTACCCTTACATGTGAAAATGTCTGTGTGTATGGCAGAAATACACCAGACAGTACAATGCCCAGCATTGAACCACTCCCCTACCCCAAATTCCCCATATACGCAAGGGACCTGGGGCACCACCTTATGTTCCTTGGCCACAGATGGACAAGGAAAATCTCAGAAAACTGTTGCCGCTGCTTACAAAAGGAGCGGCAAAATGGATTAGGGGGTTTGAAAAGCTAACCGCAGGTATCACTTTAGCAGTAGGGGACATGAAGAGTCTGCATAGGAGATGAGACAGACACTGTATTTCAATAGGCTGGAGTGAGAAATGTTACCCTCACTGAGACTTGAGGTGATGGTCTCCATTCAATTTGGGTAGAATAGTAGTTTGGGATCAGCTGAGGAAAATGTATCCTGATAGGCCAGATTTTGGATCTCTCATGGCGCAGTCAATGCAGCCAAATGAGGATCCCGCTCAGTTTCCTAATAGGATGAAAGAGAAATGGACCCAGGAAATAAGTCAGGGTTGGGAAGTAATAGAAAGAAATGCTGTGTTGTTTTACAATGTAGTTAAAAAAGGATTGCCCTCTGACGTGCAGTACAGCCTAGATAACATAGTGGCACTAGCAGCCAAACCCTGGACAGAAATACAAGTAAACATAATACATTTCTACAGGAAAAAGCAGGAGAAAGGAACAGGAGGTGACAGAGAAAGCAGCAGCCAAGTTAGTGCTGCAGAAGTTGGCAAAGAAAGGAGCAGTGGAAGGATCTGTAGTGGCAGCCTCCACTCAAATTACTGCAATGTCTGTGGGGCCAGTCACAGGGATCACTCAGCAACAATGCCCACAACAGCAAGATGATGTAAGGATGCAGGGAAGTAGTAAGGAGGATGAGGAGGAGTAGGTAGAGGTAGGATGGGCCCTTCAAGGAGGGATCAGGCATGTCCCTCTTGTCAGAGGTGTGGGCATTATATCAGAGACTGCAAAACTAAAATATGGGATGAGCAAACCTGGTAGAGCAGAAATGTATAATCAGCCAGGAAACACAGTAGTACAGCTGTGTGCGGTAGACACCCCCCCAAAATACACAGCCACCAGTAATGCCCCAAGCACAAGAGGTGCTTCTACAGCAAAACTACCAAACTCCCCCAATGGCGACTCCACCTCAAAGTGGACAAGGAGGTGTAGTTGTGAGGGGAGGAAATCCTTTCCAGATGAATTCTGTGGGAGGATATATACAATGAAGGTGCCCACAGAGTATTTCTATGTGTCCTGTCTTGTCAGTGACGCACAGGCCAGATGAGAAACCCACTGTGATGGTAGCTATCAATGACAACAGGTATTCCATCCAATTTCCAACAGATTAATGGACACACAAGATTCTCTCGGGAAGTGATAAGGGTTCCCTTAACCAAACCAGTGGAGATGGAAGTAGGAGGGAGGCACATTGATGGCTATTTACAGTTCTCCCCTGCCAATCTATTAGGAAAAGATCTGATGGGAAAATTGAATATGACTATTCATTTTGAATCTGATGGTACCATGATTTGTTCCACCCCTGGAGTTCCACCTTTCAGGGTCATGGCAGTAACAGTAGATTCCTGCACTGGTGACCAGATCAGAGCACAACCTGCTGATATGGTAGCATTTACTACAGCAGTGTATACAATTATAGCAGAGACACCAAACTTACCCGGAAGGGAGGTTCAGTTGTCTAAAGAATTTCAATTTCGGGGACAAGGACAAGACTTTTGGATGCCTGATGCTGAATTAATACTGCAAGTAGAGGCTTTAGAAGTAACACCAACCAATGGCGCTCTGATAGCCAGTGACTATAATCATGTTTTATGGGCAGGTGTAATCTTCATTGAGCCAGGAAAAATGGTTAGGGAGATATTGGATGGCCAACTATTTAACGATGATCCCAAGAAAACAGGTGTTGTTTTCAAGATGACTTACCACTGAGGACAGTGTTAAAAGTAAGGACACCCACAAACTGTAGAGTCTTTGATTTTGTTAGGGAAGCATTCTGTCCCAAGTACCAGACACGTTGTGGACTAAGGGCCCCCATGATGTTGGCCTTATTCGTACTGCCACACCATTCCAATTTATATTAAAAGAAGGAGCTCTCTTACCCAGAGTGAGGCAATATCCTCTATCTAAAGAAGCAGATGAAGGCATCACCCCTACTATACAGGTGTTGCTAGATCAAGGAGCAAATTACCCTGGAGTGTCTCCTTGTAACACCCTGATTTACCTAGTCAAGAAATCTAAGGGTAATTCTTGGCGTATGGTTAAAAGGCCTGCGCCCACTAAATGACATAGTGGTACCAGAATTTCCAATTGTTCCTGACCTCTCGATCATTTTGACAAATATTCTCCAGGATAGCAATTATTTTTCTGTTATTGATTTGAAGAACGCCTTCTTTAGCATCCCTCTCCATCCGGACAGCCGTTATCTGACAGTGTTCTCCTATCGCAGGACTCAGTACTTGTACTCTAGATTACCCCAAGGGTATTGTGAGTTCCCTAGCTTTTTTAACAGAATGATAAAGAATGACTTGTCAAATTTTCAGTGTGATAGCACATCGTTGCAATATGTCGATGACATATTGATTTGTAGTCCTTCTGAGCAGCAGTGCTGAAAAGATACCATATCTCTTCTAGTAACTCTTGCTCGGAGAGGATACAAAGTGGAGAGAGAAAAAATTCAGTACTGTCAGGAAGAGGTCCATTATTTTGGGCAATTATTGTCAGCTTCTGGTTGTCGTGTGACCCCTGAAAGAGCAGCGTCTATCCGTCAAATAATTGAGCCAGAAACTGACAAAGGAATGCAGATTTTTCTTGGTCTCTGTAATTATGTAAGACAGTGGGTCTTTGATTAGAGCACATTAATAGCACTCTTGTTGGTTTCTATCAAACAAGGAGGAGCCAGAAATGATAAGATAACATGGACACCAGAAATGAGGGAGACTTTCCCAAAATTGAAAATTGAAATAACAAATGCTCCAGTTTTAGAAACTCCTGATTGCTCCAAGGAGTTTTATTTATTCTGCCATTGCAATGGTCAGGTGATGAGAGCTGTCCTTACACAGAAATACTCTTTAGGACATAAACCCATTGCATATTTTAGTGGACTGCTGGATTCAGTAATGAAAGGACAGTATCCCTGTGAGCACTCGTCATTGTAGCCTTTGAAGTGCAGAAGAGCACCCCCATTGTCATGGGGGCACCTTTGACACTCTACGCAGAGCATGCAGTATTTGCTATTATTCAGAAGGCTAAGACCACTCACAGACAGTGTCAGGATATGAGGTGATACTGTCACCACCATCTTTGAAGGCTGTCATACAGTGAATCATGCGACATTCTTTGCCCACCCAATATTCGACTCTGAGGATGAGGCCCATGACTGTGCGACCTATATTCCCAATGAATCAAGTCAAGCAGCAGAGGATTCTATACCAGGTAGCATTATATATTTTGTTGATGGTTCTTCTACCATTGACCAGGATAGAGGAATTAGACACACAGGTGCAGCAGTAGTCAGAGCACAACAGCATAATTCTTCTGATACGCTTCATATAGCAGAACAATTGACATTACCAGTGCATTATTCTGCGCAGGCAGCAGAACTAGTAGCATTAATACCGGCTCTTAAGCTAGGAGAAGCCATAACAATATATTCAGAATCGGCTTATGTGACAAGTACTGTGCATTCCAGCATCATGAGATGGGTCAGGAGAGGTTTCCTTAAGTCAGACTGAAGTCCTGTTGTGCATAGGAACCTCTTAGAGGTACTAATACAGGCACTTGCATTACCAAGGGCAGTGGCACATGTGAAATGTGCAGCGCATACAAGTGATAGGATTTTGCATCTCAGGGTAATGCACTAGCAGATTGGGCAGCTAAAGATGCAGCTAGGTGCACACCCCGCCTGTACCATTAGATTCACAGAATGTCCCTATTCTGGTGGTTCAGACTGCCTCACCACCTAGGTCTGAATCCAAAGCAACTACTGACAATGACACGCCTCATTATGCTGAGACAGCGTGATTAAATCTGCGATAATTGCAGGAAGCTGCTCCTTCACATGAAAAACAGTTATGGGAAGAAAGAAGATGCACCCAGTCAGGGCATGACCTAATGTATAGACAACTATCTACAGGTAAACCAGTGATGCCACAGGCTTTGCTTACAATAGCTCTTGATCAGCAACATTTACCAGCCCATACCTCAAGAGATTATTTGTCTATACAAAAACAACAAGACTGGTTTATTCTCAATTTACATGACATACTTACCATATATCTTCATAACTGTATTGTCTGTTAGCAATTCTACCTTAATCCCACACTAAAAGTGATCAATTCTACAATTCTACGACCACAAGGTCCCTTTAAGGCCCTTCATATGGACTTTGTGGACATGATAGATAGGTGCAAAACCTACAGATACCTCATTGTTGTGGTCTGCCCTTTTCTCGATGGATTGAAGAAGGACCATACGCCCATTGTGATGCTAAATCAGCAGCTACATTCTTAATTCATGAAGTAATCCCACAATGGGGAATTCCAGAAAAGATAAGATCTGACAATGGCACTCATTTTGAAAACCCAATATTTATGCATATCATGATTCATGACAAAGTTAGGGATAAAACATAAATTGTCCTCTGTGTACCACCCCCAAATGAATGGTATGGTTGAGCACCTGAATCGCCTCTTAAGCAGTAACATCAGTAAGCTATGTGCTACATTGCACAAGAAATGGTTGTATTGCCTACCAATAGCACTCTTTTTCCTTAGGAATACAACAATCTCTGACCATCACTTGACACCACATCAAATAGTGACCGGGAGTTCCATGAATACTCAAGCCCCTGCCACTAGAAGTAGTGTGCAGGGAGAAAGCTTGGCAGAGATTCTGAATGATGAGATTCATATGTATTTGTGTGAACTAAAGAAATGTGCAAGATTCATCCCTAAACAGGTAACAAAGAAGAAGGAGAAGTACGCCACCGCCGAGGTTAACTTCCCAGGTGTGCACATAAGAGATACAGTATTTGTAAAGAACTTTGTACGAAATTGGAGGGCAAGACGATTCGATGGCCCCTACCTGGAGACCATGTGACTCCCACCGCTTTCAAGGTGGATGTCAGGAAACCCTGGTTCCACCGCACACATGTTTGCCTAAAACCAGCACCTAGCCAAACATCATAGATAATCTAAATGAAACAAGAGGGGGGAAGAAGATTGTCATCAGCAAAATACCCCCCTCCACTGCCACCTTAGGACTATTTTTTGAAAAAATAGTGCAAAAGATATGTATTTTTGTTTTTATGCTTCCTTTTTGTCTCTTGAGTCTATCTGTTCTGCTCTTGTATAGCGAAGCGCCCTCTGGTCCTAATATTTCCCATGTACAAAGAAAATTCTCTAATAATAATGTGACCGGTAACGCCCATACTTAGCTGTCAGATAATATGCGGTACCAGCATATGTCAGAAATAAGCTCTGAAAACAGTAATGAATCCTGTTTTGTGTGTTCCCTAATTCCTCATTCCACTGGATCTGATAGGTTGCACTCAACGAAAAAAGTGCCTCCAAGTACAGCTCAATGTTTATTACATCTCTACTTGTGTAGGATTAAGGCCTAAATGCAGTTGCCACATGTTAGAGTAGTGCGTTTCTTAGTTAACGCCACAAAATATGACTCATTAGCAGAAGTGTTATACATTCTCACAGATAGGCAGGACATCAGGGATGAAATATCACTTATGAGAAAGACAGGCCGTCTTACCATTGTAGATTGAACACAGATGGTCCTGAATTTAGGATTTCTAGGATTAACACGCTTGCCCACCGAGTGTAACAACTATTTTGTAAACCCCTTACCCCCAGATTGTGTCAGTAGGCCAGGATTTAGGGTCACCGGGTCAGTGTTTGCCCATGATCAATGGCACCCCAATACTGAATTTTCCTGCAGGGCTATGTCGTTATGGAATGACACTGATGTTAGTCAGGATGCAATAGGGAAATGTACACATATCTGGGATGAAAACATTTCACATTACACTTGGGTAGATAGCACAGTAAGTCCTCAGACTGTCATGAAACTAACTTTCGTTTCTTTATGTTTCAGAGCAAATGGCACTGTTAATGTAAGTTAGAATATTGGCTGTAAGACCACAATTCACAATGCTGACATACAGGGGGACACCTCCAGCCTTGTGGATTTTTACTGGCAGTACGGAGAAATGCTGTATACCCAGTTACCACCAAACTGGGGTGGATTCTGCTCCATTGTGACCTTGCACTCTCTGGTTTTGGTAAATCATGGAATCAATATATCTGCTTTGCATGAACACCCCATGAGCCATCCAACAACCTTGCTACACCATTGATGAAGGAAGAGAACTGCAGAATACTATGGTATAAGCACTTGGAATGATGTTCCCCAAGAGTACTGGCTGTTCAATGATGTGCAAATATTCTTTGGGTGCTAGGGGAGTATAGGGAAGTAGCTAATGGTCTACTGATCCCTGGGGTCACTACGCCCCCTATATGACCACTTCCTGTGGCAAGTAGGCAGAACCCTTTCCCAGAGTTCCTAAGTTTGCCATCACCAAGATGGTTAACTCTGAAAAAAATCACCTCCACTTCAGGTAGCCCACCTTAGGTGTGGCACAAGCCTGAGAGTGGACAAGCCTATCTGACTATCTAATTATATCACCTGTCCAGGTGCCAAAGGGCTCTGACCAAAAGGGGACGGCATCCTCTCGTTTAAAGGGAAGCCATATTTGCATCCAAAAAGGCTGTGGGTTCTTTGAAGCTCCTCTGCCTTGGAATGCTAATCTGCAGGTCATCCTGGGGGAGGAGGTGAAAACATCCTCTGCTGAGCAGGCTTCGGTCTGGCCTCCTGAGAGCAAAGGCCCTCACCCTTGGGGGTCAGAAACTCATCACTGGTGGCAGGCTGGCGAAAACAAGTCAGTCAGAACACCAGTGGCTGGTAGGTTTTCAGCGGGCACCTCTAAGGTGCCCTCTGTGTGCAGGTATTAGTAAATCCAACACTAGCATCAGTGTGGGTTTATTAATATGAGATGTTTGATACCAAAATCCCTATTTTCAGTAAAGCCATCATGTAGCTGGGGACCTCTTTTTCACCAGTGTCCAGCACATGCTTTTAAAATGGCTTCCCTGATCACTTGTACTGGCAATAATGGACCTGACCAGCAAGGGACATATCTGCTCATTCAGTTATGCCCTCACATGCAGTATAGTGCACCCTTCCTTAGGGCAGTAAGGCTTGCTGTAGGGGTGATTTACCTATACTGCATGCAGTGTCTGCAGGCATGGCATACAGGCTGTGTGCCATGTCATGTTTTCACTTTTGTCTGCACCAAGACACGCATCCTGCAGTGGCAGTTTGTATGAGCTTGGTGAGGAGTCCCTTAGGGTGGCTCAATTTTTGCTGCAGCCCTTAGGGACCCTCTTTAGTATCTCCGACCCTAGGTATCACAGGTATAATTTACTAGGGATTTACAGAGGATACTAAAGGTATTGCCAATCGGGGGTAACCATTGCACACTTTTGGGAAAGGGATCTGGTACTGGGGATCTGGTTATCAGGAACCCAATGTACTTCCAGTCGAAATCACATCATATACCAGGCAAAAAGTGGGGGTGACCATGTCAAAAAGGGCACTTTCCTACAACCAGCGAATGATGCAGACAATGGAGCTTTATTTGAGGCTATACAGACACTGCATAATCTACAAAAGAAAATGGTAGATGAAGGAGGTGCCCCAGATAGTTGGTTTAGTGGTTGGGCTTTAGCATTGCCATCCTGGATGTTGGGACTTGCTGGAGCCTTGTTGCCAACTATTGTGGTCTTATTGCTAATATATTGTGTGCACAGTTAGTCCTAGGATCTTGTAGGAGAATAGGCGCAAGGCGGGAGGGAAGTTTCCAGCTAGGACACCAACTCAAGTAGTAGATTCCCAGGGCAACTAGTATCACCTAGTGCCAAGTCCAAGGTCTAGATGAAGTAGTTGAAATATCAACTAGAGGGGGAATGCTGTAGGAAATGTAAATTATGAACACACTACAGAAAATATAAAGCACGCAGAGATTGTAAAGCAAAAGAACATAGTGCAACGACAAACACGAGTAGAAAACACACAGCTGTATGTGGTTAAAAGCTAGTTTAGGCCCATGTCTTCCACTGACAAAAATTAAGGTGGAAAGGTCACTTGTGGATACAGTGGGATAAGTAACTTGAAAGGGTCTCAGTTAAAGGCCAACTCGGGTTTAGCAGGCATGAAAATGTTTATGGGTTTAGCACACGAAATTAACGGCACGCACTCCGTTCCTCCAAACAAGATTGTAACCGGATTAGACAATGGATGCAGGAAAATGAAATTAGCTGAGAACACACGGAGGTCTTAGGTACACAATGATAAAAACACACTCCATTTAATTTACATTTACCTCAAATATACAGGCATTCACAAGCAGAATAGTGCTTCATTTGTTAAGCATTGTTGGAAGTGCAATAAAGAATGTGTAGAGGATTAGGTCAGAGTTTGGGGTCATGGGGTCACAACTCTTTAAGTGTTTTTCCATCTTCATTCTATAACCTGCAAGTCATTTATTATTTACTGTTTGTAATAAACTATTGTAAAGAAGTGTATAAAAAGAACTGCCCATGAAGCAGCAATTTGAGAAAGAGCCCAGAAGCTTGCCTGTGTGTAAGGACAGTCTTTCTCCATGTTGCGACAGTCAGTAAATAACTGTCTTTGCATTGCCAAGAGGAGTCTGTGCCATTTTTTTATTTTGACGGGTTCAAGTCACCCTGTAAAAGTCGGGGAGCAGCTAGGAATGCCATGTTTGGTGTCTCAGGAATTGTAATGTAAACCCCCTCTTTAATGGTAAAGTCAGATTTAAAGTCACAATTCTGAAAATGAAACTTTTAGAAAGTTGCCATTTTCTTGTCCTTGCCATTTGGTGCCTACACCCTGTTTCCTGGCTGACGTGACTAGGTGTAATGGGCAGCTGGCCTTTGAGTATTCCTCTCAGTCAACCACACAATAGAGGGCCTGGGTGTTGGTAGCATGGGCCATTCAAGGAAGGATGGGGCGGAGCTGTGCACAGACCTACTTGCTCTTCAAACACACTGCCTCAACTCACACACAAAAACTACACACTAGCCTATTGTGACTAGAACTGACTGGGACTTGGGAAAGCAGGAAAATCCAGACACCTCTGTGGGAGGAAAACTCCAGAACCTTCTCCCATTTCAAACTGTGTGTCAGGTATAAAATTAGGACCCTTCTGAACCTGTGGAAGACGCGGAAGAAACACTGCCCTGCTGCTGGATGGACTGTCCTGTTGCAAGAAGGACTGCCCAACTGCCTTGCTGTTCTGCTGCTTGAGGAAGGAAGACTGAGCCTGGTCTGTGAACCCAGAACCACCAGAGTGACACCAAGGGCTAGCTGACTGGCCTCCTGTTATGAGCTACAGGGGCATAACAAGACCTAGAGACCTGCCTTGCATATGCCCAGCTGGCCAGACTCAACTGGCCCTGTTCTTTACACATTGGCTCTACGTTAAGCCTGACTGCTTTTGTGACAAGCTACTTGAGGGTTAAGCACAAGTTAATTTAGTAACTTTTTGTGGTTCTCTCTGACAAGGATTGTGGCTGTTGCCTGAGTAGTGTTTCACCCCCCTCAACCAACAACCCAATTTCTCACAAAAAGTTAAAACTCCAAAGTCCAAAATAAATGTAAAGTGAACCCCAAAATGCAGATGGCGAGACTTAGAGGCTTTCATGGGTTCAGGGGCAAAAATCCTGGCAATCTTCTTCTTCAGAGACCTCTATCACCTGAATCTCCACCACAGGTGCAGGCACTTAGGGTTGTCGGGGTGGACCAAACACCACCTATGACTCATGATACAGTTGGGTAGGTCTAGGAACACAGGGGGCTAGATGTACTGCAGGACACAGCAACAAAAGGAAAGGAGGTGTGGGGTGGGAGACAAAAACAAGGAAATGTCTGCAGTCCAGGAAGGGAGAATGCAACAGAGCTTTCTGTGCTGGTCAGCAAGCATTCACTTTTGGTGTGCCTTCGCCTCCACCAGCTTGTCTTGAAGGCCCTGAGAGAGCACCTCCTGGCCATGGATCACCTGCTTCATAACCTCCTAGAATGCAGCCATGTCACCATCCAGAGGGTGTGTGG
Organism: Calotriton arnoldi; assembly: GCA_963921515.1. Lineage (NCBI taxonomy): Eukaryota > Metazoa > Chordata > Amphibia > Caudata > Salamandridae > Calotriton > Calotriton arnoldi. The sequence continues at coordinate 132,055 of CAWUFW010007804.1, read as the reverse complement.
GGGACACCTCATGAGGGTTCAGATGAATCAGGGCCAAAAATCATCCTGGCCACTGATCTTCCTGTTGGGCCCTTGCAGAAGGAGGAGGGTACCAGAGAGTGCAGATGGAGATCTTGTTGCTTTTCACGCCTTGTGATTGATGTAGGGAGGCTTCAGACCACAATGATAGTGGGACCTGCTCCTGAAAAACCACAGATGCTAGTTCTTGTTGGCTAGGTGGATCTCTAGTGTCTACTTTCTTCTGGCATGTGGTGGCCAGATTGACCACCTCCTTAATGGCTTCGAGTCTCTTGGCTTGCCATCAAGTGACTCACCAGGCAGTGTACCCTATCTGCTGGTGGATGTACAAACCTCCTGAGTGGTGGTGCTATGTTCATTCTCCATTGCCAGTCTAATAGCTGAGTTTCTCCTTTGCATTTCTGTGACGGCTGCCCACTGTAAAAAACGGAAAAGAGAAAAACTCATGAATGCATATGTCCACTATTTCATGGAACTCAAAAAATACGTTTCAATATAAAAGTATTTGTCAGAACCCTCTTCAGAGGAACACAGGGCACATAAGGGCTACTGGGCCCAACCGTGAGGGTAGAGGCCTTTTACTCCTGATGTCCTGTGACCCAGCCTACTATGGATTCTGAGTAGCTAGGCCAAGTACCCCTTCTTCACTTGACTCTCATTTGAAAGTGTGATTGAGCAGTCCAAGGCTCCCTTGGGGGTTAGGTGTGGTTATAGATTAGTGAATATGGCCTCATAACTCAAAAAGCCAGCAGCAGCAGAAAGAACTCATTGTCCAGCCAAATAGTCACTTTTTGGAAAAGGAGAAGTATTTTATTTCTACCGCTGACCACACAAAGGAAGAATATGGCATTCACAAACAATTACACAGTCCTCCCCTGAGGTTGGGGCTCTAGTGTCTCTTTGACGATCCCCTGATCCACACAATCCTTGTGTTAGGTTTCGTGGTTAGCCCCCATTCACTGCTGGTAACATCCAGAGTATGCCCCACCAGTAGTCAAAGTCTCAAGAGACCACTGCAACTCCAACTTAAAGTCAATAATGTTCTAGCACTATCACCATTCAACTAGCAACAAGTTCCTTCTGGGTCGACAGACCCAAAATAATTCTTACTCGCACCGGCAGGAGGGAAGCATTCAGAGTTATGAAGTGTGCACAGTCTGCGGTCCCTCGCAGCAGCTTCAGCCCAAGTGAGGTAAGTCGGCCGCATGTGGACTCAGCGGCTGCACTTGGTGAGGGCAGGTTCTCTCCCTCAGGGGCACGCTCCTGCTGTGATCAGAGGTTTCCTGTCCTTTCTCCTGTGAGGTAAGTGCTTATTCGTTCCCAATGGATGTGTGGCTATGATGATCCTGACCTGGGTCCCACACTTGGGTAACGGCGGCACTCCCATGGTGTCCTCACTTCTCCCATGGGTAGAACAAGTCTCAGTCCTTGGTGCTCCCGGTGACCTCCACCAACACACAGGATCATTACCACTTACTGTCCACAGGCTCCAGTCCAGTCAACAGAGTGAAGCTCTCCACAGTGGCCTCTCCTGGCATACAGGGTCACGGCACCACTACCGCATAAGGCTGCGGTCCTTACTGCACGGCAGTCTTTCACACAGCTATTTTCATGGTGGTCCTTTCCTGGCACACAGGGGTGGCCAATTCACTTCTGCACACAGGCAATGACCTGATCAATGCAGTAGCCATTTTCTCACACGTCACACAGGGAGTTGACTCACTGGGGCTCCCCATTGGACCTCGCCATCTCCAACGCGCTCTTCTTCCTCACAGGGCACACTGGTCTTGGCAAGCAGGCAGATGCTTGTGCTCCAGGCTCCCGGGCAGGTGGCCTTGGATACTCTCTGTGATGTCCCTTCACCCAGCAGGGAGACTAGCGGGCTTTGTACCCAATCCTGCTCACAGGCATGAAGTCTTGCAGAGCTTACCCTCCTCACACAGCCCATCTGGCTGCTTGGCAGATGACAATTTTTGAGGTCTCAAACTCCCCTTCTTATAGTTCATTTCCAGACACCAAATGTGATTTAGGGTCTGCATCGTTGATGTTTCATGATTGGGTTCTGCTTCTTTTGAAGTGCCTATTCCTCTACTCCCTCTTCCTCTTGAAGAATAGTCTGTCACAGCAGGGATGTCTCCAAAGTCACAATGATAAGTGCCTCAAAGGGTTAGCCTAGGACTCCCAGCCCTACTCTTTATGATTGTCTTATCAGCCCTATCTCCTTCCTGAAATATGCCCAGGTCCCTTCCTTGTGATCACTCACTGAATCAGAGCACACTTTGAAGTGTACAGGGGAGGCCTTGTCCTCCGCTCCCCATTGTGTGTCCCACCCAGCTTAAAGTAAGGCAGTAATTCACAAATGTGTCTGCCTCTCCACGTTTCACCATGCAGGCCTGGTTCTCCTAAAATGGAACCCAGGGTCCTCCATGTATTGTACCATCCACAGGTACACATACACCCAGTGCATGTATACATCATACACGAACTGCACAGTACTGTAAATTCCATGTACTCTACCACTCACAGGTACAAATACACCTAGCAAATGAACTTCTCCTGCATGCACTGCACAGCACTGCATCTTTCAGGTACTGTCAGGGCCACTGGAAATATGCTATTGTATGGCTGCAGCATTTTTCGCACAATTAGAGATTTGCAGCATTTACCATATAATTCATCATCTACAGCTTAGTCTGTAGCTCAAACGGTTCAAAATATACAAAAAACGCAGCAACATGTGTTGCCGCACAGTGGAAGGCCCTATGCAAAGTTCAACTGGCCACCTTTCTGTTGCTTATTGCTATATTTGGGTGTTAATCTGGTACTAATGAGGTGCAACCAATGCCCAGACAGTGTTGACAAGTGTAAGACTGACAAAATAATGAAGTAATATTATCATAAAATGTGCTGCATTAAGCGGCATAATTTGTCTTTTCTTGCCGTATAATTTACTCAACTCTGCTGCATAATTTGGCCCTCCCTTGCAGCATAATTCCAATGGCCCCGGATACTGTGCCAATCAAAGGCATATTCACCTCCAGCACATGCATACACCATGCACACACTACCCAGTACTGCATTAGCCCTGTATTGCACCCTTCCCAGGCACACATGCAGATAAACCACTTCTGCACTGTGCAGCACTTCACACCATTCTGATGTAGCCAAAGGTGAGTTAAGCACACAGCAGCAGAACTTTTAAAAGAGAATGAGCCTCTGTGCCTCACTCCAGTGACACATGTTAAAAAGAACCTGTTCAATCCTACTGTTCACTACACAGTATGTTGCTGCCACCACATTAGTGCTGCTAAATTCCTGGCAAAGGCAGTAGCCTTCCACCACTGTGAGGGTAGCTTTTTGGGCACCCCTTTCGGACCAACTATACCACAATCCATGAGACAGGCACATTCCATGGTGCACAAGCATGATTAGTGTTTGCCTAGGACAAGAAAGTCAGCATTAGGGATTCAGACATTCGTATAGTTGGGCACTCAGGGCAGGGGTGCCCATCCATTACCATGCAGAAGACTTTTTCAGTCCCAACAGTATTAAATGTGAAAATAAATGGCAAGGTCACATACCCCACTCCTCTTTGATGTACAAACATTTAAAATCAAGCTGCCACTTTTAACAGTGGATGACTACGATTACCAAGATACAAAACAAGGACATCATTTTTTGGCAATTTAAAAAAAATTACTTTATGTATGATATGTAAAGAAAAATGACACCCACGCATATAGGATGCCCAGAAATGCTACAAAGCTCTCATCCTAACATTCACTTATTTTTTTTAATTCTTTTTATTTAACAAGAAAACAAGTCGACATTGCAGTTTACAAGAAAGAGAGTATACATTTCGAATCAATTGCTGTTATGGACACAAGTTACACAGGTATTACATAGTAGTTCACAATGGCTACGGTGAAGGCGGGTCATCTGGTACGGTAATAGTGGGAGGGATACAGATATTGCCTCGGTATGCATTCCATTCATTCCATACGGAGGACCACTTACGGGGGCATCCGCGTGAGACATAAACGGTCTTTTCCCTGAACATGCACCTGTCCATGTCCGTCTTCCAGGACTCAATTCTGGGTGGCTCTCCCGCTCCCCATAGTTGTGCGATGTTTCTTTTGGCCACCATTAAACCCAGTGTGACCCAGATCTTATCTTTACTGGTGAGGTCAGTGGGTTCCCAAACATTCCATAGGCATCTCTTAGCTTCTGGCTGTATAGCCACGCCAAGCACATTACTCATGCAATCATGTATCTTCAACCAGTAGGACTGTATAAGTACACATTCCCATATTATATGCATAAATGATCCCAACAGGCCACATTTCGTCTACAATTGCCCTCATCCACTTTTCCCATTTTGACGAGAGTAGGTCCAGAGATATAGACCCTATGGAGGCCACCTCTCGCGGGGACGCGATTGCCTCCTGCCAGTCCTCATCATCCAGCTCAAGCCCATCTCCATCCCAGCGCTGCCTCAAAAGTGTCAGGGGATCTGAAGTGTTGTTAATCAACTTCTTGTAAGTCAAGGATATCACTTTGTCTGGCAAATAGCCATCGAGTAGCATGTCCTCTAGTGGCGAGGAGTCCAGGAGGGAGGTGCCTCTGGGTAGAGTCAACAAGAGCGCGTGCCTGATTTGTAAATATCGAAAGTACTCCTTGTCAGCAAGTTCATGCCTCTGGCGTAGTGCGGAGAATGAGACCACCTCTCCCCCCTCCCATAGATCCCCGATTCTCGAGATCCCAATGAGGTCCCACTTATCAAATCCCTTTGTGGTGCCTAGGGTGCCTAGCTGTTCCGTATCCCATAGAGGGGTGGCCAACGTGAGCTTCCTATCCCATCCCAGACTTTTGTTAGCGGCATGCCAGATCTGCACTGAGTGTTTGGTAGGGCCTGTCAAGGGGAACCTGTGTGGTCTAGAATACAGGGCCCTGTTGTAGGCGCCCCCCGGTAACAGCCATTTATCAATTCTATAAGCAGGGTCATCGTATTGGCGGTAGGTGCAGTGGTTAATCGCCGCCAGGTGTGCGGCCCAATAGTATCTTTTAATGTCAGGCAATCCAATGCCCCCATCATACCAACTCAGGCCTAATTTCTGTAGGGAAATACGGGGTCTCCCATCCCAAAGTAGGTTTCTCTGCAGGCTCTCTACCTCCCGGAAGTATTTCGCAGGGACCAGATCTGGGGCATTTTGCAATGCGTAGAGGAAACGTGGCAGTGACATCATTTTAAAAAGTGCTGCCCTCCCTAGGAGCGAGAGTGGGAGCGTCCTCCAGATTGCGACATCCCACTTAAGTCTCTGCAGTGGGGGAAGCAGGTTACGCTTGTATCTGATTTTGGGGTCTGCCATAATAAAGATTCCCAGGTATCGGAAGCCCTCTTCCACCGTCTGTATAGGGCAGTCCCGGGGCGGGAGGGGGGGGTTCTCCCTTGAGAACATACATCAGGGACTTTCTCCAATTGATCTTATATCCGGAATATCTACCAAAGATCGTGAAGATGTTGAGAACAGTGTGGAGGGATGATTTTGGGGAGGCAAGATAAAGGAGGATATCGTCCGCATAGAGGGAGATGCGGTCTTCCCATCCCGCAGCCCATCTGAGTCCCCTTATTACTGGGTTCCAACTGATCCACGCCGCCAAGGGCTCTAGTGCAAGGGCAAAAAGAAGGGGCGACAGCGGACATCCCTGGCGGGTCCCACGGCCCAACCCAAAGACCTCTGATGAATGTATGACGATAGAACGCATGCATTCACATCGCATGCCATTAGTTCGAGGTTTTTACAACGCAAGTCATTACAACGACTTGCGTTGGAGGGCGCTGGACTTAGGAGTAGTTTAATTTACTATTCCAACTCCAGCCTACGTACAGTAGGGAAGGTGTTGGATAGTAAATTAAACTATTCCTTGTCCTATAGCGCCCTCCAGCGCAAGTCGTTGTAACGGCTTGCGTTGTAAAAACCGCGAACTAATGGCATGCGATGTAATGCATGCGTAGTAAAGGTTGTTTACCCCTCTGATTTCTTGTTATTAACCACAACTTGTGCTGGGGGCTCTGTGTAGAGGAGCCGAACCCATCCTATGAAGCCAGGCCCAAATCCCAGTTTGATTAACACAGCAAAGAGATACGGCCACTCTATCGTATCAAATGCTATTGAGGCAACCCAGAGAGACCACTATCGCCGCCTCCTGAATCGTGCCCAATCTGCCCAGTACTCCATGCAGGCGTCTTAGATTCAACGCAGTGTTGCGATGGGGCATAAAGCCCGATTGGTCAGGGTGCACTAATTTACAAATCACTTGGGTCAGGCGATTCGCCAGTACTTTAGCTAAGATTTTGGGCTCTGCATTGAGCAGAGAGATAGGCCTATATGAGGAGCATTTGGACTTAGGTTTACCCTCCTTACATATAGCTACCAGTGTGGCCACTCGTTGATCCTGCGGTAGCAGCCCTGTGTCCCGAATTTCCACGAACATGGCCCGTAGGTGCGGGGCGATTACATCTGGTTTCAGTTTGTACAGTTCGATCGGTAGGCCGATAGGGCCCATGGCCTTGCCAGAACGAAGATCTCTAATCACCTGTGCCAATTCATCGTTGGTGAGGACGCTATCTAGTGTGTCCCTTTCCTCCTCTGACAGAGTTGGCAGTTGAATATCTCTGAGGAGCTCCGTGGAGTCCACCACGGAGAGGGTGGAATTCGATCGGTATATTGATCTATAGTAGTCAGCAAATTCGTGCACAATAGCTTGCGGATCTGTAACTTTTTGCCCCCTGACGTCCACCAGCTCCGGAACTAGCCTGCTTGCCATTTCCTTCTTATCCAGCCAGGCGAGCAGTTTCCCGGCTTTATCACCTAGGTCATATACTCTACCGGCTTTGTCCCTCCCTATCTTTTTGGCCATGTCAGTGGCAATAGTTTTATATTCATCTCGTTTAAGTCTCAGGGTATGAAGAGTCTCTTGTGTGATCTCCTCCCCACTCGCCTCCTCCAGACGGAGAATTTCGTCTTCCACTTGTACCAGGTCTTTCAGCTTTTCTTTCCGCGTCCCAGCAATCAAGGAGAGTGCCTGTCCCCTTACTACTGTCTTGAATGCTTCCCAAATAGTTTGGGGGGAGCGGACCGAGCCTACGTTATCTCTAGCATTCACTTATGATGGCAAAAAGGAACAGAAGTATCCAAAATTGTTAATTAATTGATACTGTGAGGATTGTAGTGTATTATATGGGTGGTTGTGTGACCTTACTGTGTAATACACTGACAAAACCACCTTGGATCCAGTCAGGCTCGTTTGTAAATGCTCTTGCTCAACCCTGAGTAGCTGTGGTTTCGAGCAGCAAGGATTAAACAAAGGAACTAGTGTAAAGCATTTAGACACACCAAACAACAGAATAAGACAGTCACACAACATGAAATAATTCGAGCACCAATGCATAAAATTAGATTATGTGTTTATGAATTTTTAGAAACCAAGATGAGAAAAATCCCCCAGAGGGTTCTAGAGATATAGATTTTTAAGAAAAACTTAAATCTAAGCTTTTTGGTCTAATACGCAAGCAAACAGGGGTAACCGTAAAGTTTGGAAATGGTCTAAAACTTTTAAAGAGCTGTGTTTGAGTACGCCCTCCCACACTGGAGGACCAATTCGACAGAACGATGATCAGGGGGGCCAATAAGGAGTATTTGGACAGTTACCTGGTCACCTAAGCAGTCTCAATTCCAATTCCACACTTTATGCAAGGACTGCCATAGACTTCAATAGAGTGGTCCTGATGCTAAGGATACAGGATGCTGTAGAATGCTATGAGTGCTGTGCGGTCCACAGGGGTCTTTCTGGGGTTATTCCTTGATCCCCTGTTGAGTTAGGGTGACTTTGGCCACAGGAGTCAGTGTCCCTCGAAATCCTCTTTGGTCTAGCAGAAGTCTCTTTACGACTGGGCTACTGGCCTCCGGTCACAGCAGATCCAGCGGGTTCCTTTGGTGAAGGAAAGTGTCTTTCTTTGGTGACTAATCTGCACACTGATGAGTCTACTGGGACCAACAGACTCAGGTGCAACTTTTGGGCACAGAGGAGTGGTCTTCTTGGCTGCACGTCGGCAGTCAGTGGCAATTTGGTGGAAGTTTCTATTGACTGGCCAGAATGGCCCTAAAGTCAAAACATTGCACATCCAATCTTTGTTTGACACCATATTGGGCTGCTTCTTGTGTCTGCCTTGACCGCTTATTCTTTAAATGACCAAGATGGTGGCTGGAAAGCTCCCTGGGGAGCGGATTCTCTTCCACTTGTCTGACACTCACTCACATCACACCATGCTTCTAGTCCTAATTCATTATCAGTGCAACAGATATTATTCCTGGATTAGGGAGAGAATGAGTGTTAGGCAAGGTTGATTTTACGCCAGGGCCTCTTTCGTTCTCACTTACTGATCTTCAACCTGCTTGTAGGCATACGTGGCTTCCAAGCTGTCTACTGCTTCTCTCGGTGACCTCCACTGACCGTTGAAAACATGTGTTTAAAAACCCAATACCAGGTATGACTTCACATCAACTCCTGACACCCTCTTTGACATGACCCACGAATCTCTCTGGAGCAGCACTCCCCACCAGATGCAGTCTAAATAAATACATCTTATTTCATTACTTCATAGGTTTAGCATTAGTAATTAATAAATAAATGTCTTTTTATTTATGTATGCATAATGATTATCTATTTCAGTATTTTGATTGTTTATATGTGTGTGTATATATAATACATACTTAGACAGGTAGATAGATAAATAGATAGATGGACGGATGGACGGACGGACGGACGGACGGACAGACAGACAGACAGACAGACGGTTTAATCTACAAAATAGACAAGAAAAGAATCACATACAAACACGTATATAATCACACATATATATTATACATATATATATATATTTGTGTGTGTGTTAAACAGTTTAGTAAAGACATTAAAATAATGTAAAAAATGTACAATAGATCTTCTACCTTCCATTTGAGGATTACTAACGTTAATTGAGCAACTGGACAGAAGTAAATTATTTGTTGGTGCCTGAATAGCTTAGGGATGGGTTACTTGTGAATGATTATTCTTGTCATAACATGTACTTAATGAAAGAATGAGTAAATGCCTAATGTGATAGCGCATACTGCATTGAGACTTGCAGGTTTGGGTGTGACATGCAGGTGTTGCAACAGTGGTGCCTCATGATGGTATATGTGGACAGTTACACAGACCACCATTCATTCTTGAATCAACATCCCCCAACCACTTTGAAGTAACAGCCAAAGTTACAGTTCAGGTGAATAAAGAGGAATTAGTTGGTCACACATCGGCAGACCCTGACCTTTGTTTTGTGAACCTCGATGTGGCCGTAGTCGAGGGTTAAGGTCTATATGTAGGCCACATTGCATAGCAATTGTTTGCAATATGCAACAGGCTTCAATAATCTTGCACACAAAGTCTGAGGAGCAGTGGAGCACACCCACCCTGTATGGTCACAACATCAGGCACATGCCTTGAGGATTCCAAAGGTACCCTCAATGATGGCTCACATAGATATGTGTGCTGTATTGTAGATCTGTTGTAGTTATGTGATTGGACATTGGAATGAGTAAGGAGATGGGGAGAGAGAACACACCCAGTATCAATTGCAACAAAGAAATGTGTTGTTTGTTTTGATCAACAGCATGGGGCACACAAACTATAAATACATACATTCAGTGTTATTGTAATGGATGTTTAATGTGATGTGTTGATGTTTGAGTGGCTATGCTTTTGATGTCATTCCTTAGATATACAGGCAGTGCCACTGTGATTTGGTGAAACGTACCTAGTAGCCAGTAAAATCTGAAGCACCCAACTGATGTGCAAGAGGTGACTGTCGAAAAATGTAGCTATTGTGTGTGCACCCAGGAAAGACAGCGTACGCATCAGTGAGTCAATTCATAACATTACAGACAGTGTGCATATTGATGGAATGCCAGATGTGTCCATTGTGGAAATAGTGTTCCTAATGTCAGAGTGGCTGGAGTTCCAAGCGTGTGCATTTGATGTCACCTAACACACAGGGGAAGTGTGTAATTGAATAAAATGTATTTGCCACCAATTGCCTTTCCATCAGTTAGTGGGGCATGGTGACCAACTTATGCACTAAGCTGGTGATGCATCTCAGTACATGTGACAAGTACTGTGATTGGCTTGTCTTTGAGATGCCCATGGTGACCCCATTGATCCTCTGGAAAGATCCACTCTCAAGGGAAATTAGTGCAAACAGTATTTTGACAAGTGCAAAGATGTCCCAGTAGCAGGCTGTAGGTGAATTGAGCACCTGCTCCAGTATGTAGGCATATCAAGGAACATAACAGGTGAGAAACAATATCTAGCAATGACTGCTTCCCTGGACATCCCAAAAATGTTAATCATCTGACTGTGAGCCCTCTTTCTCTCCACCTCAAATAATTGTTCCTTAAAAAGAGATGCAAGGGAACAAAGATATTCAGGTAGCTAACATGTTTTTTTGTGGTCTGTGGTTTGCTTTCTTATTGAGTGGTCTATGTGTGATTTGTTGATGCTGTGATGACTGTCACGTATTGACGGATGGGGTGGAGTCCTGACTCTTCTCCTCCAACACTTGCAGCAGCAAGTGTATTTAATGTTAACAAAGCACTGTTGCATTATATGTTTTCTACTACCTTTAGATAGAAGTAATGTATTGACTTTTATTTTGGAAAAAAATGAATTAATAAAATTAATATATATTTGACCATAACAATTTCCTTTTATTTTCAAATTTTTGCCTATGGGGTGTTAGCGTTATTCTCTACCTCCATTGATTTCTATGAAAATGCTTTTCAGTACCAGTTTATAGCTATGTGTGGTGTGGGACTTTCTCTAAGACTTGGCTATTGTTGATTTGATCCTGTTTAAACAATACTTCTGGAATAGATGTGGGTGTAATTTTTGGTGAATAGCAAATGTCTGACTGTTTTGTGGGGATGTTTTAGTAGTTCTATGTGTCTCCCTTAATCCCTCCTTAGTTTTGCGATAACTCCACCCATTTATTAGTAGATAGTCCCCCTTTCCTAATATTCCCCAATGGCCCTACATTGTTTACTCCGAAAATAGAGACCTCTGCTGGTGGAGTTCTCCACACTCATGGTGGAGGCCACTGCACATTAGAGATAGGACAAGTGCACGTGGAAATCTCCATCCAAAGGTTTGTGAATAGCATTTGTAAATATGTAAAGTAGTACTAGTTGAGAACTTATTCATGTTTTCAAAATGCTTTCTTGAATAAGCCTGAGTTTTTTATTATTTGTGAATGTATGATAACAACTGTAGCAGAACTGATTGGAAGTTGGTAATACTTTTAAACAGTAGTCTTTAAAAAAGGACATCAAGTAACTTAACCCATTACAAGGGTCCAATTTTTAACTATATTAAGTTTCCTATTGTTATTACAATTGTTCTTAAAAAAAAAAGTTTAATAATGACTGGTAAAAATTATAGAAAGAACTTTAGAGCATTCCAAGTGGATCACATCAATACACCAAGAACAGCTTATGTACATGCTGCTAAAATGTGCAAAGTCTATGAACATGTGAATTAGTATATGATTATCTATGCTGGAATCTGAATACAAATTTTGCCATTCAAGGCACTGGATAATACCTTGTGAATGATCAAAATATTATCCAATGCAAAACTGCATGAGCAAAAGCAAATCCTGACATGTGTTTCACTGTACAGTGGCATAACAAAACTTGAGAGGCCCCCCCTGCAAAGTACATGGAGGGGGGCCCGTTCCCCCAACCCAGTCAGGAGCTCTCAGACCAGGGGCTCCAGTCCAAGCACAGGGCCAGAGGGGGCCCCCCTGGATCTCGGGCCCCCCTCACACTGTGGGGCCGCGGGGCTGATGTTATGCCACTCGTTTCACACTAATGAGTTATTATTACTGGATTATATATTGTCCAGGTATAAGTAAAGCACCCAGTACTAGTGGAATTCAAGTTCTCAAACTTAAGGTGCCACAAAGAAAACATGATCCCCTGTTTTATTATGCAGCGAACATACAACATGAAAAATATGGCCATTCTGTTTAATTGCGCCCTCAAATGCTGGTGGCCCTTAATATACTATGGGGCTGATTTACAAGCCCCTTGAGCCAGCCGTACGTCACTTTTCTCATGTTAAAAATGACGCAAAAGTGGCGCAAGGGGCTTTTAAATAAGCCCCTATAAGTATATAGAATAAATTTATAATTTTCCACACCGAGCCACAAAAGGGAATTTCACCATTCCAGCTTTTGAATTTCTGGTACTAGTGAACCAAAAATGCTCAAAAGCATAGGATATTGCAATGCAGCCACAAATGGTACCTACTAGATCTGTTTTTGGCACATGGAACACTATCCAGCTATGGAGAAAATTCGAGGCAATTATAGTTGTATTTTGGTACTGGTCATTTGTGTCTAATGGTGTTAGTTAGTTTCAAATTATATTTTTATTTAACCTGTAAGATTTCCCTCCCTTGTTTAGCAACACATTTCAACTGCATCCAGGTCAAACTGAAAATGGCCAACTGAATTTAATCTATGGAACTTTAATGAATTGTACCGTCTGATTGCTTAAATTGCACAGGTGTTGGGTGATTTGGACTAGTCCTGGGCAATTTAGCAATTATATTTGACTGACAGCAAAATAGTGTCAAAACAACATTTGCACTGACTTTTAGGGGCAGAATGATATTTTTCATAGATCTGTCGCTGATGTATTTCATGTAATCTGACCCACATCTCTGCCCTAAACTAAACAGACACTTGTGGACACATATTTAATGAATTTGAAATTAACAAGGTTTGTTAAGAGGAGCACGCTGACCTGTAAAATGATATTTAAATGTAGGCTGTGGGGGGTTGGATTCAGTGTTGTTTCTGGCATGTCCTGTGTATGGAATAAGAGACAGTGGCTTTATGACTTTGACCCTTGTAGAACCTCGTACTGTTTCAGGGCAGTAAATATTTCTCAAGAATGACTGGAGCCATGTTCAAAACACATAAAACAAATACATTTCCAGCTGCAACTTCCAGAGCAACAAGACAATTGAAATCCTTTATTACATTAAGATTAAATTATTTATACTGGTTTGTTTAAAAGAATGCTCTTAATTTTCAGTACACAGGGGAATAAGTTTGGTTTTCTTCCTAGTAGACACCATACCTCAGGTTTAATTAATTAAAAGAGTATGTTGGTTTTTCAGTAAACAACTAAATCATATTTATTCCCAAATGTTTAATGTTTCCATTGAGTCACGTCGTCTAATTACAGGTATGACATTCACATACTGTCAGAAATGGAAACCAATGAATAATAATACTATCCGTCCACAATGACAGCCAGTCACCACGGCTGGGTTAGAAACCAAAAGCACTCTGGGTAATTTCTTCCAGTTTAGCACTGGTGGCGCCCTGTGCAACAATGTTTGTTGGCACCCCCCCACTAACCGTCTCCACCACGGATTTCTTCACCACCACCGTTTAACAGTCCCCTTCAAGTCTCCATATCCACTCTCAGATGCATTTAATTAGTTATATAGCACCATTCATACTAGTGTAGGGTGTCACAAAGACAATCAATCAAATGTGTGTAAATCAGCATATAGGAAATTTTACAAAAGCCAGAGGACTACAAGGTATGGGAGTGACATGCCATCCATACGGTAGGGAGTATAGTTTAAGACTGCTTGGTCTGGAGAAGCACAAGCTCAGAATTGAAAAGGAACACCATAGTTAGGGGTTCTCTTTAATAATAAGAATGAATTTCTGCCCAAATGAACCCTTTTTTGCAACATTAATCTATGCTCTAATCTATACTTTGCAGTGTGCATGCAGTTCTTTGATGACAGTTAATAATTCACTGTTCTATATTAGGATTTTAACTTATAAACTGCAAGTAACAAAGGGATGTCTCTTCAAAAAGCAGTAACCCACTGACCTATTTACATTTTATCACTTTGGATCTGCATGGTGCACGTTCTTTGCAGCAGGCATATCTGTGCTTTTTTATGATCAGTCAAAACCTCAACTAGACAAAACTCGATCTCTCTCCAGGAAGGAAGAACATTAATCACCGGAGTTATCTTGACATTTTTATTGTTGCCTGGAAATTGCTGGAGGCAAGGAACTCGGCAGCAGGTGCTTTTAAGACCAAAATAAATGTGCAAATATGGCACTCCCTGAAGTCAGCACCAAGTGCGGTGGCACCGGTTGCACCACCCTAGAATGGGCCTACTTCCAGTCACCACATATGGGCAGAAAGAAGGAGTGCAGTAAGTGCGTCCTACGATCACAAGGGGGTTTAAGGAGGCATATTAGTGCGTATGAGTGAAGCCAGGGAAGTCAAGCAGTAGATGGTGAAAATGTGAATTCACAAATGAGAGCGTGGATGGGGGAAAAGAAAGAGGATGGGGAGAGCAAGATCATCATGGTGAGGAACAGTAGTGTAGCCAGTGTGTCATGGGCCCTAGTGCAAGGTAGGAAATGGAACTGTGAAATTCAGCAATAATCGGGGTTTAGTGGACCCCTCAGACTTTGGGTCCCGGTGTCCCTGCACCTGCTACAGCAATTGAGCTAGAGGAGAGGAAAAGGTCGATCAGACAATATGATGTTCAAAATAGATGGAGCAAAGTAATCAATGTGAAATAAATGTGAGGGGGTTAAAACTAGCTCCGGGGTACATCATCTCTCTTTATTCGGTGGCCCACCCTTGTCTCTAACTGCAGCTATATGTTTACCCTGCTAGTGCCCGAGGACATCAGAATAAAGATAGATGATGTACCCCAGAGCTAGTTTTAACCCCCTCACATTTATTTCACATTGATTACTTTGTGCTGCGCCCTTACTGAACCTATTTCTCATCATTGTGATATTTAGGATACCCTCCTTTAGAAACAAAACATCCCTGAGCTCCTCCATCTCAGAGAGGGGGGTGCAGCCCATGCCGTGACTAGACATCACGGTACGAGGAGATTCCCAATGATGAAGCATGCCACCTTTGGTGGGTAAGGGATTTCGTCCAGAGAAAGGGATATTTCTTTACTCCGCTAGACCTTTTCCTTGGACAGTGCATGTCACCCCCAGACCTGAGGGTTCTTTTTCTGGTGTTTTGCCATTTTGAACTATCCCAGCATGCTGTACAGGAGGGTTAGGACAGGGGTGAAGAGGTCACGTGGCACCCTGGGATTGGAAAGGGGTGCCTAACTTCTGGAACCTTCCTCTCCCCTTTAAAGACTCTTGCAGAAGGGGGAGACTCGCGCTTGCCTGGTGATTTCTCTGTGCTTCGCTGCTGAATCCTGGGACTGCCATGGAAAATTTGAAGGAAGAACCCCTTGATGCCCAGAAAGGACTAAGGACCCTACCCAGTTGACCCCAGGACCAGTGGGTCTCCCCAAAGGCCAGTGAGGCTGGCCCCCTTACACTCCCTTAGGACCAGTTGGGGGAAAGCCCTGGATTTATGCACCCTGAGACAAAGACCAGGAGGAAGGCTGGTGTAGGGGACCAGGAGAACCAGCTACTTGAGGACTGCACTGCTTTGGAGGTGAGAAGGACTGCTGCAAATGATCCTGGGGGCTAGAGCTCGCCACCAGGAATAAAATGAGCCAAGAATCGTCGGAATCGGGCCAATGGTGCCCGAGTCATACCATTTTAAAGTATGGCGACCATTGACCTTTCTCCAGTGAGGAAGCGCATGGGGCTCCGCTGCTGGTCCCTCAATTACCCCCGGGGTGGGCCAGGGCCTGGGAATCTGTGCAGGATTTATTGCCTCCAGGGAGGGAGCGGGTGTGAGGCCCCCTCCCCTGATTTTCCAATTTGCCCGGGGGCCCCATCCCTCGGGCATGCTTATCCAAAGGGGGCCAGGACTCCCTCCCTAACTCCTTGCATGCCGCAAATGTTGGGGGAGTGCCATCATGCTCCCCCAGCCATGGCTAGCCTGCCCCGCTCCCTGTGCCTATGTCCGAAGTGAGCGGGAGGTCACCACAGACATCAGCGCCTGCAGAGAAACCTTAGCAGCTCCAGTGACAGCACAGAGGAGTGCTGCATGAGCGGGCAGCAGGCGGGGCAGCCTGGGATGGGCTCCCTGGGCTGCTCCCCGACATGAGCAAAGTGCAGGTGCCTGGGTGGGACCGGGCACCCCTAAAAAGAGGAAATGGCCATGAAGGAGCACACCATAATGACTGTTTAAGTACTTTTCTGTTTGTGGTGGCCCCCAAAATGAGCAGAGTGCATCACCATCTTTACCAAGGAGGCCTGGGGGGGGGTGCAGGAGCATAGCAGCTCTCCACCAAGGAATATTTAGAAGTACTGACTGTAAGTTTGCGGGGTCAAAGAATCCATGACCCCTCCAGGATTTCTTCAATATTTTCAATCACTCCGAAGGCTGCAGCTTTTGTTCTACAGTTGGGAGAACTGCGCTCTCTAGGGGTTATATTTATGGTTGCAGTTGTTGTGGTTGAAGGGACTGAAAGTGTTTAGCCGAGATACATGTCTTGAAGCACCCTCTAGGGGCCAAGTCTATGGCTGCAATGCATTGTAATTAACATATGATGCCCTCTAGGGGCTGATTTTATATTTGTATTTTTATCGATGGAAAAGGTATAAAAAAAATCACGAGCACGTTTTGCTCACTGTAAATGCTTTATTGATTTAATAATGTTGTCAATCAATCAATCAATCACAGAATTTGTAGAGCGCACTACTTACCCGTGAGGGTCTCAAGGCGCTGGGGAGAAAAAAGGGGGGGGGTGCTGCTACTGGTCGAACAACCAGGTCTTGAGTAGCCTCCTGAAGATCAGCAGGTCTTGGGTCTGTCGTAGGCTTAGTGGAAGGGTGTTCCAGGTCTTGGCGGCGAGGTGGGAGAAGGATCTGCCGCCGGTGGTAGTTCTTCGAATGCGAGGGACGGTGGCGAGGGAGAGGTCGGCGGAGCGGAGCTGGCGGTTGGGGACGTAGAAGAGGAGTTGTCTGTTGAGGTAGGCTGGGCCAGTCTTGTGGAGTGCCTTGTGTGCGTGGATGAGGAGTTTGAAGGAGATTCTCCTGTCGACGGGGAGCCAGTGCAGGTTCCTCAGGTGGGGGTGATGTGGCTGTGGCGTGGTACATTGAGGATCAGGCGTGCGGAGGCGTTTTGTATGCGTTGCAGTCGCTTGATGAGCTTGGCCGGGGCTCCCGCGTAGAGGGCTTTCCCATAGTCAAGTCTGCTACTGACGAGGGCCTGGGTGACTGTTCTTCTTGTATCTGTCGGGATCCACCTGTAGATCTTGCGAAGCATGCGGAGGGTGTTGAAGCAGGAGGAGGAGACTGCGTTGACTTGCTTGGCCATGGAGAGCATTGAGTCGAGGATGACTCCCAGGTTGCGTGCGTGGTCGGTGGGTGTCGGGGCTGCTCCCAGCGTCGTTGGCCACCAGGAGTCGTCCCAGGCTGAGGGGTTGGAGCCGAGGATGAGGACCTCTGTCTTGTCCGTGTTCAGTTTTAGTCGGCTGATCTTCATCCAATCGGCGACGGCCTTCATTCCTTCATGGAGGTTGGATTTGGCGGCGAGGGGGTCCTTGGTGAGGGAGAGGATCAGTTGAGTGTCGTCGGCGCAGGAGATTATGTTGAGGTCGTGCTGTCTGGCGATGCGTGCGAGCGGGGCCATGTAGATGTTGAACAGTGTTGGGCTGAGGAATGATCCCTGGGGTACGCCACAGATGATCTCGGAGGCTTCGGATCGGAATGGTGGGAGGCGGACTCTCTGGGTTCTGCCAGCGAGGAAGGAGGTGGCCCATTCCAGGGCCTTGTCTCGGATCCCTGCGTCGTGGAGGCGTGCGCGTAGAGTGCGGTGGCAGACAGTGTTGAAGGCGGCGGAGAGGTCCAGCAGGATGAGGGCTGCGGTCTCACCGTTGTCCAGCAGGATCCTGATGTCGTCGGTGGCGGCGATGAGGGCAGTCTCAGTGCTGTGGTTGCTGCGGAACCCCAATTGGGATGGGTCCAGGATGCTGTTTTCTTCGAGGTATCGGGTTAGCTGTTTGTTGACGATCTTCTCGATGACCTTGGCTGGGAACGGAAGCAGGGAGATGGGCCGGAAGTTCTTGAGGTCTCTCGGGTCCGCCTTGGGTTTTCTGAGTAGGGCGTTGATCTCTGCGTGTTTCCAGCTCTCTGGGAAGGTCACGGTCTCGAAGGAGAGATTGATGACGTTGCACAGGTGGGGTGCGATGGAGCTGCTGGCTTTGTTGAAGATGTGGTGCGGGAAAGGGTCTGACGGGGAGCCGGAGTGTATTGTGCTCATGGTCTTGATGGTGTCATCGATGTTCACGCTGGCCCAGGCTGGCAGGGGGTCGTGGTCGATGGTGTGCGGCGGGTCTGGTGCATCAATCTTAGTTGGGGCTGTCTGGGTGTTGAAGCTGTCGTGGATGTCGGCGATCGTGCGGTGGAAGAAGGTGGCGAGGGAATCGCACAGGGCTTGCGACGGCGGGATGTCGTTAGTGTTGGAGCTGGGGTTGAAGAGCTCCTTGCTGTTGTGTGCGTTGTTGTCGAGGCGGTCTTTGAAGGAGATACTCTTGGCGGACTTGATGAGGTGGTGGTGGTTACGGATGGCGTCTTTGTGGGCTGCGTGGCTGTCCGGTGTCTTATCACTGTGCCATTTCTTCTCTAGTTTCCGGCAGGTACGCTTGGAAGCTAGGAGTTCCGAGGTGAACCAGCTGGCTCTTTTGGTGGTGTCACTGTAGGTGAGTTTTTTCAGCGGGGCGAGGGTGTTGGCACAGTCGTCCATCCATCGTCTGAGGTTGCAGGCAGCGTCGTCGGTGTTGGATGGGTCGGAGGGAGGGCTGAGAGCGAGGTTTGCCCGTAGTTGGTCTTCGGTGACTTTGCTCTAGCAGCGGCGTTGGATCTGTTGGGTGCGGTGGTGTGTGGTGGGTTTCTGGAAGGTGAAATGGATGCAGCGGTGGTCGGTCCAGAGGAGTTCCGTGGTGTGGCTGAAGGAGACGTGGGAGCTTGAGGAGAAGATGGGGTCAAGCGTGTGGCCGGCGGAATGGGTCGGTGTTGTGACGAGCTGGCTCAGACCGAGGTTGGCGAGGTTGTCGATCAGGGTGGTGGAGTTGCTGTCGTTGTTGTTCTCCAGGTGAAAGTTCAGGTCTCCGAGGAGGATGTAGTCGGTAGAGGTCAGGGCGTGCGTGCTGATGAAGTCGGCGATGGAGTCGCTGAACTGGGGTCGGGGTCAATGATTAGTGATCAAAGTGAAAACACTATGTTAACATTAATAATGGCATTCATTCCAGATTATTATTTTGATGATTGCATTTAAGTACGAAATTGTGATTTTAACATGTGGTTTGTTGCTCTTGAACCTTGACCAAGTAAATAGACTTACTTGATATGTTTGTATGACCCCTTTGAGGGGTCAATGTTGAATATGCAATGTCCTCTATGGTATTTTCCATTTCCAATGTATATATTTGTAAATTACTATGTAGTATTTAGTAGTGTGTGTGTGATAAATGTATTCCTCCTTTCTGTAAAGAAAAAGTAATGACTGGACAATCATTTATTGAGTGTTATTATTGTGTGCCAGGGAACAAATATAATAGTGATTACTAGCCCACACCACCTCCCCTAAGTAGGCCTTGAACTGCTCTGCCTCGCTACCCTGAGAGAGTCAAGCGCTACAATGGGGTGCTTGGTTTCCAATAAGGGCAATTGTTGACCTATTACTTGTACAGGCCACATAATTAATAACCCAATTTCCTACAATCAATATCTCACTTTTTGAGGCTCGCTCAGTTAGAAGTACTTTGGAACCTAAGTCATTCTTATTAGGAGGCAAATTAGAGGACAGAATTTGAGATCCTATTTGGTTTCAGATTTAATGTTTAAATTGTTCTACTATAAATCAATAAGTAACCCTTTCTCAACTGTAATGAGAAAGCTTTAACCTTGCATTAACGTCATTTCTGGTACTGACATAGAGTGTTACATTTTCTAACTATGGGAAATACATTTTTTCAAATTATATTATAAACATGCAGGCGGACACTATTCCACTCAGAATTTTCTTTGTCATAGCACAGAAAAAAATGTTGTTTACAATGTGATGATGATTTAATTGTATTGAGCAGCATTCAAATTATTTGCCGGAGCTTTATTCCTGCCTTTGGTATCTGTTGCATGGTGTTATGCTAGTAACTGTTGGTAAATTTCAAGTTTTACCTTAGATTGACAGATTCAATGAACTGGAAAACCTCCATAAACGTATACTGTATATTTGTCTTTGTAATTATTTACTAATTCAAACTTTGCAGGTGAACATCGGAAGACATCTGCTCTAGCTTTTGTAGAATCTCCTTCGATGTTTCCACTGTTTTCCCCATGGATTCTCTCACATTGTTATGATTACGAGGTTGCTGCTTCCTTCTAAATCAGCCTAACATTTTTGTTATTTCCCTGAATATGCGTTGGGATGAAATGCCCCCCACTTAGGGGCCGATTCTGATGCGGGTTGGAAAAGCTTCCCGACCGAATCGGTTGGGAAATGGTTTCCGACCCACTCGGATCGGGAAAGTCCGACCGGCGGAGTAGGATGCATCCGGATGCTTCCAGATACGATTTGGTTGAACTCCCATTTACTTCAATGGGAACATTTGTTCCTAACCGCATCAGAATTGGGCCCTCGGTTGGGAAGACACGTTCCCGATCCGATTTGGAAGGAGCAAATGCCGTTAGGAGGCCTTCCTAACCGCATCAGAATCAGGCCCTCGGTCGGGAAGCTTTTCCAACCCGCATCAGAATCGGCCCCATTGTGTACAGTTGAGTCCCTTGCTCTGAGTGCCAATTGCGACTGATTTTTGGAATTTTTACCCCCTACCCCATGCAAACCTAGTGTGTACATGAAGGCCTGGGCCTGTTCCTTGATGTAAGTCTGGTCTTGGACCTGTCCTGACCTGGGGGAGTGAATCAAGTGTACTCGCCATAGAGACTGAGAACTACTGTCTCTGTCATCGGTTCAAGTGTGTAGATGGTGGTGGCAGTATACCATGTTTTCAGTAAGGCTTGTGTGACTAGACATTTTAATTAGTGTCTCAGGAGTGGTGGCCTACTGTCTCACTCGTGTAAAAGTCCGCTATTACAGGCAAACCCCGATATCTGGAACTCATGTGTATGTATGAATGTGTGTGGTCTTTGTGCCAGAAGTGAGGGGACATCACTTGAGTCTGGTCTGAAAGAAGAGATGTTCATAGTCCTGGAATGCCTGAAGAATCCTGCCTGGAGAAGGCGGTGTAAGCAAGCCAACCCTGTAAGAAGAGCTGACTACTGGAGTGGCCAAGAGAAGTTGACCACTGTCCTGTGAGTCTGTGTGACAGAGACTGGTGAAAGCATGACTAGCATGCTCCAAGCTCAGAGACAGTCATTATTGTCAAGGTGGAGGATTCACAGCATTAGCAAAGTTTGCCTGAGGGGTTGCCCCATTAACTGCTGTCACAGTCGATGCATTTGCCCCAAGTGTGCCCGAACAGACCTCTAACATGGCTAGCCCTGTGACACTTGCCAAAAGTTTGCTTGTATGGACTACCCCACTGGAGGTGAAACTGATGCCTCAATGCACTTGCCACTGTATGCCCGAGTGACTGTGCAGCTGCCAAGATGCTGACCAGAAGTGTGCCTGATCGGACCAAGTCACTGCTTCTGCACTAAAGCATCTTAAAGCGACTCAGATGCCATCCCTAATATGCGACCAGAAGAGGACTGCATCGCTGTCTCATCCCAGGGAAGACCATGCAACTGAATCAACAACACACCTAGTCCACAAAGAAGGAGTCCTGTGACCTGGGCGCCCATGCGCCGCTGAGACTGTGTGCATGAAAGAGGCCCATGGACTGAAGACCACTGCACTCCTGCCTCCGGCACACTCCTGCTCAGAAGGAGTGGAGGAGCTGCTTGATGCACTTGTGAACTGTGGGTGAGACAAACAATGAGAGACTGAGGGGCATATTTATGAAGGTTTTGCGTCACCCTTGCACCATGCAAGGGGGCACCGGAGCGACCCAAAACCTATGTCGGAATTATCAAGCCATGCAAGGCCACCCTTCTTGGCCCTGCATGGCTTGATAAATCCAGAGTGACGCAATGCAAATTGCTGCGTTGCGTTACTCTGCCCCAGGGAGGCATTCAATGGGTGGAGCGTGGGTGTTCCCACACATCCACCCATGGATTTTGGCGCATTCCCAGATTTACCAACACTGGTAAACTTGGGAATGCATCAAAATGCTACACCTCCCCATGGGAGTCGTAAAAGGGAGAAATATGTTTATTTCTCCTCGTTTTTTCCTGCACAAAAACAATCCTGCTTACAATGCAGGCACCCTTGCACCATGGTGCAAGGGTTCCTGTGTTGGCGCTATGCAGCTAAAAGGGTGCCAGCACAAGTAAAGGACAGG
Source organism: Calotriton arnoldi (assembly GCA_963921515.1). Taxonomy (NCBI): domain Eukaryota; kingdom Metazoa; phylum Chordata; class Amphibia; order Caudata; family Salamandridae; genus Calotriton; species Calotriton arnoldi. The sequence continues at coordinate 109,555 of CAWUFW010007804.1, read as the reverse complement.
AATGCATTGTATTATGTTAAATATGGTTCATTACTGCCCTTTCCCTTTCACACAGCTCATTGCAAGGGATGTGGCTTGCTGCACTGCGCTGCCTGAAAGCTACATAAATATGTACCTAAGTGCCTGCTAGAGTATACCAAATGACAGAGGGAAACACTGCAACTGTGCTGACACCTATACTGCGTTATCCTAGAGCAGTGGTCTTCAAACTGTGGGGCGCGCCCCCCTGGGGGGGCGTGGAAGGGTTCCCAGGGGGGCGCCAATGCCTCTGTAAGTACATGTAAATGAGGATGGCCTGGAAGTGCGGCGATGTTAATTTGCTGCATTTCCAGGCTGTCTCCATTTACTGCGAGCCCCTGAAGTGAGAACTGTGATCGGAGTGCAGTGTGGGCGAGGTCAAAGAGGTTGCTAAAAAAAAGTATGTGTTTTGTGTTTTTACAGTCATGTGTCTAAATATTTTGCCACATACATGTGCTTACCAAATGCTATACAATACAAGGTTATTTTTCTTCGTCTTCATATTTCATTATTTTGTCTAGCTTGTGCTTTTGAAATTGCGCTCAATTTAGAAGGCTCTGTGGGTATTTCCAAGTTTAACTTGAATTCTTTATCTGAGTCTCCCACAATCACTCCTGTACAATCAGCAAAAGTTCCTATTTCTGCCAGAAAAGAAAACAGGTGCTATAATTTGCCTGTTAGACTTCCTGCTAAGGATCCAAGTTAAAGGGCACAATTCTCAAAAAGGATTAAATGGGAGCTAATTAATAAAGGCACAGTATGCTCATGTGGTGACAAAATGAATAACCGAGGCATACACAAACTTTAACATCTGCATAATTCATAGTTGGTTTATGGTGTCAAATGTACAGGGAAATATTTTTAAATCACACAGAATATTTGAAGTTTGTCTAATGCAGAGGTCTTCAAACTGGTGCGCGCCCCTTGGGGGCGTGGATGTGTTCTCAGGGGCACACAAATGCCTCTGCAAGTACATGTGAATGAGGATGGCCTGGAAGTGCAGTGATGTTTATTTGCTGCATTTCCAGGCTGTCTTCATTTACTGTGAGCCCTTGAAGTGAGAACTGTGATCGGACTGCAGTGGAGGCGGGGTCAAAGAGGTTGCTAAAAAAAAAAAGTTGGTGTTTTGTGTTTTCACAGTCATGTAAGTGTGTATAAAATAACGCAGTAACAACTTAATTGAAAAATAAATGCAAGTTAAACTAACTGGTGGTAAATGTACTCTTTTAGGTTATGAAACCTCAGTTAGTGACTACCATCACTGCAGATGTCTGTGTGTGTTAAAGCTGAGCGACACATAATTGAACCCTAATTGGTGCACAGGAATAGTGACCTTTGTATTTATAGTCCGAGCCACTGGAATTATGAAATTGTGTGGTTTTGGCTTTTTGCACATAGTTATGGATATCCTGCATTTGCCACATAATTCATCATCTAGTGCATAATTTGCAGATTTTAACAAAAAAAATTGTTTCCAGCTCAAACTGTTCAAAAGTGAATGCAGCAACACATGTTACCCCCGCAGTGAAAGGCCCTTTGTAAAGGTTGGCTGGTCACCTTTCTGTTCCTTTTGCTATATGTGGTTGTTAAACTGGTACTTATGAGGGGCAATATGACAAGGACAGTGTTAACAGGTGTAAAAATGACAAACTAATGCAGTAATGCTAGCACAAAATATGCAGCATTATGCAGCATAATTCGCCTTTGCTTGCTGCATAATTTAGTCAACCCTACTGCATAAATTGTCCTTCTCCTGCCACATAATTCTAGTGGCCCTCTTTATAGTGCTATGAGGTCCCAGCCTGGGGCAGAAAGCACTGGGAATAGGTAATTCGTCATTTTAAAATCGTATTTACATAGTCTAAGCTAGGCTGCTGCAAAATGATGCAGTGATTGAGATAAAACAAGTTCTTACAAAATTTGTCTTTTAGTAATAAGTAATCAAATTGTATCTAATGCAGACACTTTTATAAGTGTCTCCATTATTCCAGATATCAGATAACACCCCTATATTACATCTCAAAAAGAATAGATCTTTGCCGCCCTGAAGCTTTAAGCAGAGCCACTGGAATTATTCAGCAGAAGAGACCCACATTATGCTGCAGGGTTGACTAAATTATGCAGCAAGAAAAGGTAAATTATGCGGCACAGTGCACCACATTTTGTGGTTAGCATTATTTTATTATTTTGTCATTTTAACTCATGGTAACGCTGTCAGGGGAAATATTTCACCTCATTAGTACCAGTTTAACACCCAAAAACACACAGTAAGCAACTACAAGATTACCAGTGAATGTTTGCACAGGGCCTTCCACTGCTCCGGAACACGTTGCCACGTTTTAAGTAACCCATGTTCCATTAGAGCTAGGAATCAAGTTTTTGTTGAAATCTACAGATTATGCAGCAGATTTAGCAAATGCTGTAAACTCATAATTATGTGGAAAACACTGCTGCTGCAGAAACTCATAATTCCAGTGGTTTTGACTTTAAGTGACTCAATCAGTTAGCGGCTGGTAAGTAGGCTGGTTTCCTTTTTAACTTTATGCACTACCACTACACCATTCGCTTTCAGGCAGAGGCACCACAAAGTCAGCTTAAACCGTTCAGGGGCAGTTTTTTTGTGAAACGTGAGTCCATGGGGTGGCAGGTAGAAGGCCAGCAGGGTTTCACTCAGATGCAGGGCCCTAATCGTCTCGACCTCTGGCGCCTCACAGTAATGGTCCAGGAGAAGAAGGAAAGGAGTGAGATTGATGGATATTGTCAAAGAGATGGCCCAGAATAGAGAGCACTGTATGGGGACTCATTTTTATGTTTAAAAGGGCAATAGACAGCTTCATCAGAGAGGTACCCCAAAGAAGGGGACAATATAAGTGGCCTTTTAATTTTAAAGGGCCAGTTATCAGTACAGCAGGTACTGCCGGGTGTATAAATGGCCACTGCTGGAAGCAGATGCAGCAGGACTGGGGCCCAGGGGATTCAGCGGCCCACTGCATCACAATTATGACTGTCTACCTTTAAAAAAAAGCGCATGGGAGCTTATTGTCCTTTCTAGCATTAGGACTGAGGTGATGGTCCGTCATGGTGGGGAAGAGGTAAAAGATGCATAGGAGATAGAATGCAACTCAGGACTGCAGTTAGCATTAGTGCAACAGGTGTAGTTGCATTGGGGTCCACAAGTGTGAGGGGCTCACATCACCCCCAATTACGGGGAGCAGTATGTTTGGGATAATACTTGTTTTTGTTTGATGCATTTGCTGTTTTATAAGTGTCATATTTAGTGCGGTTTATAAGCTATAGAAAAAGTACTCCTGAAATCATCCGATAAGTCCTGCATGTAGCCATGTCCCTCCCGCTCCCCCAATCCTTTCCATGAAGTTTTGGAGGGGGGGCCCGACCTCAAAACATTTTGCTTAGGGGGGGCTCAGAGCAAAAAAGTTTGAAGACCTCTGTCCTAGAGGGTGCATCCTCTCCAGGAGGCATTAGTCACGCACAAAGTACAGGTACCTGACGTTTTGTGTAATGCATAGTATTGAGTTTTACAGTGTATTAAAGTACTTCTCATTTTGCAAGGAGAAGCACTGTCTGGAAATATTATTACACTGGTAGGTGTCTGTATAGTGCTGAACCTTTGAACCTCAAAAATAACCTCCCGGAGAAGCCTATGATTTCTCGCCATCTTTACCACTGTGAATCAATAATGAAGGGGTTGAATATGGCCCAGTTTGCAGAGCCATAGTAGGATGGAACATGGGACATTAGATGCACATGATCTCATCGCCCACGGCTGTGGCCCTAGAAGCGCTGGCTTGCCCCGTGGCCACCCCTAAAAATGTTTTGACAATATCCCTCCAGCTATTGCTTTATTTATGACTCCAACCCGTGAGTTCATCGGCTGGTCTTGCTGAAGAGGTGGCCTAGTGTTTAGTCTAGTCCCCATCAAAAGTGCCCAATGTTGGACTATTAGACAGGCAAATAATGTAATTTCTTTTTACAGTTTTATATCCTCTAGATTTCATACAATCTTAAAAAAGTCTTCTCTCACTGTATTCCGAAAACCCCAGGCGCGGTCCGGCCAGGTAAGAGCGGTGGGGCGGGACGGGGGTGGATTCGACAGATGACGACGAGGGAAAATTAATTATTTAGTTAATTTTCCCTCGGCGTTGTCTGTCAAATTCCCCCCTCCCCCCGCTGTTACCTGCACAGGCCGCTCCTAGAAAACCCAACATGAAAAAATGGCCTTGGTTTAAAGCTTCCAATTTGTGCCTCTTCTTTCTTTCTTTCTTTCTTTCTTTCTTTCTTTCTTTCTTTCTTTCTTTCTTTCTTTCTTTCTTTCTTTCTTTCTTTCTTTCTTTCTTTCCTTCCTTCTTTCTTTTTCGCTTTCCTTCTTTCTTTCTTACTAATTGCACTCTCCTTACCTTCCATCCCAGTCTTGCGTTTTTGCTCTACACATAGACTAATCTAAGTTGTATGCTTGTCTGCTTGAATCTCTATTTTTGTATTCCTGCAAATTGGTCACACCTCATTTCATAGATCACAACCTTTTCTTCTCTATGCCTAATCTCCTCTGGCCCATCTACTTATCCCAGCAATCATTTGCATGAACGCACAGTAATGATCACACCTAACTCCTATTAATTTCATCTAGCAGAAAGAAACCAGAGCGAAATGAATGGAATGATTTCCTTGAGAGCACAAGTCAAATCCTAATAACCAACAATAACCTATAGCTACTTTATTGACCACTAAACTTCCAGAGTAGTGTGCTACTCGTCATAAAGCGCTTCAATGCCTCGTTCTGGTCATGAAGCGCTATATGAATACAGTTACAATACTGTTCCCGCAGCTTGGAATGGAGCAATCCCGCCGTTTTATCCCTCGCTGAAGAGGTCACACAGACAAACTTTCTCCAGCATCCCTTTGGCATTGAATAGTTTGCAAATTGTACATTTTGATATTCTGCTCTTCACTTTCGATATAGTGTTTTTTCTACAATACTGGCATAACATTTACCTCCGCTTTTAGCAGGATTCTTTTTGCAGCTAACGCTGATTATAAACCCACCAGAACAGAAGATTAATGTGCTGCATTTCGCCCTCTTCACCTGCTGTGCTCACAATTAGCATACCGCTGCAGTTTGTCTTTCCCCTTTTCTGGTTCTTAGGAGCTGCTGCTGACGATTTTTTTATGTAAGCAAGATTATTTTTTCCTCCCATGAACGATCAGCATGTTCTTAAGGTATTTCACCGTATCTTCTTGAGGCCACCTACTAAAAATGTGTAAATCTGGCAGCTTCGATGCAATCTTCATGTAATGCAGACTTCAGATAGCTTGGATTTCACAATGTCATGCCATATGACCCAACCTTGACCTCTCACAGCCGCTGTTCGTGAGAATGCGGGCTCTGTTAAAAGATGTTCAGAATTCTGTGTCCTAGAGGTGTCAGATGTTTCACACGGAAATGCGTTAGATATATTCAAGACCTAAATATGGTGCTCTAGGGCCAGCATCTTTAGTAGAGAGGATGGGTCTCTGATAATACAAAGTATATTGGGGATGAAAGACTTCGGTCAGACAAATTGCACAATATACAAAATACAATAAAAAATGTTTTAGGACATACACAAAGGTCCTCATTACGTATCAGGTAGAGAGGAACTAACTCATGGAATCCTACGCCACCTGATTCCAAGTGGATCGGGTTTTCCACACTCAGGAGCTTATTTATGAGAGCCCGCTCCACTTTTGCACCACGTAAAGTGGCACATGCGTGACGCAGGGCTCTCATCTCGATTTATAAAGCCACGCAAAGCAACACTGCGTGGCTCTGAGTGGCCTCATAAATCGTGGGCAAGGCGATGCAGTGCAAATCGCTGCGTTGCCTTACTCTGCCCCCGGGAGGTGTTCCATGGGCATTGCAGTGGTTTTTCCCATGTAACACCTATGGAATTTGACGCTACCCCATATTTACAAAGTGATGTAAACCTGGGGAAGTGTCAAATCTGTACGCCTCCGAAGGTGAGGTGTAACGAGAAATATGTTTATTTCTCCTCGTTTTTAACTCGTTCCATGTGTGCTGCTTTCTGCAGCACACATAGAAAGAGGAAATCGCCTCTTAGGATTGTTGTTGTGCAGGAAGGTGCCCCTTCCTGCACAAAAACAATCCTGCATGCAATGAAGACACCCTTGCACCATGGTGCAAGGGCGCCTACGTTGGCGCTAGGCTGCCGAAATGGCTCCACCTCAAGGACAAAGGACAGGAATGCACTGTAGTGCTTAAATGCGGTGCATTCCTGCCCTTTCACTTTGGGGTAGGGCACACAGCAAGGTGCCTTGCTGCGCTGCCCTATGCTAAGATCCTATAAATAAGCCCCCTGGTTTTTCAAGATGTGGGAGAACCAGACTTGATTCTCCCATGTGGTAGAATCGTATTAGGCTTTGATTGCAGTAGCAGTTTCCTTCCCATTTCATTTTTCTGCCAGGGGCGTCTTACAAAGCTTTCCCCTGCTAGAAAATACATTCCCCCCACTTGACTCCTCCCACCCCTTCTTCATTCCCTCCCCGCCCAGAAGCCCAAATATACATTTACCAACTGCAGGAGGTAACTGTATGTGCTAAAACCCCATGGAATTGGGAATTCTGTCTTGCTGTATAACTGGAAAATCGGTCCAACACAATAATTCCTCATTTCATTAGGTTTAACTTGCAATTGCAAGATACTGGGATGAATTTACTACACATTAATGTGATTTTATTGTGCCCCTAATTCTGCATATCTCATCATGAGGGCTAAAGTGCAAGCCAAACTAGCCAGCCATAATCCCTGCCCTGTCTTTCTGTTTATAACTATGCAATTGTGAGAATATAGACTAGCTCGGCTAACTTATTATCCCTAAAAACGTGTACTGATCAGCTATAACAAGTTACAATAAGGCAATTCATATAATTATAACATTTTAAAACAATTGTGGGATAAAAACATGGGATAACACAGAGCAATCAAACGATAAGGTCCATGCTTCATCTTTCATGCCTATTGTAAGGAGTTCTTAGTAGCGTATATACCCTTTTAAGAATTTAGATCAAGTTACCCAAGACAAGTATAAAAAACGCTGCTACTGCAAACAAAATGTACTGCATTGGTGCATGACAGGTAACAGAAATAGACTGGCTTTATAGCTCAAGCAATTTTGAAATCCCTAAAGAGTGGGACTATCTAACGCTTCCTCGAGTCCCTACAAAATGGCAAAACAAGGTTATGCGTAAGATTGTCGGTCTGCAGACTTTATTGCATGGACAGAGTCCAAGGACCCATTTCTTGTTTTATTATTTTATCAAATTTTCAAAAAGAGGCTCATTTATAATGTGCACCATGTCTCTTGGCGCTCATTGGCAAGGGTGGAAACTCAGCCAAGACCCCAACAGGCAGATGCCTCTGGAGAGATATAAAAGCGAGTCATCACATATTTTGTATTGATTCATAAATTTAATGCACTTGTACCGAAAGCTTTGAACAGAGGAAAAAGCTAAGCATTAAAACAATAGTTACTGGGGCAATAGTGTAGAATCGAGTTTGAGGTGCAAGTCAAGGGTGGGGGAGCATTTAACGGCATATTAAGAGACATTTAGGGGCATATGCACAAAGAAGTGGCGGAGTGAAGCGTTAGCCGTCATGGCTTAACGCCTCACTCCGCCACTTCAGAAACGCAAGGCTGCACCATATTTAGAAAGAATATGGTGCAGCTGTGCGTTTCCTCCTGAGCTGGCGGCACACTTAACAGCCTAGCGCCAATGCAGGCACCCTTGCACTATAGTGCAAGAGTGTCTGCATGCAGGGAAAGATTGTTTAGGGACACGTTCCTGCACATAAACAATCTTTAAATGCCGTTTTGTTACTTTTATGTGTGCTGCTTAATGCAGCACACATGGAAGTTACAAAATGTCATTTTTTTCTTTGAAGTTTGTTGATGTGCAGGAAGGGTCACCTTCCTGAACATAAACAATCCAAGGCGTTTTGCTTTTTCCTTGTGTTCTGCACAAGGCAGCACACATGGAAAAAGCAAAAACGAGGAGAAATAAAGCATTTCTCCTCGTTTCGCCAAGTTAAGACCAGGTTTTCCCTGGTCTTAATTTTGGCGCTGCCTCGTATTTAACCCCCCTTGTAAATAGGGGGCAGCGTCAAAATCAATGGGTGTTGTGGTGGATCGCCCACCGCAACACCCACTGCCCACCCCTTTCAGGCTAAGCATAGCGGAAAAGGGGGCCTTATTTACAAGGCAGCGTTAAGCCACATTAAGTAGCTTAACGCCGCCTTGTAAATAAGGTGAAGCCCCTATTGCCACAGGAACATCGGAAAAAGTGACGTTCCCGTGGCGATTGGGGCTTGTGCATATGCCCCTTAGAATGCTTATCATACAAAACTGATACATGATCTGTTCAGCTGCAGCCCCATGGTGGTCACCTGCCACATTTGGGTGCCAGAGAATTTGACTTTTGGGGAAGAAACTATAGTCATAAAAAATGTGAACACCAAGTCCCCGATTTCCGGTGGGGCAGATTATTTTGATCCTTGCCCAGATATTAATTTGCGCAGGGATCCCAATTTTAAGTGGTGCGACAATGTTTGCACCCCTGTTAAAAATTTCAGCAAGTCAAACCTGCCAGAATTCACAGGGGGAAAAGACACGGCGAATACTGGGACAAGCCGATTTTGTTGAGTAAAGCACCAAAGTCTGCATGTCATGCTCCATTTTCAGGGCAAAACTCACAATAGGTGGAATTTATCTCACCAGACAAATTCTGATGGCAGGTTTATCAGATCTTATCCGATGCGATAAATCTTGCTTCTTCCTCTGAGGAACATGGCCTAAGCTACATCGCAAGTCCTCAGGAAGATAACCTTCTCATCTTCTATGTGATTTCAGGGACTAGTCTGAAAAGCCAAAGGAATCTCTACAAAGAGCCCCCATTCACCTTCAGCTTAGCAACAAGCGCAAAGTAATTGGGAATTAGAGCAAAGATGGAAACACTTGCTCTTATTTGGTACTGTAAATGAATCTTTTGCTGATGAATGAAGGCTGATTTAGACATTAATCAAGTCTTGCATTACCTCTGTAAACACTAAGGGCCTCATTTATGAAAAGTGACTCATCGCTGGGCAAGAACAGCGATGCGTCACTTTTCATAGAGCCATCCTTACGACACCATGGATGCGCTGTATTTACAATACGGCGCTCCATGACACAAGGACTTACAGATACTTCTCAAAAATGACGCATTGCTGGAGTGTGACGGAAAACTGACGCAACTCCAGTAATGTGTCATAACCCATGGGCGAGTCCCATGTGAAAAGACCTGTGTCAATCCTTACGCCTGCCTGAAGCAGGCGTAAGGATTTTGACACAGTCAAGTCATAGAAGTGGCATAGTGAAATCTCATAAATTTCACTGCGCCACTTCTACGAGGCTTTTTTATGGGGGACGCCTGCCCTGCATACATTATAGCTGATGCAGGTATAATGTAGCGCAGGTCTTTACAAAGTGACGCATCTGCCTACATGCGTCACTTTGCAAATAGGGCGCAGTGTGGCGCGTTGATTACTCCGCTGCAGCATCACAAAAAAGTGACGCAACGGCGGCGCAAGCCCTTCATAAATGGGCCTAAATTGCTGATGCTCAGTAGAGGGAGAATGGAGTGTAGATCGGTGCAATTTTGCCACTTGCTTCTTTACAAATGGTGGAATATTTGTTGTTTCCAAAGGTGACAAGGTGTTGTGGTTTTTCTTTTACAGGCTAGATGACATCGGAAATGTGTACATATGGCCATGGCAAGTAAACTGGCAGCTCCATTTGCATCGCCCACTGAATTGCTAAAAAGAATTAAAACTCTTTTCTTGAAACAATTCGTAAGTTGAAGTTGTACTTTCCACTTTCCTGTGATAGGGAATGTCTTTTCAAGGCCCTAATTTGCCCCTCTGTAGGCTTCTCTGTGTTTGTTGTGTTTTTTTGCTTTCAAGCCTAATAGAATGATCATGTATCATTTATCCTGCCAAGTCCTGCACCTGCTTCCAATATAAAGTTTTATAGAAAATTGCTTTGCATGTTCCATAATAATAAATTTAAAAAAAGCATAAGATTTCGTACATCTGGAATTCAGAAATGCCTCTGTTGTTTCAAGACAGTGCGATGATAACACCCACTTAGTGCAAGAATGGAGGTCACAGAAGGAAGACTCTTTTTAATTTAATTAAAAACCATGATTAATCCTGCGGAGATTTCCTAGGCAGCCAACTGAGAGATATAGTGGCTCTACAGTGTTTTCGAGCCAAACAATTAATGAAATTTTGACATTTAAAGGAGGGAAAATATTGCTCGCTTTTGGCCAACAAGTTAATCTTGATGTAGAAGGAATTCAAAAAGATTAAATGTCACTGCGCTGGCAAGAACAAAATAGGTATTTGAAGATCCTGCCTTTCAATAATGGACGTTTAATTTTGTAAAGGTTTTCCTACCCAACTGTGCAGCCTGATATATTAAAACCTTCCGCCCTCATGTCTGTCACAGAAATTGCTGTACGTGTGAACAGATAATTGACTTGGTTGAAGTGCTCTAGTTTAATTGAGTTCCTGAAGAGATGTCTTTAATGCAGTACTGATTCCCACTTAAGAAGAAGGCACCTTTATCTCCGCCTTGAAACAAAGCGACATCCCTTTGTTACTGATGAAGAGTGTCTTTATTTGTGCCTGTGATATTAGTTTAAATCCTCAGTGTGTCGGGGTTGACGGTACTGAGGAGTGAGTCCCTTCAATGGTTCCTAGGGGAGGCAGAGCAGGCAGACAACGCTGTAGTTCAAACTTTTAGTTGTCAGATAAGAAAAGGCCTTGACCGAGATCTCAGATTGGATCTGGAAGCTGCCTGTCACCAGAGGTGTCACTGTGGTGGTTGTCTTTTCCAGTCTGGTGTTTGTCTCTCCCATGGGAGGAGGAAAAAATAAGATGAAGTGATCAGATAATGTCAGAAAGCTTAAAAAGTCATAACCTTGTATCTCTGGCCTTTGTGAGGCAACTTGAATTTTGTTAATATTAGCAGCCTGGCTTAGATTTGCGTGGTAATGGAAAGTCCTCCGATTCCTGTGGGAAGAGCCATATCCAGAGTATAACCCAATGGCGGAATTTCCTCCACTTCAGAGATACAATGGCTTCTCCTCTGGATGCCGCATTCCTTCAGAAATGCAAGGGCCCCAAACTGATGTTGCATGGAATAAAGAGGAATTGGATCAGACAAGAATTGCTTCTTTTTAGGTCTTGCATGAGCCAGTGTACAATCTCTATCGCTTGCGATGATCTGATGTCTCAAAAACAAACCTCACTCTGAAAAGGGGCCTTTAGCCCTCCCATTAGATACCATTTATTGGCTTCATTGGCAATCTTATCTTCTTACTTTCCATTGGTGGACGCGTGTGAGCTTCACTTTGTGTTCATGTATTTCTTTTCTCTCCTGGAGTATGGACCAAATTACTGGTTGATTTCTTGATTAGTGTTGTTCCGTGCTGCTTGCGCTTGCATTATGGTGCTTTTTTTTCTTGCTTTTCCTTGCAAGATAACTTGAAACCATCAGCTGAAGCTTACACTGATATTTTCAAGAGCTGAATTTTAACAACTAGCAATAACAAAACTTCATGGCATAGGACCAGTTCTCTGAAGCCTACATTTCAGCTGCCTGCCACTTTTATTAATGCTTGAAGTTTCCTGCTTCCCCTGCCCTTGCTCAAAGTTGCATGAACAATGCAGGAGTGACAAGTCCTTTGTGTGAAGGCAGAGCACAGCCTAATCAGTTGCAAGTGGGGATGTGTCCAGCTCCATCCCCCACCTTACCGGTTGATGGCCCATCCAGGAACAACTAATCCCTCGATTGTGTGGTTGTCTGGGACTAATAAACAAAGTCTAACTGTCAGCTACACCCAGTCATGACATTCAGCAGCAGGCTGCAGGCACCAAATAGTTAGAGCAGGAAAATGACAACTTTCTAAAAGTTCATTTTCAAAATTGTAACTTAAAACCTGACTTTACCATTAAAGTAGATTTTTAATTACAGTTTCTCAGACACCAAACACAAAATGCCTACTTGTTCCCAATTAAAAGTTAGCACTTATTAAATATAATAAGGCAACCCATTGTTATCCTATGGGAGAGGTAGGCCTCAAAGTAGTGAAAAATGAATTTGAGAGGTTTTCACTACAAGGTGAGTAAAAAAAAAGTACATGCTCACCCTTTTAATTACAATGCACCCTACCCTATTGGCTACCAAGGGTCCACCTTAGGGATAACTTATAAGCAATAAAAGGATAGTTTAAAGCTTTGCGAAGAAGTTGAATAGCTAAGTCAAATTGACAGTTTAAAGCTGCTGTTTTGAGGGGCTACTTAAGTGGGTGCCACAATAAGTGCTGCAGGCCCACTAGTAACATTTAATTTACTGGCCTTGGGTATATGGTATACCACTTTACTATGGACTTATAAGTAAATTAAATATGGTATTCAGGTGTAAGCCAAATTTACCTTGTTTTAGGGAGAAAGCACAAGCACTTCAGCACTGGATAACCATGGTTAAAATGCAGAGAGTCCGAAAGCCAACAAAAACAAATTCAGCGACATAGCAGGGATGAAGGCAAAAGGTTTGGGGGAAGACCATCCTTAGGCTGAGAGGTCTATCACTCACTAGGTAGGGGGCTTGATATTTAAAAATGGAGCATGTGTGAAAATAAAGTCAACATGTTCCTCCAGTGACTAGCCCCCCAAAGCTATAGTCACTAGCACTGCTGTAGCTGGATCCTAGAAAATGGCAAAGTACAGATCATAAACTCTAAAATGTAACATTTGACAGCAACCAGCTAAATCAGGCATTCAAAAACTATTTTTCATATTCATCAAAAGTTGAATTCGTTGGTGAAGTTTGAGTTTTATTAAATACTTTTAGAAAGTTACTTTCTCCCTGCCTGATGCTCCGGTAGCCTATTTTGCATTAGCTCCAGCAGGTGTTTGACCTTAATTTGGGTGGGAAAGCTGCTTCCAGAGCTGACCATTAGCTTAGGAATGGTGACAGGATTGACTGGATTCCCTATTAGTCCAGGAAGGACAGTTGAGATGGAACCAGGAACTTCATTAACTTAAAAAGGACAGAGATAAGGCCTGCCCTTTTATATTTTAGTGCAAGGAGAGACCTGAAGAAGGGGAAGCCTTTGTCCTCAAGGCTGACACTAGCCAGGCTTGGTTTAAACACAGTGGCAGGGAAGCTACCCCCAGAATTGGTTTGGAGTGGACTCAGACCACCGTGCCTCAGCCAGAGATCAGATCCCTGGCGGTTGTGGTGGTCCAGAGCATCCCGACTGCTCTGATTGTAATAGGGCGGTCGGAAGACCGCCAATGCCATACCCCCACAAGTCTTGTGGTCTGTGGACCCTCAGCCTCGTAATGAGGCCCTAAATGTTTTTGTTAACCTTAGGATTCTGTGCATTTTACCACTGCTTACTAGTGCTAAAGTGCTTGTGCTCTCTCCCCTAAACATGGTTGGATTATCCACAATTGGCATATGAAATGTACCTATAAGTCCCTAGTAAAGTGCACTACCTGTGCCAGGGCCTGCAAAGTAAATGCTAATATTGGGCCTGTAACACCAATTGTGCCACCCACTTAAATAATCCTTTAAAGATGTCTGAAACCTGCCACTGCAAAGCCTGTGTATGCAGTTTGCACTGCCACGTTGACTTGGCATTTAAAACCTTTGCCAAGCCTTAAAACTCCCCTTTTATTACATATAAGCCAACCCTAAGGAAGGCCATAGCTTTTACACAGGGCAGGGTGCTGTGCAATTTAAAAGGTAGGACATGTACTTTTAAGTTTTACATGTCCTGGTAGTGAAAAACTCCCAAATTTGTTTTTCACTACTGTGATGCCTACTCCTCCCATAAGTTAACATTTGGGATTCCTTATTGCCTCTAATACGCTGTAATTCCCAATTGGAAGGAGCTAGAGCTGTCATAGTACCTATGGATGTCTAATGATAAATCCTCTTTAGTTGTAAAGTCGAATTTATCATTACAATTTTTAATATGCCACTTTTAGAAAGATATATCAGTGACTTTGGGCAACCAAATATACCCTTGTGGGCTTGGGTAATAAAGTGAAACAGGTAAAGCTGCCTACAGGGGATTCATTAAAAAAATATGTTTATTGTAAAAAACGTTTTTGTATATCTACTATAGAGTGACAATGTATGTCACCATGAAACAAATCAATGGAAGTCATCAATGCATAAATACTCATCTCCACATGTTCGAAAAGTTGAGTCGATCCTAAACATAGGATTCAGAGTTCAAATTAAATTAAATTTAACAATAACTAAAGGGAAGAATAGGTTATATGTCAACGTTTCGGTCTCTTTTGCAAAATGTCAATGAGACCATCTTCATGACAAAGATGGATCTTGTGATATTTTTCGACCCCTCTAGAACAAAAATGTATATAATATATATAACTTACTGATTCAATAGTAAGTGGTTTAAGATACAACTGGAAGATTAGTGCAACAAAAAAATTAAAAAAATGATAACGATCAGATATGTGTTGATAGACTTCAATAGACACCAATTGTTAAATAAAAGACTGAGTAAGAATTATAATTGTGGTGTTATAAAAAGAATATATATATATACACATGGATTTCGAATCGACTCAACTTTTCAAACATGTGGAGATGGGTATTTATGCATTGATGACTAGCATAATTTCATTTATTGATTAGAGATTTCTGTTATCAATGTATGTGGGAACTGTTTGCATTTGAAACCCTGTCTTATATATTGTCAATATAAATCAATATTGATACACCGGGTTACTATAATTTATTTACTCAATGGATTATGTAAGTTTTGAATGATTGGATTCATGGTGACATACTTTGTCACTCTATAGTAGATTTACAAAAACGCTTTTTCCAAGAAACATATTTCTCTTTTAGAAAGATGGCATTTTTCTGCTCTTTGCCCTATGTGCCTGCAGCCTCTCTCCAATTCACTACTGGAGTGGGTGACAGCTTGGCTTTGTGCTTTCCCTCTAAACAGCCACACACAATTGGAGCTTATGTGTTACTTAATCCTGGGAGGATAGGAGGGAGGAACCAGGAACAGTCTTACAGTTACACCTGAATAGGCTGTGTCTGGTCCCCACAAAAGGGCTGCATACCCCCCTGTAGTAAGTCTGAAGTGAAGGCAGGAAGGGAGGACCTCTGTGCACTTCAAAGCCCTTCTTGAAGTCTCCCTCACAACAAAGGCACCACTGGGTATAAGAACTGGACCTCATACCCTACCATTTCAGTACACCTCAGTAGACCTCTGGACCTGCAGAGACTTTGCCAGGAAGAAGGAATGCTGTGCTGCGGAAGGACTGCCACTCTGCTAGACTGCTGCTCTGGAAGAACTGTTTTCTTGCTGTGCTTAGCTGCTGCCAATCAGGCCTTACTGAGAAGGACTGGACCTACAGCACTTGAACCCAGAGCTACTGCAAGGGCTTGCTGGCTTGCCTCCTAATTGAAGTCTACGGGTGACATGAAAGACTGCTAAGTGGTGCCACCTCAGTCCTGGACCATTAGAAGTGAGCCTAAGGTGCTGTTCAAAATCATCACCGCTGCAGAGACAGAACGGGCTCCTTGCCGCATTTGAGTTGCCAGCATCAAAGCATCTTCAACACCGTGCGGATCGGAATTGGAACATCACCCCTGTTGCAAGGACCAGAACAAATGCATCGCTGCCACTGCATGGATCAAAGCCTCCGCTCCGCATTCAGAGCCATCACTGCACGACGATCTTCAGGTGAAGTCCTCCCATATCCCTCGACAACAGCATTGATGTCGAAGCTGAAACTCCACATTGCATTGGATCCGATGCATCGCCCCTGTTGCGCTGCCAGGACCAGCGCATTGTCACCGAATGTGTGGATCAAAATCGTCGCATCACCCTCTGTGCTCCGCAGCCCCTCCATTGCCAGGACCTTCGACATCGATGCAGCCCAAACCAAACTGGTCCCTGTTGCCAGCCCACGCTCCATCACGGTTGGCCTGAACCTTTGACTTTGGCCTGGTCTATCGCAACCAGCTATCCCTGGTTGACGCTTAGTGCTCTTTGGTGCTGTTTTCACTTATTATTTTAAAAAACAATAGCTCCGGTTCTACTTATTGGATTTCTGTCATTTTTCTCTTGTTGTATTTATTAAATTAAGCTCCATATTCCAAACCAGGTATGATATCTTTTTGTGTGGTGTTTTCACAGTTTTACTGTTTGAAGTGTTGCACAAATACTTTGCACATTGCCTCTTAAGTTAAGCCTGACTGCTTTGTGCCAAGCTACCAGGGGGTGAGCACAGGTTGTTAGGGTGTGTTTGTGACTTACCCTGCCTAGGATTGTGGTTCCTGCTTGGACAAGGCGCATACCTCTGCCAACCAGAAACCCAGAAATACTGGTTCAAGAGACAAATCCACTGAAATTTTTCACATACTGCCGGTGAAAAAGGTCAGCTGTGGGGTCAGTTGGGGTCAGGGCAGGGTAGGAGTAGCCTGAGGGAGTTGTGTCTGCTCCCTCCTTGTTGTGCTCAGGGCAGTGGTAAGAGGGTTACTCGTTCCTAGACTCTGCCATTTGTCTGAGGTGAACATCTATTGGGAATGAGGAAGGAGGGTGGGAAGAAGGTCAAAGGCCTGCGTCGGTATCATGTTATCCATCCCCCTATTGTGTTGCAGAGGTCAGAACAGGGCTAGGTTGTAGTCGTGTTCTCAGTCCTTGCTCCTGCCCCTGCAGAGGTTTCATGCACTGCAGCCGGTGTCGATGAGGAAGGAAATATAAGGTCCGGAGATTGTAGACACTGGATAACCAAACCCAAAACACTGGCTAGCTCAAGTGCTTAATTTAAGCCAGTGGTATCTGGTGCTCGGCACCGGCACTTAATTGTCATCACCACACTTATGACACTCTGCCATAAGGTGGGGCTGCTCATCTAATTTAGAGATGAGCAGAACCATGGTTGTCAATCAACAATATACATTAAAAATACTAATACCTGCCTCCCCAGCCATTCCTTTAGCTTTGGGGACCTGGAATAATCTGAACTGTCACCAGTGGCGTAGCTAGGCCTTAGGCCGCCGGGGGCGCCCCCTGCGTTTGCCGCCCGCGGCGGTCGAGTCTGAGAGCCGGGGGGGGGGGTCGCAGACCGCCGCCCCCAAATTCGTGCCACCTGGGGCGGACCGCCCCCTCCGCCCCCCCTTGCTACGCCACTAACTGTCACACTTGCGGGCGAGAGAGATGGTTAGTAGTTGTTTTGGTACCGTCATTGGCAGCGATGACAGGGCAATGGGTGGTGCAAGCTGCTGTGGCCTCCTAGTCAGGACCCTGGCACTTATTTTACAAATTAAGCACTATACTCAGCTCAAAATGATTACTTGTGGAAGTCCACCCGGAGCCACTACTACCCTCCCTGATAATGAGCTCCTAAGAACAGTTTATGGCGTTATAGCTAGTACAGGAAATGGCAAACTTTCAACCTGGACCAAACTTAGCGTTACGCGATGATTATTTGAAATGAAAGGAAACAGCTGGGTTTTGCACTGAATACAAAAAGATGGGGCATCCATATTCTTTGAAAGGAGGTTCCCGCGGAGTTCACGGAAAAGTAAAAATTCAACCAAGAAAGCAAGGGTTTCGATTACAGGGAAAGAAAATATCAAGAAAAACACGGCCATGGATCAAATCAAAGATAATTTAATAAACAATTGCAATCAG
Source organism: Calotriton arnoldi (assembly GCA_963921515.1). Classification (NCBI taxonomy): domain Eukaryota; kingdom Metazoa; phylum Chordata; class Amphibia; order Caudata; family Salamandridae; genus Calotriton; species Calotriton arnoldi. Next base: position 91,723 of record CAWUFW010007804.1, on the reverse strand, counting down.
TGGCCTGATTACCTGCCACAGCTCGAACAGGGGGCATTTGCCATTATTTTGTTTGAGATTTGTAATGGAGGTGCTTTTTCTTTCGCCTTGATTGCAAGATGGAGTTTTATGTGAAACCGCAAGTATAAGCAGGAGTTTGAAAATGACTGCTAAATAATTGTGCCTTTGTTTGAGCCTGTAACTTATTTTTCAAGCGAACTCCAAAGAAATTAATTCGACGACCCCCTGATGAGGGATTTGAGACAATCAGAACATTGATTGCATCATAGACTGCGAGTCATTAAGTGATTCAGATTAGCGCCTTAAATCGTGTTTATGTTTAAAACGTGTTGCATTTTTTGCACAACAGAATTTTCACATATGGGTGAAGTTCAAAACGTTATGAATCAACTACTGAAAGAGGATATGCAGTGTGGCTTATCCCACACCCTTGCATCCATTTTAGGTCTGGGCAATAGATCCTCAGAGGCCCCACTTGACTGTCCCTCCCAGGGTGTCAGGCTCTGGTAGCAAGTGAGATTTTCTCAGTTTAAAATGAGAACCTCTGGAACTGCTAGCAGGAACTACCTGGACTGAAAGTATTTTTGAAGGAATTTTTTAGAGGTGTTGGCTGCAGGAGCAGTCATTGTTTTTATGTTGTCAAGTTTAATTGAGCACTTACTTGTGTAGCCCTAGGCTTCTTGGCGCGAACAGTAGAGCAGATGTTTCTGTTACAGGTGTGTTTGGTGACATTCTTCCCAGGCCATGATAGGGAAAGTTTTCTGCACAAAGGCTAAAATCAGGTAATAGTTTGTAGAACCACAGCTGAACATATATAACACCCTTTGCTTATAAATCAGCTTACATAGCTAGAGATTTTAACAAAGCATAGTTTATAAATCTTTTCGTTAAAAATAAAATCGCAAATGATTTTGGATTCTTTTTTGCTACGTATGTAAAAATGTAATAAATGGATTTTTCCTAGTAGTTCCTTCCATCTTTCGCAATTGAAAATTGGAGAAAATGGTTCTATCTCTCTATCTAGGATGTAAAACAAACAAAAAAAGCAATTGGAAAAGCCAACAAATCAGGCATTAGCTGCCTGTCGTTTGGCTTGTTCTGTCATAGTTTTTAGAAAACTTTACTGTTGTGGAAGATGCCAGGCCATCGTTTATCTAACAAAAACAATTAGGATAAAAGTAAAAATATTTTTTGAACTCAAAAAGCACACTTTGTCATACATAGTAGTTGTTATGTCCCTCCAGGCATTGTGAGCCTGGGAGCGGGAGGGGTGTGAGAGGCTGGTGTTTGATTAGTCTATCTTTATTCCAAATGCCTACCTAATTGCATTTGGAAGGCATACTCTTATCAGGGCTCACCTCCGAAACATGTGTCTTCCTCGTCTCGGAAACCTTCACTGTCCACTTACTGTTGCCGGAAAACAGATGTTACACTTCTTCAATTAGTTGAGTTGGCTTCCTGTGATTTCTCTTTGAAGGGTGTTGTGTCTTGCTGGTACCTTCCAAGTGGTGTGGGTCCTGTAAGCATTCTTCTTCATTCTCCCATTCTATGTTCAGTGTTGTGTTGGTATCCTGTTCGTCTCGTTGGAGTTGGCAAGGTCTTAAGTGTGATATGTTCTGTGTTATTTGCTTGTGCCCATTTTTGGAAGTCACCATTGTTCCTTTGTTTTCGATCACTTACAGGGGGCCGGGATCATGTCTGGTGATGGTATTCTGACCCCCTTGCTGTTTCAATAGTATCTAGTCATCTCTCTGGATGTCCAAGACATTGGGCTGTCTTTAGGCGTCTGTGTGCTCTTTCATTCTACCTTTTGCCTCTTTGTACAGAGCATGTATCTCAGCAGGCGACGTGAGCATCTCATCCTGGTTGAGCCGATGGTTCAAGTTCTGTAGTCTAGTTTTGAGCTCCCGGCATACATGAGCATTGTGGGGCACTGTTCTGTGGAACTATGTGGGGTATTTCAATACACTTGTAGGACAGTTTTCAGAGCTTGTTGAAGTGTCAAGTGTTCACTTTCTGCTTGTTGTATTGTCTTTTTTGGTGTCCCCATCAATTGCTCAACTCGCTATTGGCTTGAGCCATAGCAGTGTGATTTTCCTGTGTTGAAGTCTAGGTGAATGGCAAAGTTGGCAAATTCCTGTTGGTTGAACTGAGGTCTGTTGTTGGGATTGATTGTCTCAGAAATGTCACATTCTGCGAATGTCTCATCCAGGTATTGGTATCACTATATTAACACTTATGGATGAGATCTGCTTCTTTGTGGGAAATCTTCTGTATTCGTCCCTTACTACAATCACATATTTGCCTGATTAGAGTGGGCCAAAGGAATAAACAACAATGGTATGCCAGCCGTCTTCTGATAGTGAAGACATGTGGAGTGGTGCTGGTTTTGGTCCTTCACTAACCAGTTGGCACTGATGACATTTTAGAGTGTCTTCAACCATTTGATGTAGTCCCGGAACCCACATGTGGTCTCGAAGGGCTCTTTTGGTCGCTACCATGCCTCAATGTCCTTCATGGGCCAGGTCTAAAATTTCTGCTCGAAGTCGGGTGGAGATTAGTATTTCAGTCTCTCTAACTAGTATACCTCGATGGGTGTATGGTCAACTCATCATGGATATGCTGGAATGCAGACAGGTCTTTGTGGCTTACTCCATCCTTGAGTGAACTTTTATCCATGTGTCTCCACAGTCCCAGCTATGTTTGTCTTTTCACTTTTGTCAGTGTGCAGCCTGCTTGTGTAGCTTCTTAGATGATGTCGATTGACATAGATGGTGGAGCAACTTGACTATTTGCGAAATTTAGATAGTTGTCGCCTGGTGATTGCGGTTTCCTCTTGCAAGTGAGTGTGTTAGGAAACATTAATTGGCTGGGTTATTGCCTTATCCCTGTTTTTGCCAAATTGAGTAGGGGGCATTCTGCCAGGCTAATTCCCTGTAGCTCGATCCTGGGTGGCATCTTTGCTCTGGGATTCCCAAACATTGTCATGAGTGCCTGGTAGTCGGTTACTATGTAAAAATGTTTCCTGAATATGAGACAGTACTCACATGCCCACTGTTAGAAATGGGGGTCTCTAGTTGGCAGAGGTAGGTACCTTTGTCCAAATAGGGACCTTTGCTTCTAGTCAGGGTAAGGGGGATACACACTTTAGATAACCCCTGCTCACCTCCTTGGTAGCTTGGCACGAGCAGACAGGCTTATCCCAAAGGCAATGTGTAAAGTATTTGTACCAACACTCACAGTAACACAGTGATAACACCACAAATGGCCACCACACCGGTTTAGAAAAATAAAGTATCTTTATCTAAACTTAACAAGACCCAAAAGGACAAAAATCCAACATACAAGTATTAAGAAAAATGACTTTCAAAAGGTTTTAGCAACGGAGTCCATAGAAAACTATGGATGCGTGTTTTCTTGCAAAGTACCTGTTGTTGCGACAAAATTCACCAAGCTAAACAGCTGCAGCGATGCAAAGCGTTGAAAAACAAAGAGATGCGTAGTTCCTGAGACCTTCGTGGATGCGATGCGACAGTTCCGCTGTACACAGGGGAGTAATGCTTCGGGTCCGGTCTGTAGGGGGAAGCGATGCGTCGATTCTGAGATGACTCCGATCCGTGGGTGATGCGTTGGGGAAAACTTGCCGCACAGGGACAATGCGTGGAAATCCGGGATGCGTCGGTGAACGATGCGGCGGCGGCGAGCGGCTCTGCGTCGACCTTTTCGGCCGTGATCCCTTTATGCGTCGATTCTTGCTGCGGTGACATTTGCTGCGTCGGCTTCAGCAGCAGCGCTGCTGGGAGATTCTTCTCGCTCCACGGCGTTGCGTCGGAAAAACTGTCACAAGAAGAGCGATGCGTCGATTTTCATGTTGTTGCGTTGCTTTCCAGCTCCCAATAGCAGAAACAACCTCCAGAGGCCACACACAGCCACAGCCACTCCTGGCAGGTCAGAACTCCCAGCAAGGAAGTTCAGGGGAGCTGGGGGTGAAGTTTTTGTGTTCCTGAGACTTCAAAACAGGAGGCAAGCTCCACTCAAGCCCTTGGAGACTTTCCTCAAGCAGGGGACACAGCACACAGCAAAGCCCTTCTCCTTTCCTTGGCAGAAACAGCAACTGCAGGCCAACCCCAGACACACAGCAAGGGCAGTACTTCTCCTCAGTTTCTCCAGCTCTTCTCCTTGGCAAAGGTTCCTCTTGATTTCAGAAGTAGTCTAAAGTTCAAGGGTTTTAGGTCTAATACCTATACCCCAAAATGTCTTTGTTCTCTTTGTGCAAGGGTGTCTGAGCCCAGTCCAAACCGGTTCTGTCCTCTCTGGTGCAGCTGCCCGGCAGGAGGTGGAGACAGCATTGTGTAAGGCAGACAGGCCCTATTCAGGTGCAAGGGAAATCTCCTCCCACCACTCTAAATGCAGACCGGGCCTATTCAGGTGCTAGTGAGCCCAGCCCTGACTCATTCAGGAAAGGCAGGAGACACATCAAACCCCCACCCCCCAGTGGCTGTCTGAGAGAATGCACCTCCCCAGCCCCTGTCACTCCAAAACCAGACAGTCAATACACAAACAGGTAGAGGCACACAGAATGGTTAAACAAGAAAATGCCTACTTTCTAAAAGTAATAGCAACAAGGGGTTTGGCCCTAGGCGGCTGGACGGGCCGTATTAAACTAAGAGCAAGAAGTGTCCTAGCCGTCACCTTTCAAATGCTGCTACATTAATTTAACAGACAATGAACCAACAATTCAATTGATATTGGCTTGAGGCATTTATTTGCTGCTCATTTCTACGTACTTTACTCCACATTTGAATCATGGGTCAGAGAAGTTAGATACGTTTCAGTCTAGAACAAATTACACTTATTTATGCCACAGATCAAACAAAAACATACAAACTTTGTGGTGAAGTAGTGTGATGTAAAACCCAATACATGAACAAGTGATACAAAACAACAAATTATACAAACATTATGTCACCAGTCTTAATTCACAAACAAAGCAGCTACTTGGATATCCTTTAACATCCACATTGTGTAACTGAGTTAAGTAGCTGCTATCACGGTGACGGCTAGGACACTTCTTGCTCTTAGTTTACTTTCTAAAAGTGGCATTTTCAAACACACAATTTAAAAACCATCTTTAGTAAAAGATGTGTTATTAAATTCTGAGTTCAGAGAGCCTAAACTTTATTTTTCTATCTTATCCCTATGGGAAGATATGCTTGTCAAATGTTACAAAGCATTCCCCATTCTAGCCTTTCAATAGTGAAAAACGAAATTGGCAGTATTTCACTATCAGGACATGTTACACACATCAGTACATGTCCTTCCTTTCACATACACTGCACCCTGCCCAGGGGGGTACCTTGGGCCTACCATAGGGTTGTCCTATATGTAAGAAAAGTGAAGGTTAGGGCCTGGTAAGTGGGTGCACTTGCCATGTCGACATGGTAGTTAGCAAACTGTGCACAGGCACTGCAGTGGCATGCCTGAGACATCTTTTCAGGGCTACTCATGTGGGTGGCACAATCAGTGCTGCAGGCCCACTAGTAGTATTTGATTTACCAGCCCGGCACACTCAGTGCACTTTACTAGGGACTGACCAGTAAATCAAAATATGCCAATCAGGGAGAACCAAACATAATAACATTTTACACAGAGAGCATATGCACTTTAGCACTGATCAGCAGTGTTAAAGTGCCCAGAGTCCTAAAGCCAACAACAGCAGGTCAGGATAAAATAGGAGGAAGAAGCAAAAAGTTTGGGGATAGCCCTGCAAAAAGGGCCAAGTCCAACACCCACGCAACTGACAGGCTTTCTTTCTCTGCGTGAGAGTATGATCTTTCAAAGGCTGACAAGCTGTGTCTGGCACATGATACAATTCTGCTGCCTTCTTCATCATGGTAATGTTGTGCCAGGATGGCTCGCAGACCTACAGGACTAATGTCCACCTTACGTTTAGTGTGTCACGTAGGCCATGTTGGTGGCACTCCAGCAAGAACACTTGGGGGTCACTCTGGCTCCCACAGGAGTATCACGGGACCAGATTTGAAAAAACACAAGAGCACATTATGGTGGTAAAGTGCCTTCTATGCACACCTAATGCATTAAGCAGAAAATGTCATGCATAGCCTACTTCCTCCAAAGAGCCACACCCCATTAAGTGTGCTAGCTTCTACTAGGCACACCCTTCACCCTCTAGCGGATTCTTTAATGGCAGACAATCTCTCAGGCACAACCAATGAGATGCAATTGGCCTTACCTCTACAACACATATCCTACGCTTTGAACAGAAGTCTTCAAGCAGAGCCCACTCCATCCGGACACGCACGCCTACGAAGGTGGCAAAGCCCCAGCCTCTCACACCCTACGCCTAGTAGAGAAGACATCAGAGAGAGTCCAATCCCTTCAGACAGCCACACCCATTAGGTTTTCAACTCCCTACTATGCACACCATTCGCCGTGCACCAAACCATTTGCGGGTAGATAATCTCTCAGATGCAATCAACGAAATGCGAGTTGCCCTTTCCCTACAACACACAGCCTACCCATTGTACAGAAGTCTTCAAGCAGAGCCCACTCTCTCTGGGCACCCACACATCTTAGTTGACAAAACCTGTACTATGCACACCTTTCACCTTCTACCAGACTACTTGCAGGTAGGGAATCTCTCAGGCACAATCACTGAGATGCGAGTGGCCATGCCTCTACAACGCACAGCCTACGCCTTGTACTGAAGTCTTCAAGCAGAGCCCACTCCCACCGGACACCCAAGCCCCTTTATGTGGCACAGTTCCTGCTTCACACGCTCTATTCCTTGTACAAAGGCCACAGTCTCTTCAGGCTGGCACACTGAATTAGGTGTGCAAGCTCCTACTATGCACACCATTCACCCTGTACCAGACGATTTGTGAGTTGGCGATCTCTCTGGTGCAGTTAATGAGATGCAAGTGGCCAAGCATCCACATCACACACCCTATGCTTTATAAAGAAGCCTTCAAGCAGAGCCCACTCCCTTCAGACACTCACACGCCCTTAGGTGGTAAAACCCCCACTACCCACACCCTACACCTAATACCAAAGACCTAATAGAGAGCTGACTTCCTTCAGACACCCATGTCCAATTTTATTTCAAGCCCCTACTAAACAAACTCTTCTCCCTGTATTGGACCCTTTTTGGATAGGTAATCTCTAGAGCAAAATCAATGAGTTGAGAATGGCCAGTCCATTGCAACACACAACCTACGCTTTGTACACAAGTCTTCAAGCAGAAACCACTCCCTCTGGACACCCACACCTCCGTAGGTAGCAAAGCCCGTACTAGGCATACCCTACACCTTGTACCGAAGACCTCACAGAGAGCCTACTCTCTTTAGACTGCCACTCCCCATTAAGCATGAAAGCCCCCACTACACACACTTTTCACCCTGTACAGACTGTTTATGGATAGGTGATATCTTGGGTGCTATCAATGACATGAGAGTGGCCAAGGCCCTACTACACAAAAGCCTATCCATTGTGCAAAGTCTTCAAGCTGAGCTCATGCCCTCCAGACACCCTCGCCTCCTTAGGTGGAAAGCCCCTACTGCGCATTCCCTGTGCCTTGTACAGAAGACCACACAGAGAGCCCACTCCCTTGACACAGTCACACCTCATTAGGTGTGCAAGCTTCTACTAGGCAAACCCATCACCCTATACCAGACCATTTGCAGGTAGGCAATTTCTGTTAGATTACAAATATAAATATACATTTTATATCAGCTATAAATTTCAGAAGTAATACAAACCTCATACAAACATTTTTCTAATTGTAAGATAAATCTATAGTTATAAGTGATTGAGTTTTATTTCAGCACACAGCCAACCTTTTATAATTAAGAAAAGACTGCTGTGGCAGACCATTATACATTGAGAAACATAAAGACACATACATGACAAACAACATTATTTTTTTCTATTTTTGAACCAGAATAGGTGATACATAAAAGAATCATTTGTTTTGTTTTTTCAACTTTTTATCTCTTTCAATATTTTTGTCATTTTTGAACAAAGGGAGTTGAAACTAAACTGAAAAAGGGCATCAAAACATCAAACAACAAAAACAAAATAAATTACTGTGTGGGACATTTGTGCTCCCTCACAAGTTTGTTGCAGGCAGAGGTTGACTACTCTCCAACTACAACAATTATTTTGCATGTCCATTTTTTGATATTGCAGGAAAATCTCTGGTCCAAAATTACTGCACGGGTAGTGGCTTGAGGAGCCACATTTAGTGCAGACAACGTTGATGACTATTGCCTATCTTGAGCCCTTTGTTCTCAAGCAAGGTGTTGTGGGTGAACAGCTCATGTTTCCACATGCCTGTGGGTCCAAGAGAATATTTTCCCCGTCCTGCTGGTAAATTGTTTGTAGCAGATGTTACATTCCACTGCTTTTGCAGCCACTTTTTTCTCACTAGATGGAATGTTAAAGAATTTCCACACTTGGGATTCTTTTTTGGTATTTGAATCACTTCCTCATCCTCTACAAAGTGGACAGCTCTCTCTACTCCTGATGCCATTTTGCAATTCCTTTTTCATAATGACCAAAAAATTGTCAAAAAAAGAACTAACTGCAACAGCTCATTGCTTCACCAAAATGATTATCAAAGGATAGGAAATTAAGGAAAACAGTGATTTGAACCAATCAAAAGTGTTCAATGGGTATGTTAATCGTATAGTACTCTTGTGACACTGCAGAGTGACTGCAAAACATGAATAGAAAGCAATGTTTACACAAAAACACTCAAGGAATCTCCATAAACTGTTACAGATGGAAAGTCCCAAAAATACACTTGATATGTAAAAAACAAAATGTAAATTTATTGCAAAAATAAAAAATATATATTATTTTTAAGTTTAAAAAAAGGACATTACAAACATCAGAAAACTAGACTGAAAAAAAGCATAAAGTATTGTTACAGTTGAGTACAATAATAACATCTTACTTTACGTTAAACAAATTCAAATTCACTGATTAAACCAAAGGTTAAAGTGACATTATAAAAAGGTGTAAAAAAAACCCGTTATCGTACGTTTAAAAAAAGTCTACAAATTCAGTGAAAAAGGCAAAGATTGAAGTGACATTATAGTTAGGTGAAAATTTCAGTCATAACGCAATGATTTCAACAAAAAATAAACAATGAAATTCACATGTTATAGTTAAGCACTGCCCCTGCCAAGCACTGTTTTTTTTCTTCAGTGAATGAATATATATTACCTACTGGCGGTCGCCAGTAGGTAGTTATAGTTAGGACCAAAGTTTCCATAGGAAAAGCGTTTTTTGTTTTACCAATAACTTTGGTGCCACTTCATGAAATTTTCAAAAAACTTCCCCTTTTTGGTTCAGCTGCTGTGTTGAAAGTTTCAAAACACATTTTCCCCACGTTATGTCTATGGGGATTCTTCATTTTTTTTAACACAACTACAGCCCGAACCGTTGAACGGAATTACACCAAATTTAGCAGAAAGCTAGATGCTGTTCCAGAAAGCGTGCTTTTCGTGATTTGGTGTAAATCCATTCAGTAGTTTCAGAGATATTTAAGTTTAAAAAATATAGATATCTGGGAGCCCAACAGCCTACTGAGACCATACTGAAATTTGATTGGCTGCCAACACTTCAACCAGGAAGTGTTGGCAGCCATCTTGGGACTCGGTTCAACCCCCCCAGGGCCCAAAAGACCATTTAAAAAAAAAAAATGTTGGCAGAATCCACGGATCCGGCCAAAAATGTTAAAGAAATGAAGCGCAGACTCCTGTGCTTCATTTATTGTCAGCCCCCGGGTGGACCTGGCCCTACTAGCATTCCTAAAGCACTGGGGTCCGCCACCTCACTGGGGCAGGTTTCATTATTTATGCAGGGCTTGCCCTTCTGGCATCCCCCGCACCCTGGGGACCGTCACCTCCCCAGGGCAAGTTTTTAATAATGCGGGGGGCAACACAGTCCCACCGCAGCCCCGGGGACCGCCACCTCCCCGGGGCAAATGCTGAAAGTTTCACAGGACAGGGACCACCACTACCCTGGTGCTAAAACAAAGAAAGGAGGGGGCCGCGCTGTCCTTCTCCTGGAGCCCTAGATGGCCCTGGGGACCGCCACCCCTTAGGGCAGGCTCCAGCAATGTCCTGGGGTGCCCACCCCCAGGACATTGCAGTTTGCTATTGCTTGGCGGGAGCACTGCTCTTGCCAAGCCATAGGAAACAGAGCACCGCTTTCAGCAAGCAAAAGCAGAAAATGCTCTCCCTTGCTGAAAGCGGAGCATGTCTGTTTCACCGCCCGCTGTCAAGAGAGCAGGGAAACAGACAAATTGCTTTGAGATCCAGGGAGCTGCATGTTAGTAGCCCCCTGGGTCTCAAAGCAATGCTTGATCCTTCTGGAGGTGGGGGACCAGCAGGGACAGCGGGGGCCTTTAGGCTCTCCCCGCGGTCCCCAACATTTAAAAAATGTGTGCCCTGGGTGGGGCCAGAGCACCCACACTACAGGCCGGGCCCCGTGGGATGGGGTGCCAGGGGCCGAAATCAGCCTGGGAGGGGGCCGCGCGGCTCTCTCCCTTTAAAAAAAAAATATTAAAAAAGGGGCAGGTCCCGGGAATGGGGTCCCCGTGGCCCAAAATGGCCCGGGAGGGGGGCTCCTCGGCCTCCCTTCCTTTAAATATAATATTTAACAAAAAAAAGCAAAGGCCGGTCCCTGGGGGATGGGGTCCCGGGGGCCGAAAATGGCCCCTTCCTTTATTGAAAAAAATACAATACAAAAAAAAGAATGGCCAGGCCACAGGAGATGGGGTTCCCGGGGCTGAAATCGGCCTGGAGAGGGGGCCACGCAGCCCCCCTCCCCATTCTTACCATGCTGGTGGGGGGATGAGGTCCCCTTGGCTCCTGAGGGCCTCAGGACTAAAGTGGACTTCTTCCCCCAAGCAGCAGTACGCCAGGAGGCGTGTTTGCAGAGTGGTGGAGAAAGGGGGCTGGGCCTCCAATGAGGTCTCAGCAATCCCGCTGTGCAGGAATTACTGGAGGTAACAGGTTTAATCTATCGTTCTTTTGCTCACTATGCCACCCCAGTTTGGACCCAGCCATATGCAAATCAGTCTTGACCCTGCTCTTCATGGGAACAGTCCAGCCCAAACTGCCAGGCTAGGTCCTCCCTGGACCGGAAACAAGCATCCTGGGACTGGTTTTGGGGCATCACCCCTCATCACCCTGGCTAGTTTGAAATTGGCGGTTTAGCGAGCACGGGACCCACGTCTGGGCATACCCTTCCCACTTAGGGTGAAAATGCAACACAAAAAGATGATGGACGGAATCTTGAATATTGTCAAACATCAAAACTGATTTGCATATGGGTCCAAACTGGGGTGGCATAGTGAGCAAAAGAACGATGGATTAAACCCAGATCTGTGCAGGGGGTGAGTGGTTGAAAAGTTTCAGCACTCCGTCCATCATCTTGTTTTGTTTGCTATGTTCACCCTAAGTGTCCACGGGTATGCCCAGACATGGGTCCCTTGCTCGCTGTGCCACTGGATTCAAGCTAGACTGGCTGATGAGGGGTAATACCCCAAAACCAGTCCCAGGATGCTTATTTCTGGTCCAGGGAGGACCTGGCCTGGCAGTTCAGGCTGGATTGCTCCCATGGGGAACAGGGTCAAGACTGATTTGCACATGGCCGGATCCAAACTGGGGTGTCATAGTGAGCAAAAGAACAATAGATTAAACCCAGATCTGTGACTAGGGGTGAGTGGTTGAAAAGTTTCAGCACTTCGAACATCATCTTGTTGTGTTTGCTATACTCACCCATATATCACTGGCACATCCACTCACTCACTCACCGACACAGCCATACACACACTCACTCACCCATACCCCATCCACACACGAACTCAATAACCTATACAGCCGCTGACTCACCCACTCAGTCATCCTTACAGGCAGTCACACACCCCCTCACCCACCCACACAGACACTCATACACTCATACAGATACTCAGACAACTATTCACTTACCCATACAGCCACTGACGCACCCACACACACACCCATACAGCCACTTAGTCACCAACTGACACACTGATACAGACATTCACACAACCAGTCACTCACCCATACATTCACGGAGACACCTAATCACTCACTTATACAGGCAGTTATGCACCTATTGAATTATCCATACAGGCACTCATACACCCACTGATTTACTAATACACCTTGGTAAATATATGTAGCACTCATAAACTTTGTAAAAACACTCACACTTACTGGATGATGTCATCCGTGATGTCATTTGAGATGTCATCAGTGATGTCACTGATTAGTCATGAGTGATGTAATATGTGAGGTTATAAGCAGTGCATTGCGGGGAGTGAGTTACAGTTAGCTCAGCTAACTACAATTGCTGAATTTCTCTGGTTTTGTACGTGTAAAATATCACTGTAATCTTTGATTTTTCATTTAATTTCTAAGGCTTTCTAATTCTATTTCCAAACTATAACGTCCCTGTAACCTTTGGTTTTTTCAGTGAATATATATATATATATATATATATATATACACACACACACACACAGACAGTAAGTATGCCCTATTTTCCTGCCTCTCCCCCTGGTACTTCCCACATTTGCTACTAAGTAGTAAGCTTATATGCGTGAGGATTCCCCTCTAGAAAAGATAGGAGAGGTGGAGGTGGAGATTAGTACTTGTGGGTTTGTGAAAAGCATTTTGGAGTACTGTAGTAGTACTACTGCTGTACTACTATGCATACTATGAAATGCAGTTTGTGAATAGGCCTCAACATTTTCTACGCATGAACATGATTTGTTTTAAACCTGGGCAAAACGATTGAAAATGGATTGCGACAGCATTCCAAAATATATTTTTTTATAAATAATTGTAAGTGTGCCATCAAACACTTAACACATAAATCCTGGTAAGTGAATCATTAACTAATAATTGATTTTAATAATGGGAAAAATTTGACAATGTGAGTTCACCTTAAGATCAGTCCCACCTTTCACATTCCCTTTCTTATTACATAAGAAAACCAAAACAAAATCAAACAAATACTTTTGTGTTATTTTTGGCATTACTGCAAAGTATCTTGATACAATATGGATTAAAGCAACATCTGTGTGCTCCATTCCCGAGCATAAAAGCTGTTAAATTTGCTATTGTCGGTTGTCCCAGAACAAGGCTCATTCAATCTTTATTCAAGTCCTCAATCTGATTTTATCAAAAACAGAGAGAGTGAATGGTCGGGGGACGGTCACAGCTGAGCAGATTTGACGGAGTGCAAAAATGGAAAAGTATATAAAGAAGGAACAGGAAAAGCAAGAAACGGTCTGTATGATGCCAAGGTCAGAGAAAGAGACAAGAAGGAGAAAAGAGAGGCATACTATATTATCCATATATAAGTGACTGTCACAAAAAGCAAAGCTTCATATTCTCCAATCTATCCCCTGGGTACCCTTGCTCTGTTCCTTATGTAAGGTCCTGGTAGTTCTCCTTTCCCTGTGAAGGGGAAGGCAGCAGCCAAAACACTGGGTGGGATTCGAGACTTGTTCTCTTTTTCCACCCACTTATCTCTCACCTTATCTTGCCTCCCATCAAAAGGTCACTTTCCTGTGAAGAAGAGAAGGCAACAGGAAATCAGGTCTGGAGTTTTTGTGAGTTCAGAAACACTGGATAAATTGGAGTGGCACAGAGTGGTATCCCATATAGGGATACCTCTTTTGGGCACCCATAATAAGAGCCGAAGTGTCAGGATGCCTGAGATATTTTCTAAAGGTGGTTGAGGGATTTCTACGATTTGATATGCAACTCTGCATCACATACCATCACAGTCACTAACTTGATCTGCATGTCTGCTGAGTACCATTAAACATATTATAGATCTCAGTATAATTAGGCTACCTAATGCCTTGTTCACTGGATCAGAACCATTACATTAAGTCAAAATAGAAATATAAAGGACGAGCATCTTCTGTGATATTATACTGTTGCAGTGCTCCATTACACAGGCTTAACAGTTTGGTTTTCAAGCTTTTCATGAAGATCAGGTGGTTCTCTCCCCGTCTAATTCAAATTATCCTAGTGATTTGAATTCTATATATGCTTCAATGGTTTTTGAACTTGAATTCTATATATGCTTCAATGGTTTTTTAACTTGAAGGTCTGTCGGCAGATGGACATGGTTGATCTGTAATTGCTGCTTGTTATGTATTGCAAAGCAATTTGTGGAAGTATTTCTGAGTCCTTGTAAGAAATTGGGTTATTGGTTGAGAGGGTTGGAAGCCCCACTCGGGCATTCAGGCAACAAACACAATCCTTGTCAGGATGAACCACAGAAGTCACTAAATTAAGCTGTGCCTAAACCTCTGGTAGCTTGGTACAAGCAGTCAGGCTTAACTTACAGGCAATGTGTAAAATATTTTTGCAGCACACAAACCGTATTAAAGTGAAAACACAACACAAGAAAAATCCCAAACCAATTTAGAGTAATAGAGCATATTTTAATGAATAAAATGGTACCTAAACAAAACAAATCCAATCCGTAGAACAGCAGGTTTGAATTTCTAAAGTTTAAGGGGCCGATTACGATGGCGGGCGGACTTGAGTTTGCCCGCCATCGTTGTGGTGAATGGGACCGCCCACGTAGAATTACGATGCGACCGCCACCGTGGCGGTCGCATCTTGCAACTTTACCATTGCGGCAGGTGCTGCTGGCTGCAGCACCCGCCCCAATGTTAAAAATGTATGTAGTGTGTTGAACAAATAATATACATTTATAAAGTTCAGCCACTTGTGGTTCATACCACATTATTATTATTGTTTTGAACTAATAACATATATTTCCCAATACAGCCACGTGTGGTTTTTACCACATGAATATTGAATTTGTCTGGAATAATGTCTAGTTATGTGTTGTGTGGTGGTATTTTTACTGATTAATTTCATGTCCATGTTTTTGTACTATATGTGATGTTATTTATGTTTGATCATGTGTGTTTATGCTACAATTTTTAATTGTGTATGAATAAAATGAAATATTTTAACTGATTCTGGTAGTACACTGAGTCTGTGTTTATATTATTGATTATGTACAGGACTTGAGTTTCATATAGTCCTTAGTTGCTTAGGAATGTTATTTTTGCAAGAAGTGTAGTGTGTTTCCCTGCACTACGTGGCAGGCACCATGCGGTGCCTGCCACTTAGTGAAAGGAAATGTAGGGGGGTACCTTGGGTACCCCCCAGTGCACCACCACCTCCCCCCAACACAAGGGGGGCCCGCAATGGGCCCCCGAATGCATTCTCCGCCAGCCTTTCAATGGTGGTTTACCCGCCACGGAAAGGCTGGCTGTGGCCAGCAGCGTAATCTGGCGGACGGTGCCTGCTAGGCACCGCCACCATTTTAAAGATGCTGACCGCTCCGCCAGGCAATCGGTGTGGCGGAAGTGTGGTGGGCGATCTTTGCGACCGTCGCGGACCTAACACGATTCCCCCCGCCATCGTAATTTTGCGGGGGAAAATCGTTGTCAGATGGCGGAGGGCCCGCCACCACATGGCTGGCGGTGGCTGGCCTTCCGCCATCGTAATCAGCCCCTAAGTTCTAAATAAAGCCTAAAAGATCAAAGCGCTAACCATGGATATCTGGTCGCACGAGACTGGGGCAAAGTCAAAAGTAAAGGCTGACCGCAATGGAGCGTGGATCGGATACACGAGGTGCATGGGCTTGGTCCGGCTTGCATTCAAACTTAGAGGAAATTTTTAAGAGAAGTTCCTGAGAAAGTAGAATACAATGGGGCAAGGCAGGAGGTGGTGTCTGATGAGGAAGCGTCATTGTCCAGGTTCCGCTGGGTGAAGTTAGAGTGAAGATTTTTACCATCAGACTTAGGGCCAGATTACGAGTTTGGTGGTCCATAGGACACCCGAACCCGTGGTGGCGGTCCGACCCCTGCCACACTGCGAGCCCACCCACAGTATTTTGAGTGTGGCGGTCAAACCACCACAGGATAGCTGTGACCGTCGGGGATCCAGGAACCCATGGCGGTCTTGCAGCAGTCAGAGGCAGTAAAATGCTGGTGGTGCAGCAGCGGCACCACCAAGCATATTACGAGTTGCCTCAATGCCATCCTTTTCATGGTGGTGAGACTGCCATGAAAAGGGTGGTGGTGAGGCAACGGGGCCCCCTTGTTCCTCTGGGCCTGGGGGTGCATGCAGGGGGGCACATGGTGTGCCCCCTGTAAATATGCACCCCCAGTTCCTTCATGGTGTGGCATGTATGCCACACCGCGCAGGAAGGTGCAGTCTGTGCTCTGAGAGTGGCGGTCTGCCGTTTAGACTCTTTTATGAGCCTGACCGACTGCCGCAGAGCCACCCGCCAGACCAGAAAAACACTCCTGATCTGGCGGGCGGTTGCACCATGGGGTTGGCGGTCCCATGGCAGACGGCGGGTTGCACCATCTGCTGCGGGACAACCAAACTCGTAATCAGGCCATAAGTCACTTTTTTGGAAGTGAAAAATCTCCAGCAGCATGAAGCTGCAGACTGTAGCTGACGAGGGCTCTACAAGCTCGGATATTTGCAGTCCCACTAGTAGCATTCAATTTACAGGCCATGGGCACATATAGTACCATATACTAAGGACCTATAAGTAAAATAAATGTGCCAAACAGGTGTAGGTCAATTTTACCATGTTTTAGGGAGAGAGCACAAGCACTTTAGCACTAGTTCGCAGTGGTAAAGTGCATAGAGTCCTAATGCCAACAAAAATAAATTCAGAAAAACAGGAGGGGTAAAAGCAAAAGGTTTGAGGGTGACCATGCAGAGAAGGCCAAGGCCAAAAGCCCTCATTGCAGAGGTTACTTATGTAAGCACTTCCAATCTAATAAACTACATCACTGGTAGTCAAGGAAAAGATGGAAAGAAGGTTTTGTGTTTCTTATTTTTATTATGTTAGGTCTTAACCCCTTGTTTTGTTCTTGTTGTTAACCGCTGATTAAACTTTTGGGGTACAGGAGGTTGGCCATTGCAGATTATACTGCAATGATTCAATTGACCCAAAGTCTGTGATCTGGTCAACTCCACTCAATGCCTTGTTAGTAAAATTGTGAGAACCTTTCACATTCTTCCTCAAACAAATGATTAGCCTTGACTACTACATTCATTCGTGGGAGAATGTTAGATGTGGGATTATTATTATCCCTAGTTTTTGGGTACTCCTGCAGACTTGATTTGCTGCCTGGAAAACCTTGTTTACCAATATTTATTTTTAAAGTACATTTAGGAAGTAGTACAGAGTCAGCATTGTTTTGTTTTTCATGGTATGTCAGTGCTTGGTCCAGATGTCTATCAATGCCATGGAATTTTGTGAATGATTACATTGTTCCATTGGGTTCTCATTATTTTTTGGTGATGGGTTTAAGTAGTCCTTTTTAGGTCTAAGCCTACTAGACAATGCATACGCTGTCTGTTGCAAGGCATATTATTGGCTTACAGTGGGTTTACAGCCCACCCTTTGCTTACCACAGGTTGACTTCATTGCCACTCAATTAGCTTGATTATTTTTCGCTAGATCGTGTGAGCTTTCCTTCCTCTTCACACAATTGTCCTTACCCTGGAGCATGAACTCATTACTTTTGTCCTTTCACAGCTTGCTTTTGAAGCTCTATTTTTTTCATTTGTTTTCAGCACTCCATGACAGTGTGTGTGTTTTTCAGTTGTCTCCCTTGTGTGCATCTCTTGTTCCCCCTTGGCCACACTCTGTGTTCCTTTCTCTTGTCATATGTCCCATGCAGGCCCATTGCTGTTTTCCCTATGTTAGCATGAGCACACTGCAGTCCTTACTTTGCTTTGCACACATTACTATACACATGTTGTTAGAAATGGGGGTCTCTAGTTGGCAAGGGCTTGCACCTTTGTCCAAGTAGGGACCCTTCTTCCTAGTCAGGATAAGGGAGTTACACTCCTAAAATAACCCCTGCTCACCCCCTTGGTAGCTTGGCACGAGCAGTCAGGCTTATCTTAGAGGCAGTGTGTAAAGCATTTGCACATAACCAACAGTAATACAGTGTAAGCACTACAAACGGACACCACACCAGTTTAGAAAAATATCCAATGTTTTTATATACTTAAAACAAGACCAATACGATATAAATCCACAGTACAGTACTTTAAAAATCTTTAGTTATCACAGTGTCCTTAAAAACAGTTCCTTGATGTCGATAGCTCCATCCGGGGCTATCAAGGCGTCGTGAACAAACAAATCCAAACAGTTCTGGCTGACCGCGACGTCGCGGGTCAGCTACGGTGTCGGGAAGACCCACAAACAGTACCTTTCAGAAATGCAGGGCGTCGATGACCTCGCGGTGAGCTTCCGAAAACACGGCGTCCGCAGGCGTCGGTTCCGGAGGTCGGTGCAGGCGTCGTCAGGGCCCTCGAAGTCACACACGTTGCAGATCGATCTCCTCTCGGTTGAGGTCAGGAGCGCTGGCGTCGGCAGGCGTCGGGTGCTGCGGTGCGAAGTGCAGCGGTGCGGCGTGCGGTGCCCTCAGGTCGTGGTGCGAGCAGCGGCTCGGTGGCGGCGTCAGATGGCGTCATCGGTGAGACGTCATCGTTGCTGAAGCACTGTCGTCGGCTGACGAACTGGAGTCGATGGCACCGGCGTCGGTAGGCCAAGGCTGCGGTGCGGGATGAGGGCGGTGCGTCGTGTAACTGTACGAGCGGTGCCCTCGAACCACGGTGCAAGCAGCGGCGTCGAGTTTGGCGTGGAGCGGCGGCGTCGGGGATACCAAGGCGTCGTCGTGAAGCGAGGCGGTGCGGAGTGCGGTGCCCACAGGTCGCGTGCGAGCAGCGGCTCGGTGGCGGCGTCAGCAGGCGTCGTCAGTGAGACCAGGGTCACGGTGCGGCATTGCGGCCATGCCCTCTGCGGTGCCTTCAGGACACGGAGTCGGCAGCGGCGTCGTAGACGGCGTCGGGCTTGAAGTCTTTGCTGTTCCTGAGACTTCTTGAACAGGGGGCAAGCTCTACCTCAAGCCCTTGGAGACACTCACGAAGTAGATTGCAGAAAGTTCAGTCCAGTCGTTTCACTGCCCAAGACAGAAGCAGCCACTGCAGGCCAACACAGCAAAGCACACAGCAAAGTGGTAGTTCCTCCTCACAGCTTCTCCAGCTCTTCTTCTTGGCAGTCTTCTTGATCCAAAAGAGTTCTAAAGTTCTGGGTTTTGGGTCCCCCTTTTTATCCTCAATTTCTCTTTGTTCTCTGAAGGCAGAGAGGCCTTTGCCTAGTCCAAACCAGTTCTGGTCAGTCCTGGAGCACTTTGTTGACAAGACTCCTTCTTTCCTTTTGCAGTGTAGGCCAGGGACATCAGACACACCACAGGAGTTGGAGCCAGCATTGTGGAGGGAAGGCACAGTCCTATTCAAGTCCCAGGTGCAACTCCTCCCACCCATCTACATGTAGATCTTGCTATTCAGCCCTGTGCTGACTCACCCTGTCTCCTGGAATCCCCCAGCCCCTGTCACTCACGCTCCAGACAAGGAATACACAACCTAGCAGAGGCAGGCTTGGATGGTTAGACAAGAAAATACCTACTTTCTAAAAGTGGTATTTTCAAACACAGAATGTTAAAACCAACTTCACTAGAAGATGCATTTTATCATTCTGAGTTCAGGCATACTAAACTCGAATTTCTACCATGTTCCCTGGGTCAGTTAGGATCATAGGATGTAATAATCAAAACCGCCCATTCTGGCCTATGGGGAACAGGTAGCCTTGCAATAGTGAAAAACGAAGTAGACTGTATTTCACTATCAGGACATGCCACACACACCAGGGCATGTCCTACCTTTCACATACAATGCACCCTGCCCACAGGGGTACCTTGGGCCTACCTTAGGGGTGACTAACATGTAGAAAAGGGAAGGTTTAGGGACTGGCAAGTGTGTGCACTTGCCAAGTCGACATGGCAGCCCCAGGCTGCGCACAGGCTCTGCAATGGCAGGCCAGAGTTACACTTTACGGGCTGTTTGCATGGGTGGCACAATCCAGTGCTGCAGCCCACCAACAACATTTGATTTATAGGCCCTGGCACTCGCAGTGCACTTTACTAGGGACTGACACATAAATCAAATAGGCCAATCATGGAAACACCAATCCATAGCACATTTTCTACAGGAGCACTTGCACTTTCCCACCGGACAGCAGTGAGGAAAGTGCGCAGAATCATTACACCAGCAAAAACAGAGTCAAAACCAGGAGGTCAGAAAGCAAAAAGTCAGGGGAAACACGCCAAAAGATGCCAAGTCTAACACATGTCCCCTCCAGCTGAAAGTAGGGAGAACTACCCAACCTCCCGGGAGTTCTCTTCACTAAGGCGGAAGAACCTGGACAAACCATCTGCGTTGGCGTGTTCTGTGCCAGGGCGGTGTTCCACCGTAAAGTCCATTCCCTGTAGGGAGATGGACCACCTCAGCAGATTTGGATTCTCACCCCTCATTTGCATCAACCATCTGAGGGGCCTGTGGTCTGTCTGAACCCGGAAGTGAGTCCCAAACAGGTATGGTCTCAGCTTCTTCAGTGCCCAGACCACAGCAAAAGCTTCCCTTTCTATGGCACTCCACCTCTGTTCCCTGGGGAGTAGTCTCCTGCTAAGGAAGACTACAGGCTGATCCAGGCCCTCTTCGTTCAGTTGTGAGAGCACCGCTCCCACACCATGCTCTGAAGCGTCAGTCTGCACGACGAATTCTTTGGAGAAGTCAGGTGCCTTGAGCACGGGCGCCGTGCACATGGCTGCCTTCAGGGCATCAAAAGCTTTCTGGCAGGACTCAGTCCAGATCACCTTCCTGGGCTGCTTCTTCGAAGTCAGCTCTGTTAAGGGGGCAACGATGGTGCCATAGCCCTTAACAAATCTCCTATAGTAGCCAGTGAGACCTAAGAAGGCTCTCACCTCTGTCTGGGTCTTGGGGGGCTCCCAAGCCAGAATGGTGTCAACCTTGTGTTGTAGGGGCGCCACCTGGCCGCTTCCTACCTGGTGTCCCAAGTACACCACAGAACCCTGCCCGATCTGGCACTTACTGGCCTTGATCGTGAGGCCTGCCCCTTGCAGAACCCTCAACACTTTCTCAAGGTGCGGTAAATGTTCTTCCCAGCAGGAACTGAACACAGCAATGTCATCTAGGTAGGCGGCACTGAAATCCTCCAGTCCAGCCAACACCTGATTGACCAACCTCTGAAAGGTGGCAGGGGCATTCTTCAACCTAAAGGGCATCACCCGAAATTGGTAATGACCTTCTGGGGTTGAGAATGCTGACCTCTCCTTGGCCCCATCGGTTAAGGCAATCTGCCAGTACCCAGACGTTAAATCAAAAGTGCTGAGGAACCGGGCAGCTCCCAACCGATCAATGAGCTCATCAGCTCTGGGGATGGGGTGCGCGTCAGTCGTGGTGACGGCATTGAGCCCACGGTAGTCCACACAAAACCGGAGTTCTGGAGTGGCACCGGGTACAGCAGCATTTGGGACCAAGACCACTGGGCTGGCCCAAGGACTGTTGGAGGGCTCAATCACCCCTAACGCCAACATCTTAGAGACCTCCTCCTTGATGCTGGCCCTGACCCGGTCAGTCAACCTGTAAATTTTGTGCTTTACAGGAGGGCTGTTACCAGTGTCCACGTCATGGGTACACCAGTGAGTAACACTGGGGGTCAGACAGAACAGTGGGGCGAACTGTCCCAATAACTGGCGACAGTCCCCCTGCTGCTCTTGAGTCAGTGTAGGGAAGAGGATCACACCCTCTACTGACCCATCATGCTCCTTGGTAGACAGGAGGTCAGGGAGAGGCTCACTCTCCTCTTCCACCCCATCATCTGTCGCCAAGAGCATACTCACTTCGGACCTCTGGAAGTGGGGCTTGAGGCGGTTCACGTGAAGGACCCTCAAAGGGTTCCTTGGAGTCTGCAAATCCACCAGGTAGGTGACGTTACTTTTGCGCTCCACCACCTCATATGGCCCAGTCCACTTGTCCTGCAAGGCACAAGGTTCCACTGGGGCCATGACCCACACTTTTTGCCCAGGTTGAAATTCGACCAGAGTGGCATTCTGGTCATACCACCTCTTCATTTCTTCCTGGCTTGCTTCTAGGTTCGCCTGAGCGAGTTTCCTGAAGCGGGCAGTTTGGTTTCTAAAGGCCAGCGTGTAACTAAACACATCCTGGGGAGTTTTCCTGGGAGCTGCCTCCCAGCCTTCCTTTACCAAACTCACAGGTCCTCTGACAGGGTGGCCATACAGGAGCTCAAAGGGGCTGTACCCAAGAGACTTCTGAGGCACCTCCCTGTATGCGAAGAGCAGGCATGGCAAGAGAACGTCCCACTTATGCCTCATGGGTTCTGTTAGACCCTTGATCATGCCTTTCAAGGTCTGGTTGAATCTCTCCACCAAACCGTTTCCTTGTGGGTGGTAAGGAGTGGTAAACTTGTAGGTTACACCACACTCCTTCCACAGGGATGTCATATACTTGGATATGAAATTGGTCCCCCTGTCAGAAACCACCTCTCTGGGGAAGCCCACACGGGAAAAGATCCCCATTAACGCCCAGCCCACCACTGGCGCCGTCGTTGTCCTGAGAGGGATTGCCTCCGGGTACCGGGTGGCATGGTCCACCAAGACCAGGATATACCTGTTGCCCATGGCTGTCTTGGGATCCAGTGGCCCCACAATATCCATCCCCACCCTTTCAAAGGGTGTTCCAACAACAGGAAAAGGTTGGAGAGGAGCACCACTGGCGCCGTCGTTGTCCTGAGAGGGATTGCCTCCGGGTACCGGGTGGCATGGTCCACCAAGACCAGGATATACCTGTTGCCCATGGCTGTCTTGGGATCCAGTGGCCCCACAATATCCATCCCCACCCTTTCAAAGGGTGTTCCAACAACAGGAAAAGGTTGGAGAGGAGCTTTGACCTTCCTCCCACTCTTACCACTTGCCTGGCAAGTTTGGCAAGACCTACAGTGTGCATCTGACTGCCTTCGCATTTGGGGCCAAAAGAAGTGGGTGACAAGCCTGTCAAAGGTCTTGTCCTGCCCCAAATGTCCTGCCAAAGGCACGTAATGAGCCAGACCCAGTAGGAAGGTCCTGAAGCACTGGGGTACCACCAGCACACAGGCTGACCCAGGCTCAGCAACCTTAGGCTCACTGTATAGGAGACCATTCTCCCAGTAGATCAGATGTGACCCGGACTGATTACCAGCTGCCTGGTCTGCAGCCTGCCGCCGCAAACCCTCCAGAGTAGGGCGCTCGTTCTGCTCCCTGCAGAACTCCTCCCTGGTGGGACCCCCTTCTTGCTGCCAATGGGTCAGCTCAGAGATGTCTCCCAGGTCAGCTACCTGCTCCCCTGTAGGCACCGGGGCGTCCCCCCGAGGTCCGCCTCCTCCCGGTCCATGGGAACTTCGGGGCCGGTTTCCCGCGCCCCTGCCCGTCCTCTTGGCAGGGACTTGGGCCATTGTTCCAGGCTCCAAGCCCTCTTGATCACCCTTTCTGGCTGCCATTGACCGAGTAGACACGCATGCCCACTCTGGCAACCCAAGCATCTCCAAGTGAGACCTGAGCTCAACATCCTTCCATAAGGACTGCTCCAGGTCGTTACCTAGCAGCCAATCTACAGGCATGGTAGGGCTCACAACCACCCTCAAGGGACCTGAGACCCCCCCCATTCAAAGGGAACCTGCGCCACCATACACTGGCGCTCAGAGTTGCCTACAGCAACTACTTGGTGGAATGCCCCTGGGACTACCTGCTTCTCAGAGACCAGGTGACACCGGACTGAGGTCACACTGGCTCCAGTATCTCTGAGAGCCTCTACCCTGTTCCCATTGATGGGCACCCAGGTGCTATATTTCTTTGTGTTAGGGGGCACCTGGTTTCCTGGGACCATCTCACTGTCCCCTAGCGAGACGAGGGTCATTTCTGCGGGATCCCCACCCTCCCGTGGGCACCCCTCCTCCCCAAGCGCTACACTAGCCAACACTTTGGACTGTCCACCGGTGGGTGGCTGTGTCCCCTTTGGGCACTTGGGGTCCCCCTTCAAGTGACCCACCTGATCACATGCATAACACTTGCGGGGGCCGGTCTCAACAGGCTTCCCTGTAGGGACCCCTTTCTTCTTTTCACCTGGGGGATGGGAACCTTTACCCTGGGTACTAGTTTGGGGCCCTTTAGAGAACTTCTGTGCTTTACCCTTGTCCCCCCCACTTTTCTGCTGGGGACCCTGCCCACCTTTGGCTGAGTCTCCCCCAAACGCTTTCTTGTGGACCCTGGTACTCACCCAGCGGTCCGCCTCCATAGCAAGCTTCCTGGGGTCAGTTAGCTTACTATCAACTAGGTGCTGGCGCAGATCTGCAAAACATAGACTAGACAAGTGCTCCCATGCAATCAAATTATAGAGCCCCTGAAAATCTGTTACATTACTGCCCTTCACCCAACCATCCAGCGACCTACAGAACATATCCACACATTCCAACCAAGTGTTGGCCTCAGACTTTTTACTGGACCTAAACTGATCCCTGTACTTCTCAGGAGTGAGCCCATACCTAGTGAGGAGAGCGTCTTTCATGTCAGCATAGGTGAGGTCCTGCCCTTACCCAAAGCTATCAGGGTATCCCTAGCTTCTTCTGGAAAGAGAGGCCACAACCCTGCCCCCCAGTTCCTTTCAGGGACCACATTCATATGAATAGACGACTCGTACCCTTGAAACCACCTTTGTATGTCATCACCCTTTTTGTACTCTTTACCTACATTCTTGGGGATGTGTACAATCCTGTCTGTGTGTGCTGAAGCGTTGCTGCCACCATCTGAGCTGGTTCTACTCTTTAGCTCCAGCTCCTTGATAATTCTCTCATGATCTAACATCATCTTCCTTTCCTCCATGGCTATTCTCTTGTCTTCCCTCTCACTTTCTATTCTGAGTTTCTCCAATTCAAACCTCCTTGCTTCCCGCCTGTCCTCCAGCTCCTCTGGTGACAAGCTACTGCTGCCTGGCCTGGAGGGTTCCCCCCCTCCCAAAAGCCCATCCACCCTAGGAACAGGCTCCTCCACCTCTCCACTGAGATCACCAGATTGCTCACTGGCATGTCTGGCTGCTACCCAGGCCCTCAGCGCCTTTTGTAGCTCATCCTTCCTGGTGAGGCCTCTGACCTGGACTTTCAGGTTCTTGCAAATCGATTTTAACTCCTTGACATTGTAGGCTTCCAATCGATCCTCCTCAAAGGCAATTTCTACTGATGCAATTGATGATACTATAGATTCAGGCATGTTGAAGTAGCAAGTTCAAACTGGCAAGATCAAAAATAGGCCAAAAAGAAAAAGAACCTGTATGTGGTACGTAATGGTCTGCGATATGGTAGTAGTGCACACCAATCACTGTAAGTCAAGTGCAAACACAAGTCCTATCCTCACCGCTGACAACCAATGTTAGAAATGGGGGTCTCTAGTTGGCAAGGGCTTGCACCTTTGTCCAAGTAGGGACCCTTCTTCCTAGTCAGGATAAGGGAGTTACACTCCTAAAATAACCCCTGCTCACCCCCTTGGTAGCTTGGCACGAGCAGTCAGGCTTATCTTAGAGGCAGTGTGTAAAGCATTTGCACATAACCAACAGTAATAAAGTGTAAGCACTACAAACGGACACCACACCAGTTTAGAAAAATATCCAATGTTTTTATATACTTAAAACAAGACCAATACGATAAAAATCCACAGTACAGAACTAAAAAATCTTTAGTTATCATAGTGTCCTTAAAAACAGTTCCTTGATGTCGATAGCTCCGTCCGGGGCTATCACGGCATCGTGAACAAACAAATCCAAACAGTTCTGGCTGACCGCGACGTCGCGGGTCAGCTACGGTGTCGGGAAGACCCGCAAACAGTACCTTTCAGAAATGCAGGGTGTCGATGACCTCGCAGTGAGCTTCCGAAAACACGGCGTCCGCAGGCGTCGGTTCTGGAGGTCGGTGCAGGCGTCGTCGGGGCCCTCGAAGTCACACGCGTTGCAGATCGATCTCCTCTTGGTTGAGGTCAGGAGCGCTGGCGTCGGCAGGAGTCTGGTGCTGCGGTGCGAAGTGCAGCGGTGCGGTGCCCTCAGGTCGCGGTGCGAGCAGCGGCTCGGTGGGGGCATCAGATGGCATCGTCAGTGAGACCAGGGTCGCAGTGTGAGATGAAGGCGGTACTCGTCATGGTGCTGGCAGGTCACAGTGCAGGAGCGGCGTTGTCGTTGCAGAAGCGCTGTCATCGGCTGACAAACTGGAGTCGATGGCGCCGGCGTCGGTAGGTCAAGGCTGCGGTGCGGGATGAGGGCGGTGCGTCGTGTAACTGTACGAGCGGTGCCCTCGAACCACGGTGCAAGCAGCGGCGTCGAGTTCGGCGTGGAGCGGCGGCGTTGGGGATACCAAGGCGTCATCGTGAAGCGAGGCGGTGCGGAGTGCGGTGCCCACAGGTCATGGTGCGAGCAGCGGCTCGGTGGCGGCATCAGCAGGCGTCGTCGGTGAGACCAGGGTCGCGGTGTGGCGTTGCGGCGGTGCCCTCTGCGGTGCCTTCAGGACACTGAGTCGGCAGCGGCGTCGTAGACGGCGTCGGGCTTGAAGTCTTTGCTGTTCCTGAGACTTCTTGAACAGGGGGCAAGCTCTACCATAAGCCCTTGGAGACACTCACGAAGTAGATTGCAGAAAGTTCAGTCCAGTCGTTTCACTGCCCAAGACAGAAGCAGCCACTGCAGGCCAACACAGCAAAGCACACAGCAAAGTGGTAGTTCCTCCTCACAGCTTCTCCAGCTCTTCTTCTTGGCAGTCTTCTTGATCCAAAAGAGTTCTAAAGTTCTGGGGTTTGGGTCCCCCTTTTTATCCTCAATTTCTCTTTGTTCTCTGAAGGCAGAGAGGCCTTTGCCTAGTCCAAACCAGTTCTGGTCAGTCCTGGAGCACTTTGTTGACAAGACTCCTTCTTTCCTTTTGCAGTGTAGGCCAGGGACATCAGACACACCACAGGAGGTGGAGCCAGCATTGTGGGGGGAAGGCACAGTCCTATTCAGGTCCCAGGTGCAACTCCTCCCACCCATCTACATGTAGATCTTGCTATTCAGCCCTGTGCTGACTCACCGTGTCTCCTGGAATCCCCCAGCCCCTGTCACTCACACTCCAGACAAGGAATACACAACCTAGCAGAGGCAGGCTTGGATGGTTAGACAAGAAAATACCTACTTTCTAAAAGTGGTATTTTCAAACACAGAATGTTAAAACCAACTTCACTAGAAGATGCATTTTATCATTCTGAGTTCAGGCATACTAAACTCGAATTTCTACCATGTTCCCTGGGTCAGTTAGGATCATAGGATGTAATAATCAAAACCGCCCATTCTGGCCTATGGGGAACAGGTAGTAAAAAACGAAGTAGGCTGTATTTCACTATCAGGACATGCCACACACACCAGGGCATGTCCTACCTTTCACATACAATGCACCCTGCCCACAGGGGTACCTTGGGCCTACCTTAGGGGTGACTAACATGTAGAAAAGGGAAGGTTTAGGGACTGCCAAGTGTGTGCACTTGCCAAGTCGACATGGCAGCCCCAGGCTGCGCACCGGCTCTGCAATGGCAGGCCAGAGTTACACTTTACGGGCTGTTTGTGTGGGTGGCACAATCCAGTGCTGCAGCCCACCAACAGCATTTGATTTATAGGCCCTGGCACTCGCAGTGCACTTTACTAGGGACTGACACATAAATCAAATAGGCCAATCATGGAAACACCAATCCATAACACATTTTCTACAGTAGCACTTGCACTTTCCCACTGGACAGCAGTGAGGAAAGTGCTCAGAATCATTACACCAGCAAAAACAGAGTCAAAACCAGGAGGTCAGAAAGCAAAAAGTCAGGGGAAACACACCAAAAGATGCCAAGTCTAACACATGTATTTTGCTTTGTGCCACTCTGTACTTTCACAAATAACTAACTGTTATTTTGTGTTCTATATTGTCCTGGGATTTAGTCTGAACACCGTAGACAGGGTCAAATAATAATGCCCCTTGTTATTCTGTTTTGGTCAGATTCTAGCACATAGACAAAACACACACATGTAGCTGTTGTTTGGGAACATGTAATCTTTGTCATATAGGTATGCACAGACAGGCAAATACACAGATGAGATTGCGACTACACCTGAGAGGTAGAACCTTCATCTGTGTATGCTAAGGTACGGGGTCTGCTGAAAACACCCGGAGATCTTCTGATATATAATCACTTTGCTTCTGTAGAAGGGGAGGGGGTTAGCTTACCCTGTCTTATACAAAGACAGCTCCCTTTATGATTTATTGATTACTTACTATGCTGACTGTATTTGTGTTAGGCATCTTCTTACTTGTTGTGGCATGTATACTGCATACTCTAATCTTATTGTGGACAAGTACGAGTGTGAGAGCGAAAGGGTGTGTCCTGACACCACGATTCATGAAATGGTCTGGAGTGTTGTGTTCTGGGGTGTCTAATTGCTTGTTCCTCTGTGAGTGAGTAGGAGGGCAAGTGAGACACTATTATTAGTCGGTCCCGGGCTCCTGGATGCTAAGGTGGTAGGATAACTCAGTCCCTGCCTACTAAGGTTCTATGGTTTCAAGCATAATTCTGTGATTTCCCAGAATCCCTGCAACACTCTCACCCGTCTGTTTCTCCCCCACTTTCTCCATGTAGTTTTTTCACCCATGTTTTTCTCCCCACCCCATCTTTTTGTTGCTCTTTTGCACATTTGCTCTCCGCCCCAGCCCGCCGTGTTGCTTTCTCTATCTGCATCCTCTTTTTTTGCTTCCACCCAACACCTTTGCCTCCATGTTACTACTAGCCCCGATTTGTGCCACTGTGACCCCCTGATTGCTTTTGCCCCTGGTATTGCTAACCCCATCAGCTAAAAAAAATGCTTTTACACAATTTATCTATTTTTTGTTACCAATTCAACATATAGCGGTAACCAAAAAGAAAAAAAAACGGCTGCATCACTTTGTAGGCATGAACATGCGAGGTGTACTTGCCTACAAAATTATGTCGCCGGCCGTGTCAAAGGTTTTTTGTTTTTAATTCTTCAGCCATGCAGCACAGCATTCGGGATGCGCTGCAGCAAAGCTAAAGACCACTGGCAAAGCCGATAGGTCCTAAAGACGAAACCAGTTTGCTTTGCTAGTGCTTGTTTAGATTTCAGAAGCAACATGACAGTGTATAATTCAGAGTCAGTGTATGTCCTTTGATGTATTTATTTTACTGGCATTTTGACATTCTAGGGCTTCTTTGTTAGAATGTATGTCTTTACACAGGCTAGGCTATTCACTAATTGCCCTTGAATGTTCATTTGTTTTACTTTGTTGTAATAATTAAATTTTGTTGGCTTTACATCTTTGTGTTCACACAGTTGTGAGCATATATGTTTTCTTACAGATGAACCAAAAATACTGGCCATCAGTCAAAATGTCGCACGGTTCTGAGTTAAGGAGCTTGTCAAGAGGGATAACCTGCGGTATTGGAGTTTGCGATCTCGATGATCACAGATCTGCAGTGATTTCAAGGAAAATGTTTTAGTGATTTGCACAAAATCCAATAAATAGTTCCAAGCCAATCAAAATGTCTGTGTTGTTGGGTTAAGAAACATTCTGATAAAAAAAATGTTTTAATAAAAACTTGATGTATGTCTGGCCTTTATGCTGACTGCTGAAGAGGATGCTTGCTGCTAAAACTAGCTTCCAACTTGCAGAAGTTTGGGGTGATATCCATGTGGCCCGTGCACAAAACTGAGGTAATATCCAGGTGGACTGTGCATAAGACAAGGGTAATATATCCATGTGAATCGTGCATAAGACTGGAGTAATATCCATGTGGACCGTGCACAAGATTGGGGTAATAGCCATGTGGACCGTGCATAAGACAGAGGTCAAATATCCATGTGGCCCATGCATAAGACAGGGGTAATATATCCATGTTGACCGTGCATAAGACAGAAGTAATATTCATGTGGACCATGCACAAGACTGGGGTAATATCCATGTGGGCCATGCATAAGACAAAGGTAATATCCAGGTTAACTGTGCATAGGACAGGGGTAATATCCATGTGGACCATGCACAAGGCTGGGGTAATATCCATGTGGACCGTGCGCAAGGCTGGGGTAATATCCATGTGGACCGTGCACAAGGCTGGGGTAATATCCATGTGGACCGTGCACATGGCTGGGGTAATATCCAAGTGGACCGTGAGCAAGGCTAGGGTAATATCCATGTGGACTGTGCATAAGACAGGGGTAATATTCATGTGAACCGTGCATAAGACAGGGGTAATATTCATGTGGATCGTGCACAAGGCTGGGGTAATATTCATGTGGACCGTGTATAAGGTGGGGTAATATTCATGTGGACCGTGCACAAGGCTGGGGTAATATTTATGTGGACCGTGCACAATGCTGGGGTGATATCCATGTGGACCGTGCACAAGGCTAAGGTAATATCCATGTAGACCTTGGGCAAGGCTGGAGTAATATCCATGTGGACCCTGCATAAGACAGGGCTAATGTATCCATGTTGACCGTGCATAAGACAGAGGTAATATTCATGTGGACCATGCACAAGACTGGGGTAATATCCATGTGGACCGTGTGCAAGGCTGGGGTAATATCCATGTGGACCATGCACAAGGCTGGGGTAATATTTATGTGGACCATGCACAAGGCTGGGGTAATACCCATGTGGACTGTGCACATGGATGGGGTAATATCCATGTGTACCGTGAGCAAGGCTGGGGTAATATCCATGTGGACTGTGCATAAGACAGGGGTAATATGCATGTGGACCGTGCATAAGGCAGGGATAATATTCATGTGGACTGTGCACAAGGCTGGGGTAATATCCATGTGGACCGTGCATAAGACAGGGGTAATATCCATGTGGACTGTGCACAAGGCTGGGGTAATATCCATGTAGCCCTTGCGCAAGGCTGGGGTAATATCCATGTAGCCCTTGCGCAAGGCTGGGGTAATATCCATGTAGGCCGTGCACAAGGCTGGGGTGATATCCATGTGGACCGTGCACAAGGCTGGGGTAATATTCATGTAGACCGTGCACAAGGCTGGGGTGATATCCATGTGGACCATGCACAAGGCTGGGGTGATATCCATGTGGACTGTGCACAAGGCTGGGGTAATATCCATGTAGACCTTGCACAAGGCTGGGGTAATATCCATGTAGATCGTGCACAATGCTGGGGTAATATCCATCTGGACCATGCACAAGGCTGGGGTAATATCTATGTGGACCATACGCAAGGCTGTGGTAATATCCATGTGGACCGTGCATAAGGCTGGGGTAATATCCATGTGGACCGTGCACAAGGCTGTGGTAATATCCATGTGGACCGTACGCAAGGCTGTGGTAATATTCATGTGGACCGTGCACAAGGCTGTGGTAATATCCACGTGGACCGTGCATAAGGCTGTGGTAATATCCATGTGGACCGTGCACAAGGCTGGGGTAATACCCATGTGGACCGTGCACAAGGCTGGGGTAATATCCATGTGGACCTTGCATAAGGCTGTGGTAATATCCATGTGGACCGTGCACAAGCCTGGGGTAATACCCATGTGGACCATGCACAAGGCTGGGGTAATATCCATGTGGACTGTGCATAAGGCTGTGGTAATATCCATGTGGACCGTGCACAAGACTGGGGTAATATCCATGTGGACCGTGCATAAGACAGGGGTATTATCCATGTGGACCGTGCATAAGACGGGGGTAATATCCATGTGAACCGTGCATAAGACAGGGGTAATATCCATGTGGACCGTGCACAAGGCTGGGGTAATACCCATGTGGACCGTGCTGAGCAATTCTGCCAGTTTAGGCCACTACAAATTTCTCGCACGGAAGACTCCGATTTTTGTTTAGGTCTTTGCTGATGTTATGATATCGATGACAACACTTAATATAGTTTAGCTTTAAGTAAATGTGTATTCATTCCGACTGAGGTTTACGCTTCCCTTTCATGTGCTTGTGTGCCTGAAACGGGTTTCTGCTGAGGCTGCGTTCTGTGTGACTGAACACTGCCAGTCGTCTCACGAGGATCATTATTGTGCCAGGTAATTACAATGATTTGGGAAGCCATGTACTGTCTCCAGCGGCCACTGCGGCTGAGAATGTCCCTTCAACCATATGCTATACATATATGTTTCCTTCGCCTCCATTCTATCAGTGTCTCTCTAAAAAACAATTGTGCTATATAGGTTTTTTTTGTTTTTTTATTTTAACCAGCACACCACAAAATTAAACAGTCTAGCTGCCATGACAACAGCCAAGTCTGGGATGCTAACGCTCGCAGCCCTACCTCTGTCATGGAAATTATACCAGCCAGAAATACAGCCGAAGGAAGCAATAAAGGCGTGAGGGAGCTAAACTGCGAGGCATAAACCAAAGCCACGGCCTTTGCGGTGCCCCTGACAGGAATTAAATATACAGCAGGGGCTCGGGGGTTGTAGAGCCGGCTTCACCTCTGAAATGAGAAGACTTTGACCTTGACATCAATATAGTCTGAGGCTCCATAACCTTGATAGCTCGCTTCTCAGAGGAGCCGAGCCGAGACGAATTGTAAAACACGTGAAATGACACAGAACGCGCTTACATGTCTGACAGGAGAAAGCTGCCTTTGTACCGTCGTCGAGGGGAAAGCTCTTCCAAGTTTATCAATGTACTTTATATAATGCGATTCAGACATTAAACAGCGTTAATTAGTTGAAGAAAGCATATTATCGCTTCTTTTTTTTAAGAATGCGCTCTTTGTTTCAGACTGAGGGGCAGATCTACAAGAAACTAACGCAGCGCGGTGCCGCAAGTCATTTTGCTGTGCCCCGCTGCGTTAGTTTCGAAGCACAGGGATGCGACATATTTACAACAATATGTCGCATCTCTGTGCTTCCCCCTGCGCTGGTGCACAAACTGCTGCCATGCGCCGGCGCAGGCACCCTTGCACCATGGTGCAAGGATGCCTGCGTCGTGGGGAGATTGTTTTTGTGCAGGAAGGGGCACCTTCCTGCACAAAAACAATGAATTGAGGTGATTTCCTCTTCCAATGTGTGCTGTAGAATGCAGCACCCATTGGAAGAGGAGAAATGAAAACATTTCTCCTCGTTGCACCTCGCTACGCCACCCCTAGGGTGGCGCAGCATTCTGACGCATTTCCAGATTTACGATTTCTCGTAAATCTGGAAATGCATCAGTGGACATGGGTGTTGCATGGGAACACCCACAGCAACACCCATGTCATGCCCCTAACACGCAAAGTGTTGCGTGAACAGGGGCGATATTTACCAGCACAGGTTAAGTCACGCAGGGTGACTTTACCTGTTTTTGTAAATATCACTTAGCAGGCTGCGTCACGCAACGTGATGCACCGGCGGCGCAAGGGGCTTGTAAATCTGCCGCTATACGTGTAGGAGGAAAAGATATAGAGGCAGATTTACAACAAACTAACGCAGCGCGGTGCAGCAAGTCATTTTGCTGCGCCACGCTGCGTTAGTTTGGAAGCACAGGGATGCGACATATTTACAACAATATGTCGCATCTCTGTGCTTCCCCCTGCACTGGCGCAAAAACTGCTGCCATGCGCCGACGCAGGCACCCTCACACCATGGTGCAAGGATGCCTGCGTGCCTGCGTCGTGGGGAGATTGTTTATGTGCAGGAAGGGTTCCCTTCCTGCACATAAACAATCAGAAATGGCGTTTTACAACTTCTATGTGTGCTGCATTAGCACACATAGAACTTGCCAAACCTCATTGTTTAAATGATTGTTTATTGTGCAGGAAGGGACACCTTGCTGTACATAAACAATCACCAGAGGTGATTTCCTCTTTCTATGTGTGCTGCAGAATGCAGCACGCATAGAAAGAGGAAAAAACCGAGGAGAAATTAAAACATTTCTCCTCGTTGCGCCTCCCTATGCCTCCCCTGGGGAGGCGTAGCATTCAGACGCCTTTCCAGATTTTCGATTTCTTGTAATTTTGGAAATGTGTCAGGTTCCATGGGTGTTGCGTGGGAACACCCACAGCAACACTCATGGAACGCCCCTTTCACGCAAAGTGCTGCGTGTAAAGGGGTCGCATTTACAAGGACAGGAAAAGTCATGCAGGGTGGCGTTTTCCTGCCCTTGTAAATATGGGGCAGCAAAATGCGCTGCTGGTGCGTCACAAAAAGTGACGCACGGGTGGCGCAAGGGGCTTGTAAATCTGCCCCAGAGATTGCAGGGGGAGAGGAAGAGGGCGGGGCTGGTTTATGCTTTTTTGACAGGGCTGCTTTCAAGGTACCCTAGTCTGACCCAGAGCTCCTTGTATGCTTCCGTGCTATACACAGTGCTTTGGTATCCATATATGGGTGTATCCCAAGTTATAGTGAAACGTTAATATAAATGAATATGCAAAATATGTATGTGACGACAAAATCACGTGTGTGTGTGCTTGCGTCTCTTACCTTTTGTGCCACCATGAAAAAGTGGCATGGCCACCGCAAACCAAAACATTTTAATTTTTAGCCCATTGCACAGTCACATGATAATAATAATAATGTTATGCACTGGAACAGTTTCACACGCGACTACTCATTTCGCAGCTCCTCTGACTCTTGAGGCCTCAAAGCTTCCCACATTCAACCTTCACTAGCAAGCCATGGCTGCCAAGGCAGGCAGAATGGAAACCATGGAATGTGAAGAACCTGCAAATCAGAATAAGAGAAAAAATAAATGGCCATCTCCTCAAGGTGCCCATCAGGATACACATACCCATTGAAGGGCAACCAATCATCTCTGGAACTAAGTGTGCTTAAAGTTAGCTATCAAAAGAAATGCAGTGACAAATCTAAAATGAATAATTCGTGATGACATATTTTAAATTAGTTTAGCAAACGTGGCAAAACAATAAAATACCATAGTGAAGGCATTATCCTTACACATCTGATAAAGTGCGTAACAAAAACTCAATCAGCACCCTGCAGTGTATTCAGTCTTTGCTTTAGAGATACAACGAACTCTTGGATCAGTCAAGTCCTCGGAAACATAGATACTTTGTGCATGGACGACAATTCCCCGAAATGCCCGAGGTAGCGGAAGTGACATCACACGCCCTTTGACCTCCACTTTCACTTACACACACATACTTATACATACACACAAATTCACACATATACACTGTTTCACACATAAACACACTCTCACCCGCAAGCACACACACAACATACATTTAAAAGCATTTTTTACTTACCTCAGCTGCCATGGAAGGGCAAATTCCAGCTTATTGTACTCCATTTTTATTACACTATTAGTGAATAATATATTTTATTTATTCACTATTAATGTAATAAAAAATTGACAGAAAATAAGGAGAGTAGAGCCCCAGCTGCCCCAGTGTTCTTGGCACTGAATTTGCCACCTCTGAGGCCAGGGGTTGCAAAGGCAGTGCTAGGGGTATCAAAGGACAAGCCAGGGGTCGCAGCTGCGACCTCTGGCGACACCAAAATGATGTCCATGACTATGTGAGGTGCCTCGAGATTTAACTTATAACCTTTGTTAGTCAACGACGACATGCACCTCTTCTGTCTAGTAACTGGAATGCACAGCCTTCAGTTATAGCCAACTAAAATCCAACTTCACATTAGAGTAAACCCAGGAATAAAGATACCACCACACAGTGCCTGACCACATTTACTGCTGGGAAACTAAGGGAAACTCCAAATGCCTCAACTGTGCCAAAAGCAGAGGTTTTAGTAAAGGATGGCAGGGATGATAAGGTGGTACCTCTCACTGGCACAAGCAATCCATAGCCCTACTACAATCAGACCAAATATTAAAGAAGCATTGGCAAAGCTTAGGGGTCCTTTCTTTCTGAAACATGCAATGCCAACAGCAATAGGACTGCATATTGTTAAGGGAAGTGTTTGGTAAAAGCACACAGCTATTACCAAACACGTGTGCGTTGTTCCCAGCTAAGCTAAAAATAAAAATTCCAAAATTAAACATTCTCTTTGGATACAACAATATGGAAGATGCTGTCAGTGACAATATTGTGGGTGCTATGTGTAAAACACAATGTAGCATCACAGTACATGACTTGGTATGTAGCTTAAAGAAGGAAGAACTGAATACCTGTACCGGGCCTTTTCACTTGGTAGCTGTATCTGGACCTCTAAGAACGTCTGAACAAGCCCTTTGCAATGTACTGAGATGGAATTTAGTACGTGCAATACACTTCTTTACTCCCCTGCTCTTTTTGGGTTCAGAGGGGCATATTTAGAAGAAAATGGTGGAGCTCGGTGCCGCAAACAATTTTGCTACATCAAGCTGCGTCATTTTCTAAGTACTGGAATGCGCCGTAATCACAACAATATCTCGCTTTTATGTACTCAGCCCTGTGTCGGCGCAAAAAAAGCAGCCTAGCGCCAGCGTAGGCACCCTTGCAAAATGGTGCAAAGGAGGCTGTGTTGCAGGGATGTTTGTTGTTGTATAGTAAGGGACACCTTCCTGCACAAAAATAATCATCAATGGGGTTTTGCTCCTTCTATGTGTGCTGCAGAATACAGCACACATATAAAGAGCA
The DNA here is from genome assembly GCA_963921515.1 of Calotriton arnoldi. NCBI lineage: Eukaryota > Metazoa > Chordata > Amphibia > Caudata > Salamandridae > Calotriton > Calotriton arnoldi. Next base: position 55,074 of record CAWUFW010007804.1, on the reverse strand, counting down.
AGAAACAAGGTGAAATAAAAATATTTCTCCTCGTTGCATCACTCTTACGCCTCCCCTGGGGAGGTGTATGTTTTTGACACTGATGAGATTTACAGATCCTTGTAAATCTAGAGCAGTGTAAAAAAGCAATGGGTGTTGCGTGGGAACGACCACAGCAACACCCATTGTACGCCCCTTTGTTGCTGAAAACTGCGTTGAGGAGAACCATATTTACAAGGCGACGTTATGCCACACAAAGTGGCTTTGTGCTGCCTTGTAACTATGGGGCAGGGCACAGCTTCACCGGAGCGTTGCAAAAAATGATGCTCCACTGATGCAATGCCCTTATAAATATGTTCCAGAGTCTTTAAAAGAAACATAGGGCCTCATTTATGAGGCCCCTTGCGCCATCGGAATGTCACCTTTTGTGACGTTCCGTGGCGCAGGAGCCTGCTCCATATTTATGAGGCAGCACTAAGCCACTTTTTTTGGCTTAATGCTGCCTCGTGAAGAATATAGCCCTTTACATCACATTTGTTTACAATGCATGCGATTACAACGCGTTGTTACATCGCAGTACCATTCCAACGACTTGCACTAGGGGGTGCGCTGGACTTAGGAATAGTATAATTTACTTTTACAACTCCAGTGTGTGCAACAGTAGGGAAGGTGTTGGAATAGTAAATTATACTATTCCTTAGTTTAGAGCGCCCCCTAGAGCAAGTCGTTGTAACGACTTGCATTGTAATGGTACTGCGATGTAACAACGCGGTCGTTGTAACGACCGCGTTGTAATCGAATGCGTTGTAATGCATGCGATGTGATGGCTGTTTCCCCCTCGTAAATAGTGTAAAGGGGCGTGCAATGGGTGTTGCTGGCAGCGTTCCCAGCAACATCCATGGCATTTTGACACTACCCCAGATTTACGAGAAATCGTAAATCGGAGGCAGCACCAAAAACGTACGCCTCCCTAGGGGAGGAGGCACAACGAGGAGATATATATCTTTTTCTCTCCTCGTTTTTCCTTTTTCTATGTGTGCTGCATTCTGCAGCCTACATAGAAAGAGGAAAAAGCCTCTTGTGATTGTTTTTGTGCAGAAAGGTTTCCCTTCCTTCACAAAAACAATAATCCCTTCAAGGCAGCCACCCTTGCACCATGGTGCAAAGGTGGCTGCGTTGGCGCAAGGCAGCCCATTGTGCCCCAGCGCAGGGGAAAAGGACAGGAATGCACGTATCTCATAGATACGGCTCATTCCTGCCCTTTTCTTTTACCATAGGGCAGCGCAGCAGGGAGGCTTGTGGCGCTGCCCTACGGTAAAACCTCATAAATTGGGCCCATAGTTGGATGTGTAGAGCTTATTAGCAGCCTAGGCTGCTGAAAACCCTCAATTGGCTTGTCGGTAGTTACTAGGACCTGCCTCCGTTGCTAAACCTGGTTAGGATTTTTCCAGTGTGAAAGACACCAGCTCTCCCAGGAATCTTAAGTTTGAGAGACAATGGGAGAATATTATAGCAGAGTGCACATATGTGCAAAACATCTTAGACTATCTAGAGCATTTGTTAAAAGAACAAACAGAAAATGCACTGGCAAAGTCAAAGTGCTTCTTCGCTGAAAATGTCTAGTTCGCCTGAATTTCTTTGCAAACATGACACCAACCAGTAAAGGGTAGATTGTGCCACTGAGGAGTCTAGGAAGTTGTGTACATTTTTCTTAAAACATTCTTACTATTAATTTACATTTATTTTAACGTTTTTGGTCAATAAATCTGAATAATTAGCATTAGAATATATGTATATATAAAACTCGGATTCATATTTTTGTAAAAGTGTCACAACAAGGATTTAAACATTCCACTAGGTGTAGCTGCGACTACTGAAAGAAAAAGAAAGCTGAATGGAAAGGCAATTTCAGGGAAGCAATTAAATGGAAGCGAAAAGCGGCAATACCTGACAACTGGCCTGATTGCTGTCAGAGAAATGTTGTGATGGCAAAGTCTGAAGAGAAAGGAAAGAAACTACGATGTGGTTGATGGGAGGCCGTCATCTGAGGCCACTTCGCACACCATCAAACCAGATTGAGAAAAGCCGGCCCGGAGGCTCTTAGCAGACAAAACAGGAAAAAAGCATGAAGGGCTCTGACATCTGTCCCATGGCTTGGGCTCAACAAAGCGTCCAAACATGCTTCCTCCAAGTGGCATAAAAAAACCTGATGGGCAAGAAAAGGTCCAGAAACTTTTTTTTACATGTGTGAGGGTTCGCGAATCCAGTGCGAATGCTCAGCACCCCCCTGTGTAACTTTGTGGCACTCACGCACCCACTCACAGACCCACTCAGAGACTCACACACCCACTCAGAGACCCACTCAGATACATACACACTCACAGACCCACTCATACACTTATACACCTACTCAGAGACCTACTCAGACACTCACATACCCACTCACAGACCCACTCAGAGACTCACACACCCACACACAGAACCACTCAGAAACTCACACACCCACTCACAGACCCAGTCAGAGGTGGATGTATCTACTAGCAGACCCACTCAGAGGCTCATGGACCCACTCATGGACTGACTTATACACTCATGCACCCACTCACAGACTCACTCAGACACTCATGCACCTACTCACAGACCCACTTAGATACTCTCATGCCAACTCACCGACCCCTCTCAGACACTCACAACCTGACTCACAGACCCATTCAGACACTCATCCACCCACTCAGACTCCCTCAGAGACTCATGCACCCACTCACACACCCACTCAGGCACTTACACACCCGCTCACAGACCTACTCAGACACTCATGCAGCCTCTCACAGACCCACTCTGACACTGTCCCACCCAGTCACTGAGCCACTCAGACACTCACACACCCATTCACAGACATATTCAGACACTCACACACCCACTCACAGACCCACTCAGAGACTCATGCACCCACTCACACAGCCATTCAGACACTCACACACACACCCACTAACACTCACTCAGCCACTCACAGACCCACTCAGACACTCATACACCCACTCACAGACCCATTCAGACACACACTCAGACACTAATGTACCCACTCACATACCCACTCATACCCATTCACAGACTCACTCAGACACTCTCACACCTACTCACAGAACCCCTCAGACCGTCTTGCAGCCACTCAAGACCCACTCAGATAATGACACATCCACTCACAGACCCACTCGGACACACACCGTCTCACAGAACCAGTCAGACACACACACCCACTCACAGCCCACAGAGGCACTCTCCTACCCATTCCCAGACCCACTCAGGCACTCTCACACCCACTCCCATAAAGACTCAGACACTAGTGCAGCCACTCACGGACCTACTCAGTCACTCAGGCACCCACTTACAGATCCACTTAGACAGACATGCACCCACTACCAGACCCACTCAGACACTCATGCACCCACTCACAGGCACACGGTTATTGTGAGATGTGAATCTTCAATGTGATGTGTATTGATGTGTGCTTTTACTTTGTGGATTCACAATGGATTTGTGAAGTCGAAAATAAAAACAAAAAAGGGATGCTGTCTTTCTAGTTGTTAAGGAACACCCTCTTGCCTTTCTCTGTGAAATTAACCTCATGACTTCTACATATACCGTCCATGTCAAAGAGTAAATTGTTGCGGTATATGGAGCATATGTTATAGTCTCTGAAGAATGTAGAAACAGTTTCATTGATATGTTTCCTGGATTTGTCTATCTGTGGACAGAATTCATTTGACCTCTTACATTTCTGCCTTTGGCAAATGTTGGCGAATACCAAGGCAGTGTGAGGGAAAAGTGCCATTAATTGACCAAAGATATCCTTCATTAGGATTTCCAGTCCTACCCTACTAAGTGTGCCTAGGTCATTGCCATCACAGTGCAGAATCATGTGGTCTAGATGTTGGCAATCCACAATGCTTTCAACTAAAGGCAGCAATTGATGTCATTTTAACCCTCTGTGGCCAACCTAAGTAAAGTCTGCAAGCAGACCCAAGTCCCTGTCAATGCCACTCTTTCTAGCACACTTTCTGGCCCAAAACAGAAAGCTGTGACCCGCAATCCACACTCTAACTATTTTGAAGGCAAGGAGGAGTAGCACACAGGAGAAATCTGGCACTGAATGAGAAAGGTTTCAAAATGAAGGCAATTAAAATGGAGGACAGGACCTGATTTTATAAAAAGAACATTTGATTGGATGGTCTAAATATTCAGGTACCTAAAATTAGGTAGTGACTTTGAAAGAAAAGTAAGTAGAACTGTGATTGGGTCTGGAAAAATAAAAACAAAATGTTAGGGTATTTTGGATATGCTTATATTTCCAACCAGTCAACCACACCATGGCACAGTTGAATTTGAAGCTAGTACGCTGCTTATAACATGTGTTGTGAACTTGTGACCTACTGGTACAAGAGAGTGTTCCAAAAAGGGTTGCTATGGAAACTGAGCTAAAACAGGGAGGGAGCAAGGGTTATAAAATAGACTGTACTGTCAAAGTCGGAAGCAGAGTGGTTTAGACACATTCCTTATTATAAAATATTTATTTTCTAAAACACTACTACCGTAAAAAGTAAAATGAAAATGCAAAGTCATAGTAGTACAATGTTAAATGGTTTAACGGACTCCGGTACAGATTTGCGAATCCATTGCGAAGATACACAGGGGGCCGCGCTGAGCATCACAGCGGATTCGCAAATCCATCCACACACACTACCAGATTGGGCTTCTTAACAGGAGACTAAGAAAGGGTTAAAAGGAACTGACCACTGAGAAGTGGAATAACAAAAAAATGAAAGGAAGATTATGATTTGATAACCACATCAGCTTCACTGAAAAAAAGATTGAGAAAGATTGCCATTACTGGTTCTTTAGTACCATGAGTAATATACCACTCTTGTACTTCAGATGTGACTCATTGCATAAGAAAAGATTTTACGTGATACTGATTTAAAAATTGAAGAACAGCAAAGAGATTTCACAGGTATGTAAATAACGTTGTACTTTTAAAAAGAATATGTAATGACTGAGTTATGAGTGCATGTAAAGTGAAAGAAAGTGTGAAGGTTACTTACGTATCCACTCACATGCCCAAGGAGGCATTGATATACTCAGTTACATATGTACTGATGCAAATAGTCATCCATTCGTACAGTAACTGTTATATCCATGTATACAGTCAGTTACACATCCATTTGGACAATGAAACAGTCAGTAAGAAATCTAGATAGATACTAAAACAGTCAGTTGGAATTAGGAGACTGAAAAGCTTATTAGTGGTACATATTGATAAAGTGAATGCTCTTAACCCCTAACTATGGTTTCAATCAGTTATCCCCAATTGGTATATCTAATTTATTTCTAAGTCTGTAGTTCAATGCACTATCTGTGCCTAGGGTTTGTAAATTAAATTGTACTTCTGTAATTGTAGTACTGATTGTGCTAGCCAGAGAATTAGTTTTTCAAATATGTGTTACTCCTCCTATTACAGAACTTATTTTTGCAGTTTATACTGCTATGTTAAATTGCCATTTACAAAAACCTTTAGAAACTTAAGGTTTGCTTTTATTACATATAAATCACTTCTAAGGGGAACTCTAGGTACCCAATAGGGCAGGGTGGTTTGTGCATAAATGGTAAAACATGTAGTTTTAACTTTTAGACAGTTAGAAATGCATTTATATACTAATATGCTCAGTTACACATCCAGTCAGCTACGTGTGCAGCAACTGATACCAATTTACAAAACTATAGAGTAAGTCACACACCCAGTGAGAAAGTGACAGAGGCACTTATATATTCAGTCAGACGCCCACACAACACTTATGTATCCAGCAGTAACAGAGCCGGTTACAGACAATTTACACTAAAGAGACAAAAAAATCAATCTACTCACATACATACTCATATACAGACTCATGGACTTACTTAGAATGATAATCATATAGCGACAAACTAACTTAGACATCCAGTGACACACTCCCATAGTGCGACTCACATACCTATTTACTAAAGGATAGATCCACCACACACCCAGTCAGACAGTGACAAAGGCACTTACACATTCACTCTCACTCCCTCACAGCGCTTATGTATCTAGCAGTAGCAGAGCCAGCAGCACACTCTTTTACATGCCCCAGTACTCACTAACACAACCAGTAAGCAATCCATACAGCCACTTACATACACATTTACAGATCTATAGAGTTATTGCGAGAGCCAGTCATATACTAACATAGTTAATTATACATCCAGCGACACACCTACAGAGAAACTCATACACTCACTCAGATATGTACTCAAGTACTGACACTCCTAGTCATGCATATGTAAATATCAAGGACCCCCTGTATATATGAATATACTATTCCTAGGACAGGGTAAACAGCCAAGAGAAAATATCGTTCCTAGGTAATAGAAGACTAAGATCACATTGAATGTAATAAACAATAAAAAGACAATGAGGACAGAAAGTGGCAAAATTAGATAAGAACTGTGATTATTTATTTAATTAACAAGAATAAAAAAATATATAGAAAACAATTTATAAATGACATATACAATCATGTAGCGTAATACATTCATGAAAATGCAAATCAAATTTGATAAAATACAAAGTACATATCAAAATTCAAAGTGGCAACAAATAAATCTTCGACGCGCGTTGCGGCGCATGTAGCGCCTTCGTCAGGAAAAGCCACAACAACTTGAGAACTGATACGACTTAATAAAGATAAACGAGGCTTGGTCACTCGTAATTTTGTTATGCGATGAAACAACATCAATGGGTTAAAGCGCATGAGAACCGGTCAGGACTCTAAGATGTAAACGTACAAGACGATACTCTTAGGATATTAGTTAAGTTGTGTCGATATATATTTTTTTTATAAAAAAGAAATTGAGCGGACCTTACTTTGTATCAATACTGACAATGGTCATGTCTTGTATATAAAGCGATCCTTTTACTTGCCAGTTTTGTATAAGGATGCCGCCGCGCGGAATACGTCCAGCGTTCTGTCGACAGAACGCTGGACGTATTCCGCGCGGCGTATCCTTATACAAAACTGGCAAGTAAAAGGATCGCTTTATATACAAGACGTGACCATTGTCAGTATTGATACAAAGTAAGGTCCGCTTAATTTCTTTTTTATAAAAAAAATATATATCGACACAACTTAACTAATATCCTAAGAGTATCGTCTTGTACGTTTACATCTTAGAGTCCTGACCGGTTCTCATGCGCTTTAACCCATTGATGTTGTTTCATCGCATAACAAAATTACGAGTGACCAAGCCTCGTTTATCTTTATTAAGTCATATCAGTTCTCAAGTTGTTGTGGCTTTTCCTGACGAAGGCGCTACGTGCGCCGAAACGCGCGTCGAAGATTTATTTGTTGCCACTTTGAATTTTTATATGTACTTTGTATTTTATCAAATTTGATTTGCATTTTCATGAATGTATTACGCTACATGATTGTATGTCATTTATAAATTGTTTTCTATATATTTTTTAATTCTTGTTAATTAAATAAATAATCACAGTTCTTATCTAATTTTGCCACTTTCTGTCCTCATTGTCTTTTTATTGTTTATTACATTCAATGCGATCTTAGTCTTCTATTTCCTAGGAACGATATTTTCTCTTGACTCCTAGTCATGCATCCAGACAAGAAGACCTTAAAAATGTTGGTATATCACTGGCGCTCTCAGTAATTCTATAGGTCTGTAAATTATTATTGTAGTGCATATAAGTCACTCGCAAGGTAGGCTGTAGGTAGGCTATAGGATCGGCTGCTATGTGCTTAAAAGGTAGTACATGTACTTTGAAGTTTCTGTGAGTTACATGTTTACTTACAGACCTATATATCCAGTTAAACATCCAGTATCCCACCCATACTGCAAATCATAAACCTATTTAAAAAGCATAGAGGCTCTCATACACCCAGTCAGAAAGAGACAGAGGCACTTACACATCCACTCACTCACCCATACAGTAATTATGTATCCAGTACTAAAAGAGTCACTTGCACACACAGTTATGCACCCCAAGAGTCACTAACACAGGCTGTAAGCAATCCATACAGCTACTAACATACAAATTATAAAAACCCAAACAGTTTCTAAGAGAGCCAGTCATATAGCGACATAGTAACTTACATATCCAGTGACACAAGCATAGAGGAAATGGTACACTCACTAAGATATGTACTCAAGTACTGATACAACTAAGTGAGCCATCCAGAGAAGTCACCCTTTAAACATGTCTCAGGCCTGCTACTGCAGAGCCTGTGTGTGCAGTTTTACTGATTGGCTGACTTGGCATTTAAAACCCTTTGCCAACCCGTAAACTCCCCCTCCATTACATATATGCTACCCATAAGGTAGGCTGTAGGTAGCCCATAGGGCAGAGAACTATGTGCTTAAAAGAAAAGACATGCACTTTAAAGTTAAAGTTTCAGTGAGTTACATGCACAGTAACACACCCTTATGCTCAGTTATACATCTAGTCTACCAGCCATATTGTGACTTACATACCAATTTACAAAAGCATAGAGCCACTCATACACCCAGTCACACAGAGACAGAGAAACTTACACATCCACTCACTCACCCATACAGCACTTATGTATCCAGTAGTAACAGAGCCACTCGCACATATAGTTACACACCCTAAGAGTCACTAATATATCCAGTAACCAATCCATACAGCTACTTACATACACATTTAGAGATCCATGTAGTTTATAAGATAGCAAGTCATATAGTGTCATAGTTACTTACATATCCAGTGACACATGAACAGAGGAAATGGTAAACTCACTCAGATATGTACTCAAATAGTGACACAAACAAGTCAGCCATCCAAACATGTTGCCCTTTAAACATGTCTCATGCGTGCTACTGCAAAGCAGATGTGTGCAGTTTTACTGCTAGGCCGACTTAGCATTTAAAACCCTTTTGCCAAGCCTTAAACTCTTCTTCTACTACATATAAGTAACCCATAAGTTAGGCTGTAGGTAGGCTATAGGACAGGGTACTATGTGCTTAAAGGTAATACATGTACTTTGAAATTTCAGTGAGTTACATGCACACTTACAGACCTATATGCCCAGTTAAACATCCAGTGTCCCACCCATACTGCAACTCATAAACCTACTTACAAAAGCATAGAGGCACTCACACACCCAGTCTGAGAGAGACAGATGCACCCGCACATCCACTCACTAACCCATACAGCAGTTATGTATCCAGCACTACCAGAGCCACTTGTACACACAGTTACGACTCCGAAAGTCACTCCAACAGGCTGTAAGCAATCCATACAGCTACTAACATACACATTTACAGACCCATACAGTTTCTAAGAGAGCCAGTCATATAGCGACATAGTTAAATGCATATCCATTGACACATACACAGAGGAAAGGTACACTCACTCAGATATGTGTTCAAGTACTGGCACAACCATGTCAGTCATCCAGACAAGCCATCCTTTAAATATGTCTCCGGTCTGCTACTGCACAGCCAGTGTGTGCAGTTCTACAACAAGGCCGACTTGGCTTTTAAAACCCCTTGCCAAGCCTTAAAGTCCCCTTTTAAAGCATGTAAGTGACCCCTAAGGTAGGCTGTATGGAGGCAATATGGCAAGGTGCTATGTGCTTAAATTAAGAGATGTACTTTTAAGTTTCAGTGAGTTACACATGCAATTAAAGACCCATATGCCCAGCTATACATCCAGTCTCTCACCCATACTGCGACTGACATACCTGTTTACAAAAGTATATAGCCACTCACAAACCCAGTCACACAGCAACAGAGGCACTTACATATTCACTCACACACCCATACAGCACTTATGTATCCAGTTGTAACAGAGCCACTTGCACATACAGTTATACACCCCACTAACACAGAGAGTAACCAATCCATACAGCTACTTACATACACATTTAGAGATCCATATAGTTTGTAAGACGGCAAGTCATATAGCGGCAGAGTTACTTACATATCCAGTGACACACGCACAGAGGAAATGGTAAACTCACTCATATATGTATTCAAGTACTGACACAACCAAGTCAGCCATCCAGAGAAGCGGCCCTTTAAACATGTCTCGGGTCTGCTACTGCAGAGCCTATGTGTGCAGTTTTACTACCAGGCTGTCTTAGAATGTAAAATCCCTTGTCAAGCCTTAAAGTCAGCTTTTATTACATATGAGTGACCCCTAAGGTAGGCCGTAGGGAATCAATAAGGCAAGGTGCTATGTGCTTAAAAGATAAGAGATGTACTTTTAAGTTTAGTGAGTTACACGCGCAATTAGAGTCCCATGTGCCCATTTATACATCCAGTCTCTCACCCATACTATGACTGACATACCTGTTTACAAAAGCATAGAGCCACTCACACACCCAGTGACACACAGACGCACTTACATATTCACTCACAGACCCATTATGTATACATAGCCAGTAAGAAATCCATACAGCTACTTAAATACACATATAGAGAACCATATAGTTTATAAGACAGCAAGTCATATAGCAGCATAGTTACTTACATATCCAGTGACACACGCACAGAGGAAATGGTAAACTCACTCAGATATGTACTCAAATAGTGACACAACCAAGTCAGCCATCCAAACAAGTTGCCCTTCAAACATATCTCAGGCCCGCTACTGCAGAGCCTATGTGTGTAGTTTTACTCCTAGGCCGACTTGGCATTTAAAACCCCTTTGCCAAGCCTTAAACTCTTCTTCTACTACATATAAGTCCCCCTAAGGTAGGCTGTAGGTAGGCTGTAGGACAGGGTACTATGTGCTTAAAAGGTAATACATGTACTTTGAATTTTCAGTGAGTTACGTGCACACTTACAGACCTATATGCCCAGCTAAACATCCAGTGTCCCACCCATAATGCAACTAATGAACCTATGTACAAAAGCATAGAGGCACTCACACACCCAGTCAGACAGAAGCACTTACACATCCACTCACTCACCCATACAGCATTTATATATCCAGCACTAACAGAGCCACTTGCACACACAGTTACACACCCTGAAAGTCACTAACACAGGCTGTAAGCAATACTTACAGATACTAACATACACATTTAGAGACCCATACAGTTTCTAAGAGAGCCAGTCATATAGCGACATAGTTAATTACATAACCTTTGATACATGCACAGAGGAAATGGTATGCTCACTCAGATACGTATTCAAGTACTGACACAAACAAGTCAGCTATCCAGACAAGTCGCCCTTTAAATATGTCTCAGGTCTGCTACTGCAGAGCCTGTGTGTGCAGTTTTACTACCAGGCCAACTTGGCATTTAGAACCCCTTGCCAAGTCCCCTTTTATTACATATAAGTGACCCCTAAGGTAGGCCGTAGGGAGGCAATAGGGCAAGGTGCTATGTGCTTAAAAGGTAGGAGATGAATTTTTAAGTTTCAGTGAGTTACACACCCACTTAGAGACCCAAGCACCCAGTTATACATCGTCTCTCACCCATACTGTGACTGACATGCCTGTTTACAAAAGAATAGAGCAACTCACACACCCAGTCACACAGCAACAGAGGCACTTACATATTGACTCAGGCACCCATACAGCACTTATGTATCCAGCACTAACTGAGCCAGTTGCACACACAGAGACATACTCCAACACTCACTAACACAGTTAGTAAGCAATCCATACAGCCACTTACATACACATTCAGATATATTAAAAGAGCCAGTTATAAACAGACATAGTTACTTAGACACCCAGTGACACATACATGGAGGGACTGATACACTCACTCAGATAAGCACTCAAGTACTGATACAACCAAGTCACCCATCCAGAGATGTAGCCCTTTAAAGATGTCTGGGGCCTCCTACTGCAGAGTCTGTGTGTACAGTTTTACTGTCATGCGCACTTGACATTTAAAACCCCTTGCTGGGCATTAAACTCTCCTTTTTGCACATATAAGTCACTTCCAAGGTAGGCCGAATGTAGCCTATAGAGCAGGATGGTATGTCCTTAAAAGGTCAGACATGTACATTTAAGATACAGTGAGTTACTTCACACTTACATACCCATATGACCAGTTATACATGCAGTCTCTCAACTAAACTGCGAGTCGCAGACCTAAGTAGAAAGCATGGAGTTACTCACACACCCATTTGGTGTGTGACAGAGGCACTTACACACTCACTCATACACCAACACAGCACTTATATAATGAGCAGTAACTGAGCCAGTTGGACACACAGTTACATACCCCTACTCTTACTGGTACAGCTAGTAAGCAATCCATACAGCCAGTTACATACACATGAAGAGGCCCATAGAGATACATCCAGCCAGTGACACACCAACATAGTTACTTACACATCCAGTGACATACCTAGAGAGGGAATGATACACTTATTTAGGTATGTACTCAAGTGGTGACACTCTAAGTCACCTATACAGAAAAGAAGCCCTTTAAACAGTTCTCTGGCCTGCTACTGTGCAGTTTTACTGCCAGGTCGAGTAGGCACTTTAAATCACTTGTCAAGCCTTAAACTCACTTTTTTCTTCATATAAGTGACCCCTAGGGTAGGCCGAAGGTAGACATACACTGACATACCTGGGCACACTCTACTGCATACAGTAGCACACCCAGGCACACACACTGATGCATACACTAACACACCCAAGCACACACTGATGCATACAGTAACACATCCAGGAACACACTTATGCATATACTGACGCACTCAAGCACACACTGATGCAAACACTGACATGCCCAGGCACACACCTATGCATACACTGAAACACCCAGGCACACACTCATGCATACACTGACACACCCAGGCACACACACTGATGCATACACTAACACACTCAAGCTCATACTCATGCATACACTAACACACCCAAGCACACACTGATGCATACAGTAACACATCCAGGAACACACTTATGCATATACTGACACACTCAAGCACACACTGATGCAAACACTGACATGCCCAGGCACACACTTATGCGTACACTGAAACACCCAGGCACACACTCATGCATACACTGACACACCCAGGCACACACTCATGCATACACTGACACACCCAGGCACACACTCATGCATACACTGACACACCCAGGCACACACTGATACATACACTGACACACCCAGGCACACATGTATTCATACACTAACACACCCTTGCACACAGTGATGCATGTAGTGACATGGCCACATGTACACTAATGCATACACTGACACACCCAGGTACACACTGCTGCTCACACTAACACAGTTAGTCACACACTGATCCATACAGTAAGACACCCAGGCACACACTGATCCATACACTGACATACCCAGGCAGACAGTGATGCATATGCTGACACACCCAGGTATATTCTGATGCATACAGTAGAATACCCACTCACACACTGATATATACACTAACACACCCAAGCAGACACTGATGGATACACTGACATACCCAGGGACACACTCATGCATACACTAACATAGCTAACAACAAGCTTATGCATGCACTGCCACACCAAGGCACACACTAATCCTTACGCTAACACACCTAGGCACACACATATGCATACACTGATACTCCCAGGCACATACTGACACATATGCTGACACACCCAGGCATACAGTGATGCAAAAGGTGATACATCCAGGCACACAACGATGCATTCAGTGACACACCCAGTCACACACTAATGCATACGTTGACACACGCAGGCACACTCTGATTTAAACTTGAAAAGTAACAGATTTACAGTGGTTATAACATATTGACATACCTGTTTATGAAGGCACTTAAATGCTTAAATTATGTAATTTAATACTATATTACGAAAAGCTAACTGTATTGATTTTTTTTATTTCCAGACATCTACTCGTACTGAAAAACAGGGTTATAATGCTGAAAAAAACAGGCAGAAGAAAGAAACAGAGGAAAGGATATCATCTACGTACAACAGAGAGAGAAAAGGGACATGAGGCAGAGAATGTGGTTAAAGAGAAAAGAGCTGCCGATAAGAAAACTAAGAAGTTTCTTAGAATAGTATGTGGAAAAATACAAAGTGAGCAAAACCATGCAAATAAAAAAAGCAACATTTCAAATCAGCTAAGAAAAGAGATAAACTAAGTGACATTAAGACTAATAAATCTTATATGAAAACAGATAGTTTAACAAGAAGACAGAAGCAATTTAAGGAAATAAGAATCAGAATGTTTCATAGTAGGGTAATACAGAATTTGGTATGAACTATGAGACAGTATAAAAGGAGACGAGAAGCAGTCAAACAAAAACAACATATTGAGACTGTAGTTGATAAGGCATTTGCCCTGAAGAGGAAGCTATTTATTTGGATACTGAACAGAATGAGAACACTGGATAAAACAGTGTTGTCTATGAAGAGAAGAAGCTAAAAAAAGACTTGTGAATAGAGGAAATGTTTGTAAAATTTTCAGAGGAGAATGGAAGCATACGTCCAGTACTGAGTCTTTCTTTAATGAAGAAAGCTACTTCCAAGAAAACACATTAATGCATGCAGTTGCAACAACTGGTTGATGTTATGAAGTGAAAGATGGTACTCCCATTACAAATGAGAAGAAGGTTCCTAGAAATGTAGAGGAAGTGACAGCAGAAGTGGTACAAGGAAAATGTAGACAGGCCCCTGTATACAAATGGAACGGTAGCAGTATTTGCATTGATCATCAGGAATCAATTGATATATTGAGAACTTTCCAATGTAAATTTCCAAGTCTGAAACTGAAAATTGGCATTTTGCAAGGATAACATCCATGCCAAGTAAGGAAGTATACTAACTTACAGGGACATTCACTAGCATGTGCATCAAAGAAAGTGTGCAGAAGGGCCTTTCATTACTACAAGATGTTAGCTGTTCATCACTTTAAAATGCGAAATTTAGTTAGGAGACTTTACTTTGTGAAAACTCCTGCCTTATGTTTAGGAGAAATGAATAGAGCTCTATTGCATGGGACAGTAGAAGAGGTAGAAAAAGTTTGTAAAGATGTTCAGTTTAGTTTATTTTGTCCTGAAGAGTAGTCTACGGAAAATGAAAAGTTGGTATGTGCAGGTGTAGAGGAACAGGACATATGTATTGTGGCGCCTGAATCGAACTATGTCTCCCTGCCATTTTTGAGCTCAAAAGCCCTCTTGCACTTCAAAGCTACCCCATTCTTTTAAACATTTTAAATTGCGCCGTGTCTTTTATTTGAACCCTCTTACCTTTGGTCTTCATTTATTTCCTCCACCCGCTGACAGCTGCCTGTAGACCCTGGTCCGTCACGGCTTGTGCCGATTGTACGGAGGGTCGTCACGGCAACCAGCACAACTTCCGGTTGCCTGCCGGAAGTCTGAATTAGCGCTCCAGCCTTTCCCGCACCACACTCTATTTAGAGCAGGTCAGTGAGCGGACGCGCGCAGCGGCGCCTGAATCGAACTATGTCTCCCTGCCATTTTTGAGATCAAAAGCCCTCTTGCACTTCAAAGCTACCCCATTCTTTTAAACATTTTAAATTGCGCCGTGTCTTTTATTTGAACCCTCTTACCTTTGGTCTTCATTTATTTCCTCCACCCGCTGACAGCTGCCTGTAGACCCTGGTCCGTCACGGCTTGTGCCGATTGTACGGAGGGTCGTCACGGCAACCAGCATAACTTCCGGTTGCCTGCCGGAAGTCTGAATTAGCGCTCCAGCCTTTCCCGCACCACACTCTATTTAGAGCAGGTCAGTGAGCGGACGCGCGCAGAGGCGCGCCAAAGGCGCGCCAAAGGCAAGTCCGTCTGCGCCCGTCCGCGCCTGACCGACGCCAGAGGCCAGGACCCCTGCTTCCTGGCCGCCGTCACCGTCCCAGGTAACATGGCAACCCTAAAATACACGAACAGGGAATTAAAAGAGCTAAACAAACCCTGTATAGGACCTAACGCCATTTTAAAAGAGGCTCTATCTAGACATCATGGCATCTCCCTTCTACCGAGTGCTCCCAACTCAACCAAAATCACTACCCCTAACGACTTTAGTAAACCAGACGTACCCGATCTACTCACTGCCATTTACTTTAACGCACGCTCTATCCCCAAACACGCAGTTGAGATATGGAGTCTGTTAGATCTGGTCGTACCAAACTTCTGTTTTATCACGGAATCCTGGCTACATGAGCACGCTTCTCCTGACGTTCACATTGCCTTTCCACCTCAGTATAAAATCATCAGATTATACAGAAAGGAGAGAAGAGGGGGAGGTCTATTAATAGCCTCTACCAGGGATCTGAATATTACAATTCTAGACAATATCACTTCAGACCATCTAGAACTTTGTATTTTTAAACTTGATAGCTTATCCAATGGAACTTGGAGAGGGGCCTTAATCTATCGCCCCCCTGGCCCCAGAGGTGATTTCTCTGACACGCTATTAGAGACCCTTGTGCCTCATGTACTAGCCTCTGACAACTTCTTACTTATTGGAGATTTTAACCTCCACGCCGAGATTCTCTCTAACGTGGAGACTGACCAGCTGATCTCAAATATGAATACTCTCGGACTTGTCCAGCGGATCATTGGCCCTACCCACAAAGCAGGCCACACACTTGACCTCCTTTTTACAAATTACCCGGGAATCATTGCTGAACCCCCTGAGCCATTATTATGGACAGACCATCACTTATTAAAATTCACTATTCCCACAACAATGACTAAAAACGGCTCCAATAACGCGTCAATACTGCGAAGACCCTGGCGTAAAATCACCCTGTCCCTTTTTTCTAAACATTTTAGCTCAGACTTTTCAGGGACAAAAACAAATATACATCAGGCAGCACTAGATCTTGATAAAGCTATCCTGGCTGCGTTAGACAAAATTGCTCCCCTCACCCAGGTCAAAATCAAGCCCAGGTCTGCTCCCTGGTTCACAGACCTATTAAAAACTACAAAACTTCTGTGTAGGACTGCGGAGCGCAAATGGCGAAAAAGCAAAAGTACGGCTGACCGTGAAATCTATAAAAATATTCACCATGGCTATATGACTGACATCAAACAGGCAAAAAAACTCTTTCTCTTAAACAGAATAAATCTGGCAGAAAACTCAAGCAAAGAACTTTATCAAATTTTGAAAGAATTCACAGCTCCTATTAATCAGCCATCAATACCTGACTCCCAAACCTGGACCGACTCTCTTTCCGAATATTCGAAGAAAAAATCATGGTAATTTATTGGTCCTTTCCTTCACTACACAATTCAAATTCGGAAGACGTACACAGTATGTTCACTGACCCCTCCCGTATCCTGGTCGAATTCATCAAATTTGATACCAAAGCAGTCGCCACTGCCATGTTGAGGATAAAATCAGGTTCCCCCACTGATATGGAACCTTCCAAAATCCTTCCCATTGTCGCCCCGGTATTATTGGAAAGACTCACTGAGCTATTCAATAACTCACTTTTGGAAGCGGACTTTCCAAGAAGTTGGAAGGTGGCTAGGGTAAGACCGATCTTAAAAAGCCCACTGCCGACCCAATGCTGCTCTCCAACTACCGCCCAATATCTCTACTTCCCTACTTTGGGAAAATACTAGAATCTCTGATCAACCAGCAGCTCGTTAACCATCTGGAGAGTCAGGGACTGCTCGATCCCTCCCAATCAGGCTTTAGGGCGGCCCACAGCACTGAGACTGCTTTGGTCGAGGTAACAGATAACATCAGGCTGGCCTTGGATAAACATCAGTCAGCCATACTCGCTCTGCTCGATTTGTCCGCAGCCTTTGACACCATCTCCCACGGCACCTTAGAACATCGGCTTTGGGAGATAGGTGTCAGAGGCACGGCCCTTGAGTGGTTTAAGAGCTACCTAGCCGACCGCGTGACAACAGTACAGATCGGAAACAACCTCTCATGTGAGAGACCAGTAAAGATGGGAGTACCACAGGGCTCTATTCTGAGCCTGACCCTATTCAATCTGTACATGACCCCACTGGCCAAGGTGATCAGATCCTATGGATTTGATGTCATATCTTACGCAGATGACACTCAAATTCTGGTCACTATTGGCCCAGATCCTACTGAAACACAGCTACGCTTCAATAAATGCCTGTCCCACATCGACAGGTGGATGAGCTCCAATCATCTACAACTAAATGGAGCCAAGTCTGAGGTCATGCTCTTTGGCAATGCAAAGGAGCATTGGTCCACCGACTGGTGGCCATCCCATCTTGGCCTCTGCCCCACCCCCACATTGACGGTGCGGAACCTAGGTTTCCACATGGACAACCAATTGTCCATGAGGAACCAGGTCAATCATATCATTGGCACGTGTTTTGGAGTAATGCGTAGCCTTCGGAAGGTTTTCAAGTGGCTACCAGTGGAGGCCAGGAAACCATTAGTTCAAGGGTTGATAATAAACCGAATGGACTACGGAAACTCCCTACTGTTTTCAATTAACAATAACCTTCTGGACAGACTACAGATCTTGCAGAACACTGCGGCAAGGCTGGTCCTGGATCTTCCGCCCAGATCGCCTTCCGCACCCTGCTTAAGATCCCTTCACTGGCTACAAGTCAGAAAACGAATTATTTTCAAAGTTCTCTGTCTAGTCCATAAACAGTTGTACGGAAAAGGCCCGAGATACTGGACCAAGAAATTATGCTGGTACCAACCACGCAGGGCGCTTAGGTCCAGCAATCAGTTTTTGCTCACTCCTCTTAAGATACATACTGCCAGAAAAGGAGGACGATCTTTCTCCTTTCTTGCCCCATCATCCTGGAATAAAATTCCTATCCATCTGCGAAATGTCCCTGATCATAACTCTTTTCGCAAGAGGCTGAAGACATGGCTTTTTGACATCTGAACCACTTCACTTCTTTTCAGAGCTGTCTGCTAGCGCCATGAGACTTTCGAGTGATGTGTGCACTGTACAAATGCCCCCTGATTTGATTTGATATTAGTATTGATAACTTTGCACTAGTGATTGCAAAGTTTAACACAGTTTCTTCAAAGAAACCAAACTGTGGGGCCGATTCCGATTCGGGCCGGAAAACGTACCGACCGACTCGGTACGGGAATAAAGTCCGACCGACACGTACCTGCGCCGCCCGACCTGGGTAGTACGATGAAATGCATGTGAACCACGACCGACTCGTACGGAACACAAGCCGAACGAACAAACCGGACGGAAAAATGCTATCCGGCCGGAAAACTACGCGAATCTAACCGACCGACACGCACCCGGAAGGAACCCGAACGAATCCTAAACGCGAACACCGAGCCGCGCAGTACGATGCAATGCGTGGAAAACCCGACCGAGTCACACGGAGACCAAGCCGCACGACCGACACTCATACAAAACCCAGCCGAAGCAACCCAATACACCGCGACCGACGCGTACGCCGCACAATGAACCTAGCAGAAACACAGCGTGAACGACTCGGAGAAGCTCGCACAAGACAACTGCAGCATCCTACTCGGTCAGAAGAACGTCTCCTACATGCACAAAAAAGACAAAGGGAAAAATACAAAAAAAAGGGCCAAACAAGCAATGACAAAGCCAATAAATACTGGGGGAAAAAAAAATGGAACAAAGACACACCCACAACTCCACCCATATAAAGGCCACAAATCCCTACCATGATCCCTTGCAAATTCAACTGACCTGCCAGCACAGAACACCAACACACAGCAACAACAGACACACTCACAGCTCATCCATCACACAAGCCACACACCATTAGCACCTCAACAAATAGCACCCTCACATACACCCAGCAAAACCTACACACACACCCCCCCACTTGCACACACACACACACACACACATCAATCACCACCACCACCCATCACCATGCCCCCAAAGAAGAATCATAAGTTCCTAGACAGTGAATTGGAAGTCCTGGTAGATGAGATCCTCAGGGTAGAGCCACAGCTGTTTGGTACATTGGTCCAACAGACCCCAATGTCGCAGAAAACCAAGATGTGGGAGAGGATCGTCGACAGGGTCAACGCACAATCACCATGTTTGCGCACAAAGGAAGACATCCAGAACAGGTGGTATGATGTGCGCAGGAGGGTCAGGGACCTACTAAAGAAGGATTACATCGTGAGCCAGCGCACCGGCAGTGGCCCTCCTGCCAAACCACTATACCTCAGGCCCTGGGAGGAGAAGGTGCGGGCCATCCTACCACCAGTGAGCGTATATGGACTAACAAACATCCCAGAGCCTGGTGAGTACACAACTAATATACCCAATATTGTGTGGCAATACACACACATCACTGTCAAGGGGATAGTCAAACCATGCACCCTTAGCAAATCCACACCAACCAAAAGATAATCATACCAAGATGACTATGTTAGTCAGAGAAACACAATACCTGCCATCTCATAGTGATATGTAACAGTGTCATGACAGGTACAAACCTAACAATAAATAGAGCAAGCCAGTGGCACAAATACAACAAACAAACAGTCACATATGTTGCCACCACCAGAACACCACCTCACAGGGAAGCTCACTGAAAGGAAGGAATTCTGGATATGCTGGTCAAGTCAGTGTAGGTTATAGCATGATGGGAGTTGTAGTCACAGATATTGGCCAGCCTCACAATTGGCCCATCAACACCACTCTGAACCATGCTCACATCACAGGGAGTGGAAAACAACTGACAAGATGGCGGACACTGGGGACTGCTGTGGGGAGCACAAGGCCCTGCTGGGAACTGTGCACCAACCAACAGCAGGACACCACTGACTGACATCCTGAAAGCCAAATTGCACTCCCTGCAATGGAAGCACGTTCCATGGTGGGATATATGGCTGGGTGGGAAGGAGGACTGACAGCTCTGACCATAGTTACAAGCAGCTTTTCCCACACACCCCCTCAACACAAACTCCACACAACTCACAACTCACAAGGAGAATGCAATGCCTCACACTTTAATTTAATATCCCACAAAGAACCACCACACTGGGTTATGCTGTGTGAAGCACAGGGACACATTTGGGACTTGTAGCCAAACAAACACCAGGACAACACCGTCAGCCATCCTGGCAGCACAGGCACACTACCCCACAGGGAAGCAGAGTCAAAAGGAAGGAAGTATGGGCATGCTGGGAAGGGGGTGTAGGCAATAGCATGATGGGAGTGGTAGTCACAGATATTGCTCACCCTCACAATTGGCCCATCAACACCACTCTGAACCATGCTCACATCACAGGGAGTGGAAAACAACTGACAAGATGGCTGACACTGGGTACTGCTGTGGGGAGCACAAGGCCCTGCTGGGAACTGGGCACCAACAAACAACAGGACCACACTGTCAGCCATCTTGCAATTGCTGTCACACTCACATACAGTGAAGTACACTCAAAAGGAAGGAAGTATGGGCATGCTGGGAAGGGGGTTGTAGGCAATAGCATGATGGCAGTGGTAGTCACAGCTCAACATCCCCCACCCACATGGCCCAGCAAGCTAGCACTGAAGCATGCACATCTCACAGGGAGTGAAAAGCCACTTCAAAGATGTCTGACACTGCCCGCAGCTGTGGGGAGCACAAGGCCATGCTGGGAACTGGGCACCAACAAACAACAGGACCACACTGTCAGCCATCTTGCCATTGCTGTCACACTCACACACAGTGAAGTACACTCAAAAGGAAGGAAGTATGGGCATGCTGGGAAGGGGGGTGTATGCAATAGCATGATGGGAGTTGTAGTCACAGACATTGGTCACCCTCACAATTGGCCCATCAACACCACTCTGAACCATGCTCACATCACAGGGAGTGGAAAACAACTGACAAGATGGCGGACACTGGGGACTGCTGTGGGGAGCACAAGGCCCTGCTGGGAACTGTGCACCAACCAACAGCAGGACACCACTGACTGACATCCTAAAAGCCAAATTGCACTTCCTGCAATGGAAGCACGTTCCATGGTGGGATATCTGGCTGGGTGGGAAGGAGGACTGACAGCTCTGACCATAGTTACAAGCAGCTTTTCCCACACACCCCCTCAACACAAACTCCACACAACTCACCTAGGAGAATGCAATGCCTCACACTTTAATTTAATATCCCACAAAGAACCACCACACTGGGTTATGCCGTGTGAAGCACAGGGACACTCTTGGGACTTGTAGCCAAACAAACACCAGGACAACACCGTCAGCCATCCTGGCAGCACAGGCACACTACCCCACAGGGAAGCAGAGTCAAAAGGAAGGAAGTATGGGCATGCCGGGAAGGGGGGTGTAGGCAATAGCATGATGAGAGTTGTAGTCACAGATATTGCTCACCCTCACAATTGGCCCATCAACACCACTCTGAACAATGCTCACATCACAGAGAGTTGAAAACAACTGACGAGATGGCTGACAATGGTGCTCTGTTGTGGGGAGTACCAGGCCCTGTTGGGACCTGGGCACCAACCAACAGCAGGACACCACTGACTGACATCCTGAGAGTCAACCTGAACCCACTGCAAGGGTGGCATGCATCATGGTGGGATAACTTGGCTGGGTGGAGAAGGAGGGCCGGATGTCCACCAAATACAACCAATGCTGGCCATGCACACACCTCAACATTCAAATTTAAATGCCTCAGGTGTGCAGGACAATGTGCCACACCAATATCAACCTCTTACTGTGACAACTTAGGTCAATGCAATGTACAGGGCCGCATCCAGAGGTACAGTCACAACTGTCAGGTGTGTGAACCATTGATGCCTGTAGAAACATAACATACATTGTGTGTCTCTTCCAAAAACAGGTGATGATGGGGACACAGCAGCAGACGACGAGGAGTCCCAGTCCCAGGCTCAGGGGGACACTGAGCTCACTGGTGTGGAACAGCCTCTGCCCTCCTTGGATGGCGAAGACCCACCTGGCCCCTCCGGTGTGAGTCATCATGCAGCACCAGCAGGACCACCAGCTGCACCCCCTACACCCACCCTTCCAACAACTGCCAACACACAGACCACCCCCGCCGACACGGACAGACCAAGGACCACCAATGACAACAGCACCGGGACCCTGGGCCAACGTCGAGCTACGGACAACGACCCCAGTAACAACCCCCAAGGGGGCCTAGGGACACCTGTGCGTGCCACCGCAGGTCCCACACGTGTCGCCAGGGGTGGTGGGAGGGGTGGTAGACATAGGTCGCTGTTTGCAGAGGGGTCTGGACTGCATGATGACCCACAAATGGTACGCATTGCTGATGCGTACCAGAATAGCACCGGAGAGGTCACCCAGGTAGTAGGGATCCTCAAGTACATTCAACAGCAGCAGGCTGCCCATCATGCCCGCTTGGACTCACACATGTCCTGTGTGGAGACACACATGGCTGGCATGGAGTCCAAGTGGGACACATTGCAAGAACTGACAGCGGTGCATAGGGACATATTGACATGCCTCCGCCAGATTAGCACCAACATGGCCACACCTCCCTGTGTGCCCACAACATCTGGTGCTGCAACACCTGCAACTGCCACAGGGAGAGAGGAGGACTCTGGCGGAGAGTCCCCTGCACCGCAGCAGCCTGCACGTGAGGGTCCCCCCCCAAAGAAGAGGGGTCATCCGAGGAAGGAAAACTGAGAGGTCGATGGCCATGTACATCCCCCAGGAAGCCAACACCTGTTCTGGAAATCTCCTTTGTGTACAAACTGTTCACCCTGTCGAATGCAACACAACTCACCCACATGACATGGGGAGTTCAAGTTGGACTAATGTATCAGATCACTGTTGACTTTACCCTGGACATTTCTGCTACCAAGACTTCCAACTCATCTGGGAACTTTGGATTCCAATCCCAATGTATAGCACCCACCATCCTGTGCACTAACCTCACACATTTATGTAATAAACTCACCAATACACCATACTTGCCTCTGTTGTCATTCCAACATTGTTATTGTCACGGAGATGATGAACTGCCAAATGACACCGTGCAAGCTAACTGCCACAGCAAGTACAACACCGTCATGTGAGTCATGGCGACGTGACACATATGAGGGAGACACACCACTAGGGCCACACAACACATACACACCAGGGCCATCGGACTCATCGCCTACACTGATGTTGCCAGGAAATATTGTGGAATGCACAGACACCACACCTATTCAGAGTCTGTGTTAACTAGCCCACAGGTGCAGTAAGCAAATGTCAGTCAGAAGTGTGACCACAGACAACGCACATCCCAAAGTGAAGCACAGGTTTATTACACATTTGCAACATGTTGTTTCCACTACAGATGCAAGGTAATCCCACATGGCAGTGGCCACACAGTCAACAAGTGTAGAAGAAAGGAAGTCCAGGGGTGTGGGGCACATCACCTGTAGGGAAACGACTGCCTCCACCCTGGAAGTTGAATCATGGTGTCGGGGGATCCGAGTTGACCAAACAACTCTGAAAGTACCCTGTGAAGGACAGACATGACACACAGTTAAAAGCACTGAAGAACAGGTCAGAACTGCAATACTCATGCCCAATACATGTCACAAGATACCTACACAAAACCAAGTTAGCATGTCAACACTGTTGGGGAGAACAGACTACCTGTAAGGACACATTGCTGCACGCATACAGTCAAGTAACACATGGACACACTCAAACAGCAACAGAGCACCACCAACACATATCATGCAATCTCAAATCATTGACATGACATCTCTGGATACTCACATTCAGCTGAAGAAGCTGGTGATGAGCTGTGTGCGGACATCACCATCATCATCATCATCACTGGCATCGTGGCCCAGGACAGGATCCTCCACAGGTGGTGGATGTTGGTCATCGTCATCCAGGATGAGAGGCAATTCCTTCCGCACTGCCAGGTTGTGTAGCATGCAGCAGACGATGACAATCTTGCACACCTTTGCTGGGGCATATGGGAGGGCCCCTCCTGTCTTGTCCAGGCAGCGGAAGCGGCTCTTCAGGAGACCAAATGTCCGCTCGATCACTCTCCTGGTCCGACCATGTGCCTCATTGTAGCGCATCTGTGCTGGTGTCACAGGGTTCCTGAGGGGTGTCAGCAACGACGGCATGTAGGGGTATCCGGAGTCACCTACAGACAGACAATTGCACATTAGCTGAGTTGGAAAAGAGTGCGGAATACAACATAGCAGAACACACACAATGGTACAAAGTCAGTACACACCGACGAGCCAGGCACGCTGGTTCCGCATCTGTGACATCATCCTCGGGATGCGACTACTCCTCATCACAAAGGCATCGTGTGCCGAACCAGGGAAACGTGCACACACATGTGAGATGCTCATATCTGCAAGACATACCACCAGAGCATTGACCGAGTGATAATGTTTACGGTTCCTGTATGCCTGCTCATGTGCTTGTGGTGGTACCAAAGCCACATGTGTACCATCAATGGAGCCAATGACATGTGGCATCCTCCCCAGGGCATAGAAGTCACTCTTGACGTCAGTGAGTTGTTGACGTTTAGGGAAATAGATGTACTGGTTCAGGCATCTCAACATTGCCTCCAAATATCGCGTAGCACACGGCTGAACATAGTCTGTGACATCCCACCAGCAGACGCCACAGTGTGTTGAAAGGTACCGGTGGCAAAGAAGTGTAGGGCTGCCATCACCTTCACCTTGGGGGTCAGCGCTGTAGGGTACGGCCGGCCAGGCTGCAAATGTGGGGCCAAGCGCACTGCCAAATCCTCAATCAGCTGCCTGGTGAAGCGGTACCGTCGGATGCAGTCACGTTCCACCATCGTTGCAAGGTCAGGGAATGGTCTATGGACAGCTGGTGCCCTGCAGTGCATAGGTGAGGGAAGAAAGATTGTCAGTCACCCCACATATGTGGCATAGATCAGACTCAATATCACATGATACATCATTACGAGACACAAGTACATGATGTGTGTGCTGTTCCGTAAGGACATGTATGGCACCAAAATGGACAACATCGAACATCACAGTTCAACATGTGTCCTCAGCAAGTCCCAGGTTGTGCTATGGGATATTATTAGGCTGTGCCACAGTACCCATGTACTGCTGTCACGTTCCAAACACACACCAAAGTGACATGTGAGGACAGATGTGCCCCAGGCATCACAGCTCATTGACAGGTAGATTCCCAGGGACCCTGTATTGCCACATGGACACTGGCATGACATGGTGCATCATGAATACACCACAGCAAAACAACCATGACCCCCACAGGTAGTGCTCCCTGTTGCCTCGGCAGGACAGACATGGACGTCTGTGACACACACACGCACAACATCAAAGTCCATGCACAAACAACGTGTATGTGGAAACCGTCTCCCATTGTGCACATGGAATCAGAGACATTGTAAACACAACATGCACACAGACTGTGGAGGGCCATCACTATTGTGGCAATGGGTCACCCTGTGACGTACATACCGTCCCACATGGGACTCAGGGGGTATGTGACATGACATACACATACACAACCTGGAAATGTGACCATGCCACATGCTCTGAAATGAACAGTTGCACATCACATTGGTCATGTGCACAACACACAAAGGAACCTGTCCCCATGAACACGTGCACAGCCTGGGAGTGGCTGCCCCCAAGTGCCACCCCAAAAACCACATGTTGACCCCCATACACAGAAAAGGTAATGCAGCCTTACATGCCTTAGGATACAGTGTGGACAGGTTGTGGTGATGTAGGTGTGCCCCTGAGTCCCTGGCAAGTATATGTTACTGGCATACGTTCACCAGTGACAAGCATGGTGACATATGCGAGAGACCTGTACAGGGAAGCGTCGTACAGCAATGGACCGATCGGTGTGCACGCACTGGCCATTGAATCTGTTGTGAGCGGGTACGCGTTGTACCCTGAATACGCGTTGTACAGCAATGGACCGATCGGTGTGCACGCACTGGCCATTGAATCTGTTGTGAGCGGGTACGCTTTGTACCCCGAATACGGGTTGTACAGCAATGGACCGATCGGTGTGCACGCACTGGCCATTGAATCTGTTGTGTGCGGGTACGCGTTGTACAGCAATGGACCGATCGGTGTGCACGCACTGGCCATTGAATCTGTTGTGAGCGGGTACGCGTTGTACCCCGAATACGCGTTGTACAGCAATGGACCGATCAGTGTGCACGCACTGGCCATTGAATCTGTTGTGTGCGGGTACGCGTTGTACAGCAATGGACCGATCGGTGTGCACGCACTGGCCATTGAATCTGTTGTGTGCGGGTACGCGTTGTACAGCAATGGACCGATCGGTGTGCACGCACTGGCCATTGAATCTGTTGTGAGCGGGTACGCGTTGTACCCCGAATATGCGTTGTACAGCAATGGACCGATCGGTGTGCATGCACTGGCCATTGAATCTGTTGTGTGCGGGTACGCGTTGTACAGCAATGGACCGATCGGTGTGCACGCACTGGCCATTGAATCTGTTGTGAGCGGGTACGCGTTGTACCCCGAATACGCGTTGCACAGCAATGGACCGATCGGTGTACACGCACTGGCCATTGAATCTGTTGTGTGCGGGTACGCGTTGTACAGCAATGGACCGATCGGTGTGCAAGCACTGGCCATTGAATCTGTTGTGAGCGGGTACGCGTTGTACCCCGAATACGCGTTGTACAGCAATGGACCGATCGGTGTGCACGCAGTGGCCATTGAATCTGTTGTGAGCGGGTACGCGTTGTACCCCGAATACGCGTTGTACAGCAATGGACCGATCGGTGTGCGCGCACTGGCCATTGAATCTGTTGTGTGCGGGTACGCGTTGTACAGCAATGGACCGATCGGTGTGTATGCACTGGCCATTGAATCTGTTGTGTGCGGGTACGCGTTGTACAGCAAGGGACCGATCGGTGTGCACGCACTGGCCATTGAATCTGTTGTGAGCGGGTACGCGCTGTACTCCGAATACGCGTTGTACAGCAATGGACCGATCGGTGTGCACGCACTGGCC
Organism: Calotriton arnoldi; assembly: GCA_963921515.1. Lineage (NCBI taxonomy): Eukaryota > Metazoa > Chordata > Amphibia > Caudata > Salamandridae > Calotriton > Calotriton arnoldi. The sequence goes on along the minus strand of CAWUFW010007804.1, from coordinate 27,112 downwards.
ATTGAATCTGTTGTGTGCGGGTACGCATTGTACAGCAATGGACCGATCGGTGTGCATGCACTGGCCATTGAATCTGTTGTGAGCGGGTACGCGTTGTACCCCGAATACGCGTTGTACAGCAATGGACCGATCGGTGTGCACGCACTGGCCATTGACTCTGTTGTGTGCGGGTACGCGTTGTACAGCAATGGACCGATCGGTGTGCACGCACTTGCCATTGAATCTGTTGTGAGCGGGTACGCGTTGTACCCCGAATACGCGTTGTACAGCAATGGACCGATCGGTGCGCACGCATTGGCTATGGCCTGGCATGGCAACGGACGCGTTTTCAAATGTTTAACGAGTCTGATGCTGTGATTTCAGTTGCCCACCCACAACAATGTTGCAAATGCATGGGTGTCATGAAGTTGAACTTTTGAAGGATGCTGTGGGCGTGTGTAAGTGGTGCAATTCCATGGATTGGCCAGATTCAGAAGATGCAAACGACTTGGACCTATCACTTTGGACACATGGGACAGTATCTGCCTCAGCAGCACACATATAATGCTGGCTGTTCCCCTGAGGGATCACTTGCCTGCACTACATGCTCCAGGACGACATCTGCCACCACCACTGCTGCTGTCACTACATCCTCTGGATCCTGCAATGGCACGTACTGTGGAGAGAGCCCCAGCCTTCAGCGCTGAGGAGAAACAGGCCCTGCTGGACAGCCTCCTTCCACAGTACAGCAAGCTGTATGGGAAACCAGGGGAGCAGGTGAGTGTGCTGTCCACTGCCTTACAAATGTGCATGTCCTCTGACTAGCCAGACTTACAGTCTGCAGGCCACTGGCTAGCAGGCTCACTGAGTAGTTGTCACACCCCATAGTGTGTAGTTATATGCACTGAACAGATATAGTGCAGTAACAGTGCATTCAAACAAGGTTTGACTTCCCAGGCAATGATACCATGTAGTAACTTCTGGCAAACTGTTCATAGCCATCCTTGCACTGCCCGTGTACATCATGTGCCCCTGTGATTGAGACATGTATATCCAAATGTGTGATGCACGGATTTGTTGCATGTGTAGTAATGGCCTTTACACTTTGTCATCCTCACAGGTTGATGCCCACCAGAAGCAGGAAATATGGCTGGACATCGCCCGGGCAGTAAGGTCTGTGGGGGTCTACAAGCGCCGGATCCGCAACTGCCAGAAGAGGTGGCAGGACCTTTGGGGCTGGACCCGGAGGATCGCAAGGGTCCAGCTGAAGCTGTCGCCTCCTCGCAGGAGGGGCGGACACCGGACCCTGACCCCCCACATGCTCAGGATCCTGGCGGTGGTCTTCCCTGATCTGGATGGGCAGCTGAAGGGCAGACAGCAGCAAGGAGGGGCTGAGTCCATGACTGCACTGTGAGCTTTGTCTGACATGCTATGTGCCCTCCTCTGGCCTGGTTAAACTTCAACAGTACATCAGCTATGTGGTCCAGGACCCATGTCCCTCAATTGTGCACTGCACACTCCTCATCTGATACCCAGGTGTGGCCCTTGCAGTAAGGAAATTGTGTCACTTGGGTGCTGTGTCCTTGCATTTTGCTTAGCTCAAGGTGTGGGACAGCATTTGTTCACGTAACTCTGTGGTGGGCTTAATGGGTGGGTCCATTGCTTACACAATACCTGAGTTCTGACATGTAATCTGCGTGTTACTTTGATATGTGGTCCAATTGCTGATCTGACTCACCACAGGTGCCTGGGGTATTTGGCACACACCCATGCTGCGGGTGGGAACAATGTTTGGGCCACAGGAGTATGTATATCACGTGTGTCACACATGCTTGCCACCTGCCCACTGTCCAGGGCTCATCCCTCTTCCACGTGGAGCAGGACAGTCATGCCTACTCCAGGGCATACAATACACTCTGTACTCCCACTCCCGTGTATCAGCTGACACGTTGTGCTCAGTGAAATGTTCCCTCAGGTGTCTGCCTCTGTGTCATTGTGCTGTGGCTTCATTGTCAGGACTACTGGGGTGTTCATCGGTTTGGGCTCAGCATGCTACTGGAGATGTGACAATAGTAGACGATACTTGTGTGACATATAGGTGTTTGATCACTTGACTGTGCAGACTGGGGTATGCGAAAGTGAAGTACAGGCAGCTGTTTCCCATTCACATCAGTTTGTGATGTGCTCAGGTTCCGAGGGTTGGGTTTCATGTCTCCCATATGTCCAATTGTTATGACGTGGACAAATGAGAGTTCAGAGGATGTGGTTTGTGGGGGATGGACATGTGCACTTGTCAGCTACAGGACTTGCATTCCCCATGACCTAGAATTGTGACACGGTGCAGACTGTTGATGTCTGGCTGCCCTGCCCATGTGACTGGAGACAGTGATGTATGACTTTGCAGGCATGCCTGTGCCATGGCATTAAACTTCCTAGGAGTGATCCTGCAGGGGAGTGACATGTGCTACATGCACCCCATTGTGGCATTGACTATCAGGACATGGGTGCATCATGGTGTCTGGTGCTGGTATGCATCACATGCATTTCAAATATTGACTCTGCCCATCCCTTTATCCGGACACCTGTACTGACTCAGTGGCAAGAGTTGTGATGTGTGCATGTTCACATACATCACCGTGTTCTCTGCACTGTCCAACTACAGTGTAGGTGGTGCATGTGTCCACAATGGGGTATTGCCATCCGACAGACACCAGACCGATGGGTGCAAGGCCAGGAGGGATGTGAGTGCCATGGTTGACCATCAGACTGACAATTGGCTTCTCCTACTCTGTTTGGGCACTTTTGGCAATGTTCAACTAAGGATGCCAGGGCTTGCTCTGTAATGTGCTGTATTTACTGTGGTTTTGTGCGGTTAGTGCAGGTGACTGATGTCTGTCTGTTTCCCTAATTGTTTGCAGATACATCCACGGCCACAGGAGGGGACAGCTCCACGGACCAGGAGGAGCCGCAGAGCCAGACTGGGTCAGCAGCCGAGGAGTGGTCGGAGGGACCCAGTGGCACGGACGGCGAGGGGAGCCACACCGAGGAGTCCTCAGCACCATCCACCTCAGCTGATGACCACAGCAGCTCGGGGGATGACTCCCTTGTGGAGGCGGGTGTCAGCAGCCACCACATCCCAGCTACTATTGCTGTCCCCGCCACCACCACCACCACCGCCGCCCTCTCATTGGCTCCCATTCCAGTGGTCCGTGGAGGCTCCCGTGTTCGGGAGCATGTCTCCTTCGTGCCAGGCACCGCAGCCCCTGCCCCTGTGTCCCCTGCTGCCCTGAGTGAGGAGTCTGTGTACCTTCTTCGCCAGCTCCATGTAGGGCAGACAGCAATGCTGAGTGTCCTCCATGCCCACACCACTCTGTTGACTCAGCTGGTGTCGTTCATGGAGGGCATCTCATCGGGCATGTCTGCCCTACAGAGGAGCAATAGGTCCATGGACTCCTCCCTGACAGCAGCAGTGTCCCTCCTCCAACAGTCCCTCACCCCTCCTACCTCTGCCCCATCCACACTTCCTGGCACCCTACCTGTCCCAAGCACATGCACACCTGCACATTCACCCAAACACACAGACACGAGCAGCACAGACACACCCACTACAAAAACAAGATGTGCACGCAGGCATCCTCAGGGGACTGATACCACACCCACAGGGGAAGGGGTACATACACACACACAGGCATCCACAGTATCTCCGCAGTCCTCCGATACCTCTCCCTCCAAGGCCCCTTCCCTTGCCTCACCTGCAACCCCACCTACAAAGCAGCTCTTCCTCTGTGACCTCGGCCTCTTCCCCTCCGATCCAGCTGATCCAGCATACAGGGGGAAGAGGAAGTCCAACCACACAGAGGGAGTGCCCTCGCCCCCGGATAACCTCCCCCAGGCGCAGACAGACTGAGGCCCCCATCCGCAAGTCCCCCCGGACCCGGAAGAGCAAGACCCCGCCACCACCCTGCAGCTCAAACACCAAGTCTCCTTCCTCCATCCCTCATGCCCCCACTCCACAGGTTCCCCCACCACACCCTGCCCCAGGTTCCCCCACCCACAGACACACCATCCCCAGAAAGATCCGGCCTTCTCCCCCTACCACTTGCTCTTCCAGCACCACCCCCCGCTGCGCTTGTATGTGCCACTGGTGTGGAGAGCGTGTCCTCCCCCTCTGTCCTGCCCACCTTACCTGAACCCCATTCTACTCCCCTGGAGATAGGCACTGCAGTGGAGTCCACTACCACCCTGTCTGACTTGGGCACTGCAGTGGGGAACCTGTCCACTTCATCTGCACGGCCTACTGCAGTCGTGCCGGCACCCACACCATCTGCCTCATGCCCCCCAGTTGTGCCGGCACACATCATGTCAGACGCCTCCACTGCAGTTGACAGTGACTCTCCAGCACCCACCACCCCTTCCCTGCCTCCTTCTGGTGGGCCGTGATCCTGTCCCTGCGGTGCCTGGCCTGCCCCCCCGTATGCCCCTCCGAGGGGAATGTCCCTGCTCCATATTAGTGCAGGCATGCAAAGGGTGACATCTGGCACTGTCACCCTGTTTGGACTATTGTAATGGACTGGCCATTGGCCTTTGTTATGATTCTGGACTTTCACTTCATCACACAAAAATGCTGAATAAAGCTACTTTCTGTTCTCTAGTGGTTTTGCTTCTGATGTACATGATGTTGATGATGCTAACCGTGCCCTTGCTGCACTGATGGTGAATTTTGATATCAGGGAGATGAAGTGTTACTGTGCAGGACCCCATGTGGTCCAGGGGGGAAGTGTCCTATCCTGTTGTGTATCCATGTCATCCTTTGCAGCAATAAGAGGGTGTCATATTTTCAATATTTGGCAATGGTTTTTCCTACATTTATTTGCAATATCACATCTGTGGCTTACACCCCTGCACATCTGTTGTGCTTGCCATTTTTCAATTTGTCTGTTTCCCTGACCGTGTGACCATCTCCCCTGGACATGCAAGTTCTGGCATCAATGGGGAAGGACTCATCTGTGTGATCAGTGCAACTTGCTATACATGTGTGTTGGATCTGTGCAGATGGTGTCAGTGAAACTGCCATGACCAGGCTGATGTGACGAGAGCCTTCATTTTGTGCTAATTGTTGACTGAGTGACCAAGTGTTCTGCTGACATGATAGAGCCCTGCAGAGACAACGTATGGCACAGATTTCCTTACACAGGAGTGGAGTGCCCTCATGGCAGTGTGTAATTCTGTGACATTGCCTGAGCCCAAGGTGTGTGTTGTGTGTGCATGTCTGTGTGTGTTCACTTCCGTTTTGCAACACAGGCTGGGATCCCTAGTGATGTTCCTGTTTGTGATGCCTGCTGAGTTGACCTATGTTCCCCCAAGATCTTCGCCCTGGGTTCTCTGGGATGTGGGTGCATGGCACATTACTGGTCATCAGGGTGTCATCCATAGGTGTGTTTGCTGTCAGGGCTGAGTTTGTGGGCAAACGCAGATGAGACACAGTCAGGTTTCCCCTTGGCACTTGTTGGTTACACATGTCATGTAATTTCCAGTTTGTGTTAGCTTTCAGTGATTGTGACACGTTGTGTGTGTGACTGCTGCCACTCCTCTGGGTCAGAGCTGCAATGTTGGAAGTTGTCTATGTGTGTTCTTTGTGGGTGACCTTGACTTCTTCATTGGTGTGTGACTGTGTCCGGGATCACATTGATTGTGGTGGATTTCACATTATGCCCATGTACAGCGTACTGTGCAGTGTGTCAGACATTCACAAGTCTTGTTGACTGGCCATGTGTGATGGGTTTCTGCACCTTAGTTCCCACCACCACCCCTGGGATTGTCATGGGTGCATGTGCAATGTCACCAGTCCATGTGAGCTCCACTGCTGCACATTGGTGGAGATCAAGGTGTGTGGTGTTGAGTGTGTGCAAATGTGAGTTGTTGCATGGCTAGACCCCTGCCTCCATGTTGGCCTTGGCTGACAGGACGTGCTGATTGATTTGTGCTTGTGTAGGTGTGATGGTAGTTTGTTGCTCAGGACACATGACTGTGGTTCACAGTGTGAACGACATCTAGCTTTGTCATCACAGTGGGATCATAATGCAGGCCACGGTCACCACGATGTGGGGTCCCTGGGGGTAGTGCTGTGGTGGGTCTGTCTCTTGCTGTGTTATTAGCTGTTCCCACAAGCTTGTGTGACATGTGTAATTTGGGCTCCCTCTCATCTAACAATGCCTGTTTGCCCACATAGGGGAATCCTATCCATGAGTTACTTTTGTGTGGCACTGTGTATACATCTGTGTAATTGTGATTCAGGCCTCCTCATGTGTTGTGTTGATGCCTGGGGACACTGGCACACCCCCCCTCACCTGCTGTGTTTGATCTGCAGTGTGAGGCTGCCTGTTTGTGTTTGTGCATCTGCACCACTGCATTGGCATATTTTTAGTGTGGCATTGGCTGTGTGTTGTTTGGTGTGTTTCCCCTGCTGTCCCTGGGACTCCTAGGTCATCAGTCAGCACAATGATCATGGTTTGTATGTCCCATTGCTGCCATGGTATGGTATTTGTTCACCTGACATCTACAGTCTCCAAAGGATATCTACATTTGTGTGTCCATTGGTGCAGATATGTGGGGCTGCATTATGATGGTCACTTCTGTCATTGTGTTATTGAGGGATGTTGACAATGTCAACCCCCATGGGTGATGTTTGTCTGCACATGGCCAAAGGTATGTCTTATTTGCACTGCACTGTTTGCCTCACCCAATGTATGTTGGTATGGGACACAAGCACTACTATGCCACTGATGTGTTTGTTGTTCTGTGACCAGGAATCATCCATGCTGTTTGGCATTTGCAGCTTTTTCCATGACAACACTTACCTTTTGGTCACTGTGATGATGGGGGTTTAGGCCCCATTGCCACAATGTTCAAAATGTGCTTCAGCTATGGACCCCACACTTACCTTTTGGTCACTGTGATGATCGGGGTTTAGGCCCCATTGCCACAATGTTCAAAATGTGCTTCAGCTATGGACCCCACACTTACCTTTTGGTCACTGTGATGATGGGGGTTTAGGCCCCATTGCCACAATGTTCAAAATGTGCTTCAACTATGGGCCCCACACTTGCCTTTTGGTCACTGTGATGATGGGGGGTTTAGGCCCCATTGTCACAATGCTCAGAATGGGCTTCAGCTATGGGCCCCACACTTACCTTTTGGTCACTGTGGTGATGGGTGTTATGCCCCATTGCGACAGTGGTCATGGTCTGCTTGCATTGTGGAGGCCACACACATTTATGTGTGACACATGTGATAGGGGGTCACATTGTATGCTCAATGACATGTTCAGTGTTGTGGGCATTTGACACAGTCTACACACGCTTGTCATGGTGTTGGCGGGTTGTATTTTCAGACATTCCTTATGTTGGAGTATGCTGGATGTGTCATGCATTTCCCGTCCTATGTTTAGGGGTGGTGGTAGTGGTAGGCATCCATCCCCCCTGAGTAGGGGTGGTGGTAGTGGTAGGCATCCAGGCCCTCCTGAGTAGGGGTGGTGGTAGTGGTAGGCATAAAGGCCCCTATGAGTGGGGATGGTAGTAGTGACAGGCATCCATCCCCCTATGAGTGGGGATGGTAGTAGTGACAGGCATCTGGCACCCCCTGAGTAGGGGTGGTGTTAGTGGTAGGCATCCATCCCCCTATCAGTGGGGATGGTAGTAGTGACAGCCATCCAGCCCCCCATGAGTAGGGGTGGTGGTAGTGGTAGGCATCCAGGCCCCCCTGGGTAGGGGTGGTGGTAGTGGTAGGCATCCAGCCCCCCCTGAGTAGGGGTGGTGGTGGTGGTAGGCATCCATCCCCCTATGAGTGGGGATGGTAGTAGTGACAGGCCTCTGGTACCCCCTGAGTAGGGGTGGTGGTAGTGGTAGGCATCCATCCCCCTATTAGTGGGGATGGTAGTAGTGACAGGCATCCAGCCCCCCCTGAGTAGGGGTGGTGGTAGTGGTAGGCATCCAGGCCCCCCTGAGTAGGGGTGGTGGTAGTGGTAGGCATCCAGCCCCCCCCTGAGTAGGGGTGGTGGTAGTGGTGGGAATCCAGGCCCCCCTGAGTAGGGGTGGTAGTAGTGACAGGCATCCAGCCCCCCCTGAGTAGGGGTGGTGGTAGTGGTGGGAATCCAGGCCCCCCTGAGTAGGGGTGGTGGTAGTGGTAGGCATCCAGCCCCCCCTGAGTAGGGGTGGTGGTAGTGGTAGGCATCCAGGCCCTCCTGAGTAGGGGTGGTGGTAGTGGTAGGCATCCAGGCCCCTATGAGTGGGGATGGTAGAGGTGACAGGCATCTGGCACCCCCTGAGTAGGGGTGGTGGTAGTGGTAGGCATCCAGCCCCCCCTGAGTAGGGGTGGTGGTAGTGGTAGGCATCCAGGCCCTCCTGAGTAGGGGTGGTGGTAGTGGTAGGCATCCATCCCCCTATGAGTGGGGATGGTAGTAGTGACAGGCATCTGGCACCCCTGAGTAGGGGTGGTGGTAGTGGTAGGCATCCATCCCCCTATTAGTGGGGATGGTAGTAGTGACAGGCATCCAGCCCCCTGAGTAGGGGTGGTGGTAGTGGTAGGCATCCAGGCCCCCTGAGTAGGGGTGGTGGTAGTGGTAGGCATCCAGCCCCCACTGAGTAGGGGTGGTGGTAGTGGTAGGCATCCAGGCCCTCCTGAGTAGGGGTGGTGGTAGTGGTAGGCATCCAGGCCCCTATGAGTTGGGATGGTAGTAGTGACAGGCATCTGGCACCCCCTGAGTAGGGGTGGTGGTAGTGGTAGGCATCCATCCCCCTATTAGTGGGGATGGTAGTAGTGACGGGTATCCAGCCCCCCCTGAGTAGGGGTGGTGGTAGTGGTAGGCATCCAGCCCCCCCTGAGTAGGGGTGGTGGTGGTAGTAGGCATCCATCCCCCTATGAGTGGGGATGGTAGTAGTGACAGGCATCTGGCACCCCCTGAGCAGGGGTGGTGGTAGTGGTAGGTATCCATCCCCCTATTAGTGGGGATGGTAGTAGTGACAGGCATCCAGCCCCCCCTGAGTAGGGGTGGTGGTAGTGGTAGGCATCCAGGCCCCCCTGAGTAGGGGCAGTGGTAGTGGTAGGCATCCAGCCCCCCCTGAGTAGGGGTGGTGGTAGTGGTGGGAATCCAGGCCCCCCTGAGTAGGGGTGGTGGTAGTGGTAGGCATCCAGGCCCTCCTGAGTAGGGGTGGTGGTAGTGGTAGTCATCCAGGCCCCTATGAGTGGGGATGGTAGTAGTGACAGGCATCTGGCACCCCCTGAGTAGGGGTGGTGGTAGTGGTAGGCATCCATCCCCCTATTAGTGGGGATGGTAGTAGTGACAGCCATCCAGCCCCCCCTGAGTAGGAGTGGTGGTAGTCATCCAGGCCCCCCTGAGTAGGGGTGGTGGTAGTGGTAGGCATCCAGCCCCCCCTGAGTAGGGGTGGTGGTAGTGGTGGGAATCCAGGCCCCCCTGAGTAGGGCTGGTGGTAGTGGTAGGCATCCAGCCCCCCCTGAGTAGGGGTGGTGGTAGTGGTAGGCATCCAGGCCCTCCTGAGTAGGGGTGGTGGTAGTGGTAGGCATCCAGGCCCCTATGAGAGGGGATGGTAGTAGTGACAGGCATCTGGCACCCCCTGAGTAGGGGTGGTGGTAGTGGTAGGCATCCAGCCCCCCCGAGTAGGGGTAGTGGTAGTGGTCGGCATCCAGGCCCTCCTGAGTAGGGGTGGTGGTAGTGGTAGGCATCCATCCCCTATGAGTGGGGATGGTAGTAGTGACAGGCATCTGGCACCCCTGAGTAGGGGTGGTGGTAGTGGTAGGCATCCATCCCCCTATTAGTGGGGATGGTAGTAGTGATAGGCATCCAGCACCCCCTGAGTAGGGGTGGTGGTAGTGGTAGGCATCGAGCCCCCCTGAGTAGGGGTGGTGGTAGTGGTAGGCATCCAGGCCCCCTGAGTAGGGGTGGTGGTAGTGGTAGGCATCCAGCCCCCCTGAGTAGGGGTGGTGGTAGTGGTAGGCATCCAGCCCCCTGAGTAGGGGTGGTGGTAGTGGTAGGCATCCAGGCCCCCCTGAGTAGGGGTAGTGGTAGGCATCCAGCCCCCCCTGAGTAGGGGTGATGGTAGTGGTAGGCATCCAGCCCCCCTGAGTAGGGGTGGTGGTAGTGGTAGGCATCCAGCCCCCCCTGAGTAGGGGTGGTGGTAGTGGTAGGCATCCAGCCCCCTATGAGTTGGGATGGTAGTAGTGACAGCCATCCAGCCCCCCATGAGTAGGGGTGGTGGTAGTGGTAGGCATCCAGCCCCCCCTGAGTAGGGGTGGTGGTAGTGGTGGGCATCCAGGCCCCCCTGAGTAGGGGTGGTGGTAGTGGTAGGCATCCAGCCCCCCTGAGTAGGGGTGGTGGTAGTGATAGGCATCCAGCCCCCTATGAGTGGGGATGGTAGTAGTGACAGGCATCTGGCACCCCCTGAGTAGGGGTGGTGTTAGTGGTAGGCATCCATCCCCCTATGAGTGGGGATGGTAGTAGTGACAGCCATCCAGCCCCCCATGAGTAGGGGTGGTGGTAGTGGTAGGCATCCAGGCCCCGCTGAGTAGGGGTGGTGGTAGTCTTAGGCATCCATCCCCCTATGGGTGTGTATGGCATTGGTGGTAGCCATCCTGCCCCTATGGTGCTGCTGTTGCTGGTGTACGTCATTTCTGCATCCCTATGTGTGTGTGACATATGTTGGGTACGTGTGGTTTGTTTGTGTGGTGGGTGTTTGACTTACCGTCTTCGCCGTACGCGTCCGTACTGGTCCCGGTAATAGATGTAGAGTATTGGTAGGACCTGCGCGATGGGATTCATGGTTTGTTCTTCTCGTTCGTGTTTCTCGTGGCTTCGACTCGTACTCGTCGCTGGCTTGTTCGTCTCGTAGCCGTGGATCGTCTTGTGGCACGAATCGGAGCTTAAGTGCAGCTCTCCCGGATGCTCTGACATGCCGGACGTAGCGACGGGTTCGGCGCGTACGGAATGCGCATCGTACTAGTCCGGCCGGAAGGTGCTGTGTATTTGGTTCCGTGCGACTCGATTGGACGTTTACGGATCCGGCTCGGGCGGGGAACAGGAGCAGTAATGGGTGAGTATGGCTCGCTCGGAATCTGGGCTGTTATGCGCATCGTACTTGTTCGTTCGGACGACTGTTCGAATCGGTCGGGAAACACGCGTTCGGCTTGGTTTTTTTGCAGCCGAATACTATTGGGTGCCCTACCGGCCGAGATCGGAATCGACCCCTGTGTCTGTTTTTGTTGTTGACGCACTCACTACAAAAGCCAAACTCACAATGTTGTTTTGTTCTTAAAAGCGGAATAAGAGAAAAGAAAGGAGTGGCAAGAATTTGCTGTATATTTATTCGTAGAGGAATGCTTTGATTTGTCAACACTGCAAATTAAATGTAAGTATTGCTATGATAAGTCAAAGGATAATAAAATATGCCAGCCAGAGCAATACATAACAAGTTAGAATTGGTATCAATTCCAGAAGAAGTTCAAGAATGAGATATTTATCAATCAATTCTCATACAATGTATACAACCTTTTCAAGCAATAGTTCGTATGAAGCCAAACACTCGGAAATTACCACCAACAGAGCTACAGAAAGGCCTTAAAGGAAGAGTAGTCTACTTACCTCTAGATTTTAAATGGAATTAAAACTGTGGGTTCAGAGAGAGGTATTGATGAACCACTTATCATTCTAGTAAATGGTGTGCCTACCAAAAACAAACAAATCTGGCAAGAGTTAGTGGATGTTAATAAGGTAAAATAAGCTATATTATACCTGAAAAAATAATATTTATTCAAAAATGTCGATATTGTTGGAGATCTAAGTTGTATGGAGGATGAAATATTACCATTAAATTGACAGACTGAAAAATTGGAGGGATCTAAATCGGAAGAAATATATGAACACTATAGTATCCATCCACTGCATTTCAAAGAAGTAATGGGTGATGCTATTGATCTCTTTCAAATGAAACAAGCTAAAGCAGCTCCAATGATTGTGGAGGAGAAAAGTTTAGAGGCTTGCTGTTTTCCACAACTATTTCCCATTGAAGCAGGTGGATGGTACGATGGCTGCCCCGTACAAATACCAGCAGCTGAGTTCAGGTCAACTAGATTATATTCAGAGGACTCTAGATTTCAGCAATGCATCCCATACATATTCCATTCATTATTTGAGAGTGACTTGCCTGGACTACCATGTGCTATAAACCACATGCTGAAGACAGGAGTTATTCTACAAAATCTCTCTGCAAAAGAATTTGTTGACAAAGTTCATGGTAAGGATGAAGAGTTGGAATACAATTTGATTAATTTGATGGCATGCCAATGTCGACCAACGAGTATTGGCATTGTTGTCATGGAGAACTGAAATGTATGTTGCAAAACTTAGGTGAACTTACTTGGTTTGTGACACTCAGCTGTGCAGAGTGCGCTTGGGATGACTTACTTGAGTTTTTGAGAGAATCAAATTTAAACATTAAGGACATCAATCGGAAGACAGCAGGAGAACTTTGCTCTTCAGATCCTGCTAATGTTTGTAGATATTTTAACCACATGTTTCATCGTCTTTTATCTGCAACAAAACAAATCCTCTTGTTGATGAATTAACTGATATCTTTTGTGTAAAGAGTACCAAGCTAGAGGTGCTCCTCATATTCACATGCTGTTATGCATAAAAGATGCACCGAAATTTGGAACAGATAGTGATGACTCTGTACTCTCTTTCATAGAACAGTATGTGACATGTGCCATCATGAAAGACACTGGTAAAAATGGCCTGAAACAGCAAGTTCTCCTCTTTCAAGCACATAGATGTGGTAAGTACTGTTGTCAAAAATACGTGGCTAAAAGAACATTTTACACAAGGTGTTGTTTTGGATTTCCAAGACCTGTGATTTCCAAAGGAAGAGTGAACAGTTTTTTATCTGCAGACATACACTGACTTGAAAATCACCAAACAACACTTACAAACTCAGAAGGACAGAGGCCTCCAAAGATATTAATGACTATAATCCTGTGATTCTCAAAATGTGGAATGCTAATATGGATAATCAATTTGTGGCAGACAACTCCATAGCTGTTGTTCGATATGTGACTTTCTATACAACAAAATCAGAGAAAACGTAGATGAAGGAGATGTGGGAGGAGATTTCTGCTGAAAAGTATCTAACCAAGACACTGTACAGCTTCAGTTTGAAGATGCTTTTTCATCGGTAAATTGGTTCCTATGAATGCTGTGACCAGTTGAACTCAGCCAGTTTGTACTCAAAGTCAAGGGGAATTGTTTGGGTAAATCTAGGCCTCACAAGCAATTTCAGTACCTAGCAGAGTTTGACCCAGAAAGTACAGACATTGTGAAATCAAATATATTGGACAATTACTATCCAAGAAGGAGTCCACATCTAGAAAACATGTATCTGTATGAAATGCTGCAACACTACAGATATAGAAACAATGTAACAGAAAACGTAGATGAAGGAAAATATGCAGTAGTTGGTTGTGACCGTTGTTTGGTCCAACACACAAAATGAAGTCTAATTAACCACATAAAACTTATTTGCTAACCTCCTGATAAAAGATAGTTTTTCTATTTGGCACTTCTACAACTCTTCAAGCCTTGGCATTCTGAATTGGGGTTACTCTGAGACTTTGACTGCTATGAAGACTTTTTTAACACTGTGAAAGACACCATTCAATGTTCAGTGTTTCCAAACTATTTGAGAATGTTAAATGATGAGATTGAACAGAAATAAACAATTGCTGCTTTGATAGCAAAGGAGAATACATAAAGCAGTCAAAGTTCAGGACCACTGAGTCAAGATCCTCTTGGACAACCAATTATTGAAAATGAAGCTACCATAGCCATGAATGAGGTGGAAAGTGCAATGCAACAAGCAAGACAGGAAGGTGTGGATTTGTAACAGTGAGTTAGACAACTGAATAACGAGCAAAAATAAATATACATGGAAGTACAAGAGAGAATAGAGCATGGATGCCTTCATGAGAAGAAACAGTGTACATGCACATCATTTACACCAATACTATTGTAGGTCAGTGGTCAAGCTGGCACTGGGAAAAGCTTTTTAATTGAAGTTCTCACTACTTTCCTTCAGAGTACTACATACTCTAATTTGTTGTGTGTAGTAACAGCACCCATTGGATTAGCAGCACACAACATTAAAGGAATTACTTTACATCGACTTCTTATGCTGCCTGTGGAACATGAAAACAAACTGGAGTACCACATGTTATCCAGAGAAGCATGTCATGAAGTCTCAAGAGTACTGAAGAAATTGAAACTTTTAATCATTGATGAGGTAAGCATGATCTCAAACTTAATGCTTGCCTTTGTACACTTGAGAATGTAACAGATTCTAAAGAAAGTCTATGATGTGCTGTTTGGAGGAAAGCACCAAATTGTGTTTGGTGATCTGCTGCAACTTACCCCCGTGAAAGGACAGCTTGTGTTCAAGACAATTGTCCATGCTGAAACTCGAAATTCATTGGAAACAACTGGAAATGTAAACATTTGGTTAAACTTAAAATACAAAGAGCTACTTAGGAATATGCGGCAAGAATCTGATGTTGAATAAGGAAATATTCTGAAGGATACTAGAGTAGGAGTTCTCACAAAAGAGGAAAAATGTCAGTAAGAAAGTCGACTTCTTAAGAAACTGTTTCCTACAACCAAAGCAGCAGTAGAGCTAATATTTAGTTTCATTCATGAAGAAAAATGGATTGTCTGCCTAATGCCTACACTTCAAGAGTGCTCCTATTTTAACAAAGAATTACTAAAATTGGAGAAAGAAAAAGTTTTGCAACTTACAGCAATAGACAAAATGGAACACCAGGGTGTGACAGTACTCCTAAATAAAAAACTACAAGCGAAACTGGATTAATTGGAAAAGTCTGTATCCAGAACTGCAGGATTAGAGAAATGTTTAAGGGTTTAAACGTTTAAATGTTGAGGAAGGTTAGTAAATGGTGCTATGGTTAAAGTGATTGATTTTATACATTTTGCACATCGGAATAAGGTTGAATATTTAGCAATAACATTTGATGAGATTGATGGCATAAAGCAGATTGGAAAGTGCATTGTACGTTTTTTGCTTGTAAAATACTTGTATATTCGGCGGCAACAGTTTCCAGTTTCTCTAGCATACACTGTGACTATCCATTAATCTCAAGGTTTAAGTGTAGGTGCAGCTTTTATTAATAATGGTGGTACTATATTAAATGAAGGTATGGCATATGTAGTGTTATCTTGAGTTAGAACATTGTCTGGTTTGTATTTGGTTGGTTTTAATGACAGCAAAGTAAGTGCTGATGTGCTAAAGAATGCAATTGGTTAAAAAGTGTATATGCTCCTCATTTAGGACAGTATCCCATTTATGAAAAATGGATAACCCGTCCAAAACAAAAGCTTACAAAGGATGGTATTGAAGTTGCTGATAAGAAGGAAAAGAAGGGGAACAAGGAAGCGCTTAAGAAGAAAACACTTGAGAATGAGGGAGATATTCTAGGTTCAATTTGTCAAATCCTTCTGGTGTCAACTGCCATGCAAATGTTGTTCTCAATGTACTATTCCCCTTACCCCATCTTGTACATGAAATTGAACAGAAATCACAGAAAAGATTGTGTTCTGCACTGTGTTGTTTGTTGTAACATTTATGTAGTGATAGGACTGTAGTACATTGTGCTTCAGGCATTAGAGACCTTGTAGATATATGTGGTGGATCAGTACAATTAACTCAAAACACTCAACAAGATGCACAGGAGTTTATAATGGTCATCCTTGGAGTTTTAGAAGAAAAAGAAATAAGTAATGATGACTTATTTAGACTGAGTTACTCATGGAACCATGAGTGTGAAAATTGCTCTTTCATGTTAAGTACACAAATAGATTGGGAGCAATTTCTTTACTTAATACTACTGGATTGCAAAGCTGTGCCTTTTGACAGATTGTTCAAAAAAGCAAACAAAAACAATACCTTCCCAAATTGTCGATCATATGTTATGTCAACATTACATGTACGAAGAAGTGGAAAGTATCTTATTTTAATGCTACAACGATGCAGAGCAGAAAGAAGTAAATTGGAAACAGAGATAATGAACTGCAAATCTGGACAAATATCTATTACTGGAAGAACTTATACTACTATGGCTATCATCTTTCATGAAGGACTTAGGGGTCGATTCTGATCTCGGCCGGTAGGGCTCCGAATTGTATTCGGCTTAACCGGATCCGATTCGGAGCCCTATTTCCCGACCGTTTCGTACGTGCGTCCGGGCGAGCGAGTACGATGCGTGCGCTCGCGAAATCGCCGACCGACTCGTTCACAGAACCCGACCGATCCGACCGACTCGTTCGTGGGACCCGACCGCTCCGACCGACTCGCACGGACTCGACTCGCACCTCGCAATGGAGACGTTCCCCGGCCGGGTATGTACGATGCGCACCTCGAGGAGTCCGACCGACTCGCGCAGTCCGGCTCCAAAGAGCAGTCGGAGCCGAACTTTGGGGGTCCGTGTCGGACC
Organism: Calotriton arnoldi; assembly: GCA_963921515.1. NCBI lineage: Eukaryota > Metazoa > Chordata > Amphibia > Caudata > Salamandridae > Calotriton > Calotriton arnoldi. Next base: position 10,570 of record CAWUFW010007804.1, on the reverse strand, counting down.
CCCCTGTACGCGTAGCCACGTGAGTCGCACACAGGGGGGACTCCTGTGCATGTACAACGCGAGTCGCTTCGCCGCGTACCCGCTGTAGGGGGCGCCCTTGTTCACCTCGCACCCATTGAGGCAATGGGACCCCGCGTACGCGTTGTACGACCGGCTCCCATTGACTTCAATGGGAGTCCGACCGAATCGAGTCCGATAGCATACGTGCGCATCGTACTCGTTCGGTCGGGCTGCTAGGGTCCGATTCGGTCGGAAATCTCTCCGGGTCCAGCTCGGTCGGTGAGATTTCCGGCCCGAATCGGAATCGGCCCTAAGTGTAACATCTGGACTCTATACTGTCTGTTTAAAAAGTAAAACTAGATGGATGTAATATAATGACAGCAACCTTTGAATTCAAACAAAAACTGCCTTTTAAGTTACCAAATTCATATCTGTTGTTTCTTCAACCAACATTCTAAGGAGGATTACTGTTAAACAAGTGTTATAGTGTATTTGTTGTACGTGGATCATCAGTGTTTATGACATCATTCGGCCTACTAGGGATGATGTCTTTATAAGGGTTTTCACTTCCAGTTTCCTTTATATCCATTAGTAGTATTATATCACTTTTAATAATAAAGGAGTTATTTTTAACATGTTTGTTTAGATTAGTTCAGTAACTATAGGTAAAACTGATTGATTAAATAATTGTAGTGAGTGCAATGCATAGTGTCGCATATTTGTAGTGACATACTGTGCAGTTCTGGATTATTTTTCTACAGTCTATATGATTGTTTTTCCCCCACTGTTCAGGGATAAATCTGTATACAGTACATCATTTATAGTGTAGAAGTATTAAAGTTGAGAACAGTAAAAAAGGGAAAATGAAATGCTTTAATGTAATGTAAGATACTATTACAGCATAAAAATGGTATAATATGAACTTATGCATTGGAAAAATTAAAAGTTAATTGTGCAATTTTGCAAAATGTAATGAATGGCATCATCTAATGGAGTAATGTACTTTACTAATTATTTCCTACTGTGTTGTTAGACAAACTTATATTCTCAAAGTTCACACTGAGGTAGATAGTGATACAGCTACTGAGACATCCAGACACACACCCATACAGTCACTAATACACCCAGTAATATACCAGTACATACATTCACATAACCCCTCACCCACCCATACAGTCACTGACACACCCTCTCACCCATACAGTCACTGACTCATCTACTCACTCACCCCTACAGCTACTCACACACCCACTCACTCAGCCATACAGCCACTAACACATCCACTCACTTACCCATTCAGTCTCTGATGCATCCAGTCACTCACCCATATAGTCACTGACACATCAACTTACTCACCTATGCAAATACTCACACACCCACTAACTCACCCATACAGCTACTCACACACCCACTCACCCATGCACCCACTGACATACCCATCCACTCACCAATGCAGTCACTGACACATCTTCATGCTCACCCATACGGCTACTAACAAACATACACACTGACCCATAGTCGCTGATACACCCACTGACTCGCCCATACAGCCATTAACATGCCCACTCACTTATTCATATAGCTACTAACACACACACTCACCCACCCACACAGCTAAAACACACACTCACACATTCACTCATCCACACAGATGCTCCCATACCCACTCACTGACCTTTACAGCCACTCACACACCCACTCACTCATCCATACAGGTACTAACACAAGCAGTCACTCGCCCATACAGCAACTCATACATCTACACATTCACCCATAGAGTCACTGACACAGCCACTCACTCGCCCATATAGCTAACACACATACTCACTCACCCATACAGCTGCTCAAACACTCACTCACCCACACACCTTCTTATACATGCACTCCGTCACCCAGAAAGCCACTAACGCATGCACTCTCTCACCCAAATAGCTACTCACACACAGACTACCTTACCCATAAAAATACTCATACACCCACACACTCACCCACATAGCTACTAACACATACACTCACTCACCCATACAGACACTCACACACTCACTCACCACACAGCTATTAACATATGCATTCACTCGCTCATACAGGTACTAGCACATGTACTCTTTGACCCATACAGCCACTCACAAATACACTCACTCATGCATACAGTCACTGACATACTCACTCATCCACTCATACAGCTACTAACACAAAGACTCACTCACCCATACAGCCACTCACTCACCCATGGTGTACAGACATAATATCAAGGTTTTTTTTCGGAGTACAAAAATATCGAGTTGTAAATATCGAAGGGACTCAATATCGACATCAAGAATATCGGTGACCAGAATATCGACATGAAGGTAAGAAATATCGTTTTTGTTAATATCGAATTCAGTAATATCGTTTGTAAAAATATCGTTGTTAATAATATCGATGTTTATATTAGTGTTATGTGTTTTAGTATGTAGTTTAAATGTATGTGTTCTATATTTTTTGTTAAGTATTGTATTTTTTTTTAATATATGTATTAAATTTTCAGAAGTTATTAATGTTTTTAAAAATAAATTTTGCGTTTTAGTTCCGTAGCGGGTTGTGGGTTTATCGGGGAATAGGGTGGGAAGTAATTTAATTACAGTAAATGTAATAATAATGTTTTTAAAATATTAATTATTTTTAATTAAATTTTGTGTTTTTATTCCGTAGCGGGTTGTGGGTTTATAGGGGAATAGGGTGGGAAGTAATTTAATTATAATAAAGTAATTATTAATTTTAATTTATTGGTATTGATAATTAATTTATTGTTAATTAATTATTAATTGGTAATTAATTTTTATTAATTGATTAATTGATAATTATATTAATTGTGTTAATTTTTTTTAGGAGTGGGTTGTGGGTTTATAGGGGAATAGGGTGAGAAGTAATTTAATTTTAATAAAGTAATTATTAATTTTTATTTATTGGTATTGATAATTTATTGTTAATTATTTATTAATTGGTAATTAATTTGTATTAATTGATTCATTGATAATTGTAATAATTGTGTTATTTTTTTAGGAGCGGGTTGTTGGTTTATAGGGGAATAGAGTGGGAAGTAATTTAATTATAATGAAGTAATTATTTTAAAAAAGTGTTATTTATACATAATTTATTATTAATTAATTATTAATTGGTTATTTAATTAAAAAAATTATTTAATTGATAAGTATGTTAATTTTAACCCTCTGCTATCCAACACTTTCCCTACAGTTACACTCTCTGGAGTGGGAATAGTAATTTTTACCCTTACGCTATCCAACACTTTCCCTACTTGCACTCTCTGGAGTGGGAATAGTAATGTTTACCACTACGCTATCCAACACTTTCCCTACTGTTGCACTCACTGGAGTGGGAATAGTAATTTTTACCCCTACGCTATCCAACACTTTCCCTACTGTTGCACTCTCTGGATTGGGAATAGTAATTTTTACCCCTTCACTATCCAACACTTTCCCTATTGTTGCACTCTCTGGAGTGGGAATAGTAATGTTTACCCCTACGCTATCCAACACTTTCCCTATTGTTGCACTCTCTGGAGTGGGAATAGTGATTTTTACCCCTATGCTATCCAACACTTTCCCTACTGTTGCACCTACTGGAGTGGGAATAGTAATTTTTACCCCTACGCTATCCAACACTTTCCCTACTGCTGCACTCACTGGAGTGGGAATAGTAATTTTTACCCCTACGCTATCCAACACTTTCCCTACTGTTGCACTCACTGGAGTGGGAATAGTAATTTTTACCCCTTCGCTATCCAACACTTTCCCTACTGTTGCACTCACTGGAGTGGGAATAGTAATTTTTACCCCTACGCTATCCAACACTTTCCCTACAGTTGCACTCACTGGAGTGGGAGTAGTAATTTTTACCCCTATGCTATCCAACACTTTCCCTACTGTTGCACTCTCTGGAGTAGGAATAGTAATTTTATCCTCTCCGCTATCCAATATTTTCTGTACTGTTTCAGTTAATGTAGTGTATAATGTATTTTAAAAAGCTTAAAAATATTCTAATTTTTTAATTTGTTATATATATATTTTTTATATTATTGGTGTTTGTGTATATATATGAATGTATAGTTTTTAATATGTTTTTTAACAATTTATAAGTTATTAAAATAATTATTTATAAATACTATTAAGTAAGTATATATATTATATTTTATATATAAATGTTTAATTTATTTTTACATTATATATATTAGTTATAATTTTAAACATTTTAAAATAATTGTAACTGTTTCTTTTAATTATATGTATTATTTACTTTATTTTACATTATTTTTTAAATATTAAAAAAAACAATATTTTTAACAACGATATTTTTGACAACGATATTTTTTTCCGATATTTTTGTACTTACCATTATGTAGATAGGACTTCAATATTCTTGACATCGATATGTTTGTGTCGATGTTTTTGTACCTCGATATTCTGACTGTCGATATTCTGTCAGTGATCCCTCACCCATACAGCTACTCACACACGCAGTCACTCACCCATACAGCCACTTGCACATGCACTCACTCACCTATACAGTTGCTCACACACCCAATGAGTCACCCATTCAGCTACTAACATATATATTCACTCACTCATACAGCTACTCACACACCCAGTCACCTACCCATGCAACTACTCATACACCTACTCACTCACCCATACAGCTACTCACACACACTCACTCACCCATGCAGCTACTAACACAAGCTCACTCATCCATACAGACACTCACACACCCACTCACTGACCTAAACAGCCACTCACACACCCACTCATTCACCCATACAGTCACTGACTTACAAACCCATTCACAGGCCTATACAGCCACTCACACACCCAGTGACATATCCATAGTCAATCACATGCCCACTCACATATCCATAAAGATACTCACACACCGACTCACTCAGCCATACAGCCACTAACACACCCACTCACTCACCCATTCAGTCACTGACACATCCAGTCACTCACCCATACAGTGCTGACACATCGACTCACTCACCTATACAGATACTCACATACCCACTAACTCAACCATACAGCCCCTCACACACCTATGCACACACTGACATATCCATTCACTCACCAATGCAGTCACTGACACATCCGCATGCTCACCCATACAGCTACTAACATAGGTATGCACTCACCTATACAGTCACTGACACACTCACTGACTCACCCATACAGCCATTAACATACCCACTCACTTACTCATATAGCTACTAACACACACACTCACTCACTCATACAGCTACTAACACACACTCACTCATCCATACAGACACCCACACACCCACTCACAGATGCGCTTACACAGAGTAACTTTGGGAGCCGCTACGGACTCACTACTTATATATCAGGCCGATCTTAGCCCTGGCTTTCTTCAATGTTCAAATCAAACGTGGTGGACAACTCTGACAACTGCGAGCACTGGGCAGTATAGAGGTCTGCACCATAGACCACTGCTTAGACATTTCTGTCTTTGGGGCTCCAAGGACAACGTGCATTATCTAGCCTCTCTACATATAAGAGTAAGATTTTTGTCTGACCTCCTCGACAAAACAGAGTGACGAGCCTTGAAAAAGTCATCAATACGACGAAACACGTGTTTGCTGTGTTTTCATTGATTAACCTGCGTGTCAACAAACTCTGGATTTGAATGCTTGAAAATTAAAGTTGGATCTGCCAGATTGACAGATCAGAATTACTATACCTGAGTAGTGCTCTGGATTGTTTCATTATTTGTATATATGTAAAAGTTGTTTTACATATTAATTCACACTATTGAGGTGGCATAGTGTAGATTCATTTGAGCACATTGTACTTTCTGCTGTACATACTTACTTTGGACTTGAAAGATGTGCTAGCATTTTCTGTATTTACCACCACCATCATTTTCTCTTTGTTTATCAGTCACTGACCTATACAACCACTTACACACCCACTCACTCACCCATACAGTCACTGACTCACCCACTCATTTATCCATACAGATACTAACACAAGCAGTCACTCACCCATATAGCAACTTCCACACCCACTCATTCACCCATACAGTTACAGACACAGTCACTCGCTTGCCCATACAGCTAACACACATACTCACTCACCCATACAACCACTCATACACCCACTCACTCACCCATATACCTACTCACACATGCACTCACTCATCCATACAGCCACTCATGCATGCACTCACTCACCCATACAGCTACTAACACACACACTCTCTCACCCATACAGACAATCACACACCCACTCACTCACTCACTCACCCATATAGATACTCACATACCCACTAACTCACCCATTGAGCCACTGACACACCTAGTCACTCACCTACACAACCACTCATATACCAACTCACTCACCTATACAATCACTCACAGATTCACTCACTCATCCATACAGCTACTAACACCTGCACTCACTCACCCATAAGCCACTCACACATGCACTCACTCACCCACATATACAACCACTGCCACACTCACCCAAGTATATAAAAAGTCATATACTCACTCACCCATACAGGTACTGATCACCCACTCACTCAGCTCCAAACACACACACTCAATCACCCACACAGCTACTAACACATGCATTCACTCACTCACCCATACAGACAGACACAACCAGTCACTCACCCATTAAGCCACTGACACACCCAGTCACTCAGTCATACAACCACGCATTCACCCGCTCACTCACCCATAAAGTCAATCACATATCCACTCCATCATTCATACAGTGACTCACACACCCAGGGGGATATGTACAACAGAAGTGGTGGAGTGAGGCATTAGCTGTCATGGCTTAACGCCTCACTCTGCCACTTCAGAAATGGAAGGCTGCACCACATTTATGAGAATATGGTGCAGCCTTGTGTTTCCCCCTACGCTGGCGCTACACTTACCAGTGTAGCGCCAACGCAGGCACCCTTGCACCATAGTGCAAGGGTGTCTGTGTGGAGGGTAAGATTGTTTATGTGTAGGAAGGTGTCCCTTCCTGCACATAAACAATCTTGAAATGCCATTTTGTTACTTCTATGTGTGCTGCTTAATGCAGCACACATGGAAGTCACTAAATGTCATTTTGTGCAGGAAGGGTCACCTTCCTACACATGAACAATCCAGGGCTTTTTGATTGTGTGCTGCACAAGGCAGCACACAAGGAAAAAGCAGAAACAAGGAGAAATAAAGCATTTCTCCTCATTTCGCCAACTTAAGACCAGTATCTCCCTGATCTTACTTTTGGCGCTGCCTCCTATTTACGCTGCCCTTGTAAATAGGGGGCAGCGTCAACATCAATGGGTGTCGCGGTGGAACGCCCACGCAACACCCACTGCCCACCCCTTTCACGCTAAGCATAGCGTGAAAGGGGGCCTTATTTAGAAGGCGGCGTTAAGCCACGTTAAGTGGCTGAACGCTGCCTTGTAAATAAGGCAAAGCCCCTATCACCACAGAAACATCACAAAAAGTGACGTTCTCGTGGTGTTAGGGGCTTCTACATATGCCCCCCAGTCACTCACCAATACTGTCACTAACATACCTATTTACTCAACCATACAGATACTCACACACTCAGACATCATCATAGATGTACTCAGATACTCATGCACCCACTCACAGACCCACTTAGACTTCCACACACCCATACACTCACTCTCACAGCTACACACTCACAAATACACTCACTCACAGTCATTCACTCACCCATATAGATACTCACACACTCACTCACTTATCCATACAGTCACTCACACACTCACATAACTACTCTCTCACCCACTTACATAGGAACTCACTCACTCATACCCTGACTTATATATCTAGACACATTAATTCGATTTTTTTTAAACCAAAAAAGGTGCTTCTAACAAGAACCTGTGTTTATTTTTCTTCTCTACACTTTATTTTTTGTGCTTTTTGACATTTTGGTTTTTTTTGGTAGTTTTTTTGACTTAAAATGGCAACTGGAATAAAATAAGTTTTGAAACAAAATCCTCTAAACTAGGGTAGCAGATGTCATTGTAAAACAAAAACAACAAACAATTAACACTTGCGGTTTCTGGCTGCTTCAGAAACTGCAGCTACAGACTGTTTTCCAGCAGTCAAAACTGTGTTAAAAATGGTACACAATGTCCCAACTGTTTACATTTCTGACACTCTTTCAGGGAGTGGTTGCTGGAGCTCAAGTAGAAGGTTGTCCCAGGGAGCAATTGGTGTTGCAGATGATGTTGATGGGTCAGATTCATGACACTGACTCTCCACCCTTATCAAGTGCTTTGAGTGCATAGTTTTCAAGTGCATTAGCAAACTTGTGGTCCAAAAAAAATATTTTTTAGATGTTCCTCCGAAGAGGAACTTGTCGCATAGGTTGCACTTGACATTTTTTGCTATTACTTTTTTCTCTCAATGTTAAATAAAAAAAACTGAAAAAATCCAAATAAAGTAATTTTAAGACCAAAACTGAAGCTGTATCAAAGATATCTTCCAATTTCAGCAGAGATTAATGAATGTAAAATAAAATAGAAAAAAAGCATCAGGACACATCTGTTCCAAGCAAGAAAGCATATACCTATAAATTAAAAATCAGCTTAACTTCCTAGACTCGGCATAATTAAATGAAGTGTATTTTCTCAGCAAATGCACATTAAAAAATTCTCCGAAATCCTTGATGGACGTGAATGCATCATTGATCTATTGGAGGGCAATATGTCATGACTGTGGCAAGTGGGTTCCCTCTTGTCTTCTCCTGGTGAGAGCACAGTCCATGCTTCTCCCTTTAAATTAGTGTGAGTATATAAATTTGCAAAATCACCTGGAGGCATTGCCCATTTAGTCCCGCCCCGTCCATCTTAGTAGTATGCAAAGGTCGTCTTATCTTTTGCCTGGATAATGGATAACTTACAAAAAGGTCCAACAAGCGCATTTCCGGCAGATTTTAATGACACGTTCTTGATGGTGGACAATATGAGGACATCGCCACCAAACAAAGAAGCCCTTACTTTATATAGTTAAAAGAATGTAACCTTGTTTGGTGGAGATTCACCTCTTTGTATTCTTGTCTTCTCTATAAGAGGATTCTTGTCTTCTCTATAAGAGGATTCATGTTATCACAGAATTCTGGATAAAGATGCATGATGAAGAATCAAATTGCCAAAGCATACACAAGGTCACTGGAGACATTCCCTCCTGGTCCCTTACACAGCTATACTGTAGAATATGCACTAAACATTTAGCTAACGAGGTAGCACTTACTAATTAAGCAGCGGGAAGTACTCTAATTGGGTATACAATTTGTTCAAAACTATGGCCTCTTGGTAAATAAAGGGGCAGGTGAGGTTCTGTTCTGGCCCACTCACTTACACAGCTACTGCCTCATTTACCACGACACTCAGACACCCACTCACACAGCCATTCAGCCACTCTCACATCTACTCACAGACCAACACAGCCACTCACACACTCATTCAAACAACCATACAGTCACTCACACCCACAAAACCACTCACATGCTCATTCACAGACCCATATAACCACTGGTTCACTGACACAAAATCGATGTAAAAAATATCGAGTAAAAAATATAGACAACAAAAATATCGACTCCTTTACTTAAACAGGTAAGTACAAAAATATTGACTAAAAAATATTGATGTAAAAAATGTAGATGTATAAAATATAGACTTTTATATAAATATAAAATGAAATAATATATATTAAATATATTAAATATTAAATATAATTTAACACATCAAAAATAATATACATTTAAAAAAATATAACAAATAAACCTAATGAAAAATAAACACACAAACATAATAATTTCTACATATATATTTACTTTAAGACAATTAATAAACTATTATTTTTAATTTATGCTAAAAGTTTAAAATAATATAAAAAATAACAATATATATTAATGAATTAAAATATATAAAAACAAAAATCTATAGTAAATTAAAACATTAAACTATTAAAAATTATTTAGGGGCGATTCCGATCCCGGCCGGTAGGGCACCCAATAGTATTCGGCTGGAAAAAAAACAAGCCGAACGCGTGTTTCCCGACCGATTCGAACAGTCGTCCGAACGAACAAGTACGATGCGCATAACAGCCCAGATTCCGAGCGAGCCGTACTCACCCATTACTGCTCCTGTTCCCCGCCCGAGCCGGATCCGTAAACGTCCAATCGAGTCGCACGGAACCAAATACACAGCACCTTCCGGCCAGACTAGTACGATGCGCATTCCGTACGCGCCGAACCCGTCGCTACGTCCGGCACGTCAGAGCATCCGGGAGAGCTGCACATAAGCTCCGATTCGTGCCACAAGACGATCCACGGCTACGAGACGAACAAGCCAGCAAAGAGTACGAGTCAAAGCCACGAGAAACACGAACGAGACGAACAAACCATGAATCCCATCGCACAGGTCCTACCAATACTCTACATCTATTACCGGGACCGGTATGGACGCGTACGGCGAAGACGGTAAGTCAAACACCCACCACACAAACAAACCACAC